>LR812532.1:25962372-27192372 GCA_903798195.1 Danio kyathit | reverse complement strand
ATCTGCGCAGTCATCTCGCTGTTGAAACCCAGCTCCTCACCTGTGCTCGCCAGCTCCAGCCCTCGCTCCGCGCCGAGGGAGCTGAGGTGGATGTTCCACACCCATTTGCCAGTCTGCGTTCTCCCACGGGTGGTCGAGGAACGGCAGCTGTCTTTGTTATCCTTATTCTAAATAAACTCCTTATTTGAACTGCAAAACTCTCTGTTTTCTGTCCGAGCCTGACAAATATATTGTGCAGAACTAATATCAGTCCAAATCCAAATGTTTTTTTTCTTTCACCACCAAGGTGAATTTGCGACATGATAGTCTATGCACACACGGCTGTTTGACACTATTTGACGGCTGTTTGACACTATTCTCTGCACCTACCAAGACAGTGAAGGACCACAGACACCTGCATAGCGAAATGCGAAGGGTTTTTTTTCCCCATGCAGCGTGTGGTATTAAATTTAATTTAAATACAGTTCATACTTGCATCCAATATCTCGTTTGTCACGGGGGGCATGCATGAACAGTTCCTGAATGAAAGTGAAAGTGCTAAACTGCAGTGAAAGTCAACAAATTAAAAAGACGTTAATCGAATTATGTGCTATAACATGTAAAATGGGATCATGAAAGAAACATCCAAAAAGCAACTCATGTAAACACCTTAATCATATTATTGTCTTATTCAGATTAAGGGAAAATAATTTGATTACTGATGTCCATGTAAACGTAGTCACTGTCTAGCTGTCAAAAAGCCACCTTCACCCCATCTGCATAGTGTTACTTTGAGCAGGGTTAAAAAAGCTTAATTGTGCAGCAAAGTGGATCTTGCGAAGCAGATATGAGGATCCTACATATAAATATATGATTGAGAATGTGGATGATAATGTGAAACACAAAGTTCTGGGTTCACAAGATTACAAACTTGCACATAACATTTTGCTCTGGAACAAACAATTGATTCATGAGACTAAAGACTGGTATATGTTATGAACAGTGTTGGAAAGAGTACTGAAAAGTAAAAGTACCATTACTTGCCCATAAATGTAGTGCAAGTAGAGTAAAAGTACTTGTTGTAAATATTACTTAAAGTATGAGTAAAAAGACCTTTCAAAAGTACTCAAGAGTAGTGAGTATTGAGTATTACACAGTGAAAAGCTGATATGTTTACATGCAATTTGTGCGTGTGTGAAAACGTAACATTCTGTAGTGCAGCGGTGTCCAAACTCGGTCCTGGAGGGCCGGTGTCCTGCAAAGTTTAGTTCCAACCCCAATCAGATACACCTGGGCTAGCTAATCAAGCTCGTACTAGGCTTTTTAGAAACATCCTTGCGGGTGTGTTGAGGCAAGTTGGAGCTAAAATCTGCACGACACCGGCTCTCCAAGACTGAGTTTGGACACCCCTGCTGTAGTGCATTTAGTACAAGATTTTGGACATCTTCTTGGATACTTTTAATGCTTCCAAACGGTGTGCTGCATTTATAAAGCGCCTATGTCTTGAGGTTGTTCAGTACGATGCGATTTACTGATTTGATAGGACAGAAATCGCAGGACTGATTTTTCTACTTAGCCAATCCTCACAGACAAATAAAGAAGCAGGTTGAAGGAAAGTAGTGAAGTAAAAGCACAGATTCTGCACTAAAAATGTACTCAAGGGAAAGTAAAAGTACACATTTTTAAAATTACTTAGCAAATTACAATTTCTGAGAAAAACTACTCAATTACAGTCATTTCAGTTTTTGTAATTTGTTACTTTACACCACTGATTATGAAGTATGTATTTTAGCGGTTAAACAAGTCAGTGTTCTCAAAAGGGTTCACGTAATGTTCTTAGTAATAAACTGCAAATGTAAAGTCTAAACAACCACATTCTTGCCTAAACAAATTCTTAAATCTATGATCTGGGACACGAATGTAGTACTATTTGTACATTTCTAGTGTTTAGTCCTTCACCATGACTCTTTCTGTAAGGTATGTAAAAAGGCAAAGTGAGACAAACTGTGGTGATACTGGTAGAATGTCACATGCCTAGAAAGGCCCCTCAGCCAATCAGATTAACTAAAGTCACAATCAGACAAAATAAATACCCTATAGGATAATACATGACCATACCCATAAAGCGACCATCTTGGCCACTTTTCAACTATTGTGCCAAACGGTTCTAAAACCAGTGAGATACGGTTCCAGTTGTATTACTTATTTATATTGTTTTATTTCTTATTCAACTAAGAACAACTTTAAAAAAGGAGTCCCTAAAACAGAAATATCTGATCATCATGCATATTGCTTTTTACACTATACTTATGTTACAAAGGCAACGACTGATGCATTTGAATTACTTTATAGACAGCTCCATTGTTAGTACCACCATGGAAAATTAAGCCATATCTGTGCTGACTGGCCCGGATCAGCACAGAATGAAATGGTTAAGAGAAATTCCATGCAAATGTCAACCTTGCCATGAAAAAAAAATGTTTTAAGTTTTTTGTGTAGGCTTGTATTTTACAGTACTGTAAAAATACTCAAATGTCTCTATAAATGTTATCAAACTATTACATTTGATTTACCAACATCACACAAGTGGCAATTTCACATCTGTAACATCCATAACAGAGAGGTGTCACATCCATAACCATGCTTTTTCTCTCTTAAATGCACAAATTTAAAGTAAAATAATTTATTTTTTTTTTTGTTCTATAGAGCGACAGTTCTCATCCTTTTGATTAGCATTGTTTCTTTTGGAATGTGCAGTTTAATTCATAGTATTTCTACAAAGTATGTAGTATACTGTAAACTCGCAAACATTTTTGGTCACATCCATAACGCATATTTATTTTCCACATTTAAAATATTAAAATGTTTACAGATTGATATTTTTCTGATCCCATAACTCTATGGTTAGATGTTTTGGAAAATATAAACAGATGTTTTAATATAATGTTAACATATACTTTCTCTGTCAATTTATGTTTGGAGTTTTTTTACTGCAAATGTCACATCCATAACGCTAAAATTGCTCTTAGGCAAAAACTGTTCGGCCCGATAATAAAGAATCATAACCCTGTTAGACTTTATTCTGCAATAACCAGCTGGATGTACAGTTTATATTTGTGTGTTTCTGTTTTATTTGTTGGCACAGAGAAAAAGATAATGGTATAAAGAACCCAAATGCAGTTTGGCAAAAACAAAAAACACTTTAAACTTGGAACAGTCGAACATAATAAAGTATTGGAATACTCAAGTAAACCCAACTGCTTAAATACAAAGCTATGAATAACAGATGATCAAAATAACTAATGACAAAAAGAATACTAAAGAAAAAAGGCAATAACTGTGAACCAATGAAAAAACAGAAGTGATAAAATAATGAGTCAATGCGAAGATGACATAATGAAATCCTGCCAGAGCACTCTAGCATCTACCCAGACACATCTTGATACAAAGATATGCTAAACACATCTACAACACTCTAGAAACCACATAGCAACACCTAGGCAACCACTCATCTTAGGCATTGTGTCAGCAGGATTTGCTTGAGAAAATACCAGAACGTGTAAAAGTTTTATTATTTTATTTTAACTAAGAAAGGAATAAAGATGAAACCAGTAACAGGAGACTACACAAAAAACTGAGCAAGCGAGATTTTCTGTATGCAAACTAGCACGGAAACAAAGCAATGACTAATGTAAATAAGGTACGGCTATAAACACACGCACACAAGTTCCTCTTGCCTGGCAGACTGCTTCGGGGAACAGTCAACAAAGGAAATGTTGGACTGGGACAGAGTTGCCACAGAAACAAATCCTCACCTCTGACCCTGCCCATAAGATTGGACACACTGTCCAACACACCCGGATAAACTCAGCCTCCCCTACAGTACTCTAATATATATCACATAATATATCCAGTGCCTTAACCCTTTAACTGCCTGCTCTAAAAAATGGTTGACCATATTTTGACTGTTTTAAACAATGGCTAACACACACAGCATTGTTGGTTTACAAAATAAATAATAATAATAAAAATAATCAAACAAACATAATGTAAAATTATTGTAAAAGAAACAAACAAGAAAACATGTTAAATGAGAAGCTGAAATATTTTATTACATACTTCCAAAAATAAAGATGATTAAGTATTCAAAAATGATTTATTTCGATTATGCTTTTAAATAAATTAGTCTTACACTTCATATTTTCAGATTTTTCATAGTATATGTATTAATTCCGGTACTTTTACCATAAACCGATATATCAACCATTTGGAAGAGGCTGGTATTTTAGAAAGTATGGGATGTGTTGAAAAAAATGCATTGAGTATGTTAACTAGCGACATTAGGAGTTAAGAAATGCAATCCAAAAGTTTATCTCTTGGTGGGGTAGTTGGCTAATGTTATCAGGTGGTAATACCATTGTATTTTGATATTACATGCTCATGTATCATATTTTTGTGCATACTTTAGTTAACCTGAAAATATGACAAGATATTGTTATAACAGATCAAAGAAGGTAGCTAAAGTGTCATCATGGCTAGTACACATCATAGTACCATGGTACATGCTCAAAACATTGTAGTATTGAAATAAATATCTGGAGAACATGCTATAAAAATAGCTATAAATGCCAGGATGATGATATGTGTCTGAAATACAGGGAATAGCTACAGAAATCACACAGATTGTGTAAGTTTAAATGGGAATTGTCATTCATTCATTTTCTTTTTCGGCTTAGTCCCTTTATTCATCTGGGGTCACCACAGCAGAATGAACCACCAACTTATCCAGCATATGTTTTACGCAGAGGATGGCCTTCCAGCAGCAACCCATCACTGGGAAACACCCATAGACTCATTCACACACAGACACTACAAAAAATTTAGCTTACGCAATTCACCTATAGTGCATGTCTTTGGACTGTGGGGGAATCCGAAGCACCCAGAGGAAACCCACGCGAACATGGGGAGAACATGCAAACTCCACACAGAAATGACAACTGACCCAGCCGAGGGTCATCCAGCGACCTTGCTGTGAGACAGCGCTACCCACTGCGCCACCCAAATGGGAATTGTATTGGTTTAAATAGAAACTGTAACTGTACCTTTGGATCTCCCCTGGTATTTTGTGGCCTTATGTTTGTGGCATATTAAAACCACGAAATTCTAACGAAATCTGTCACAAACATCTAAGAATGCATTGAAATATACTGTTTTATTGTTTAAAAAGTTGATAGTGTATTTTTTTAATAAATGTTTTATTAAAAGTTTCTTTGGCTATTTGCTTATATGTGTCTTTTAAAAGCAAAATCAATATGGCAGTATCACAATACCTGTTCAATAAACATGGCAGAACTATGGCGTCAGCATAATAATATGTGATATTGTGTTGGAAAGCATGGTAGGTACCAAAATACTGGATATGTACTCAGAAACCATAGGCAGAATTGGGTTAAATGTCTGAAACGTGGATATATCACAAAATGGGGCACAATCAAAAATTACGTTTGCTGCTTGCTCAAACTACTTATTTAAATTAAGTTGAAACAACACAATTATTATGTTTTTTGGGGGACAACTTAATTGTTTTATGTTCAATCCACTTAAATTTGTAAAAATGGTTAACTTAATCGATTTGTGTTGGGACAACATGAAGGAATTGTGTGAAACACAGCAATTATTACAGTCAGATGAATGGCAAAAACATATCAAGAAAAACAGTATAGTAAAATGGTGATACATGTCCAGTAAATACTGTATAACATGTGTAACGTGGTAGTACCATGATACTGGCTTAAAAAGCAGTATTGGAATACATGACTGAAAAAACATGGTACATATCAAAAAACATAGCAGCATTCAGATACATACCCCAAAACCAATTATAGTATTCACATGTTTTAAAACACATCACAAAAAAGGCATCGACATGATGATATATATCCAAAGACCTGGTAGGTTTGCATTATATGATGTTAGATTGAAACACGTGTCTAATAACATCACATACAAAAAAATAAATTGTAGTACAAAAAAACATGCCCAAGGGAGTATTTGATTATATTTCTGTAAAACATGATACAGGTCAAGAAATATGGTAGTATCATGATGACTCACACCCAGAAACCATATTGAGTTATGTGTATAAGTCGAATGGTCATATCGTTTCACATGTACATAAAACATTTAGTACTGGGTTATATGTATAATGCATAGAAATTTGGTTCATATAACAAACTAAAATGGCCAAAAATAATGGCACACTGTAAAAAAATCCTGGTTGTCTTAAATGTTTAAGCTGAATCAAATTAACCTTATGAGTTCATTGAACCTATATTATGTTAAACTGACTTAAAACAGCTTGGGTAACTTATAAAATTAAGTTAGAGCATGATTAACTTGGCTTAATAAGTTACAATTGCCTAAAAAATTCTGTCATGACTAATTGGTCATATAATATTTTACAGTGCAGTAATGGGTTACATCTAAAATATATGACAGTACCAGGAAACACACTATACAAAACACATGCTACATGTATAACACCCATGGATATTTTCCAAAAAAGCTCAAAACAAAACTAGTAACCAAGTACCATGGTGGATGTCTAAAAACGACACAATCAATGTCCACAATAACATCAGTGTGGCTACAAAGAAAGTAAGCCTATTTTTTTCTTTTTCATACAAGTATGAAGGTCAGCATCATCATCCTCATCCTCATCTCCCATCCCCCATCTCTCCAGAGGGCCGTGACCCCCTACATGAGTCAGATGACCACATCAGCTGTCCGACACCATCTACTGTCCTCCTTTCACTCCTTACGCCACATCTTATTATGGCAGTTGTCGGACATTTCATACCCACACACTCTAGTTAGTTTTTCAACTTCTGTATCATCAAATTTCTCCTGGTATAAGTAGCAGAAGCGGAAAAGTTACAACTATTTCTCATTCACACTGTGATCGCTGCACTTAACAGGACACGAAGGTTTTCCTCAAACTCCATTATGTAATGACATTCCCATACACTTGTAGAGGACTATGAATAGACGCCCGTTTCTGTCGCGTTTACTAAACAAGAGAATACGAACAGACGCTTACCGCCTTCAGTTGTTCCAGTCGGTCCTTCATCTTTCAGTCTGTTGTTTAACACTATCCAGAAAATAAAATAAATAAATAATAAATAGAAAATGTGAAGATAAGACGGTGAAAGTAGCGTCGGAGCGGCTCGCGAAGTCTAGATGTTTGCTCCTGAACTCCGCGGATTCCTGCTCCGACACAGAGTCTTGTTATTCCACCAAAGGTCCATGCAATATGGCTGCTCTCCTCCAAACCAGTAGTTTTTTTTCATCTAAATCTATCCGCTCAGAGGATTAAAACAACAGTTGTGTTCAGTCTGCTTAATCTGTCTTCCTCCCTCTCTCCCTCTCTTTTCTCGTAATAATCGTTCAGAAAGAGCTGTTCTCTCACGCATGCTCTCTCCCTCTCCCTTTCTCTCTCTCTCTAACCTGCACCGCTGCTCTGCCCACGGTCACGCCCTGCGCGGACAGGACACCTGTGTGCGCGCGCGCAACTTAATATACTTTTATTCTTCAAATTATTTTTAAGTTTATTTTTGCAAAATTGTTTGCAACCATTTGCCTTAAAAATGTAAATCCAAGGAATCAATTCCTTCAGTATACTAGTAAAGAGTCTATTTATTAATTTTCATGAATCATATAAATTCTTTTGTACATTTTCGACACAAAGGGCACACGTTTTACGGTTTTGTAATTAATATATTACATTAATTGATTTTGCCAACCAGGAAAAGTGATTACCAACATCCACTAGCATATGAAGTTTCAGTTTAAAGAGGAGCTTGTGGCAGAAGTAGCTTATATGGAAAACAGACGCATTTTTGACATCAAGTAAATTTGACACATTCGCATAAATTGTTAATATTAACCCTTTAACGTCCACTACGATTTCTAAAAAATATATATCTTTGGTTAAATTGTGTTCCTTAAATCACTCTAAGCAATTTGGCATGTTTTTTGTTTTGTTTTAATGATAAACTAACCTTGAAGAGAAGATGCCAACCCTTGAATAGATGATGCCAACCCTGTGAGGACTTTGTGGACAGTCTTAAGCAATACAAAAACTGTTCTACTGTAATGATCAGATCACTTACATAGGGTGATTCAAAAAGAATACCACAACTTTCGGGTTGATGTCACTCGAGTGTCTGGAGGGGGTCATTTTGAACATCTATGAACTTGTTTTCTGAAAACAAACTTCTTCACATTGATTAAATACCCAAGGTTCCATCATGTTTCGTTGATTAAATCCAGATTTTGGTATTCTTTTTATATCACCCTAATATATAGACACCCTTTTTTTTGTTTAAATACACACCTGTTTGTACAATATATTGTGCAATTGCAGGTTAAGTATGTATATATATATTTCCTGTAGGAAATCTGCATAATATTCCTGCAGGATTCCTGTGGGTTTTTTTTTGTAAGGGTAGACAACTTAACCTTTTGTAAAGCTGCTTTGGAATGAAAATTATTAGGAAAAGCACTATACAAATAAACTTGAATTGAAATGAATTAAAATGAAATGACTGGAATTAAATTAAATTAAATTAAATTAAATTAAATTAAATTAAATTAAATTAAATTAAATTAAATTAAATTAAATTGAACTGAACCTATATGGACAAAAGAGCAAGTAAGTGGTTACAATGCCAGTTAAAGGGTTAATGCAAAATACGGATCTGTGAAAACAGTTTAAATATGCTGAAAACAGGTTATCAACAAAAACAGGGAACAGGTGTGTAAACCTATTGGTAACCATAGCAACAAATTGAAAAGAACTGGAACTGAAGGAGATACAGAAGATTTGTGACTATAAAATGGAATTAATTCTGCAAAATGTATAAACATTCAAAATCCATTATCTAAAAATAACTATTACATTAAATATCTGAAAATACATTTTGTGAACTACTTTAAATTACACAATATTAGCATTTTGCACATTATTTGCTATTTTTTTTCTGTTACCTTTCGTCTGATACATTTTAAAGATTGCTCAATATTTATTACATGTCAGGAACCACTATCCTCTAAAAATGCCCAAAAAGACAATTAGAGGCCAAATTTGAACAAATAACCTCTAACACTATGAAGATACTTACTGTAAATGCACTTTGTTTTCTAAAGCTGCATTTTAAATTATGGGTAGCATTTCTGGTTTAGGTATACCTTGCACACACAATGAATGAAATGTCAAATAATAACCCTTACAAATCTCAAGCCTTAAAAATTAACTTAAGTCAGTCAGCTGACAAATCAATGGGAATTCAGTCTGGATGATTTAAATATGCCAGAGTATATACTAGAATCAGAGAGTGAAATTCAAAACCTATTAAGACCTTTTTAAAGAATCTTTTCATACATTTTAAGACCTTATAACCACTTTAGGTTTCAACCGGAAACACTGAAAAGGTTTTAACTTACAGTATATTTACTAAAAATTATTTAAAGTAATCCAGAACTAAAGCATTATTCATATACTGAATAAAAATCTATCAAATCTAATTCAGCAGGTTGGCGCTTAGAACTGCAGGAATAATGGTGTTGCCTTGGTTACTGCAGTAAACAAAGCAGCATGATGTCAAATCTAGCAGGATTTTACCGATTTCATAAACTACACAGCATCCTGATATTCGCAGATTTAATTCAGGCAAACTTTAGCATACAACTATAGATTACATAATCAAAATGATATAAATTTTACCACCTTGAAAAATAGCATTTAAGACTTTTTAATACTTTTTAAATTTCTCTACATTGATTTATCAACTTTTAATATTTTTTAAGACCCCACAGACACCCTGTATGCGTCTGTCTTGGATAAACATGACATTTCATTATATTTCAGTTAATTTAGACAATCCCATGTCAATACATCATCTAATATATTTTTTATTGAATAATATATATTTTTTTATTAAACATATATTTGAAAATCTTTAATTCTTGACCATTTTTGTACGTTTTGAAATACATTTAAAAATAAATACAGATGTGTTCAAATATATTTTCTACAAATAGGCTATATTTGCCTGTTTTTCCTGTATTGTTTAAAAATATTTTTTAAAGCCTTTCAGAATATATTTGCCTAATCATTTTCTCAATTTACATGTTAAGGAGTTTATTTATTTGATGAAAAAAGTCTAGAAGTACATTAATATGTTACTCTAAGTTACATAATATATACATTTTAATAAAGAATATGTTCATCCACATCTATTGTAAATTGGAAATGCATTTTAAATGATATTTAGAATATTTGAATAGTACTGTACTCTAAGGATAAAGCTGTACGATAGCAGGTGTTTTAGTAACACAGTAAGTGGAGTCAAAGATCAATGTGTATCGGCCACTTCAGCACACATGAAGCACGAGAGCTGACATTCATTAACCCTCTCCTTTATCAACACTACGCAGGAAAGCAGAATGCCTTGTTGATCGTGTGTCGCTCAGTTTTCATTCTCTGGAGGAAATGTGACGTCCTGTGGTTTCTAACCAATGGCGACACAAGAGTGTTTAATGACTCTGGTGTGTTTAAAGTCCTTCCTCTTGAAAGTTTGACTCCACAGACAGAGGCTGCATAAATTACGATTCTCTGCTCTCTAGTGGCCACATTGTATTATTACGTATTAAGTAACGAAAACGTATAAAATGTTAAGATTCTTACACACGTTCAAAGCATTTTACAGATTTCTGACTTTATATTTATTTTAAATAAATAGTTTAGTATTATTTTACCCCCCAGGTAGCCTTTGACAATGCAATGCCTATTTATTTGCAAATACATTAAATCAATTTGCTGTTAACTGCGACACCGTGGCGCAGTAGGTAGTGCTGTCGCCTCACAGCAAAAAGGTCGCTGGTTCGAATGGCGAATTGGGTAGGCTAAATTGTCCGTAGTGTGAATGAGTGTGTGTGGATGTTTCCCAGAGATGGGTTGCGGCTGGAAGGGCATCTGCTGTGTAAAAATGTGCTGGATAAGTTGGTGGTTCATTCCGCTGTGGCGACCCCGGATTAATAAAGATACTATGTCGGAAAAAAAAATTAATGAATTTGCTGTGAACTGATACTTTTGTTAAATGGTTCATCCTTGATTGGAGATGTAATCGCCACATAATACACCAACTTAAAAGGAAATGTTTACAGTAGTCAACATTTGAAGTTTCATCAAAATTGTTCAAAAACTACTGAACATTAGGGGAGAGTGGGGACAATTGCAACACTTTTTGTATTTCCTGCAGTTTTTCAGTTTTTTTGTGAAAACCCAAAATTTTTATATAATAAACCCAAATCATTAGACACTCAGCCACATTGCTATTATATGTGTACATATGATATTATATGCAGATTTTAAACAGATTGAAATGTTGCAACTGACCCCGAACAGGGAGACAGTTCTGTTGCAACATTGAAATGTATTTCACAGGTTGAATTTTATTTACATCTTTTTGGTAAACATAAACGCAAATTGGTTAAATTGGCCACATATATACAAACTATTAAAAGAACAGGCAAAAAACAATTATCAGGCCTAAAAAAACTGAACAAAAATATTTTTTTTACTGAAAATCTAGTGAACCTTTACTAAACAGCTACTTCTTTGAACTTTGAAATAAATGAATTAATCAAAGAATTCTTTTTTTTTTTTTTTCAAATTAAATTGAAATCAAATTTAAATTGTACATTGTTAATATGGCAAGCTTTAAAATTAGTTTTGTAATTGGGGACAATTGCAACAGCATGTTGGAACTATCCCATCCCTGTCAACCCTGATTAAACAGTCTATGCTAGGGAGATACAATTAGTAATTAAAATTATACAAATAACTCATAATTCACAAAAACCGATTAGACAGAATGAGAAATTTTCTGAACATTAATTTTTTTTTTTTTTTACCTAAAAATTAGTTTTATACTAAAGGAATGTGACATATGGCTGAATTCTCTCAGAAGGTGGGTCTAATTGAGAATGTGTAGTATGAATATCACCAGTCTAGCTCATTCCTGAATGGAGGAATAAGTCTTGTGTTGCAACAGTCCCCCCTCTCCCCTGCTCACAATTTTCTTAATTTTGATCCACTTCAAAATGTTGATTATTCCAGTTCCATTAATATTTACAATAAAATGGGAGATTTAGTACATTCTAAAATATGCCACCATTTAAATCAGGTTGTCCAAACTCGATCCTGGAGGGCCGGAGTCCTGCAAAGTTTAGTACCAACCCCAATCAGACACACCTGGGCTAGCTAATCAAGCTCTTATTAGGCTTTCCAGAAACACCCTGCTGAAAAATCCAGCTTAAACCAGCCTAAGCTGGTTGGCTGGTTTTAGCTGGTCGACCAGCCTGGTTTTAGAGGGGTTTTGGCGATTTCCAGCCTGGTCTTAGCTGGTCAGGCTGGAAGTTGACCAGCTAAAACCAGCTAGACCAGCCAAAACCTGCTATGTCCAGCTTAAACCAGGCTGGTCAAGCTGGTTTAAGCTGGTAATTTTCCAGCCTGACCAGCTAAGACCAGGCTGGAAATGGCCAAAACCCCTCTAAAACCAGGCTGGTCAACCAGCTAAAACCAGCCAATCAGCTTAGGCTGGTTTAAGCTGGATTTTTCAGCAGGGCATTCTTGCAGGTGTGAGGCAAGCTGGAACTAAAATCTGTAGGACAGTACACCGGCCCTCCAGGACCGAGTTTGGGCACGCCCGATTATAATTGACTACATTAAAATGCATCAAACATAAATTGTAGTTTTTAATAATCATTTATTAATAACCATCAGCTTTTAAATATCATTTATGTTGATTAAGCACAATGGAAGCCAGATCTTTTAGCTCCATGGCTTCTCGTCTATATAGAACTCACTTCCCCTGGACCTAAGGAGCAGTGAGTCTTCACTAAATCTCGCCTCAATAGCCATCTTTTTAAGCAAGCATTCCTTCGACTATCTTTTATCAGTTTATTTTACGCTCACAATGTGGTTGTACCTGCAGCTCCTTACATGCATTTAAAATTGTTCGGCATCATTTTATTATTTTTATTTGTTCTGGTATGGCTGTTGATGCTTGTTGTAAGACACCATTTACAATTAAAATGAATCATTTAATTTTTAAATGGTGAAACAATCAAAAAACATTCATCAAAACAAATAAAATTCTATTTTAATCTAGAAAACTGACTCTATAAAATTATTTGAATTATAGCAGTGTAAAAATTAATGGCACCCAAAATATACTTGAAAATTTAAGCGTATATTATGTATATATGAACATTGCATGCATATTTTTGAGAAGTTTTTCTGTAACGATTACGGTACAAATTGTATATAAATATCTATGTTACAATTGTTTTGTATGGTTTTACTTCTATGCATGATGTAGCACATACATACATATACATACATATATATATATATATATACATATCTATATATATATATATATATATATATATATATATATATATATATATATATATATATATATATACACACACACACACACACACACACACATACATACATACATACATACATATATATATATAAATACAAAAATATGGTCAAAAACTTATTTTGGACGTGATTATTCTTTATCCAGCACTAATTTAAACATCAATAACAATTCCTATAGTTTAAATAACAGCACAAATATATTAAAAATACTGAGTAGCTCTGATGAAGATAGCAGATTCCACAAGATACTCAACCAATAGTTTTATTTTCAGAGACATTATCAAATGCATGTCAAATAAATTGAGGGGGAACCAGGCAAGGTTATATTGAGAATGTTTTTATTCCAAGAAATCCTCTAAGTGCTTAGAGCCTTACATATCGAAGTAAGCACTGGGACACTCAGCCTGCTCTCACACCTTTGAGTGAGCGAATGTGTCAAAGTGTAGGCATGTCTGCATGTGTGTATCTGGTGGAAACAGTTAGCATGTCTACAATGAAATGAACCACACAATTTACTCAAATTCAAAACACAAAAACCGAAAATTGAAAAATAAAAATATTCTGCGCTGGGGGGAGGGAGGGTTGTACAGTAAAAGGGGTAGGGGAAGGACCCGTCACCAGGAAACATCAGTGACATCGCCATGAGGTCAGAGGCTAACAGGTTAAAGGTCGTCATCTTCATCTGGGAGAGCTGTTTCTGATGCCACCTAGAAAGAAAAATCCAGATTAAATGGAGAAGTTTTGGCAGTTGAAGTTAGTGTGTGTGTGTGTGATGGACAGTGTACATACTTTCAAGTCGTGCTCATACTGTGCAGCAAGTGTTGGGTCCATAGCAATTTCAGGTGGTGCAAGAGCAGGCATTTCCACAAACTCCAGATTGGGATCTCCAATCAGCTTCCGTGCGAGCCACAGGAAGGGCTTCTCAAAGTTATAATTACTCTTGGCAGAGATGTCATAGTACTGAGGAGAGATCGAGAGACATCACATGAATGATATGCAACAACCTGACCTGGCATTCATGCTCACAGGAGAAACATCTGAATACTGACGTCACAACATAATAGAAGGTCACAAACCTATCAGTGCTTTATATTAGCCAAAAAGTAGCATGAATACCTAGAACGCAAGCGTTGTTGATTGGGTTTTAAAATGTGGGTGTCAAATACAAAAGTGAAGGCAGATGAACATGATCTCACACTAGTGGTGCATGATCATGGCAAACAGTGGATAGTTCGATATTATTTGGATTTTCTGGAGTGTACTGCACTGATATCTTGGCTGGTTTATGCCTCGTGGATAAATAGAACAAAATCCACCAATAGGTACTGACAAGTCTGTGTTGTAGCTGGGTTATTCACAAAACAACAATAACTACACTCATGTACGCATGTTATTTAAATCCCTGAAGCCTTATTGACTATTGGTATAAAAGTTATTTTAGATGAAATCCAAGGGCTCTTTGAAACCTCCATGTGTAGAATATCCAGAAAAGAAACAAGTACCATTGTCAAACTATTTCACATGACCCAACTAATCAAACAAAGCTCAAAGAAAAACAAAACAAACAGTAAAAACGACTGTTCACCAATGTCTTCCACATCATGAGAGAGTGTGCATTTGCTGCAGGCAATACAACGCTTGGGTGTTACACTGCAGACTCTAATAGTAAACACCGTATTGAACACAGTGACCCCCACATCATGACCTGATGCAGGAGAGAAGACCTAGGTGAACAAAGTAATCTACTTTTTTTTTGGTTGCACAAGTGTTCTTGGCTCTTTGTATGATTACAATTAAACCACTGAGGTCACATTAAACATTTTGATTCCTTTGCTGGACTTTAAATGTCTGGACTGTTGCGGTCCAAGGAGTCAGAGAACTCTTGATTTCATCTAAAATATTGTAATTTACATTCTGAAAACGGATTAGAGCTACACAAGGGTAAATAGTTCATTTTTAGTTGAACTAATGTTTTGAGGGATTAACAGAAAAGATAAAGATCTATTTAAAATTGATTATTTATGAAGAAACAAGTGACTATGAATGAACCATTGAATCACAGACTTTAATAAAATCTTATTTAAAAACAAAATAGCAGAGATGCACAAATCTGCTCCAGTTTTGTTTGGAAATGTTTGTTGACTCATTGAATTATAGGACAAGTTTATATGTGAATTTTAGCATTCACAACTGAGTTTCTACAATTAACAGGCTGCAAAGTTAAAGCATTTGCTGGATTTCTGCAGGGGTTTTAAGTAAAATTAAAGACTAAGACCATTATGATTGATATTTTAGACTTCTACAGGGCTGAACATTAAGGGTTTTTTCTAATGGGCCAGCTACTTCTGTAAATAGTTTTTGTATTATTGAAAGATCATCTAAAGAGATGCTGCACTTTAGTTTTCTTTCTCCGATTAGGGAATTTAATTGGAAGAATTTGCAGCAAAAATGTCTAAGAACTAGTGAATTGTCTCTCTTTGCATTAAAAAACGTAAATATATATATTAATAATTATTGGGGATTGGGTGTCAGGAAATAGGAAAATGAAGACCCTTTTAAAATTAAGACCTACAACCCAATATTTCAGTGAATTTAAGACCTTGCGAATACCCAGTTTTGAATATTTTGGCTGGACAACAGTTGAACAGTAGCTCACACAAACAACTGCAATACCATCACGTTCTTCATTTTAGCCAACTAAATGAAAAAGTCTGCCACTTTAGTAGAAAATCCATTTTATGAAAATCAAGAATTGCTTTATAAACTAAACGCATGCAAAGATGATTTGTTCACATTTCTATCAAACTTTAAAATGATGCGTCATACCTGTAGATTCTTCTTACGGTGGAACACAATGCTCTTTGCTTTGACCTTCCTGTCCTTGATGTCCACTTTGTTACCACAAAGCACTATGGGAATGTTCTCACACACGCGCACCAAGTCACGATGCCAGTTGGGCACATTTTTGTAGGTCACTCGAGAAGTTACATCAAACATGATGATTGCGCACTGAGCTAGAAAAACAGACACACACATGTTAATCCACTGTTGGCCAGTCAGCACAAAGCATAAAAACTAGCATAAAAACTGAAGAGTTTCATACCCTGGATGTAATAGCCATCTCTCAGGCCACCAAACTTCTCTTGTCCGGCTGTGTCCCATACATTATATTTGATGGCTCCTCTGTTAGTGTGAAAAACCAGGGGATGTACCTCAACTCCAAGTGTTGCTAAAATGACACATTTAAGAGCAGCACATCAGTGTCAGGATCACAAAAGTCACACATTCTTCCAGAAATTACACAGAGATGTCACCTGAATAAGTGTTTTTATATGAAGCGAGCACTTACCAACATATTTCTTTTCAAACTCCCCAGTCAAGTGTCTCTTCACGAAGGTGGTTTTCCCCGTACCTCCATCACCTACCAGAACCAGCTGTGGGTGAGAAAAAAAAACATTGGGATTAAGAAAACTGGCATCAGATTAGCAAGACCTCACAGATTCAATTTGGTATGAATTTACGCATTGGTATTACAGGCATAGATATAAAGATGGGGCCCAACCACAATTATCAATTTTATTAGAGGTAATGATAGAAGACTATCCAACTGTCACCCCAATTTTTGAGTTGGCACTTAAATTATATGACGCATGTATATCAGGGCTCGACAATAAGGACTGCCCGATGGCCCGGGGCCAGCGTGCGAGACACTCTGGACAGTACACAGAATCTTTGTTGCCTTGTCACTAGTTTATGTAGGCTGTGACTGTGTAGTCAATTGCGTGCAAATAGGGTGCTTTTCAGACCTAGACGCTCGTTTCAGAACCAGTCTCATTTGCCCAGTTAGCGCGGTTTGTTTGGCATATGTGAAACCAGCAAACGCGCTCTAATCCACTGTGAAACAACCGTTCCGAGACTGCCTGAATGAGGTGGTCTTAGTTCAATTGAACGAACTCTGGAACGGATCAATTGTAGTGAGAAAGCAAAACGATCCAACAAACTAGGCGACATCACAGTGTATTATGGTTGTGTAATAGCCACATAAACGTCTATATGAAGAGAGATATAAGAGTAGGGGGGTGAGGGGGTTGTCATTCCTACCGGCAAATGTGCGTTCCATGTCAAATACGAAAGTGTAAGCATGCTAAAAATATTGAGAACCATTTATTCGTTAGGAAAATTGACAAATTACTATCTGATAATTTTCCTATATTTTAATTGTATAATTTTGCATTAGGCCCATTGTTGTTCATTTCTGCACTGACACCTCAAAAAAAAGATCAACGTTGATCTGCTTCCAACATTTTTTTTTAATAGATTAACTCAATAGATAAAACTTGACAACTGAAATGAGGCTGAGAAAGTCTTACCTCTCTGATTCATATTTGGTGACAATGTGGGTGTCAAAATTAAGGTTTACATTTTCGCTTATCTATCTATCTATCTAAAAATATTTTTTCCCCAAATTTAGTTACATCACAATTGTATTTCTTTTAATTGTCAGTTGCCTTTAAAGAGAAGTTATGAAGTCATGTTTGGCCTTTGAAATTTAAAATATGTGGCTAAAAAAAATAGCTATTAACTTTTTCTTTTGGTGAGGACAGTGAAAATTTTTAACAGGGCAAGAAAAATTCTGAACCACTGGCCTGATCAGGCCAGTAGAAAATCCTTAGCAATAAACCCTGTACATACAGCCTGTAAAGAAATTAAGGTATAGAATTTTTTTAAAGTACTATAAAATACATTTCCCACATGTAGAACAGTGATGGTCAATGGGGCAACATTATACAAATGTAATCAATGAAGATGTCTAATTGTTTTTAAAACGATTTATTATACAGCCATTGCTTTTAATAAAGCTTAATTTCATTTACACTACACCTAGATCACGACAGAGCAAATTAATTTAGGGAAATCAATACCAGGCTTGTAAAACAACAGAAAACACTAGAATGTAACTACAAGGCAAGAAAAACAATTGGGCAGTTTGTGGAGGTTAAAAACGATGAGAAACAGCTCATTTAAAATGATTTCATTAGGAATAAAGGTAATAACTACAATAGCAATGGTAATGTCAACAAAAGTTTAAATATTATCCAACAATAAAAATAATGCAATGGGGTCACAATTAGATGAGTCTGGCCTGGCAATAGTCTTGACAATATTAATTTGTATAAAGTAATGTTAAGCAGACTGTTGTGATAGACTACTGCAATACAGAACAAACTAAAATAATGCAATGTAATAAAAAAAAAACTGGTTAAAAGACACAAATAAACAAATTAACATAGTTTACTAAATGACTAGTTCAACAAATGTCCTTAAATTCAGCATCAAGTGGGTTCTCGCGCTTCAATGCACTCGTTATCAGTAACAAGTCTGCAAATTCACTAACATTACAAAACAGTTTAAAAACTCAGTGATGAACATGTAAACACAAACTGGAGCTTTAATTCGTTATCCCAGACTGTCGTGCCTTTAAAGTGAAAGTGTAAGTTACCTTAAACTGAACTTGTGGCTCGTTCTCCGCCATCGCTGTACTGTGAGTGTGTGTTGGTCTTTGTGCTGCAGTCACTCTGCGGGAGAGATGGCGGGACGGTTAGTCACATCACACAAAGGCCGCACCAATTCCAAATAAAGGCCACGGGAACACAAAATTACTCAAATACACCACTGCGATCCAATATTAAAAACCAAACCGCTTTTAGAACTTAAAACAAACAAATGTAATGCTCATTGAACAACACGCACGTCTAAATAAGGTGATGCGCGCGAACACACGAGGCCGCTGCCGCTGGAGCCTAAACTTCACAATAAATACAGCGGCCGCCCGAAGGCCTCAAACAGGCCGACAACTTGAAAAATCAACAAATAACGGATTTAGTAGTTTTTAAAAATCCAGAAATGAATTTAGTTGACAGAATCTAAAAACGAAGCGAGTGTTGTTTCCGCGGCTCCAGGATCGCGCGCTGCCAACAACTCGGGATGGCGCTACGACAGAGATGAGCCATGATGAAACACTGAAAACTGCACATCCGCGGATGATAAAAACGATCAGAGTGACTTACGAGCGCCTAGGCACTGTATAAAAGCTTTCAGGTGTGTTTGGTCGGCGCTGGAAATAAAACGTGTTAGTGAAAAGAGTGTGTGATGAGATGAACGCTATCGTTCCGCACTCACCGGTGTTGAAGTGATCGAGGAAGAGAGCAAATGGCTGCGCCCGCGCGGGATTCAGCATGGCTCACATAAACGCTTCCGCCCCACCACGTGACCCGCTGCTGCCGCGGGACAACAGCGTCGTTTAGTGGTAGAAGAGCGAACCTTTTACAGCCTATCACTCCATGTTCTTCGGCTTTAGTCCTTGCTTTATCAGGAGTGAAGAGCGAATAGATTAATTAAAGGCATAATCACCCAAAATGAAAGTTCTGTCGACATGTATTCACTCTTTACATGTTTTAAAACTAAATGAGTTTCTTTTTTAATAAAAACAGATATTTTTAAGAAAGCTGGAAACCTGTAATCTTTGAATGAGATTTGTGCACGATGTTCATCAAAGTGCACTAACAAAATTCTTCAACAAAAGCCCGATGAAGAAAACGAGAGACAAAAAGCTGAGGAGCAGGTCACCCTCTCAAGTGTCAACTTTGAGGAGAGAAATACTGAAGGTAATCAGGCAACTTCATGAAACTTCAGAAAACTGACACTAGTGGGCTGAGCCTTGATCACCAGGCCAGCTCCATCTGTCTTGATGACTCCTCCAGCAGGACGTCCAGCTCCAACTCCATTTCAAACAAAACATCCAGCTCCAGCAGCCGGTCCGGCTCACTGCAGGTTCAACATCTGGCTCAGGACTTCAACAGTAAATTGACCTCTTTATATTTTGTTGATAATGTTCATGCTTCAACATCATAATACAGGCCCGTAGCCTGAGATGAGATGGCCATTTTTTTATTTGCCTATAGGTAGGGCTAGACAGAATCTTTGGCCATTTTTTGCTATTTCTGCGGAAAATTTTGTAAAAAATCTGCGGATTTATGCGAAATGATTTTGGGAGTAACTAAAAGCGCAATATATGAAATTAAAAATAATACCTTTAATAACTTTTATTTCATGTTTCCAATTATTAGACATTTTAATATTTGTTAATATTGTTACTGAAATTTAAAAACTGAATATGTATAAGTTTACACACATTTACACAAGTAAATAAATGGACTCATTCATTCAATTTCTTTTTTGGCTTAGTCCCTTTATTGATCTGGGGTCCCTCAATAGACTCAATGATGGGCTAAAAATCTGCCAAAATCTGCGGATTTCTGCGCGCGCAGATTCCATGTGGTCACCTATAAGCTAAACTTTTTAGTTTAAAAAAAAGAAGTTTTACAGGTTTCCTATTTTTTTAATGATGGATAAATTTGTATTTAAGTATTTTTTCATATTTCTTTCTTAATTATTTGTTTAAAATGCTAATCTCATAACATTATTTATAAGCCCTCAAATAATTTACAGTTTAAATGCCAATTTGTAAATAAATACTTTGTAATAAAATAGTATGGTAAGCACTTTGACAAAATTGTAGGAAATATTTTTAGTACATCAAAAAGTGTGGTTATGATCACCATCCGACAAGCTGATCAAGCAAAGATTAGTGCTTAAAATGTCATTAAAATACAGTATTTAAACCTTGCATGAGGCGAATAACTGCAAAAAGGTCCACTTTTTCAGAATAAAGAACCACCCCTATCAATAGGCTGGCTATGGGCCTGTAATATGTGTTAGCTATTTACATAATGTTTATTAGAAGCATTTTTCTTAAATTGAGTTGTGAAGACGTGAAATATCTCTACAGAATATTCCTAAATTGTTCCTAAGACAAAAGGAAATGTTTATTTTTATATGTTTAGTATAATGATGACCCTAATTACTTTACTTTTTGTAGATGACATTTTGGGCTCCTATAAAATTGTCAAAAAACTTTGTGAGAGAGGACACAGCACAGTCTTCGAAGCGATTTTCTTGATGGATGGTCTTGAGGTATATTTTTACTCACTACATCTTAGCTAAATATTTCTCTCACTGCCTGTTCAAGTCCATTTATTGTGTGTCATATCATGACATTGAAAACGTTTAATGAATGTGATGATTTGTTTTGTTAATCAGGTGGCATTGAAGGTCATTTTGAAGAGGAACAACATGGATTATCTCAGCATTGTAAGTAGTTCTCTTGGTTTTTAGTTCAAGATATGTTAATTATGGCCAAAAAAAAGATTATTCAAACATTTCTTCTACAGCCTGGTCATCCTACACCCCTTCTGTTAGAAGTTGCACTAACAATACTTGCTAACAAAGGATTCCCCAGATCATCCAGATGCTGGAGTGGCAGGAGCTGCCTGACTCTTACATCATGGTCTTGGAGCACCCCACCCTGCAAAGACCTTTTTGACTTCCTGGAGCACCATGGAGGAACCCTCAGTGAAGACGTGCATGGTACATCATGTGGCAGGTAGTGCAGGCTGCCCTCATGTGCTGTCAAAGAGGAGTCCACCATCGAGACATTAAATTAGAGAACCTGCTAATCAACAAGGACACCTATGAAGTCAAGCTTATTGACTTTTGGTGCGGTGACATCCTAAAAACATCTGCCTGATTCTGTGGTACATTGTCCTTCAAGTCTGTAGTTTGGGACCTAAATTCTAACAGGCAGCTACACCATATTTTGAAAAGCATAAGCTTTCTTACTGTAACTAATAAAGAATGTCTTTTTCCAGGCACAGAAATGTAGAGCCCTCCGGAGTATCAATCAACAGGCAGATACTTCAGCAAATCTGCAACCGTTTGGTCACTGAAGATCTTTTTATTTGAACTTCTGTACGGAAAACCTTCAGAAAACAGTGACCTGAACATGACTGATGCATGACTGTGGTCAAAATTTGGATTGTCAAATGGTGAGCTTGCCATTCACCACAGCACATCAAGCCAACTGTTAATCTAATTCACATGCTATTATAATTCTAGGGGTGTCAAAATTAATCGTTTCTTCAGTGCACCGCGATGCAGATGGGGACAATTCGATATCGGTTCAGTAATAGATCATAACCGGTTATTACGCACTGACGTCATTTATCCCCTATGCGCGATGTCGCGGTAGAATACTATGGCGAAAAAGGCGAGGGTGAGTAAATAAAACACTCCTACTACTTAAAAAACAGATCTTTCACTGACACTGAGGAATGGTAAAGCACGAGCCGCTATTTCACTACTAGGGAGAAATGCTGTAAAACTCTTAACTCTCTCTCTCTCACACACACACACACACACACACACAACACACACACACACACACACACACACACACACACACACACACACACACACACACACACACACACACACACACAAACACACACACTTTGGGCATTTGACCCGCTGGCATGTTCGTGAGGTAAATTTCCCTCCTCTCGGCTGTTTGTGGATCCAGACACAAGCGTGCCAGTGGTGCGAGTTTATTGTTTTGTATTTGTTCTATTACGGATTACCTGATAACCGCGTATTATGCGCATATAGACTGACCCGCGGCTGTTTTTCCCGCGTCACTCATGGGTGAACAGCGCTTTCGTTTCTAAAGTCAAGAGCAGCCCTTTCTGTTGAGCGGGTGAAGACAATGACCAATCATAGGGGTGTAAGAACTTGCCCGCGCTCAAAAAGCAAGCGGGATAATATTTACATGAGTTTATTTGTTATGAATGCTCGTGCTGGCTTCTGAGCATGTATTGGAGTTTTCATTCACAAAGAGCGTTTTTTTTTTTTGAGCAGGTAAAATTAAAGGTACAGTTCATATATCTGACTGCTTGTATTAAAGGACAAAATTGTATTACAAGTAATATATAAATATAAACATATTTATAGATTTTAATACAATTTTTTTTCTTGTGTTGTAAAGAAAAAAATATAATTATGTATGGAAAGCATCGTCAATGCACCGTGATGCACCGAGATATCGAATTGAACCGAATCGATGGCATGATAATCGTAACCGAACCGAACCGTGAGACCAGTGTAGGTTCACACCCCTAAATAATTCAGTACTTTTTCATGAGTTTTGGATTAGGATTATCAAAGCAAACAGATTCAGGTAATGATCTTAGATAAGAACTCTCCCATCTTTCTGCACAGAGTGCTGCAACCTGGTTCAGTCTTGCCTGCAGAGGACCCCAATAAAAAAAAGGCTTGGTTTGGGAAAAATCAGCCACCATGGCTGGTTTAAGGCATTCAATTTTACACTGAATTATTTTTTGACCATTTTTACACAGTATGTTTGTACTAATGTAACAAGAGTAACATAGACCAATCAGTTTTTGTGTTTGTGATTATGTTGCTTGTTTTAGGTCTCCAAATAAAGAAATGAAAAAAGGAAGAGGAGATAAAAAGTGCAAAGATCCAGAGCCCCTCCAGCAGCTCAATGTTTGGCAGCCTGACATAAATGGACCAGAGCTGGATGCCAAACGCCACACTGATTCGTTGTTTTTTTTTTTTTTTTCATTTTGACTACATTTTAGTCTCATAATTTGTGCAAGGACCTTCAAAAAGTCTTTGGTCTAAAACTGCCAAACACTGAGCTGCAATTCTTCACAGTCCCAGAGGTTCTTGTGACCACAAAAAGTTCAGCGCTTCACTTCCATAGCTTTTCAGTTGGCTTAGCATATGCTGGCTGACATGCCTTGCAAGTTTTCTTCCAAGAAGTGACAAGACGTTTATGCCTATGCCTATGGTTCCTTTTCCCAGCTGCCTCAGTAGCAAATGTTTTGGACAAAGCTGTACCAAAGGGTCCTTCAGTTTCTGCCATTATTCATAAGAGGGATGTTACCTCAGGCCACCGAATCCGGAGCCTTCTCTTCATGAAACTCTAATAAAGCATTGTTTCACAGTGACCATTGTGCCTGTAATGTTTTACTGAGAAAACGCGCCTGCACTGTCCTCTTCTGAGAGATCGGTTGAGACTTACAGATCCTGACAAAACTGTACCTGTCTAAGGAAAACTCATCTCCCCATCCCGAACATGCTCTATAGAGGGAACCTCAAGAGCATCCTAAGCAGCTGAATCAACTGAACTACCTCAAAACACACACAATTATTCAAAGAAACTTTGTTTACAGATCCTGAAGTATTATGTTTATGCTTCTATCTTTTCTTTTGAATTGTTTAATGTTAGTCAGTTAGTCTGTCTTGCACTGTTTGCACCAGGTTGCACTACTTTACATGGCCAGGCAGTTTATTCTTCAACCCTTGGTTCTGTGGTGTTTTGATTTGTTTATGTATCTCCTACTGTTTTGTGTAGTTGTGTGTGGATTTATGTGGTATCTGGATTAACATGGTCTCATTTTCACTGTGTACTGTTGAAATGACAATAAAAGCTCTTTGAATTTGAACTTGCTCATCTCACTATCTAAGTTTTCTTGGTTTTAAAACTGTTGCAAGATTATTTTAATAAACTAAGACTAAAACCATAACTGCAGTGAGAAGGGCTCAGCATGAGCTGCAGTGGATACCGACCTCATGGATCAGACTAACTTAACAGTCCTAATATCAACAGACATGACGAGAAGAGCTCAGGCATACTACATGACTGCAGATGGATATCAATATTTGCATCAATATGCAAAAAAACTGTTTTTTTTATAGAGACAATGTGTATTTTGTCTGTAGAAATTTTAGTCTTAATACAAAAGGTTTTGTTTGGGTATTTTTTCAGGCGTCAATCTTCTGTTTGGGCATTTTGCTTGCCCTTGTGAAAAATAAAATAATAAAACCTAACATATATTAAGCTGATTTTTAGGTTTCAAGAACAGAATTAGAACATCACTTCCAAACTTGTTTTTTTAACGTTACAATGGTGTTAAAGGCATACAGTAGATATGCTGAAATTCATTCATTCATTTTCCGTAGTTCCTTTATTCATCAGTGGTCGCCACAGCGGAATGAACCACCAACTTATCCAGCATATGTTTTACACAGTGCAACCCAATACCGGGAAACACCCATACACCCATAACATTCACACACATACGCTACGGCCAATTTAATTTATTCCATTCACTTGTACTGCATGTCTTTGGACTTGTGGGAGAACCAGAGTACCTTGGAGGAAACCCATGCAAACACGGGGAGAACATGCAAACTTCACACAGAAATGGCAACTGACCTAGCCGGGACTCGAACCAGTGACCTTCTTACTGTGAAGCGACAGTGCTAACCACTGAGCCACTGTGTCACCCTTAGACTGAAATATATCATCATTTTCTCATCCTCATTTTCTTTTCGGCTTAGTTCCTCTATTAATCATGGGTCGCCACAGCGGAATGAACCACCAATTTATCTAGCATATGTTTTACGCAGCGGATGCCCTTCCAGCCACAACCCATCACTGGGAAACATCCATACATGTATTCACACACATACACTATGGACAATTTAACCTACCCAATTCACCTATACCACATGTCTTTGGACTGTGGGGGAAACCAGAGCACCCGGAGGAAACCCAGGCTAACACAGGGAGAACATGCAAACTCTACACAGAAACGCCAACTGACCCAGCTGAGACTCAAACCAGCGACCTTCTTGCTGTGAGGCGATCCTGCTACCCACTGCGCTACAATGATGCCCTCATATATTTCTGTGGAAAGATACTTTAAAACTGTTGGGAACCAAACAACATTTTATGTTCCACAGATGAAAAGAGTGACATGAAGCCAAGTAAACAGTAACATATGTTTAGTTTTGGGGTGTATTATTGATTTAAATGATACAAAAACAAGATATTTTGATTGATATTTTGTGCATTCAAATTTTTGGACTGCTTCAACAATAAAAGTTCTGGTCTTACGGGAAATTTTGAAGACATTATCAGTAGGCTATTTATTACTTTGGTAGAAAACACAAATGAGCATTTTGAGAACTATGCAATTTTCATTTTTGGATGAATTATCTCTAAGTCTTACCATAAATGACCTAGCAATAAATATTTTTTTTGAGTTAACAACACCAATTAAAATGAAGTTTGTTATTTTACAAATCACTTTTGTTACTTTTAAAGTTATTTTAAATATATGTTAGACATAACATTAGCAAATAAGAATATTTTTTTTTTTATCATGTAGTTTTTTTTTTTTTTTTGAGTAATGTTCATTTGTGGTTTATAAACTATGGACAGTTGAAGTCAGAATTATTAGCCTCCCTTTGATTTTTTTTTTATATTTCCCAAATGATGTTTAACAGAGCAAGAAAATTTTCACAGTATGTCTGATAATATTTTTTCTTCTGGAGAAAGTCTTATTTGTTTTACTTCAGCTAGAATAAAAGCAGTTTTTACTAAAAAAAAAAAACATTTTAAGGTCAAAATTATTAGCCCCTTGAAGCTATATTTTTTTGATAGTCTACAGAACAATCCATCATTATACAATAACTTGACTAATTACCCTAACCTGCCTAGTTAACCTAATTAACCTAGTTAAGCCTTTAAATGTCACTTTAAGCTGTATAGAAGTGTCTTGAAAAATATCTAGTAAAATATTATTTACTGTCATCATGGCAAAGATAAAATAAATCAGTTATTAGAGATGAGTTATTAAAACTATCATGTTTAGAAATGTGTTGAAAAAATCTTCTCTCCGTTAAACAGAAATTGGGGGAAAAAATAAACAAGGGGTCTAAAAATTCTGACTTCAACTGTGTGTGTTTTCAAAATTTCAAACAGGCTAACAGTATTTGCTTTTAGGCCATTTATTTGCAGAAAATGACATTCAATCTAAAATATTCTTTATCAGGCTGAAGAAAAAGCAAAGAAAGCGAAAACATCTTTTCAGGTTTATCAGACTTTTTAAATTGAGGTTTTCTGCAAATAAATGTTTTAAAAGATAATATTCTTGTGTAAAATTTTGAAGACGCGTTATCTAAATCACTGTCCATTGAGACAATCCCTTTTTGTTCAAAATAATGAACTCATTCTCTTGTGACTACGTTAACATTAATTCAACAATTTCCACCTGGGGATACTCATGCTGAGTCTCTAGCAATTTTGCAGCGCCATTAATGCGATCCAAGACCTGTGAAGAAATGATGCCAAAGCATCCATAATCCTGGACCAGGCCGTATCCTGAGCTGATGCTGTGGCGGTCATGGAGGAGCAGAGAGCATGAGACTGATTCCTGAAAGACCACAGTGACAGACGAGTCTCCCTATTGATCCCGTAGGTCAGCCTGAACACCCGCCGGTAACCTACTTACACCTACAACTTCTCCACGATAGACATCTGGCGCCTAGACTGGCGCTAGACTGCAGCTCTGCACAGGAAGTTTGGCCAGTAGAGAAATGGTCCTGCCCAACTGAGCCTGCTTTCTCTCAAGGTTATTTTCCTTCACTTTCGTCAATTGGTGAAGTTTTTTCCTTGCCACTGTCGCCAGTGGATTGCTTGGTTTGGGACTTGTAGAGTTGCGTATCAATAGATTTGCTCTTCAGTGTTTGGACTTTCAGCAGTGAAATTTAAACCACACTGAACTGAACTAAGCTGAACTTCAACTCTGAAAACCGGACTGACACAGTTTTATTTTACTAGAACTTCTATGTTAGGCTGCTTTGACACAATCTACATTGTAAATGTGTTATATAAATAAAGATGAATTAAAATGAATTCAGCAATTTATTTTTTAAAAGCTATTTAATAAAAATAAATACATTATTAAAAAGGAAAATAGAAAATATATTTGAATAGTGATAGTGGAAAGTTGTGTTCAAGCGCAAACATTATCAATCAATACCCATTTTAAACTAATCCAATATAATTGGATAATGAGAACATATATAACACTGGAAATGTTAAATAAATCTAATAGAAATATTTTGGACATTTGTGGAAAATGTTTGACGTACAAGGGCACACTGTTCCATTGTGTTTGGCAATGTGAGCACTTGCAATCCTTTTGTAAAGAATTAATAGGTGTAATCTCTAAAACTATTGATAAAGAAATCCCTGTTTGCCCTAAAATTTTTGGTAACACTTTATAATAACTACACACTATGAACCATTTATTAATAATTAGCATATAGAGAATTCATTATTTGTTAAGCATTAACTCTACATTAACAGACGTTAGTAAGCAGTTTATAACTGCAGCTACAAATGCTGTATTATAGACTTATAACCACATTTATAATGTGCTAAATACTTGTACTTTCATAATTTGTTAATGATTTATTTTTCATTACTAAATTAAGTATTGCATTATTTACAAACCAGTTATTTAAGCATAGTTGGTGTCTTTTTAAGATCATTCAGGATGATTTAGTAAATGATTATTAAACTATTAAAATTAGCATTTATAAATCTTATTATTCAGGCATTTATTAATAGTTAATTTGTATGTTAATAAAGGCTTTATTAACTCAATTTCATCCAGTTTTGTGACCTAATCTAAAGTGAGGACTATTTATGCTTTATAAATCCCTTATAAATGACAATTAAAGACTCAGTTATATTCTAAACAGAGAAAAAGAACATAAACAACATTATTCATTTCTATTCGTTTGAAGATACACAAATGAAACTGTATTTAAAAAAATATATTCTTTGCAACCTTATCTAAAATAAAATTACTGTACAGTTTAAACATTGCATCCTATTATATTGTTGTTGTTTTATCCAATTTTATGTCGTATTTTGACACTCCTGTTTTTCAGCAATGTTTAAACTTTACAGTAATTTTACTTTTTAGATAAGAATGCAATGATTATTGTTCATACTGAGCCTTTAATTGTCATTTATAAGGGATTTATAAAGCATAAACAGTCCTCACTTTAGATTAGGTCACAAAACTGCATGGGGTTGAGTTAATAAAGCATGTATTAACATACAAATTAACTATTAATATATGCCTGAATAATAAGATATATAAACGTTGATTTCAATAGTTTATTAATCATTTACTAACTCTTTCTGAAAGATCTTAAAAACCATCGACTACTCTTAAATACAACTGGTTTGTAAATAATGCAATACTTCATTTAGTAATGAAAAGTAAATCATTAACAAAGTATGAAAGTACAATTATTAAGCACATTATAAATGTGGTTGTAAGTTAAGAATAGATGATTTGTAGCTGCAGTTATAAACTGCTTACTAACGCTTATTAATGTAGAGTTAATGATTAACAGATAAAGAATTCACTAGATGCTAATGCTTTGTAAATGATTGATAGTGTGTAGTTATTATAAAGTGTTACCAAATTTTTTATTTTTGGTCTTTTCCCACCTGCCTTATCGCTGAAGTCATATGAACAGAAGTTTATAAATCTGTGTTTATTGCATGCGAAGCCTGATTGCCATTCACTGGAAAAGTATTCATGGTCCATCTCTGTCACTCTGGATTAAGGAAATGTCTTCGTGTAAGCAATGGAAAGATTGACTTACTCAATCAAACAAAAAATGCACATATTTTCCAAGATTTCAGACTTCTTCATTTTTTAAATAAGAGTGGACTGACAGTTTAGTAATCCCAAACAATGTGACTGTGTTAATGTGCACTTTGTAATGACTAACTTTAATATATTTTTCACTTTCATTGAAATATATGTGTTCAAATGTCAATGTCTTAATGGTATTTTTTATTTATTTTTTTACAAAATTATTATTATTATTATTATTTTATCTTATTTAACTTATATTTAAGTGTGAGTACAAACTTTTTTTATGGCTCTGTCGGGATGGGGTGGGTGTTCTTTGATTGGTATATTTGGTTACTAATACAGTATGTATGTATCACATTTTTCTGAAAGAATAAAAGTATTTAAAAAAAAAAACCTGGCCCCAAACTTATATGTACAACAATGTATAATTATAATAAACTTTTGTTCCGCCTGGCAAAAAAAAAAAGAAAAAAAAGAATAGTGATAGTGTAAAAGGGAAATATTACTATTATAAAGATAAAGACATTTGTAATAAAGTGATATGACGGAGCATCAGGCCATTTTTTTAAAACAGATTTTTAAAAAATTTTTTTACAAAGCATAATTAGCATTAAGATGCAAAAAAAAAACACACCTTATTGTGCTTCTTTTTTATTTACATCAGTGAATTACTTTATCAAAGAAAAAACTAATGTCAATTCCCTGTAAACATTCACATGCAGATGCGCATTATACTTGCCCGAGAAAACCTAGGGTTTAATACACTGAATAAACAGAAAAACAATAAATAAACATATTTTACTTGATTTGTGCATTTCATTTCATATATTTAACATAACTGATTGATTTGTGCGTTTCGACAGCAAACATATTGGTTCTATACATAATGCAGTGGTCAGTTCCACTAAATGCTTCCTTGTTATCTGACTATCATCGGGAGGTTTGTGTTATTGTTCATCTGTACAGGTAATCTGCCTGGATGTTAGCAGCAATTTCAGCCTCCCATCGATCTCCATTATTCAACAGTTTCTCTTTATTATACAGCAGCTCTTCATGCGTCTCAGTGGAGTACTCAAAATTTGGGCCCTGGCACAGAAAGGAGAAACAATTGTTTGTTAATGGAACCATTGTAAAGTATGAGCAATATGACCCCTCAGTGATCAGTATCACTATACTATATTCGGACCCTCCAGGATTTTGTTATCGCAGAATTTAAAGCAAAATCAAACACATGAAACAAAATTCAAATAAAGTTATTGCAGCTTGTTTTCATTCAAAGACCACTTAAAGTATAGGCTGCATGTGTTTGAATTGATTGCTGAGTAACTCCCAGTAACTTTAGGCTCCCATCACAAACCCTAAAGTCAATACTTTAGTTTCTGACTGTGTTGCTCAGTTTTTATGTGTTCAAACACATTAAAAAGACAAAAACCTGGCACATCATTCTTTTAATGGTCTCTAGAAGTCTATATATTAATAGTTTTATACCTGCATATCTCTAGGCATTTTAAATTGAAAACTACTTAAAACATTTGTTAGCATAGCATAGTCAGTAGATATGTTTTCATTCAAAGATGTGAATTAAATTTATGCACAAAACGTTTCCATCCAATGAGACAAAGAAAACAAAATCGTCACTTCCTAAATTACTGGTGCCCAAAGAGTACTGAAAAACCATACTCCAGTAAAAGTACCATTACTTGGCTAAAAATGTAGTGCAAGTAGAGTAAAAGTATCTGTTGTAAATATTACTCAAAGTATGAGTAAAAAGTAGCCCTTTCAAAAGTACTTGTGAGTAGTGAGTATTACGCTGTAAAAAGCTGATGCATTTACATGTAATTTGTTTATGTGTGTGTGTAAACGTAACATTCTGTAGTGCATTTAGTTATTGCCCAGCAGGTACAAAACATCATAAGATGTTAATATTAGGTTAGATTTAGGTTGTAATGTCAGGTGACCAAAATTCAAGGTCTAGCCATTGTCTAAGGACAACGTTACTTCGATGTCCAATAATGACGTCAAATGACGTTGATATTTGGTTGATTTTAGGTTCTTAGAAAGTGACCAAAATCTAACGTCGAGCCAACATCTTAAACCAACGTCATATTGACGTCAAATACTGACATTTATTCTTCAGGTATGGCAACTAAAACCCAATGTCTGATAGACGTCATAGTGGTAATAATTACACAACGTCCAACAGTAACATCATTAGACGTTGATATTTGGTTGGTTTTAGATTGAACGTTGGACATTGACGTTGCCCTGACATTAAGTTCTGACGTCAATCCGATTTTCACTTCCAAAAAAAATGCAACGTCTATGAGGTTAGGGTACAAAGTCAATCTGACGTCATGTAGACGTCTTGTGCCTGCTGTGCCATTTTGGTCATCATACAGTAAACATCCGTTATCTTCTGTTTAGTGACATGCATCTAAACAGTCTCTGGGTTAATGTGTGTAAAGATTTTGAATATCTTCTTGGACACTTTTAAAAGCTTCCCAACAGTTTGCTGCAATTATAAATCGCCCATGTCTTGAGGTAGTTCATTATGATGTGATTTACCTTCTATGTGCGATTTGATTGGACGGGAATCACAGGACTGATTTTTCGAATCACCATAGATAAGAAAAAAAATATGACTGCAGGTTGAAGGGAAGTAGTGGAGTAAAAGTACCGATACAGCACAAAAAATGTACTCAAGGGAAAGTAAAAGTACAAATTTTCTAAAGCTACTTAGTAAATTACAATTCCTGATAAAAACTACTCAATTACAGTAATTTGAGTATTTGTAATTAGTTACTTTACACCACTGCTGGTGCCAAATATTAAAAGTAAAAACGGAATTTGCTGCAGTAGGAAAAGCTGCGTCAATCTTTTCTTTGTTTAATAAATTACTTGTGGCTCAGAAGACAGTATGCTGACGCGCAATGAATGCGTGGTGGAGTTTGAAGACGTCAGACGCGGAGCACAGACACTCTTGACAGTTCTGGAGGTAATTAATAATAAAATAACACTAATACTGAAATGGTTAAGGCGTTTTAGAATGACCAAAACAACATTTCAGATGTTTTACAGTGTGCTCAGCCAGCTGGTTTGTCCATTCACCCACTTTTTTATCACCACATGATCTCTTATAACAAGATCACATGACTTTTTTAACATATCCAAAATGCACATAAAAATATGTGGATGGAAACCAGTGGATATAAAAACACAACTAGTGGACACAGATCAAAAGAAGTCCAATTCCACGGCAAAACTGCAGACTTGGCAACACTGTTGTTAATGTTACGTGTTGTCTATTGTTATATGTGGACTGAGTCCAAGAGACATGTGCAGCTTGAGTCCAAGACAAATTTCCTGCAAAGGACAATTAAATATAATTCTAACTTCAACTGAGCAAAAACTATGGTGGCTGAGAGAGCTACAAGTTAAGAAAACTAATGGACAAACACTAACAAACAGAGAAAACATCTTCATCAATTTGACAACATTCATTCGTTTTCCTTCGGTTTAGTTCCTTTTTCATCAGAGGTCGCCACAGCGGAATGAACCGCCAACTTATCCAGCAGCGAATGCCCTTCCAGCTGCAACCCAGTACTGGGAAACACAGATACACTCTTACACATACATTCCGGTCAATTTAGCTTATTCAATTCACCTGTAGTGCATGTCTTTGGACTTGTGGGGGAACCCGGAGCACCCGGAGGAAACCCATGTGAACATGGAAAGAACATGCAAACCCCACACAGAAATGCCAGCTGATCCAGCCGAGGCTCGAACCAGCGACCTTCTTGCTGTGAGGTGACAGCGCTACCCACTGCGACATCCCTCAATTTTATTTTATGGCATTTTGTAAATTTCCTACTGTAAATACATTCATTCATTCATTTTCCTTTGGCTTAGTCCCTGATTTATCAGGGGTTGCCAAAGCAGAATGGACCGCCAACTATTGCCGCATATATTTTATGCAGCAGATGCCGTTTTGGTATCCCAGTACTGGGAACTGCACATACATCAAAACTCAATTTTTGATTACTAATATGCATGGCTAAGAGCATAATTTGGGCAGCTTTAAAGGCGATTCTCTCATAAATTATTATTTTTTTAAAAGTTCAGATTCCAGATTTACAAACAACCACATCTCAGCTAAATATTGTAGAATCCTTAGAAAGTACATTAATGAAAAAAAATATTTATTCAGTTTTCAGACGATATATAAATTTCACTTTCCAAAAAAGGACCCTTATGACTGGTTATGTGGTCCAGGGTCACATACAGTTGAAATCAGAAGTTTACATATACTTTAAAAAAAGGAACATAACCATTTTTAAAAAAATGTCTGATGGTAAATCATACTAAACGTTTACTATTTTAGGTCCATTAGGATTACCTAAATGATTACATTTGCTTAATGCCAGAATAATGAGTTTTGTTTTTTTTTTTTGAGAATTTTTTATTAATTTCTAGACAGTCAAAAGTTTACATACATTTCCTTGGTATTTTTATACAGTTTTTTTTGCTTTTAAACTGTATAACTTTGGTCAAATGTTTTGGGTATCCTTCCACAAGCTTCTCACAATAGTTTGAAGGAATTTTGGCCCATTCCTCCCGACAGAATTGGTGTAACTGAGTCAGATTTGTTGGCCGTCTTGCTCGCACAAGCTTTTTCAACTCTGCCCACAAATTTTCTATAGGATTGAGTTCAGGGCTTTGTGATGGACACTCCAAAACATTCACTCTGTTGTCCTTAAAGCACATTTTAACTAATTTGGCAGTTTGCTTAGGGTCATGGTCTGTTTGGAAGACCCATTTGTGGCCAAATTTTAATTTCCTGGCTGATGTCTTGAGATGTTGCTTCAGTGTTTCAACATAATGTTCTTTCTTCATGATGCCATCTATGCTGTGAAGTGGACCAGTCCCTCTTGCAACAAAACAGCCCCACAACATGATGCTGCCGCCCCCATACTTCAAAGTTGGGAGGGTTTCCTAAGCTTATAAGCTTTCCCCTTTGTCCTTCAAATGTAAAACTGGTCATTATGGCCAAACAGTTCAATCTTAGTTCCATCAGACCACAGGACATGTCTCCAAAAATTTGTAATTTAGCAAATTAAATTTTGGCTTTTCTGTTGATTCTGGCTTATTGATTTTCACATGTTGTCACACAAGGAAGCAGTGTGTTTGAGGTTTTCCTTAAATACTGTTCTACATTTGTGCCTCCAATTAACTCAAATGTTGTCAATTAGCAGAAACTTCCAAAACCTTGACACCATCATCTGAGCTTTTTCAGTGGCATAATAATCTGACTGTAAGTAAACTTGACTTTCAAGAAAAGTTATAACAATTTCTCAAAAAAATCTCTCTCTCATTTTGCTGCTATTAAGCATAACAGAAACAAATTTGATTATCCTAACTTACCTAAAAGAGAAAAAGTTTAGTCACATTAACATCTGCCTTTTTTAAATGGTTATGTGCCTTTTTATACAGTATGTGTAAACTTCTGGTTTCAACTGTACATATATATAGAAATATATGCATACCTCTACAATTGCATCTACAGGACAGGCCTCCTGACAGAATCCACAGTAGATGCATTTGGTCATGTCAATGTCATAACGAGTTGTTCTTCTGCTGCCGTCTGAACGAGTCTCTGCTTCTATAGTGATGGCCTGTGAGAGACAAACACACCGCTGACACACAATCAGTAGAGGCGATTGGGATTTTTCCCACAAGGAAAACGCATATATGTTACCTGAGCAGGACAGACAGCTTCACACAGTTTGCATGCGATACAGCGCTCCTCTCCATTTGGGTATCTGCGTAGCGCATGCTCACCGCGAAAACGAGGAGAGAGAGGGCCTTTCTCAAAGGGGTAGTTGATCGTAGCTGGTTCTCTAAATAAGTAACTCACGGCCATGGCCAAACCTGCCATACAGAGAGAGAGAATACAGCTGCAAAAACCATGTATTATAATTATGTAATATGTAGTGCTGGGCAAAAATTAATTGCGATTAATCGCATCCAAATACATGCATATATTTGAGAATTTTTTTATTTATATTTAGATATAAAATATACATTTATGGCTCAGTGGTTAGCACTGTCAACTCACAGCAAGAAGGTCGCTGGTTTGAGCCCCGGGTGGGTCAGTTGGCATTTCTGTGTGGAGTTTGCATGTGCTCTCTATGTTCGTGTGGGTTTTCTCCGGGTGCTCTGGTTTCTCCCACAGCACAAACACATGCGCTATAGGTGAATTGAAAAAGCTAAATTGACCGTAGGGTATGTGTGTGTTTTGCAAGAGTGTATGAGTATTTCCCAGTACTGGGTTGCGGCTTAAAGGGCTGTGTAAAACATATGCTGGATAAGCTGGTGGTTCATTCCACTGTGGGGACCCCTGATTAGGGACTAAGCCGAAGGAAAATGAATGAATGAATATAAATTTATGATACAAACTCTATATAAATTTTAATATCATGTGTAACAAATTTGTTTTGTGTAGTTTTGTTTCTATGTATGATTGTGGATCACATATACACAAAAAAAAAAAAAAAATATATATATATATATATATATATATATATATATATATATATATATAATACACACACATACATTATGTCAAAAAAAACTTTTTTTTTGGAGGCTATTAATCACAATTAATCTTTGCCTAGCACTAGTAATATGTAATTATGACAAGAATGATTTAATATCATTGTAATTATCATGGAGATATCTCATCATCATCATTATAAAAATAAATAAATAAATATATAAGTTAATGAATTAATAATTATTACAATTATTAATCATGTCCAAACATTCTATAAACATATAAAAACAACAAAAACAATAATATTAATAATAGTAACAATAATAAATATTATTATTTAATTATTCTTTTATTCATTCTATTTCCTTTGGCTTCGTCCCTTTATTCATTAGGGGTTGCCACAGCAGAATGAACTGCCAACTTATCCAGCATATGTTTTACACAGCAGATCCCTTTCCGGCTGCAACCCAGCACTGGGAAACATCCATACACTCTCATTCACACACATACATTACGGCCAATTTAGTTTATTCAATTAATATAATGCATGTCTTTGGACTGTGGGGAAAACTGGGGCACCTGTAGGAAACCAACACGAACATAGGGAGAACATGCAAACTCCACAAAGAAACGCCAACTGACCCAGCCGGGACTCAAACTAGCGACCTTCTTGCTGTGGGGCGACAGTTCTAACCACTGAGCCACCATGTTGCCCATATTTAATTATTCATTCATTCATTCATTCATTCATTTTCTATTCGGCTTAGTCCCTTTATCAGGGCTCACCACAGCGGAATGAACCGCCAACTTATCCAGCATATGTTTTACGCAGCAGATGCCCTTCCAGCTGCTACCCATCACTGGGAAACATCCATACACTCTCACATTCACACCCATAATTAGTTATTATGACAAAAAATATAATTATTGTAATGACGTATATTATATGTTTATAACATTTATATGTATAAAATATTATTTCTCAGCCACAAACATGCCATACAGGCATAGAAAGTAATAACAACAGTGAGTAATAATGAGGAAAATATGTAATGATGATGATGGAAATAATAATACAATAACAATAATTACGGTAATAATATTAATAATACATTAATAAAAAAGTTAAAATAATATATCAAGACGATGAGGAAAATAGTATTTTACCACCATTATATTTATCCCCATTCAAACCCAAACCTTCCATACAAAATATAAATAATAATAATAATTACATACAGTTGAAGTCAGAATTATTAGCCCCCCTTTGATTTTTTGTCTTTTTTAAATATTTCCCAAATGATGTTTAACAGAGCAAGAAAATTTTCACAGTATGTCTGATAATATTTTTTCTTCTGGAGAAAGTCTTATTGGTTTTATTTCGGCTAGAATAAAAGCAGTTTTTAATTTTTTTTTAAAGCCATTTTAAGATCAAAATTATTAGCCCCTTTAAACTATATATGTTTTTCGATAGTCTACAGAACAAACCATCGTTATACAATAACTTGCCTAATTACCCTAACCTGCCTAGTTAAACTAATTAACCTAGTTAAGCCTTTAAATGTCACTTAAGCTGAATACTACTGTCTTAATATTATTTACTGTCATCATGGTAAAGATAAAATAAATCAGTTATTAGAGATGAGTTATACAAACTATTATGTTTAGAAATGTGTTGAAAAAAATATTCTCTCCGTTAAACAAAAATTGGGGGAAAAAATAAACAGGGGAGCTAATAATTCTGACTTCAACTGTATATTTTTATTTCATATAATAAATATACATATTTAAACAACACAAAAAAAAAGTTAATTGAACCCACCTCTGCACAGTTCGGTCAACAGCAGTGTCTGTGCTGCACGGTCTGTGATGGACTTCAGGTCAGAAGGCAAATCTTCAGCATTCACATACTCTACATACAGACAGACAAAAACGCTATAGGACACTTTGTCTACAACACATGTTTAGACTGTAAATATATATGTATGATCTTACTGTAGCCTCCTCTGTGAATGGTAAGGCACAAGGGGCGGAGAGACCCAAGTCTGACTGCAAAAGTGCCTGAATGAAATTTGACCATTTTTGGTTCAATAGGAACACAACATCAAACTCAACCAATTTTCAAATTAATAAAATTATTTCACCCAAAACTTACCTGTGCGGTATGAGGAAAACAGTACGCGCAATGTCACCTCCATCCTTATCAGCCTAAAAGAAATTATGATCACAATTATGAATTTATGATCACAATGTCAATATACAGCTTTATGTCATTGGTGAAGATATATCACGTATACTGAGATTGAATCAGATGGGCTGTATGCCAAATGAACAGATTTGTGCCATAAGCCTGTTGGTAATCTCCTTTCACAATCTGTCAGACCTATTAAACAACTTATTTCATACAAGTAAATTACAAATGCTTCCATAAACACAACATGCACATGTGTTTAGAAGTGGAAACCCGTTTGTAAGTAGTTTTTCCCATTTAATGTAACTTTATAAAACTTACAAGCAAGCAAAATAATATAAGCTTTTAGCTAGGTTAATTTTCTGTTTTACCGGTTCTTTACACATATAACCCCTCGAGTTATAGACTACATATTGAGAACACGCTATCTGCAGATGCTTACAACTGAATGCCAACAATGTCACTTTCAATTGATTACCTCTTTAAATCATTCGACCTTATGAATATTCATGTATGCTTGTATTCATGTATATTTAACTTACCTGGAGCTTCGGCCGGTCGGTCAGCAGAGTGTGAAGATTTATTTAAGCTACTTGCGCTTTCAAGTGCCCGGCGGTCACGGGGTGTCCGCTAAACTGCTGCGTGACAGACGAGAGTTTTTTTTTAATTGAAGCATACAACTGACAAGCATACAGGATTATAAGATTACAACAGTCAAACAAAACTTAGCAATGCAGAAAGAGAATTGACGTTTTGAAAAAAAAAACTGAACTGAGCTGAAACTAAATTATCAAATAAACTTGCGAGACTTAATTTGTGTTCTGCGGCAAAATTATTTTTATTATAATTTTAATGATCTGCTTGAGGTAGGTCAATTTATTTTTATGCTTTTGATGAAATAGCCTAGCACATAACTTAAGAGCCCTGTAGATTATGCGCCAGACCGTTTCTCCATGTTTCGCTGGTAATGTCTTTAAATAAATAATTATTTAGGCCTATCTAATTAATAATTTATTATTTATGTACAATAATAAGAAATAAGATAGTAAAATGTAATCAACAAAGAAAATATAAATGAAAACTGTAAATGAAAACGTAACTAAAAAAGCTTATTTATTGACTGTTTTAGTCCTATCACTTTAAAATAACAAACACTGTACATCTCTCTATATTTAGGCTAAAACACTGCTTTATTTATCTATTTATTTATTTGTGTAAGTATGTATGTTTGTACTTTCATTTTAGTTGTCTTTTATTTCTTTAATTTTACTTTCCAAAATGAATCCTCATTTCACGTAACTCATTTAGAAGCTTGTTAACCAGTTTTTAATGATCAGTGAAGGAATTATAATGCTTTATTTCATTATTTCATCTTCATTTACAAGTAGCAGGTTATTTACAGCTACTGTATATTTCTGTCCGTTTGCATCCCTTTGTGCTCCATGGCGGCATAGTCGTGGTTATACCTAAAAACACATGTTTACTCCTTTGGTGCGGTGGCAGTACCACTTGCGGCAGTGCTGCGACCTTTTAAAGTGTCACCCACTGCATGGGGGATCCATCATATTTAAATTATAGATTGTGCAGATTATTTTTCATGTGGACTGAGTCCAAGACACATGTGCAGCTTGAGTCCAAGACAAATTTCCTGCAAAGTAAATAAAATAAAATATAATGCACGAGCTGCAATTATTTTTCATTATTAAGACTCGTACACACCGGGATGCTTTTCGTTTGTGTTTATCATCAGCGTTTTTCAAGATGTTTTTCCGGATTCAAACCCAAGCGATTTTCACAGGCGTCGAGCAGAAGAGTATGCAAAATCACTCCTTGACGTTGGCGCTACACAACTTTAAGCTTTTGACACCCGCTTGTAACACAGAAGAAGAAGACAAAGTTGACACGCCTGTTGTTATGGATGGTTCAAGTAGCAGCTCCAGCTCTAGCAATGAAGAAATTATTATTGTTCAGCAGTTCAATAAGCAGCTCCACGTTCATATCGGCTCTGGGCATCTTCTTCAGTGTGCACTCGCATTGACAGTTTTGCACTTGAGCGCCTCCAAGTGCTGTTTACTGTAACTTCAGCAGCTTCGTGCACGTGAACAAAAGTGCCAATCTGATTGGTGGAGAAGGTTTTGACGCGGCGTGTCAAAACAAAAAATCGAGCATGAGGCGGTTTTTTTAAATGACGCTTTTGCGCCTGCCGTTTTGCGCGTTGGTGTGCATGATCACATTGGTGCCCTTTATTTAGTCACGAGGCATTAAACGTTGACGGAAAACGCGAGCAAAAAACGTCTTGGTGTGCACGGGCCTTTAGAGATGTTTTTATAGCCTTCTTCAGTTCAAAGTTATAGTTCAAAAAATTATAAAAAATGTTAAATCTTTACAGAAAAATTATAGGAGGTAGTAACAGACAATACTTTTGCATTGTATGTGAAGCTTCCCAGACAGAATCATGTACATTGGATTGTCTTAATAAAATTGCTATTTAAATGACAGTTTTTATATATTACTTTTTTATATTTATATTTATATGTTATTATTTTTATATTACTTTAGTTTATTGTGTATATACAGTATATATCAAAGTTTGGTTGAGAGCTGGGTGACCTGGGTCTATTCTACGCAAGCTATGAGGACTTTCACCTTGATATTTTAGCGCAAATGTATACCTGCCGGTGAGCCGTCTGACAAAAAAGTGCCCTTCTGAATCAAATCAAAGACTACAGAATACACAAGACATGTCACTCGTATCTTTTTGAATGGGGAAAAGTGTAACTGTCAATATGGTGAGTAAAGCCCCACCTACTAGTACAGAAGCCAATCATCGATCTCTATATGATGAAAAAAGCCCGCCTTATAGTACAGGAGCCAATCATCGATCGCTATAGACCGACAATAATCTGGGGGAGGGGCTTGGACCAGACTTGAGTTTCTGCAGATTTTGAGTGATTTGGATGTTTAGAAAAGAAACTAAAGACACAGTTGTTGTTTAATTTTATTGGTGATTCCTGATATGAAATTCAATCGTAAGCTTGGCAAACAATTTTGGAGAATTTGATGTTTCCTCATTCAAACAGAATGCCCAAGCATATTGCCCGAGAGGCGTTTCAAAGATGGCCGCCGAGTAAAATGACTTGCCTTAAAGGGACTTTGATCAAATAAGCAGGATGCCCTTCTGGATCTTTCACTTACTTCGAAGATACTGCACTTACATGGACATCTGTAGTAGTTATTCGCCTTATTAGACAATAATATAATATAATATAATATAATATAATATAATACAATAAAATATAATATAATATAATATAAGGAGTTTACGTGAAGTGCTTTCATGTAAAAGTTTCCTGTAATTTTGGGTGACTTTAACTGCAGTTCGGCAGTTTCACATTCAGTCATGAACATTTCATTCATGCCCCCGTGACAAACTTAGACGCAAATAAGGAGTAAGGACTGGTGAGAGTGTTATGGAATTTATTAACGCACGCCAAATAAAAAGAAAAAAACTTCCGCATTTCGCGATGTGTGTGTGTGTGTGTGTGTGTGTGTGTGTGGTCTTTTACTGACAGAGTGTGTGGATCTTGTCGGAAAATATGGTGAAAATTCCTACTTGACGGTAATAGTTTGATTGCGGTGTTTACTTCAATAATGCCACTAATATCTGCATACTCCACGTGTCTTAATTCCATTTCTGTCTAGTTCAGTTATGACTTTAGTCGGATTAAGGTAATCAAAAATTGCTGTTTCGAGCTTATGTAGGCCTACAGTTCAAAATTCATGTTTAACTGAATAAACAGTTAGTAAACACAAGTACATCTTATTGAACAAAAATTTTTTTGATCACTAATTATCATAGTAGAACAGTTTCTCAAGCAGTTTGTGATGCATTTTGGAAACAGAAGACGAGCCCCTGGTCTAATGCGCCACCTGGCTTGAAAAACCCGTTCTCAAAGACTTACGTCATTATTTTGAGTAGCACACATATTTTGAATCTGAATGTCTTCGGCATAATTGCCAGAAATGAGCCATTTTAATCTAGATTAAAAAAATTCATCTATGCCAACCTATTATAGGCCTATATATATATATATATATATATATTATACATAACATATACAGCACAATATATGTTGCTAAAGTTAGAAAACATTAGTATTTACTATAAATTATATTGTAATTTTTTTTTATGTGGATGGCTTATTTCAAACAAACAAACAAACAAACAAACAAACAAACAAACAAACAAACAAACAAACAAACAAATTTGATATATATATATATATAACCAATATGAATTGAATGTGAATCAGTTTCCACCGTTTCTAAGTAAATATATTATCTGAGTATAATATAATACATATATTACTGCATTTTTACAAAACAGATTTCTTAAACAGTAAAACACAAGAGTGTGGTCATTAATAGTAAAACAGATTTGCAGGGGCGGACGCTTCATCTCGTTGCTGCGCGACTTCATAAAAAAGCGCTGATGAATCTCGCGAGAGTTTCTCGCTGCACACAGACCTCCAGAGATGTGCGTTTACCGTGTATGGCGCGTACAGTGTCCAGCGGGGGGCGCTGCACTATTTCCCGGCAGCAAGTGAAGCGCAGTCCCGCAGCAGTACGAGGGGTGCGTTTGATTACTGCACAGCTAAATGGCGGATGAGGACAAGGGGCTGAAGCTCGAACAATAACACTTCACATTCCCAGCAAAACGCTTCTCCGTCGTTTCAGTTTGCAGATGCAAATCCCGCATGCACGCCGTGCAGTCATTCATATGTGACATTAGTGGTTCGCTCGTTTAGTTTAGGCTCGACTGATTGCGAATCTTAGCGGAGCTCCAGAGGAAGTCGGTCTCTTCATGGTGGTTGTGATATGGGGGACTCGCTTGGTCTGATCGGGAAGCGGCTGCTGTTGCTGCTCAATGACGGGAGCTCGGCGCCTGCACCGACGGGCGGAGAGGTGGAGCGGGCGGCCTGGCTCCGAGGGACCGTGCGGGCGGTCAGTGTGATCGGGCTGGCGAGCCCGGGGGTGGAGGTGAGACCGATATGACAACAACAACAACAGACCGTCAAAACATGAAACTAAACCAGCTGGAAAACGGCACATGCTAATAAACATTGATAAACGTGCCATTTTTTAAAGTGTATAACATATCATTTGACTCTGCGGTTGAGTGTGAAATGGAGAAGCAATATATAAATGGACATCTAAATATGTTCGAGCGCTAGTTAGCCAAGTAGCTATAGCTGCAGATCTGCACGAGCTTAAATCACTGTTAAGATTATATTTGTGGAGACTGTTGATGCTTTCTAGTAAGTTAATGTAGCTCATTAGTTTTTGACAGCAGTAGATTTAATCAAAGACCTTTTGTAATTAAAATCTTTCTTACACAATACACACATACAACAAAGCAATTAAATACTGTCTAACAATACAAAGGGAACGGCCTGTGTTTATGACCCATTACCAGTGTAGTAATAACATCCATTGCTAGTGTAGTAATAATGTAATATAGTACTGGTAATTATATTTTATTAATAATTTGGAAGTGGTTAAAAATATATTACATTTAATTTAATGTTAAGTGTATAGTTTACAAACATAAAACCAACGAAGTGGTTTTATTCATACCTGTTCATATAGGCTTTATATTGCTTGTACATTGATCACGTGTACAGTAATCGTCCAGATTCTTGATATTACTTTTTTGTGGCTGACATTTTGTGTGAAATGTATACTACGGTTTAGAAAAAAAAGCACCTAATCAGTTCTGTAAGATCATGTGACACTGAAGTAAGAATGCTGAAAACAGCTTTGTTGTCACTAAATAAATTACATTTGGTATATTTTATTTTTTTCAAATTTATGACCTAAAATAACTCATTTTGAGACGCATTTTATCAAAACGTGGCATTATTTGCTTTTATTAACACAAAACACACTTTTTTTTTATCTTATGGACTATTGTTCTTGCAAAATTTGGGAGAGGAACTGCTTTTCTGCTTGTATTTTCATTTTTGCAGAATGATTATACATTACTTTTTCCAAAATGTTAAAAAAACTTGTTTAATAAACTAATTTGTACCTAATATACTAATAGAATATTCTAGTATACTAGAATATACTCATAGAAACAATAGAAATTAAGTATTTGTTGTGCGTTACTATATATGTTATAATAGCAGCCATCTTAATAATTAATAACAACTATGCTAAAATATAATGCAGTGCTGGCAGTTCAGACAAATTTAAATATGCACGTGCAGTTTATGAATAACCAAGAACCAGTTAAATTGTAAGCTAAAATATTGCAATGTTCTACTGCTAGAAGTTGGCTACATTTTGGATCGGCTGAGGGTGATTTAAAAACAAAGTTTCATTGTATTTGATCATTCTGTTTAAAGGGGAATTTGTCTGATTTGGTGGGGATGTAAGATTTACGTGAGTCTTATGATGATTCTGTTTCAGCATGGTGTGTTTGAAGATAGCACCCCTATACTTGTTTTATGCAAAGTAGCCAACCTTGTATGTTCTTTGTAGGTGTTTGTAGAATTTGAGGACAGCCCTTGGCGTCAGCGTGCATGGGTGCAATTGTATGGGGATGAGGTGCGTGTCGTTCTTATGGAGAGTGCCATCGTTTGGGCAAACCGCAGCGATCCTTCTCTCTCCACTGCTCTAGGATCATCTGCTACACAGTGGCCTGCCTTGGTGAGTACAGATGCACAGCAAGCTTTTGCTGTTTTTTTGTAAACGCATTGTTTAATACTAGTTGAGAACAGCAGATTTATTCCACCATCTACATATTGTCTGTTGACTTTATTGATTTTTATTGTAGTTAGTTTTGATTAGAATTTGTTTTTAGATTTGAGTGAATCTATGGTTTCTTGTAATTTGTTATTCACTTTTTGTACATTTAATACTGGTTTTCTAAACCCACTTATCTTTCTTTAGATGTTCAAACAGCTGATTGACCGTGTGGGTTTGGGATCGGTGGTCCCTGTCGAGTTCTTTGGTGCAAGAACTTTGGCGTTTCTCCCTAATGGGAATTCACTGCACACTTTTGAGGTTAGTGGCCAATGAGATCATGAAATCTGCAATCTGATATTTTTACATTTGCTAAAGCAGAACCTTTGTATAATCAAAATGTATCGACCTGTTTGTATCAACAGACTGAAAAAGATTTTACACATTCTCTGCTTCAAGAGCAGCCAGCACTTCAACATGCCATTTCAAGCTGGCATACAGACTCTGAGTTGCAGGAGATCCTGCGGAAAGGTCAGTTGCATTTAACTATAAAAAAACACTAACTTAAGAAAATGTAATTGCAAAGCCTGAACATATTTCGTACAAGCTGAAAATATAAGCTTTACTTTTTTCCTCTTCTGGTCAGGATCTTACACTATTCAGGGTCGGAGAGTACAGGTGTACCAGCCAGAGTTTGAGCAGCCCTGGGCCTTTGGACTAGTATCTCAGCATGATCCTGTTTCACACATTATGGAGATTACCATGGATCAGAGTTGTTTAAAAGTCAGTATGCTGCCTGTTTAAAAGCTAATACCTGTAATCAATTGTTCTAAATACCTCACTAAAATAAATTCCAATCTGACAGAGATTCTGACCAATGTATCTGGCCTAGAAATATGTTATTTATAAATACTGAAATATTTATGCCAAAGATTATCATAGCATATGCATATTATGCTTTTCAAAATAACAGAGACTTGATTATTGAACTAAATATGTATGATTGTAATTGTGTATTTATTTGGCTTCATATTTGTCTCTTTCCACTGCATTTGACGACACTAAACTTCTAGCTCATTTTCATTCATCTTGATGGTGAAATAGTGGTATTGTGTGATTATTTGCAAGTTTGAGAGCAGGTTTGACAGTGGAAATGTTGCTTAATTTTGGCCTTGGTTCTTGAGGTCCAAGGGTATTGGTAATGCCCAGTCTATTGTTAAGGCTGATTTATACTTCTGCGTCAAGCACATGCTAATTATCCAGCGCAGCCTACATGGGGTCTCGTAGCCCTCGCTGTGGCTGACGTCGACGTTGGCTCGGTGATTGGTTGGCTTGGTAGCTGTGCGGAGTGTGGGCGGGGCCGAGAGCCATGAGCCAGATGGAGCGTGTGTTTACAAGTGTCGAGTCCCGTGAAGGAGCTTCAGATGTTTTGTGTTTACCTCGTGATTAAAATTGTTGCATGTCTGCCGGTTTCCAACCTCTGAATGAACTAGTTTTAGCCTCTTGCACATTAAGATAGCGTTCAGAAAAAAAACAAAACACCTGTGAAGAAACTCAATACAGAGGAACATAACATAACCTACTGCCAGCTAGCGTCTCGGAAGTGTTATTGCTGAGCAACACAAACAGCACGCAGAAGTATAAATGCATGACTACGCCCAAGGCATGCGCCGTGGGGTCACAGCGATTGTTTGACGAAGAAGTATAAACCAGCCTTTAACCCTGGCTTTCACAGGCCCATAAGAAATACTTCTATTGACTGAATCATGGGCTACAGAGAATAAAATATTTACTACATTTTAGTAAATCATGATTTATTGTTGCAGGGTGAGGAGACACAAGTGGTTGATCCTCGGGTTATTCACGTAATGCTTGCTGAAGGCAAGTTAAATGAGGTATGTTTTGTTTCTCCCACTGGTTGTCAACTGCAGTATAGCTTGTTTATTTTAAGACTAGAGTGTTTACTAACTGTCACTGCTACCACTCTTTCTTCCAGAGCCAAGATCGACGCAAAAAAGAGGGTGATGGTGGGAAAGGTGAGGGCAGTCGACGACGTCGGACAGCATCTGAAGGAGATGAAGACATTACACTCAAACGTTTCAAAGGAGCCGGGGAAGGTGCCTCTGACAGCCAGAATGGGAATGGCTCCAACAGGGACGCTGAGGCTATGGTAACATGTGTAGAGATGCCGGGAAAGGGAGTAGTGGAGGGAAAAGACGAAGCGGGTGGTTTGGGTGGGAGGGTGACGAGCACCTGTAGTCCAGTAGCTTTGCCAAGTCAAGACTCCTCTAACAACAGCAATTCCTCTCAGCAGGAACACTCCCATATAAGGAGCACAGGTTTTGTGAAGGAGAATGGCAGTTTTATTCCAAACCAAGAAAGGATTTCTTCAGTATCAGCAGTGCTTCCTGCTTCTACTCCAACGCCACCTCCTTTGAAGCCTGCCCCATCACCTTTTTCTAACACTTTTCCTTCTTTGGGTCAAATGCCCAACTTGGTGCCCGGGGCCCCTGCCCCGAAATCATCTCCCACACTCCCATCATCAGAGAGGGAGGAGGGAGGTGTCCTTTCAGGGTATCCTAAAACAGCTGCCCTGGTGTCTCCAGGTCCTGTGACCATTTCATCACCTTCCCAAGAAAACACTTCAAGCGTGGCTCTCACTGCTCCTGTTGATGCGAACCAAAAGCCCAGTATGTGGGGATCAACCTCAGAAGGAAACCAGGTAGGACTTTTACAAGAATAGGATTTTTTTTTATTTATCATGCATTATTCTCTGATGCTTATTTATATCTCTTACTTGTATTTCAGACCCCCAAAGCCCCTGTTCTAGCTCCTGCTGGATTTGGTAAACAATCTAGTGAGGGAGTGTTTGGGAATGTCTCAACACAGACTAATGGATCTTCCCAGGGGGACAAGCCCTTTGGGTTTTCATTTAGAGGTGCAAAGGACTCGCAAAGGCAGGACTCTGATACGTCACAGAACCTGTTCTTCCAATTCATCTCTCAGAACCAGAGCAACACACAAGGCCAATCAAAGGCCTTCACACCTTTGTCCGAGTGCCTGAACAAGGAGCCGCCCAGCCTGTTCAAGTCTGCTGCTCCCTCTGAGGGTTTCAAAAAAACTGTTGCGGCTTCTGCATCCACTGGACTGTTTGGTTCAGCACCCGCCAGTGGCCTGGCACCACTGAAAGAGCAGCCAAAAGTGCCTGATATCAAGCCTGCAGGCAATGGGATCCTTATGAGCAAGCCTTTTGGTGCTGTAGGGGAGGCACAGAGCAAACTCCCAGCCACTTTTCCTTCAGCCATAGTTCAAGCTGCAAGCTCTACAGAGGTGCTGAAACCCTCCTTGGGATTAGGAACCAGTGGACTTGGAAATGCCAGTGGTGGAATTAGAAATGTAAATAGCTCAACTCCAGTGAGTAGCTTTGGTCTGCTTGCTGGCAACAAGGTTTCAGATGGTCACGAGAACCTGTTCCTGCAGCCCTCGAAGGAGACAAATTCGTTTCTTGCCTATGGCAGAGGTGTTCCACAAACCCCTTTTGGTGCATTGACATCTCCAAAGTCTTCATCTGCCCAGTCCGCGTCTGCTCTTTCACCTTCAGGCAGCACCAGTCTGCTCAGTCAAGATCCTCCTGGTAACGATGCCAAACCAAATCTCTTCACTATGGCAGAACCTCCCAAGGGAATCTTAGCCCCTCAGTTTGCTGCTCCTGCTCTCATGACCACTCCGTCATTCACATCAGTTGCACAGGATGGACAACAAATATCCAAACCAAACAAAGAAGGATCGGATGACAGCTCTGGAACCCTTCTCAGCATTGAAGGAGAAGATGTCTCTGTGCCCTTTGAGCAAAGCAAGTTTTCCTTGGAGGAACGTGGTCAGTCTATCAAAAAGGATTCAGAGTCCAGTAGTAACAGTGACTTGTCTGATTTGAGTGAGGGAGAGGACAACGCTGGCCAGAGCCAGAAACCAGATGTTCCGATAGGCAATGAGGATAAGAATAAGGCCCAGGCTGCGGCCAAGAGCCGGCCACGGAGCAAACCATTTAAAGGTAAGGCTTGACTACTGCATGCTGATGCTCAATGAGGCGGTACAGCTAAAAATTAGGGATGCTCCGATCGATTGGCCGTAGATCGGTATCGGCCGATAATCACATTTAATGACTTGATTGTTACTCGCCAATCTGGCCGATCTTATGAACCGAACACAAGTGTTTGTTTATGAGTTTACAAGCAGAGGAAGACGCACATATATATAAAGATGTGCGTATATATACAAATATATACAGATGTGGTGTGCCCTCTGCAATTATCCTCGTCTTGTATCCAACCGTATGACCTCTCCTAGAAGCTCTGCGAGTCTCCTGCATATTTTCTATTATTATTACTGCACCTAATCTTAAACATGTTTCTTATAACCATTTAGTGTGGACAGAATCAGCTTTACAGAAAATAATATATAGGATTATATGCAGCATCCTTAATTTATTATCTTAGGTTAGGAGAGATCTCCACTTAAGTATCATACTTGGGGGAAAAATGTGCTTTATGCAATGGCAAAGTTGCATAAAGCTTGAAGCATCAGAATCGGTACTCGGTATCGGCCAATCACTATGACAAGGAATCAGTACACTGTATTGGCTGCAAAAATCCTGATTGGAGCATGCCTACTAAAAATGAAAGTTTTTGTCACCATTTTACATTTTTTACCCTCATGTTGAAGTGATGTATTGGACTGCAGTGGTTTATATTGTTTGGAAAGCAGTGGAGACATTTAATCACTTTTGATTTTGTTTAGCTTTTGGCTTTATGACCATTTCACTTCACGGCATTGTTGTAAGATCAGCAGTAGTTGACCTTTATATCATTTAATATTTGAGATTTTTGTAGTTATTGACATACATTGACATGCATTCAGAATTACTGGAAGCTGAGTTCTTCAGCTCGGAAGTGCAGAAGTACAGAAAACCTTTTATTTTTTTGTTGGAATGTATTGTTGTAGCCTAACCAAGCAGTCTAGAACTCTTTAATTCACTCAACAAAAACCCAATAGGATTTTTCTATTGGCTTTTGGATTATTGCTGAAAATAAAATCTGACCATCAAATGTTTTATTGTTTTGACTTTAATAATCAAACCCAACTAATTATAAGTGTAAATACAAGAAGTGTTAGAAACTTTTTGCGACATTTCCACAGTTTTTCAAGTAAGTGGCATGTTTCTGACATTGCTCAAGAGGGTGAGGGTAAATTTGTAGTTTTTCCCCACTTAGTACATTTGTCGTTCCAGATTACATTTGATGTTCGGATAATGTGAACCATTTATTTTGAGCTGAACTGAAACATACCTGAGTCCGATTGAAAAATAGTGATCTGGGGTGTAGTTTATGGGAACTCCCATTAGGGTTTGTATCTGATGTAAATGAATTTATATTAAATATGGAATCAGTTAATAGTTAATATTGTTTTGCATGAATTAAAAAAATTACAATTTTTATTTTGCTAACTCACATTGTTAGACTTTAAGGTGAATAATTAAGCTGTGCAAGTTAATACACTAAAATTGGCTTGATCTTTTATTAAAATCTAACCATTTGCTTCTGTTTGATGGCTTTGTTAGCCATGCCCCTACAACCGTTAGTTTGCTGTGAGTGTAAAATGACAAAGCTTTATTTGAATTACAAATGTAAATAAATGAACAATAAAACAATATTGGCTACCAATAATCAGTATTTCATAGAGATATATATTTATCAGCATTCACAGATTGTAATTTGGGTTTATGTCATCTCTGTAGTTGGACAGTCTGTGTTGAAGGACCAGAATAAGGTTCGACGCTTGAAGCAGTCTGGAGAGGCCTTTCTACAGGATGGCTCCTGCATTAACGTGGCTCCCCACTTGCACAAATGTCGTGAGTGCCGTCTGGAGCGCTACAGGAAGTCGCGTGAGCAGGACTCTGATGATGACGACCCAAACGTTGCCTGTCGATTCTTTCACTTTCGCAGGTGAATATGATTCTGGTATAACTAGCTTCACTTATATCTGAACTGTGATACTGATGAATTTGACTTGTGTTGTGACAGGTTGGCTTTCACTAAGAAGGGAGTTCTTCGTGTGGAGGGTTTTCTGAGCCCACAGCAGAGTGACAGCATGGCAATGGGCCTGTGGCTTCCTTCCATCACAATACAAGAAGGACTTGACCTGGACACGTCCAAATATATTTTAGCAAACGTGGGTGACCAGTTTTGCCAATTGGTCATGTCAGAGAAAGAAGCCATGATGATGGTAGAACCACATCGTAAGTAACTCAATTTTAACTGTTATTTACAATTCATTAAAGACTTGTTTATACCTAATAATATTCTAAATCATTTACAAAAAATTTTATATAATACCAAGGGCATGGTTTACACTTGACATTAGTGGGGACGGGTGAATACTATAATACTATATATATTGACCGTATTCTTCAATGCGGAAGTGCGCTCGTTTTTGCGATTGTTTTAGAACTTCTGATTCAGTCGCCTATGAGAAAAATGATTAGGAATTATAAATGGCAGAAAACGGTCAATTGCTTTACAAACAAGTGTTTGCATGATTATACAGACAAAGTAGAGTAATACAATAATGAAATGTCAGTTTGCAACTTTAAGCAGCAAAACGAACTGTTGTTAACGTCTAAAAATGAATGGAAGTTATTTTTCGAGCCAAAATGATTCAAATGGCTGCGTCCGCTCATACACAGAGAATAAGGTGAATATATATTAGTGTTGCACGGTTTACCAGTAGTATGGTAGTATTGCGATACTATGGCTCCAAAAAACTGGCGGTGCCACTGTGGTTTGTAAACGGTAGTATCGTCATTAACGGTCTATCTACAATAGATAATGTTGAATGTGGAAAAGTCACTAAAATGGTGCGGTGCGGCTGTTCAGACTGACACCGACACAAGGAGTCATGGTGTTAATTTGTTTCTTTTAATGACAGCAGTAAAAAACTGTACAATTATTTGAACTGAACAACCGTACAAGCTTAAAAGTTAACATTTAATACATTTTATATTTTTATCCACAAAATGCCCAGTGTATCTTAATGGGCTTTTGGAAGAACATTCCAAGATCAGTCTTGTACAGCCAGTGGTCTTGTATTGCCACTCTGACAGCCAAGTTGGGTCAAAGCTAGGGATGCTCCGATCAGGATTTTTGCAGCTGATACAGAGTACTGATTCCTTGTCAATGTGATCGGCCGATACTGAGTACCGATTTTAATTCTTTACGCTTTATAATGCATTAAGCTCATTTTCCCTCTAAGTATGAACCTTAAGAGAAGATCTTGCCTTACTGTAGAGAATAAATCAAGGATGCTGCATATAATCCCTTAAACACGTCTATTATAACTATTTAGGTGTGAATGTGTCATGGCCAGAAGCAGCTTTACAGAAAATAATTCATACATTCACTTTACTCTGGCTTAGTTCCTTATTTATCAGGGTTCTCCTTGGCGAATGAACCGCCACAGAAAATAATATAACACAGATTAAAAAATTATTAAAAATTACAATTCAATTTGGAAACATTGCAAATGATGAAATAAGATTTCAACATGTCTCAATCAAGAAAAAGTTTGGAGTGGACATTTGATGCATAAGAAGTTAAAATGCACACCTATAAATCTAATTCTTCTTTACTAAAAGTATACAGGCCTATAAACTACTGTTTATAGCAAAGAGTGTATTACAATAATTTATATCATTAAATATTCATGTTAAAAAATAAAGTTTTATTTATCTAATAATTCCAGCCAGCTTTTAATGAATTTGCAATATTTTCAAAAACACAGAACTTTCATTTACATGTAAAAAGGCCTAAATACATGCAAGACCCATTCAAATATTTTGCTCGTCTCCAACTATTGACAGCAGATCACTCAATGATAGAGAGGAAGGGATTTGCACTCGTGATATCTTTACTGTTCTATTCCTTCAACCTAACAAATGTAATACTTAGTCCATCACTGTGCCTCTCACGATCTGTATCTGTAAATGAAAAAAATTATAATTAGAAATGTATAAAATAATTTTCTTTACAAAAGTTCAGGATTTCAGATTTAAAGTGATAATTAAAAAAATTAATTTGTGGCCTTTTTTTCTACTCTTGTGCTTATTTTAAATGTAAAATATAATTTTTTACTTAAATTATATTTATTTAAAAAAAATTATTATTTGAAATGTATGAATATTCCAGGTACAGATCAAACATTAACTTTAGGCTCTTTTACATATACAGGTTTTCCAAGATTTTGTTTACTTTAGTTGGTCAAAGAAAAAGTTAAGATTTTTGTTGTTGAACCACTGCACTATTTTAACATTTTTTAAAAATATAAAATACTAAATACTTAAAGACAAATTGAATGGAAACGTTTCCCCCCAATAAATTATGCATTCTCATGTTTTATGAATAACTCAGAATGCAAAGGGCTATAGATTTAAATGATAATTATAATGTTGATTTATTTGAACCAGCACGTTTCAGAACCTTGTTTGCTGATTTGTGTTCTTACAGAAAAAACTTTACCTTAAATCTTCTGTAAACTTGAAAAAATGTTCACTGAAATATAAAAATAATGCATTACAGGGAGTGCAGAATTATTAGGCAAGTTGTATTTTTGAGGATTGATTTCATTATTGAACAACAACCATGTTCTCAATGAACCCAAAAAACTCATTAATATCAAAGCTGAATATTTTTGGAAGTAGTTTTTAGTTTGTTTTTAGTTTTAGCTATTTTAGGAGGATATCTGTGTGTGCAGGTGACGATTACTGTGCATAATTATTAGGCAACTTAACAAAATATAATATATACCCAAATATATACCCATTTCAAATATTTATGTTCACCAGTGAAACCAATATAACATCTCAACATTCACAAATATACATTTCTGACATTCAAAAACAAATCAGTGACCAATATAGCCACCTTTCTTTGCAAGGACACTCAAAAGCCTGCCATCCATGGATTCTGTCAGTGTTTTGATCTGTTCACCATCAACATTGCGTGCAGCAGCAACCACAGCCTCCCAGACACTGTTCAGAGAGGTGTACTGTTTTCCCTCCTTGTAAATCTCACATTTGATGATGGATCACAGGTTCTCTATGGGGTTCAGATCAGGTGAACAAGGAGGCCATGTCATTAGTTTTTCTTCTTTTAGACCCTTTCTTGCCAGCCACGCTGTGGAGTACTTGGACGCGTGTGATAGAGCATTGTCCTGCATGAAAATCATGTTTTTCTTGAAGGATGCAGACTTCTTCCTGTACCACTGCTTGAAGGTGTCTTCCAGAAACTGGCAGTAGGACTGGGAGTTGAGCTTGACCCCATCCTCAACCCGAAAAGGCCCCACAAGCTCATCTTTGATGTTACCAGCCCAAACCAGTACTCCACCTTCACCTTGCTGGCGTCTGAGTCGGACTGGAGCTCTCTGCCCTTTACCGATCCAGCCACGGGCCCATCAAGACTCTCTCTCATTTCATCAGTCCATAAAACCTTAGAAAAATCAGTCTTGAGATATTTCTTGGCCCAGTTTTGACGTTTCAGCTTGTGTGTCTTGTTCAGTGGTGGTCGTTTTTCAGCCTTTCTTACCTTGGCCATGTCTCTGAGTATTGCACACCTTGTGCTTTTGGGCACTCCAGTGATGTTGCAGCTCTGAAATATGGCAAAACTGGTGGCAAGTGGCATCTTGGCAGCTGCACGCTTGACTTTTCTCAGTTTATGGGCAGTTATTTTGAGCCTTGGTTTTTGGTTTGGTTTTTCCACGCGCTTGCGACCCTGTTGGCTATTTTGAATGAAACGCTTGATTGTTCAATGATCACGCTTCAGAAGCTTGGCAATTTTTAAGAGTGCTGCATCCCTCTGCAAGATATCTCACTATTTTTGACTTTTCGGAGCCTGTCAAGTCCTTCTTTTGACCCATTTTGCCAAAGCAAAGGAAGTTGCCTAATAATTATGCACACCTGATATATTGAGATATATATATATATATATATATATATATATATATATATATATATATATATATATATATATATATATATATATATATATATATATATATATATTGTTGATGTCATTAGACCACACCCCTTCTCATTACAGAGATGCACATCACCTAATATGCTTAATTGGTAGTAGGCTTTCGAGCCTATACAGCTTGGAGTAAGACAACATGCATAAAGAGGATGATGTGGTAAAAATACTCATTTGCCTAATAATTCTGCACTCCCTGTAAATGAATAAATACCTAGTTTCTTGTGTAAAGATTTTCTGATAATGCTCTGTGATTTTTATTTAATTATTTTTATTTTTATTATTATTATTTTTAATTTTCAGAAAAAGTGGCTTGGAAGCGAGCTGTCCGAGGAGTGAGAGAAATGTGTGATGTTTGTGAAACAACGCTGTTCAACATCCACTGGGTTTGTCGTAAATGTGGCTTCGGCGTTTGCCTTGACTGCTACCGACTACGCAAGAACAGGCCACCTGAAGGTAGATAAGACAAGAATCTGCCACATTACTAGTGATTCAATTCACCACCATTAAGGACCACTTTCATGTCTGCAAGTGTCTGATTCTCTATCTCTTTCAGTGGAAGACGGTCCTGAAGAGGAGGTGTTCGCATGGCTAAAGTGTGCTAAAGGCCAGCCACACGAACCACAGAACCTCATGCCTACTCAAATTATACCCGGCACGGGTTAGTGCATTTATTTACTATGAAAAAGCTAATATTAAATCAAAGCAACTGGAGCATCAAGCTAATTTGTCATGTTTCCTTGCAGCATTGTACAGCATAGGTGACATGGTACATGCCGCCAGAGGTAAATGGGGGATTAAAGCAAACTGTCCCTGCACTAGTCGGCACAAAACCTTAATGCGGCCCAGTGCTCCAAATGGTCTTTCACAGGTAAGTTACATCCATAACTATTGAACCGAATGTAGAATGACCTCTTGTATATTGCAGAACATTTACATGTATTAATTTAACAGATGCTTTTATTCAAAACGACTAACAAATGAGGATAAAATAAGCTTCAAATGACCAGATAGCAGGAATAAGTGTTTGTAGAAAACGGTCTGGTGCATATGGAGAGGAAAGGTTGTGTCTACTACAGGTGGTAAATAAAGAGAGAACATATTAGGTGTTTTTATGCTGTGCTTAAACCTGTGTTATTGTTACTGTTTACCCTGGGTAAAGAAACGCTTCACAGTTTGGTGTGAATTAATGCTCTGATTTCATGTTATCACAAAGCAAATAGTGCCAAATGGTGCTGAATGCAAAATGGTCGATTTACCTTTTGACCAACATATTAGGATTGTGCGATATGGGCAACAGAAACCTATCACGATATTGCTTTTTCGATTTTAATCATGATTTTGTCGCAGACAGACTGAATCTGTGTTTACAGTGTGAATCTGAAACATATTTCTAAAGAAAAACAATTAGATCTTTATCAAAGACCTGTAACATGTCTCAAACAGACAAAATAAAACAAAAATCACCTAGTAAAGCTGTAACAAATTGTCTGTAGAACAGACCTATTACAAAACAAATGTGTGTGTTTGTGCAGGCTGTCAAACTCAAGTAAGGCTCTGATGTTCTGCTTGACCAAATTTCTGAAGTAGTTGCGTGTGTGTTCACAGATTTGTTTTGTCATGCATAGAGCTTTGTGACGCTGCCGTAAAATAAGTTGTTCACATATCACGTCTTTTGCGCACACAAGTCTATTATTTCCAACAGAGGTGCGTGAATTGTGTGCACATATTGAGAGCGGTACACGCCCGTATGCCAGGTGCACCAAGCTGAAAACATCTCTTTTTAGACAAACTTTAAATGTAACTTTTCAGAATGCCGCACCGCGAGTCATGTAGCAAGAACTGACCAATCAGCTTCATACTTTGTAAACACATTTCGGTTACCTCAGACAAACACAAGACACCCAAACACCGAGTGCTTTTTAATTCTCTCCACACATAAAACTTGTATTGTAACTGCAGCAGTGTTTTGTTAGTTTGTCATCCTCTGAGAAAATGGTTGATGGTCACCGAACAACGACAAAGGAGCGACCACAAAGCACATTAAAATGCTGAAGAAAGCGACGTGCTCATGATTTTTATGTACTTTTAGACGCAATATATGACTTACTTAAAATGACCTTGTTCTGCCATACATCAGCTTTCCTGTATCCAAAGTAACTTAATCCCATACCACAGATGTCGACTTTTTTTGGCACCAAGTCCTCCGGTGCTGAACTCATCATCCCTGTATATGCAGGCAATTCAGTCTCCTGTTCTCGCACTCTGTTTAGGCGCGCTGCATTATGATTGGTTCAAATACCATATTGCAGGAAAATCGTGCTGTAAAGCGATTTAGAAATCGTGCATGTGCAAGTCGCGATTTTGATAGGATTTCAATTAATCGCACAGCCCTACAACATAGTAATTTTTATTTTTGGTTCAAAATCAGAAACATAAACTATCTATCTATCATGGTAAAATATTACAATTCTTTGATGCAGAACATTTTTTTCAGTGTTTTTGCAGAGCTGTGACTTTTATGTGAATGTTTCCTGTTCTCAGACACCAACCATAACAAACATTCAGCACACATTCCTTTCCCAAACATTTTTTCAGACACCAGTGCTGTATAGACACAGCAAGTTTAGTAATGTCAATTGAGATTTTTTGCTGATGAAATGTGGTTCATATTTTGAGCCATATTTTTTTATATACATTGTGAAATTTTTTTGTGAGAAATGTATTTCTTAAATGACAACAGTTGTTGCAATTTTTAAAATGACTTTTGAACATTTGATCATAAAAATGAACATTTCAGCATTTCAGGGGAAAAATGTTGGTTGGTGGAGTGAAAAAGAGATCACTTCATTCTTTTCATTCAGGATAAACCTGACAGTACGTTTGACAAATATAATATGAGGAAGGATTATGCAGTCCAGCTTTGTTTAGGAGGGAGTGTAAAGTGGCGAAAGGATTTGCATGAAAAGGGGAGTTCATTACATGCACTACAGCTGATTTTCATAGCAGCAACACGAACACAGACGCAAGGGAGATAGACAGCAATTTAGAGAGCAGCATTTACAGCAGATCTGAGAACTGTGGGAGTGAAGGATTTTCAGTTCATTTTAGTTTTTATTGTAGTGGTATTACTGTAATCAAAAAGTCATTTTGACTAAGGTATGTCTTTAAAAACTGAGAGTACTGCTGACGATACTAATGGCCCGTTTCCACTGAGTGGTATGGTATGGGTTGGTATGGGTCACCTTTATCAGGCTTGCGTTTCCACTGCCAAAAGGGTACCAATTGGTGGGTGTGGTGTACGACAGAAAGTTTCAGTCTACGTCATTCTCACTCAAGGAAATGTCGAAGTAAAGCTGTAGCGGTCGTTCACGTATCATATGAGAAGCACTTCTCACAAAACAGATGCTTTATACACATAAATACTATGAACATGATTTGATTATAACTGCAGATCAATGATAGTGTGAAATAACCTCCTGTAACATCTGCAATTATATAAAAAAACAAAAACAAATGCTAGATATATGAACACATACAGCCCCTTACAGTCTCCGATATGTTGCCAATTACAGAAAAACTACATACACCATACATTTAGTCCTTATTTGGGTACAAAAACAACACGCAACATATAACTCAGTCAGTACAGACCTCTCAACTGTATCTTTAATCTTCACCAACACATGTAACCTCTTTTTAGAAAGCAATTCCGTCATCCAGAGTTCATAATAGTCCAAAAGGAGATAATAGTTAAACATGGTAGTTTGTTCATGGTTTAGGTTGCTGAAAGAATAATTTGCTCCTTTGTTTTTTTTGCCTTCTCCTTTGATTTTTCGCGCGTCACTCTCGCGTTTGTCTGTTTCTGAAAGGATGTCAAAGCACTTAAATAATCACGCGCATGTTATTATCATCAGCTCAAGAAGTTTGTTATTTCAAATTTTATTATTTATTTTTGGCATTGTGGCTGTTCATCAAGATGACAACAAGATTTGTTTAAACTCGGGTGGACCAAGGCTTGTTATTATATGTATATATTATTATGGTGTAATGTCTCGACTGTGTATCTAAAAATGGCGTTTCCTTTGTTTTCATTCTCCTGCTTGTGTATGCGCTGGTGACATTTCTCTGTAAACTAATAGTGTTTAACTGTGCGTCTAGCGCGGCTTTTTGGTACCCTTTTTGTCGGGGTAGGTAACCTTTGCAAAGGGTACCCAAAAAGTGGTACGGTTGACTTCGTACCGTTTTTGACAGTGGAAACGGCCAAAAAAGCATACCGAAGTGTACAGTACCATACCATACCACTCAGTGGAAATGGGCCATACCTAACTTTGCCATCTGATTAAACATAAACAAAGAACATTGATCACACACTTACCAAATCTGCAGAGACAGGACTATCAACACAAACTGGAACCGCATCTTTTTTTAAAAAGAAGACGAGTGGCAAAATCCGGATTTCACCATTTCCAGATTCGAAAAGCTCTCGGGCAAAAAATGTTCCTTACAAACACATTGTTGTCGCGTGTTAGCAGACCACTGTAATCCACCCATGTGGGTCCACATGCGAGCTGTGCTCTTAATGTGGGGAAATTTATAAATGCAACACTGATGACCCATGTCTCCTAACAAGTCTTCTACTACTTGTTTGAATTACGGTTGGCAACACAATGTGGCGTCTCTCTGAACTCTGTAACAGGTAAAAGTAGTCTTCAAAGCTATATCATGCATATTAATGAAGTTGCATCTCATTTACAATAGAGTGCACTGATTGGTTCGAACCAAGTTTATCTCATGAATTAATGAACAGATGTGCTGAAAACTCAAAGAATTCACGTTGTACAGGGTTGTACAGACAGCCAATCTCCACGCTGGAATTTACACAATGATCTCATCACCGTGACATACCTTCAAAATTTCTCTTTAAACTGAAAGAACAAATTTGCTCTAAACACATAAGCAACCAATTTTCACGTGTTCGCTAAATATGTGTGTCCTAATAGTGTTTTTAGCAACGTGGGACATATATATGACTGTCAACATATCAAAAAATGTGTTTTGGTGTTTCGTAACCCATTAAGTCTAACGTAAGGTTAGAAATACACAGGATTAATTGTTATCCCCAATTAGCTTGAAGTGTAACAAGTAGCAAAGAAATGTGATGCGTTTAGAATGAACCAAGTTTCACTGTTTTAAATGTGAAAAGCTCTCTTCTTGTATTTTCTTAATTGGTCCTGTCTTTTAATTGGTGCAGTCGGGTGCAGCTCACAGTTCGGGGAATGGAACCACGTCTACTTTATCCACAACCCGTCCAAATGAAGAATCTGCAGCAGGTGTTGTAGTCAAAACTGAACCCGTTGAAGAGCCTACAAGTGCTGATACCACATCAAGTACCAGTGGGGCAAATAGCAGCACATCTAGCCCTGCTCCAGCTTCTGCTCCTACTCTTCTTCCTCCTTCTCTTCCTCCTCCTTCTCTTCCTCCTGCTCCTGCACTTGTACCGACACCTCCTGCAAAGGATAGCAAGAGCAATTCTTCAGCACTTCACTGGCTGGCAGATCTGGCCACACAAAAGGAGCCCAAAGGTGAGAGTCAAGTTTAGAGCACTTTACAGTGAGTGGATGGAAAGTGTTTTGTTTTGCATTTGTGTGTGCGCCTCAGAGTAGATGTGTGTCTGTGGTCCTTTACTGACTTGATGGGTGCAGAAAAGTGTCTAACAGCTGAGTGTGTATGGCTTATCTTGTCGCAAAATGCAGCTCAAAGTCCTACTCAACGGTAATAGTTTGATTACATCATTTACATGTCTGTACTGCACTTCAATAATGCGACTGCAATATAAATACTCCACATGTCTTAATTCGATTAGTGTTTATGAAAATTATGGCTTTAAGCATATCTAAAGTGCTATTCCATCGTATGTTATGAGCCATGGTTAATGCGTGTGGCAGCTTTCGGAAGCGGCAAGCCTTGAACTCCGGTGAAGAAAAAATCGGTTGCGTCACACTCACCCGCCCCAAACGAGTGACGCGCAACTCCGAAGCAAGCCTGTCAGGTGTGTGCAAAGCACTTGATGTGCGGTTCTAATTTAATCCGGCCTCCAATCTTCAGTGCTAAATTCACCCTCACGCTCTATCAAAAGATCACAACTTACAAGACAACTTTTCACCTCGACAAGAAATCTTGTCGCGATTTAGTCTCTTAGCCCTAGATCTCGTCACATGCCATATATATATATATTTACATTGTTTATTTGAGCAAAATATTATTATTTTTATTACAGACTTTAAGACACACAACTGTGTTTATTTTGAACCTATTATACAAGAAACCACTGTACAACAATCTTTTACAAAAAAAACTAAAAGTATGTACAATGTATGCACAAAAACAGATAAAATACCGTTTAAATGAAATCTGTTTAAGCAACAAATTTTACATTTAAAAATAAAAAATTGTAAAAGGAATGCTTAAAAAGTATATTAAACACAAAGTAAAAGTCAAATGCAAATAAACTATTTACATGCAAAGAATTGACTATCTGTTATTCTTTTAGTAATAACTAACTGTCATGCAAAAAGCTTTTGTATTCATTCTTTGATGGATATACAGACAGAAAGACAGAGAGACAGATAGATAGACGGACAGACAGAGAGATGGATAGATAGATAAATAGATAGATAGATAGACAGACAGACAGACAGACAGACTGATAGACTGATAGATAGACTGATAGACAGAGAAATAGACAGACAAATATACAGATATACAGATAGATAGATGGATAGATAGATAGATAGACAGACAGACTGATAGATAAATAGACAGACGGATAGACTGATAGACGGATAGACAGACAGATAGACTGATAGACGGATAGACAGACAGACAGACAGACAAATAGACAGACAAATATACAGATAGATAGATAGATAGATAGATAGATAGATAGATAGATAGATAGATAGATAGATAGATAGATAGATAGATAGATAGATAGATAGATAGATAGATGGATGGATGGATGTGTGCAAAATGTAGTGGTCTAGTTACATTAGTTAATCAATTACTCTGTGCTCAGGCTTTCCCTCTTGATTTGTCATCTTTCAGAGTCTCTGCGCTCCATGATGGGTCGTGACTCTCGTTCTCCATTTGGCCTGGACTCGTTCAGCACACTTTCCAAACCATCAGGGTCCAGTCCTAAGCTCTTCAATAGTCTGCTGCTGGGTGCTGGCCCTTCACAACCCAAAGCAGAGGGTACCAGCCTCCGAGATCTGCTGAACTCTGGTTCTGGCAAACTCCCTCAAGGTCCCACAGAGGGAGGCGTCCCGTTTCCTCCAGTGTTTTCCACTGCTGGTGTATGTAACAGTGCTTTAACTTCAAATCACGTGAAACAGGTTTTGTACTGATACCAGTTATGCATCTAAACATATTTAGCATGGTGTTAAATCATGTTAACAACTTGCTAATTCAAGGCAACAACATGTTCGTAATTTAGTTTGCTTGGTAGCACTTGTGCTCCTAACTTAAAATATGAAGGCCCACCACTTAAAATTTAGGCACACGCACCAAAAAGTATGTGCACAGTTACTACAAGTTTTATATAAACAAATTTATTGCATTTGAAATCAAAACTAACAAACAAACAAAAATCTGCATGCATTGACGTGAATGAGATGAACTCAGTTAATGATAATAACTTTGCTGTTCTCACAGGTGGTGTCTGATATTGCACAGATAATATAGATATAAATTATTATTTGCATACGTCATCTTAATAGCAGGAACGGTCTTTTCATGAGCTGCAATATTAGTTTAATCTTAATGAATGCAAGCCCTTTTGGGATGGTGGACACCCTGCCAGTAGCACAACTGACAGCATCGTGACTATTAAATGATGCATTAAATAGAACATTTAAAATATAAAATTTGTAGATTCAGTGGCAAACGCTGTTGCCTGCTAACTCTGTCCCACAGACATTACAGTAAATGGCTTTAGTCATTTTCAAGGCAGACTTTAACCCACTGCAAGTCTTTTATCCACTCTTCGAAAAGTGTAAATGGTCGATTAACATTCACCACATGGTCACTAATCAGATGTGCCATTATTTGTAACTTTAGGTGGTTTCTAAAACAAAATCTGTCAGTGTTGATTTGTTTAATGCAGCAAGTTGACATGTCAACTGCTATAAACCATTCATGAGCAATTCGTTTCACATTTTTAGGTGCAAAGCAAAGACTGGGAGGTGCAAAGATGCATTCCGCAAGTATGTCTTCTAAATGCGCGCAGGCAGTGAACATTTTGCTGTAAAAATTGGTCACGCGGCAATAATTTTAAGCACTCGCACAAATGCTCCCAAATATATTTTGAGGTTGCCTAGATAGAATTTCAGGCACATATGCGACCAAAACGGTGGCAATTTCGAGCTGTGTTAGCAATAAATGTTGGCATAAAATAAAACATCCTGGTGTTGTTAGCTGCATGTTAAACTTTAGAAAAAATGTTAGTTTGTTAGCATGTTAGTAACATGTTAATTCATGCAAGCAGCTTGTTGATTCATGATTGAGGAAATATTAAACATGTTAGGAATGTATTTAAACATAGCATTGTGGTAAACCATGCTAATTAAAGTTAACAACATATAAATGTATTCTAGAAAACAATATCAACTGGATAATTTTACCAATAAATACTAATTTTCGTAACGTTAGAACATGTTAGTCATGTGGTAAAACATGTTAGGAAGATTCTATCTAAACCACCGTTTCATTTTAACATGTTAGCTACGTGCAGATTAGCAAGGCAGCAAGTCAGAGATGTGTTAGCGACATGCTAATTCATGCAAGCATGTTGTTATATCATGTTAGAAATATAGTACAGCATTATTGCAACATATTAAAGAATTATCCATGTTTTTTTAAATATTAGAAACATGTTATTGTCATGATAATTTGTGTTAGCAACATCAAATTGTTAGCAATGTGTTAATGCTATTTTTTTCCACTTTAGGTTTAAGCTTTTGGAGCCGTTTTAAATATTTTAGGCAAGTGAAAAAAAAGTCTGTCCCAACTACTATCTAACTTTATGAATTTATTTTGTTCTCTCCCTCTTTAGCAGGCTGATAAAATGAAGGGAGGTCTTCCTAACTTCCTGGATCATATCATTGCATCAGTAGTGGAGACGAAGAAGTCCGAGGTTCGTCGTGCGTCAGGTGCAGCAGAAGTCACCGAGTCTGCGACTGCTCCTCGCAGAGAGGGGGTTATGGGGCTGAGTGTCCTGGACCCACACACTTCACACTCTTGGCTCTGTGACGGCCGTTTGCTCTGCCTGCAGGACCCCAGCAACCCCAACAATTGGAAGATCTTCAGAGAGTGCTGGAAACAAGGACAGGTGAGCTGTGATGAGCCAGTGGAGATGCTCCGGTTTAATCGTTTGCGTTCTGCTGATGCTAATGAAGTGTTTTTTTTTTTTCCTTTTTAGCCTGTGCTGGTCTCAGGCATACACAGGAAGCTGAAGGAACACTTATGGAGGCCTGAGGCCTTCAGCGAGGAGTTTGGAGACCAGGACGTGGACCTGGTCAACTGTAGGAACTGCGCCATCATCTCTGATGTTAAAGTCAGGGAATTCTGGGATGGCTTCCAGGTCATTTCCAGTGAGTACAGATGCTTTAAACTCTCAGGAAAGAAATTGGCTTTCAAAACCGTTGAAATGATTGTTAACTGTTAAATAGCACTGCATTTTAGAACCCCCCCCCCACCCCCCCCCCCCCCCCCACCCCCCCCCCCCCCCCCCAGCTCTTACTGTACCCAGACCAAATAAAAAAAAATCAATCTTCTAATCTTTCCATCACGTTCAGATTTTTCTCTGAAAAATAACAATATTTTTTCAAATTATATAAACGTATCAGGTGTTATCAAATGTCAGGAAAGTTTTAAAGTAAAAAAAGATTTCAAAATGTGACATTTAACTTGGTCTTCAAATCAGGACATTCAAATACATGTTCAAATGCATGCTCCATTTCAATAAAAACAGAAAAAACCCCACCCCCCACAAATGTAGTCACTTTCTGTGACTGATTGTTAGTAGGAAAAAACTCATAAATGGAGCAGAACTGACTATTATATATTTTATTCTATATCTTAAAATAAAAAAGCAGTGTTTGTAGTAGTAGTTTGTAAAGCAGTATTGAATTTCATGCTGTTTTAACCTTTAGAACGGTTGTGTTCTTTCTTTAGAGCGATTGCAAGGTAGCGATGGCCAACCTATGGTACTAAAACTTAAAGACTGGCCTCCTGGGGAAGATTTCAGAGATATGATGCCCACTCGGTAGGTTATTTGTCATCTTTAGCTGCACTTTATCTCTTTTGCACTTTTTGTCATTTAGTTTTTGTAACTTGGTCTATGTTCCCCCTGTTTGCAGGTTTAATGATCTCATGGACAATCTTCCTCTGCCCGAGTACACAAAGAGAGATGGCCGTCTCAACCTGGCCTCTCGTCTTCCAAACTTCTTTGTTCGGCCAGATCTGGGCCCTAAAATGTACAATGCGTATGGTAAGGGATTTTCATTCCACTGCCTATAATACACAGGCAATACAAAGAGACTTGTAAAGAACGTGTGTTTTTGCTTTACCAGTTTACCGCATGGCATAAATGTGTGGAATTTTGAGATGAAACTTTGCTGACATATTTATTGGACCCCCTGAAGCCTTGCGCATACCAGGATGCTTGTCGCTTTCACTAATCGCAAGTGTTTTTCAAGACCTTTTCACTAGTGATGAGTGCCAAGTGAACATGCAAAATCACTCCCTGACATTAGATAGCGTTTAATGAAAAAACAAAATAGCCCAGTACACAAGGTGGCTCTACACCCTTTTACGATTCTGACACTCGCTTGTTGCTCAGAATCCTTCATTCCTCATGCTTTTTTGTGTCTGGTTAAGGCCCAATCCCAATTCTAGCCCTTCCCCTTACCCCTACCCCTCGATTTGCGCGTTCATGTGAAGGGCTAGGGGTGTCCCAATTATCTTTAGCTTGAAGGCGTAGGGTTAAGGGGAAGGGCTAGAAAGCCCTTGAAACTGAGATTTTTCAGGACCACACTTGAAACCAAGGGGTATGAAAATTTCCCAGAATACACCATCTACAACGACATAGCTGCTGCGCCCAGAAGTCAGGAGATGCACAAATTAGTATTTTGTCATTATTACAAATTTTTACAACAAACAAGCATATGTATTAATACATTTGTAACAGTTTTCATGTTTTACCATCATGCTTTAAAAATAAACTGCTAAATTTCGCTATCTATAGTGCATCCGAAAAGTATTCATAGCCTTCACTTTTCCCACATTTTTTATGTTACAGCCTTATTCCAAAATGGATTAAATTCATGTATTTCCTCCAAATTCTACACACAATACCCCATAATGACAATGTGAAAAAAGAGTTTTAGAAATTGTTGCAAATTTATTAAAAACAAAAAACCTGAAAAATCACATGTACATAAGTATTCACAGCCTTTGCCGTAAAGCTTAAATTGAGCTCAGGTACATTCTGTGTCCACTGATCATTCTTGAGATGTTTCAGCAGCTTAATTGGAGTTCACCTGCGGTAGATTCAGTTGATTGGTCATGATTTGAAAAGGCAGACACCTGTCTATATAAGGTCCCAGGTTTGACAGTGCATGTCAAAACACAAACCAAGCATGAAGACAAAGGAATTGTCTGTAGACCTCCGAGATAGGATTGTCTCGAGGCACAAGGCTGGGGAAGGTTACAGAAAAGTTTCTGCTGCTCTGAAAGTTCCAATGAGCACAGTGGCCTCCATCATCTGTAAGTGGAAGATGTTTGAAACCACCAGGACTCTTCCTAGAGTTGGCCGGCCATCTAAGCTGAGTGATCGGGGTAGAAGGGCCTTAGTCAGGGAGGTGATCAATTACCCGATGGTCACTCTGTCTCAGCTCCAGTGTTCTCCTGTGGAGAGAGAAGAATCTTACAGAAGGACAACCATCTGTGCAGCAATCCACTAATCAGGCTTGTATGGTAGAGTGGCCAGACAGAAGGCACTCCCCGTGTGGAATTTGCCAAAAGGCATCTGAAGGACTCTCAGACCATAAGAAACAAAATTCTCTGGTCTGATGAGACTAAAATTGAACTCTTTGGAGTGAATGCCAGGCGTTACGTTTGGAGAAACCAGGCACAGCTCATCACCAGGCTAATACCATCCCTACAGTGAAGAATGGTGGTGGCAGCATCATGCTGTGGGGATGTTTTTCAGCAGCAGGAACTGGAAGACTAGTCAGGATAGAGGGAAAGATGAATGCAGCAATGTACAGAGACATCCTGAATGAAAACCTGCTCCTGACCTCAGACTGAGGGACGGTTAACCTTCCAGCAGGACAATGACCCAAAGCACATCGCCAAAATATCAATGAAGTGGCTTCAAAACAACTTGGTGAATGTCCTTAAGTGGCCGAGCCAGAGCCCAGAGCTAAATCCTTATCTGGAGAGATCTGAAAATGGCTGTACACCGTCGCTTCAAATCCAACTTGATAGAGCTTGAGATGTACTGCTTGTGGCATCATATTCAAAAAGACTTGAGGCTGTAATTGCTGCCAAAGGTGCATCAACAAAGTATTGAGCAAAGGCTGTTAATACTTATGTACATGTGATTTTTCAGGTTTTTTATTTTAATAAATTTGCAACAATATTTAAAAATCTTTTTTCACATTGTCATTATGGTGTATTGTGTGTAGAATTTTGAGGAAATAAAGGAATTTAATCCATTTTGGAATAAGGCTGTAACAAAAAAATTTGGAAAAAGTGAAGCGCTGTGAATATTTTCCGGATGCACTGTATAATTCCTAAAAATAACTGCTGTATAGTAGTCCCACAACATACTTTCACATCTGTCACTCGATGAAATCCGAATACCCTGTCAGAAAAGTCTGGTGACCGGGAATGAGCATTTTACAGTGTCTGGTATAATGTTAATGTTGTTTTCTTGTGTTTACATAGATGAATATAGCCACGGTGTAAATGCACAGTGCAGTTATGATCTTATTGCCACATTACTGTATATCGTTATGATAACATGATATCGTTGCCTTCAATGATTTCCAGAAGATAAAGCCAAAAAAATAATGCAACTGGAATAACTACAGCAGTCGCGATTGCCGATCTCATATAAAGCAAGAGATCGTGTGCAGGTGTTGTAGTGTTGTTCCATTTCTTAGGGATCCATTTCAAGCCCTTCCCCTTCACACTTTTTCTCAAGGGCCAAGGGGAAGGGGTAGGGGTACAAAAATAGAATTGGGATAGGCCCCATGTATCACGTAAGCTTTTTCACTTTTGTTTAGCCTTCTCTAATACAGCACACAAATGCCTGGTCAAAAGTTTGCAAGAAAGTTACAAGCCAAGAAAAAAATATAATAGTAAATGTAATGAAACTCACCATCAGATTCTGTTTGATCTGCAATTTTCTGTTTTTAGGCTAGGCTGTTTTGTGCTTGAGCTCCACCAAGCCATGTTTTACTACATCTTCAGCAGCTCAGTGCACTTGAACAAAACAGTTTGTAACGCGGTGAATCAAATAAACATGATTTTTTTAAAAAACGTTTTGTCATAAGGGGTTAAGCATCAGCGATAATAGCACTGTGTGCATGAGCTGTGAGAGCTTTTATATTGTAATATTACCACTTTTATATTTTTTAATATCTTCCCTTTTTAATATCTTCCCTACCTTTGCAAACTAATTCCTGTTTTTTTTTATCAATTGCCACAAAACCAGTGTTGTTGGAATCTCTGGACTGCCTAGATCAATAACTATCAAAAAGTAGTTGAACTTCACACTTTGACTATAGCTATAGCTATAACAGGTTAATTTACAAAAGGGGTGTGTCTATATTAGGCATGGGCCGGTATAAGATTCTGACGGTATGATAACCTTGGATAAACATTTCACGGTATCACGGTATTGTGATTACTGCTCCAAAGTAAGTTCTTTTTAAATGTCTGGGTAAAAAACAATATCGTTTTTCCCTATTGAACACATTTTATATTAAGAAACATTTTAAATATTTTGGATCAGTAGCTTTTGATGTGGAGGTTTCTTTTCTGCTGGAGGTACTGTTGCCCTAAAAAATTAAATAAAATACTTAGGACTTTGGCGGTTTTAAATCCTTGACTTTTCCAAACCACGGTAAACCTTGAAACTGGTTATTGTCCCATGCCTAGTCTATATAACCCTACATGCCTGTTAACACATAAGGAAAACACAAAACTTACAAAATATGGTGACCACATGTGACATATGACCGTAAACAAGCATGCAAAATTTTGTGGATATTGGACAATAGGTGGCAGTATAACAGTTAATGTCTTTTTCATGTTCCTCTCAGGTCTGATCTCCACAGAAGACAGGAAGGTCGGCACCACTAACTTGCATTTGGACGTGTCTGATGCCGTCAACGTTATGGTGTATGTGGGCATCCCAGAAGGAGAGAATAACCAAGAAAGTGGTAAATATGAATCATTTTTATTTTTGAAAGCAGCATCATTTTGAATATTACAGGATTTCTTGCTCAATTAATTAAGCTGTTTTTGTGTTCACTAAAATTGCTGCAAATATTTTAATTAAGCACGATAAAGTAAAGACTTTGTTTCCATGAATATTTAAGTGATTTTTGTGGTCAATTTGTCATTCAAGGTGAGAAAAAGAGTATGTATAATTTGACTTATGTTTTCTTTTATTTGAAAATTCCACATCAGCAGTGATGGTTTCTTATTTTTTTGATGAAAAAGAAATGTTTTTCCTGAAAACCCTCCCTTTTCTTAAATTTGTTTTACCAAATAATGAAAATGTTTTCACATTCATGTTTTTTGAGCTTGGGATAATACGTTTTTGAGGGATAAAAGCACAGCTTGTTCTGGGGATTTTTAGTTTAACCAATCTATTGTTAGCCAACAAAACGTACTGTATGTCCAAATAAATTTTACTTCGCAAAACTCCATATACCTGTTTAAAACATTTAGTGATCTTGTAATGTAACACAATGTACATATGTGAAAAATTCAATCTATCACAACTTTGTACAATTCAAAATGGCGTCTAACCTCATGAAAAAGTAAGCTATGCAGGTTTGGAATTACATGAGGGTGGTGGTGAATGATGGTGCAATTTTGTTTTTGTGAACTTGCCTTTCAAGATTAAGTTCCTAGTGTCTGATCGATAGAAAATCTGCTCCTAGCTGAAGATAAAATAGAACAAAATAGTTGGAGTGCCTTGCAAAAGTATTCAGACCCCCCATTTTGTTACTATTCAGTTTTTATTCAATTGTAGTCCCAAACGGTAGTTTACACCCTCAGATCCTATAGACCTCAGTAAGAGTAGAAACCATATTCAATTTCCAGAACTAACTTTATATTTCATTTTATGAGAATTACAGCTTCATTAATAATCCCTACAACATATTGGATGACTATTTCCTCCATTTTCACTGGTGACTTAAGGATTATCTCACTTAAAAATGAAAATTCTATTAATTGCTCACCCTCATATTTTGCAATCTCTTGACGCCTTTGTTCATCTTTGGAACACAAATTAAGATATTTTAGATGAAATCCGAGAGCTCAATCATCCTCCATAGCAAGAGTCCCGAGATGTTCAAAGTCCAGAACTTACGTTACATCAGTGGTTCTCGTGTATCCAATATGAAGCTCCAAGAACACTTTGGTTTGGCAAAAACAAAACTGTAATGCTGTGTAACACACTAATAAATTGCACTATTCGCGCATAAATAGAACATTTTGATTTTACTTTCTTCATTTGTGCATCAAATTTGCTTTATTCGCGCGTCAAATTTACTTCACAATACATGCGGATTTGCGTCATGGGCAGGGCTTCCGTCTGTGTGGTGACTTTAGCTTTGTTGCTTTTTTTATTAAGATTTTTATTTGATTAAGAGAGTAGCTGTACTTTGTGCTTTAGGAAGGCTGAAAAACAGCATATATTCATTCGGCGCTGTGTCTGAGTGTATTAGACCTTTTCAGAGGTGCACCCAGCTCTGTGAGTTCATCAACTCCTCCAGAAACTATACCTGGATGATGGAGGCTTTCAGCGGCGCTTCAGACTGAGCTGAGCCCAGTTTGATGAACTGTTGTCCGGTGTCGGCAAGAGGATTTCAACAACAGGCATTATGTCATAATCACTCTCCTACAAGAGCAATCTCCTGATTGGTTAACGCAGCGCGAATGTCCACTGGAGTTCAGATTTTCAAACTTGAGCGATTCACTCGTCAAACGCAAAAAATGGTCAAATCGTGCCGCTTCATTTGGGCGAATTGCATCATTTCCGCCGCAGGATGTCTATTCACGTCTTTGCATTGGCTAGCATGTAAATCACTCGTGCTTGATGCTTTATCCGCGTCTGGTGTGAACCAACATTAAAACATATTTGTTTGCCTGTATCTTCTCTTCCACTTCAAGTCATCAGGGTGCGTATTTGCTACAGAGTCTGCAGCGTTTTTACATTTTTATTTATTAGAATTTATTCAAATTTTCATTTTATTTCTTTATATTTATTTTTGGATCACAATTATATTATTAGATATAATATCTAATAATTAGATATAATATAAACTGTAATATTATTGATTACAGTTTGATCCACTGATGTCACGTGGAACGTTTTGACAATGTTTTATTTGTTCCTTTAGTTGCTAAGAGAGGTAAGAGAGCTCTTGGATTTCTTCTACAATATCATAATTTGTATTATGAAGATGAAGGAAGGTCTCGGGCGTTTGGAGTGGCAACAGAATTTAAATTGTTAGATGAACTGATACTTTAAATTTGGTCTCCGCTCTGAATGAGGTCTGTCATGGTCAAATCTGTAGATTATGAGCAAGTTTAGCATTATTTAACATCCAGCTAAACCCTTGGAACGTCCAAAACTCTCACATAGCTGTGAGTCGGACACAACCAAGGCCTTAAGAATGGCCTGTGCTCTTGGGGTCTTACTACTTTTGATTGTGGCACCATTTCTCATTTGCAGAAGCAGACCTCGCTGGATTCAAAGGTCTGTGCATATTTTTCATTCGTCTCACTTCAGGCATGCCCTCCCACTTCTTTCGCTTTCTCTTGTTCTTCACTCCCATTGTTTTAACCCATCTATTTATTCTCTTTAAGCAAAAACGATGTTGGTAGTTCATTTTTGTAGTTGGTGTAAACAGTAGAGATGCACCGGTTAAGCAGCCATATATCAGAATTAGCAGGTTTTAGCACTAAATTAGCAATGGTATGTTGTTTTTTTTCTGCCTGATCTCACAGAAATCCTAAATATTGAATATAGAAATGTTTGAGGGTAATTGACCATTTTCAGAAAAGTTTAATGTTTTCTTTTTGTCTTTTGTCTGTAAAATGGATGTTAAAGCAGTGTTTATCGGCGCAGGTTTGTTTTTATTATAACCTTACAAAAACCAAATCTTATGTAAGTTGTTATTTTTTTGTTGCATTTTAGGTAAAACTATTTGGTTTTTGCTTCAGATCTAATTTAAACTGCAAATGGGATGTAAATGCAGGGGTTTCCATCTATTTTAATTGGCTGCAGATAATTTGTTAGTGTGATTTCATTGGAACAACATTCCAGTCAGCTAAGGCATAGGTTTAGAGTTTGTTAAGCTTAGACTCACAGTTAGGGTTATGTGCTTCTAGGTTTAAAGTTTATTAAGCTTAGACTTACAGTTAGGGTTATGTGCTTCTGAAATCATTGATATCAAAATATTAATCCCCTCTTTTTTGTCAATAATTTACAGTTAGGGAGGGTTACGTTTAGGTGTAGGAATATGGTATGGTATGGAATATATGTTGTAGTTAGTCATGTAATTCCTCAAGAAAGTAGTCAAGAACAATTTTTTTCTATTATTTTTGCTTACAAAGTGTCTAAGATGATATCAAAATAGACTAAATTGCCTTTAAAAAAACACTAAAATCCATAAAAAATAATATTAAGATCGGTGCATCCCTAGTGAACATTGAACATTGTATTTCACAGTGCACTATATTGTAAACTCCATTCAGAATCGTTTAGGATACCAAAACATAGTGATCATAGTGTCGTTGTTTGCATCTCACGATGTCCCTTCAGATCACATGGTTAATTAGTCATGTTTACCATTTAAAGGGGTCATATATTAAAAAAAGGTCTAAACATTCAAAATTTAAACAAAAATTCTTCTTGTTGGAAATTTGCAGCTCTACAGTAGTAGTATATAAAAGCATGTAATTGTCCATGGCACAAACCAGAATCAAAAACAAGAACTAGATGTGACAACTGGATGTAGAGTTCAGCTTGAACACATCGCAAAAGACCAGCTAGCCAAATATACCTCCATACCAGCAGGTGGCAGTTTATATTCAACATTAAAAGAAAACCATAATGCTATACAAACTAAACACAACCGCACATGCATAACATTTTGAAAGTCATCATAATAAAATATAAGAGGAGCTTTTTGTCTGTGCCCTCTTGACTTCAATGTTTGCTTGCTTCTTTCACTTTTGCTTTACATCGTGTTCAATGGTTTGCCAAACTGCCGATCAGATCTGTCTGATGACTCAGATTTATCATGCACAGTCAACCAAAACACTGACAACAGGGTCTGATGGTGCAGAATTAAATGCAAAAGATGTGTCAGACAGCTGCTCAAAAATGGCCTCTTTATTGGTCTCAAGGTCTTGTTCATTAAATGGATTGCTCTTTTGAGCTATCTTGCAAAAAATATTCTTGTTTTTGTTATTGTTTTCAGCCTATGACCCTTTTAAATATTTTTGATCAGCATTAGGAAAAATGTTAGTTTTTATTAAAAAAATAGAGAGCAAAAACATTATTTCCATGCTTTTCAGTGGTTGGTGATGGACTTTCATATCCTGCCATTCTTTTGTTTTAATACCTCATTTGAAGGCGTTTCAATTGGGAATTTGTTTATATTCCAGCAGAAATATGTGTTCCTCTTGATATTGCATACAGTTGTATTTTGACTGCAGTTTAATCGTGATGAGTAGTTTATGCAGTTTGTGAGTATTGATCCTTTCCTCCAAGTCTTTCTCTTTGCTTGGTCTGCTTCCTTGATTTACTTGGGCTGTCAGTGGATTAACATACTTCAATGTAAACCTTTTTTGTAGTACACATTCAAGACTTAATATGTAGTTTCAGATACATGCATATTTAGTTAAAAAAAACTGTATTTAATTTTGTGTATTTTGTTCTGAAGTTCTACTCTGTTATGTGTGATTGCAATAACTAAAGGTCATTTTGTCTGCAACAGTTCTTAATGTCAAGAAAACATTCAGGGACGGGTGGATTTCATTTAAAAATCCTAAATGCTTTCTGCCTGTCAGTAATTTTGTGTGTTTGTGTTTTGGTGACATATTCTGAGAGCAGAGAGAGAGAATGTGTGGTTGAAAATAGTTCAATTCAATTCATGTTTATTTCTATAGCGCTTTTACAATGTAGATTGTGTCAAAGCAGCTTAACATAGACGTTCTTGTAAACTGAAACCGTGTCAGTCCAGTTTTCAGAGTTGACGTTCAGTTTAGTTCAGTGTGGTTTAAATTTCACTTCCGAAAGTCCATAAAAATAGCAAAATGGAATGGATATAATGTCATATTTTCATAGTGTTAAAGATTTTCTATGAATACATTTAACATTGACAGCCCTGTTGCTTAGTAGTTGTAATAGGTTGTTGAATTTTAAGTCATAAATATCTACTGTATTTCTGGTTATAATGTAGTTGCCCAACTAATCCTTTCAGACCCTGTGTAGAAGCAAATGAGGCTCAAATAGCAATCAGAATCAGTAGATCAGCTTTATTTATGGAAAGGATAATGTCTTATGAATGGTTATGATCTGTGTGTGTGTTTTCTGACCTTCCTGGTTTCACTGCAGAGGTGATGCAGACTATTGAAGAGGGTGATGTAGATGACATGACGAAGAGGAGAGTCTACGAGATCAAGGAGAAACCTGGAGCTCTCTGGCACATCTATGCTGCCAAAGACGCTGAGAAGATCCGAGAGCTTTTACGAAAGGTAAAGAAGAAACTTAGCTAGGTTTCCATCCGAATTAGGATCTGAATTAGATTTTATGTGTAAAACTGGAATATCACATGAAAAATTGGCAAATAAGGCACCGTTTCCATCTAATGAGTGATGGAGAACATAATGGTCACTTCCTAATAAACTGGCAGCAAATATAAACAAGAAAAGTGACAGAAGCTGTGGGCTTTTCTTTTTGTATAATACATTTTTTGCACCTCAGAAGATGAAACACAACCAACATATGTTGGCTTTTGGAGGTGTGAGATGACTTTTTGGGAGCTCAGCCACTCAAGGCAGTTCTGGCTTTGGTTAATGGATTTTAGAATGACCAAAACAACATTTCAGATGTTTCGCAATGTCAGTCGGCATTTTTCATTTTTTTCATTAATAAAGGAAATCCACAGGGTCTTAAGTCTTAAAATGTCTTTAATTTCAAAAACAAAGTTTTAGGTCTTAAAAAGTCTTACATTCACAGAAATATTCTCTTGCAGGTCTTAAATCATTTTAAACCGGTCTTAGTTTTCCTTTATGTAAAGCTACCCTATTAATTTAACACCTCAACATCTCAATAAAACATTTAGCAAAACTATTCATAACTAATATTATAACAGTTTGTTGTGCATACATTTAGTTTTGAAAGATTTTTTTTAAGTTATGTTGAAAAAAATGTATTTATACAACTAAGGTTTGCTTGTTTTGACAAATTATTTCTAATGTGTGGCTAAGAAATAACTAATTCGTTTTTGTTTTTTTTTGCTAGGTCATTAAAAATATTCTTAGCGTTTAGCCCTATATACGTCTGAAATTTAAAACTTCATGGTCTTAAAAAGGCCTTAAAGTCTTAAATTTTACTTGGAGAACCCTGCAGAAACCCTGTAATAACATCTCATTGCACATAATCTCATAATCTATTAAACAAAATCATATGACTTTTTTTTTTTTTTTTTTATGCTATAATTTATTCAGTAAATGTGTTTCCATCATAGTTGTGTATTTTCAAAATTATGCACATCTTGCTGTTTCCATTAAGCATTTTAATGCCATAATCCAAAATGCATATGAATGAAACATATCTATTGCCTGTATGAGGTTTTATGGTTCCTAATCATAAATCTTAACGTTTGCAGATTCTGGTGAGAGTGTTCCACTTTTCTATTTGTTAAGACGGTATGATTGACTGAAATTTCTGTTAATTGCAGGTTGGAGAGGAACAAGGTCAAGAGAATCCACCAGACCATGATCCTATCCATGACCAGAGCTGGTACCTGGACCAGACGTTGCGTCGCAGGCTGTATGAGGAGTATGGAGTCCAGGGATGGTCCATTGTGCAGTTTTTGGGAGATGCAGTGTTCATCCCAGCTGGAGCACCACATCAGGTTCGTTTTGTGAGATAGTGAACATTGTATCATTGTCAATACGTTGCATTTTCAAAACTCCATTCAGAACCTCCCAGGTTCGTCGCATTTCACTATTTGATGCCTAGTTCAGAACAATATAATGCACATACAGTTGTAGTCAGAATTATTAGCCCCCCTGAATTATAAGCCCCCGTTTATTTTTTTCTCCAATTTCTGTTTTAACGGAGAGATTTTTTTCAACACATTTCTAAACATAATAGTTTTAATAACTCATTTCTAATAACTGGTTTCTTTTATCTTTGCCATGATGACAGTAAATAATATTTGACTAGATATTTTTCAAGACACTTCTATACAGCTTAAAGTGACATTTAAAGGCTTAACTAGGTTAATTAGGTTAACTAGGCAGGTTAGGGTAATTAGGCAAGTTATTATATAATGATGGTTTGTTCTGTAGACTATCGAGAAAAAAATATAGCTTAAAGGGGCTAATAATTTTGACCTTAAAATAGATTTAAAAAAATAAAAACTGCTTTTATTCTAGCTCAAATAAAACAAATAAGACTTTCACCAGAAGAAAAAATATTATCAGACATACTGTGAAAATGTCCTTGTTCTGTTAAACATCATTTGGGAAATATTTAAAAAAGAAAAAAAAAATCAAAGGGGGCTAATAATTCTGACTTCAACTGTATATACTTACCCTCAAGTGGTTTCAAACAGTAATAAGTTTGAGTTTTTTCTTCTGCTGAACACAAAAGAAGATATTTTTTATGTTAGACACAAGTAGGCAGCCATTGACTTCCATGGTATTTTTCCCCTATGCTTGTAAATCACTACAGGTTTTTGTTTTGAATATTTTAAAACTATCTTCTTCAAAGCAAGTTTGATAGGATGTAAATTTCATAATTTTACATAATTTCATTTTTTGGGTCTCTTAGATAAATGGATCATGGAATTTGTTCAAAAAAGCTGATTCTAATATTCCAGTTTGTTGTTCTGAGACAGTTATTATATTGTAACTATTTTTCTTGGCCAACTATGGCAAAAGCAGACAATTCTATCAGTGTGGTGTTTTTCAATTTAGACACATTTAGAAATACAGCACTAAACTATATCATAAAGAAACCTAAGCAAAAAAAAAATCTGCATTTGGGTTAATTCTAAACTGCTTTATTGGGTTTTTGCAAAGTGAATTGATAAGTTCAACTTTCATATTAAAATAACAAATAAAGCATTATTCATTGTTCATGAATGAATCAACCTTTTGTGGGAATGAATTGAATTAATGATCCAGACCCTACTGGTGGTGTCTTTATTTATTTATTTATTTTGTTAAATTTAATATTTCTATATTCACGACATTAAATTAAAACATAATCTCTTAACATTGCTATTTTGAATGTAAATGAATTAATGCTCTGAGCCAGAAAAACTTTCATATTAAAATGATTTGCAGTTCTGGTGTCAATTGTAAAATAATTTTAATCACACATTTGTGTGGGTCTGCTTGGCTATATCACATAGAAATATAAGCAGAAATGTATTTTTGCCTATACACTGGAATGTGGGTCGATTCCTATAAGGGCTGCACGATATTGGCAAAGATAGACTTTCTCCTGGGAGACATGTTGCAATATTGCACATACTTTTACCAGATGAAATGAATGGCTCTATTTGGATTGAATTCATAGTTTTAGATTGATTGGGATGATTTTGTAGTTTAGCGCATCCGATTAAAATATAATAAATCAGATTACAAGCATTGATAAGCACAGATGTAAATGAAATACACAGAATTTGATGGTTTTCTGGGAGTCTAGCAGTATTCAGTCAAAACATTAATGATCAAATGTCAAAATATCACTGTATAGTCTACAGCAAATGTATATGGAAATACAATTAATCTTTTTCTTAATGTTACAAGCATTATTATTGTTTTGTGCCTGGCTGTTTTAAACTGACTTGAAATGCTCACAGGCCTTAAAAACAAATGCAAATTAAGGCAACTTTATAGTTAAAGTTTGCAGTGACTCCACAAATCATATTAATAATAATAATTCCTTATATTTATATAGCGCTTTTCTAGACACCCAAAGCGCTTTACACATTTTTGGGGGAATCTCCTTACCCACCACCAGTATCATGTACCAGTATCATGTATGTTTTCAACTGTTGTTCCTGGTCAAATCTAATCCGACTCGACATTGCATATCCTGTGATGTGACTATTGCAGATCCACTCATTTCCATATCAATGCTGAAATATTATATTACATTACAGCCCTATTTCTAATGACATTCCACTCAACTAAATCATACAGTTAATGACAGTGTGTGACATTTGATAACGTCAACTTTCACCATGCTAAAACAACTATTATATATTACTGTAAAGACCGTATCTATCACAAACACTTCTTGACACACAGATATTTACCTTTTCAGGTGCACAACCTGTACAGCTGCATCAAAGCTGCTGAAGATTTTGTTTCTCCAGAGCACGTGAAGCACTGTTTTAGACTGACGCAAGAGTTTCGCCACCTTTCCAACACCCACACAAACCACGAGGACAAGCTACAGGTATTTCTGCATGTCTTTCCACAGGCTTCTCACGGGTCATGAAATTTCTAGAATATCATGCAACTTTAAAAGGTCTATTTCAGACACTGAAAGTCAGTGAATAGGATCAAGTCATGGAATATAAGGGGGATATTTGTTTGTCACTTATTTAGCTTTATTTTGCTGTGTCATTGTTATGCTAAGTCTAATTTTCAGCTCAATTCTATTCCTTTTTCGCTCATCAACTGGGAGTCACTCAAGTCAAAAGCAGTGACTATGACTGCACGATTCTGGCTAAAATGAGAATCATGATTTTTTTTTGCTTATAATAAAGATCATGATTTTCTCCCGATTCTGTAGATGTAAAATAAAGGTTAGTATGAGTAGGCTATTATCATTATTTATCAAATATGTGGTAAAACAACAATAATAATGTTAGGTCTACTGTTGGTTAAAATGCCAAATTTGTATAGACTTGGAATGGTGGACTTGAATAGACTTTTAATATGTCCGGGTCGTTAATACACAGTAAAGTGATGACATCAGAATACAAGTATTGATAATTCTGAAGTTGAATTATTATGTTTGTTTGAGACATATGCTTGTCGTTTGTCATTGACAACATTATTAGACCCTTTTTTGCACAACGTTATATAGGTCAGGGTAGTTATACTGACACTGTTACACATTTATTCTCATGCACAGCACTCTGGGTTCTCTATGAAATAAAAAACATGTCAAATGCTTGTCGTAATAATAACTCTAAAATGTGATCATTTAAATGATGTGCACGCTTTCAGTTTCACTTTCACTGCTGAGCGCGGTTCATGTCATGGCTGCCATCACTTTGAGAAAAAAAACATACATGCAAATCATACTTTCAGCGCGGCTCCCAAAGGATCGCTTTGTGTAACAAACTGAACACTATTTTAGCACTTTATTACCTGTTATTCACAGCCTATGGAAGTTCTGTTCAGTAAAGTAGATGCGGGTGGGGCATGCGCGTCCTCTCAGGTAAACGCACAGCTCATGGTGGGCTCACTGATGATTTCGCAGCCGCGAATACATTATTACATTATAACAGAAATGACATTTTTGGGTGAATTTTACCTTATAAATACAGTATGTCACACTTTTAGCACCATTTGGGGGTGTCCACATTACTGAGCCACATATATATAATACTATGTGAAGACTTGTGCGAGCACCTTTATGCTTCTCTCCTGACCTTGAAAATGTAATTGGCTGAATCGTAAAAATGCTGGATTAAGATCGTGTGGGGGGACGAATCGAGATCGTGATCATTCTTTCGATTAATTGTGCTGCTCTAACTGTACCTACTATTCAAGGTAATCATTCACGCATTTTAGGGGCTTCAGTTTCAAAATGACCACTTTAATGAGTGGCTGTTAACGGCAGGTGACAAAAAAGCTAAATGTAAAGTTTGTAAAACTGCTTTCGAGCTATCAATCATTAAAGCGAGAGCATTCACAGCCAAGCAAGCAATAAGTACCTCAGGATGTGTTCGAAATCTGAGGTAAATGATCAATTATTGTTTTACTGTGGTTAATAAAGTCATGAAAAATGATATTCAAGCTAAAATCATTTTAATATTATGCAACGCACAAGAGTGGCATGTTTATTCATTCATTTTACAGATAGATCAAGCTAATTCAGCTGTTTCATCAATGAAAAGCAGAGAAATTGATATTTGGTTTTAAGCGGGAACCCTGTTTCCAAACCATTGCGTGATCTTCTGTGTACCGTGTTGCCAGATTGGGCGGTTTTGAATTTGATTGTGCGGGTAAAAAATGGCATTGGTGGGTTGACAATTTGGGCCATTTTGAAATGTAAATTTTATTTGCAACTTACTCAACAAAACATAACTGTGTGCTCCTACTCCATTCAGTTACCCGCAAGAGGAGGTGAAGGAAAGTTGAATCCAAATCTGACTCCCGGTTTTTCACTCCTCGGGTTTTCATAACGCTTATCGATCATTTTTTTCCACAATTGACAGCAGGAACAAACATAGAAGCTTTGTCTAATTAACTAGCAGCACCTAATTATGTTCAAAAGATATTAAAACGCCAAATGGGATGAATTTATACCCCATTTCGAGAGTAAAACATCCTCTAATAGGTAGTGTAATCTAGTGTGTTGGTAAGAGGGGGCAGCGTTTCAATGTGATCCGGTTATGGTGTGGCTGTGACTGCTGGTGTTGGTTGCTGTATGTTTAAAAATTCTGACACTAAAAGAAACTAGGTTACTTTTGATTTAAAAATAAATTGAAATAAAATAAAATATTAATCTAATATTTTGGGCTTTTTTGTGTGCTTTGAGTGGGTTTTGGACAGCTTTTGGGTTTGAAAAAGTGCTATATTTGGCAACACTGTCTGTGTAGCAGTTTGTTTCAATCTTTCCAGTAAGCTGTGATGGAGAAAAAGCTTATCAAGCACTGGTTTAATGTCATATTTCTATTGTTTACAGGTGAAGAACATCATCTACCATGCTGTGAAGGATGCTGTGGCAACACTAAAGGCCCATGAGCCCAAATTAGGCCGTTCTTAGTTGGACGCCACAATGAGATTTCGGGGTTCGGATGAGGCCATTGTGCAAAACAAGTTGTTTATAATGGAAAGTCTCTCAGTTTTGGTAGGATGAAGGTGCTGCTTCATCAGTGTTACAAAAGCATCGTTTAGTTTTACAATCCTCCTCTCTACATTTTTAAAAGTCTGTTCTTTTCTCAGCGTTTGTTGGACTGTTCAAAGAGCCGGTTATATAGCTGGCGTGAATCTTTTTAAAGGCCTTCAACAAGGTTTCCTTACCAACGTCTGTGAAAAGTGAGCACTGGGTTTCCTTCTTAGAAAACATTCGTTTTGTGCTCTTCAATGAAGGAGAGCTTTTAGTTCAGATGTGGGGTCAACAGAAATTCAATTCATTGATAGATTCCCGACACCTTTTCAAGAAAAGGTGGACAAGAGCATGGAAGGGAACTAGACCAAAGTTTTTTTTGTTTTATTTTATTTAGGTTTTTTTTTTTTGATGAAAACACGTCTTTTGCTTTTTTGTAATATGAAATTTAGGTAATATTTCACTGACAACAAGCGTTAGATTGGCTTTGAGGAATGGTAATTCATGAATCAACAGTTCCAGTTCTGCAGAACTACTGGTCATTAACGTGTATCAGTATATATATTGATCTTAGCAGTGTGCATGATTTTTTTCCCCTCCAAAATAAAGGTTTACAAGAAAAGATTTGGCCCTGTTGTTTGAAATGACAATGAATTTCTTAGCTATCTATTTGTTTAATGCTTACTGTTTTATTTTATAAGACATTTTGTGGTTCATGGATGACACTGCAATAAACTAAGGCTTTTGAAATATTGTCTGTTTGCTTTCACTTTTTGGTCACACTTTATTTTGACGGTCCGTTTGTTGAATTTAAGTTACATTGCAACTAATTATCATTAGATTATAAGTAGACTGTTAGGTTGGGGTTAGGGTTAGGGTTGGGGTTGGGGTTGGGGTTAAGGTTAGTGCAAGTTGACATGTACTTGCAAAGTTTCTTTTAGTCAGTTAAATGTCTGTTGAAGGACTGTTAAATGTCAGTGTCAACAGATATTAAGTAGACAGTCTACTAATACTCAAATGGACCATCAAAATAAAGGGTTACCCACTTTTTGATGAAAAAGGGGAAACCTAGATGCTGCTTATAACTTTTGATTGTGTTTCATTCATTCATTCATTCATTCATTCATTCATTCATTTTCTTTCGGCTTAGTCCCTCTTACATAGCAGATGCCTTTTCAGCTGCAACCCAGTACTTGGAAATCTCTATATATACTCATTCACAACGGCCAATTTAGTTTATTTAATTCACCTATAGCGCATGTCTTTGGACTGTTGGGGAAACCGAAGCACCCAGAGGAAACCCACGCCAACACGGGGAGAACATGAAAACTCCACATAGAAATGCCAACTGACCCAGCCGAGGCTGATTTGGGTTTCCTTAAAGTCAAATTGTCACCTATGGTTAAAATAACATTTCTTTTTAAAGAATAATCAAAAAAAAAATCATGCTGTTATGCAAGTTACTTATCAGATTACATTTGTAAAAAAACGATATTTAAAATTCACACTTCAGGTAAATGTTAAAGTGATATTTACCGCAGACTTGACACTTTTTGTCTAATTTCTTTTCTAATATTCACATAGGAACAAAGTAAGCCATTGGGAATTTATTGAATTACTACCAAGTGGCGGATGCTGATTCTGTTGCTGAAACTTTTTAAAAAGGTTTTGACAACACATTTCTAGATAGGTTTTTTTTAAAGATTAATGTGTAATTTACCATAAAAATCAATGTCAATCTTTTTAACATCAAAAAAGCATTTTCACTGATAATTTGTATAATAAAGCTGTGGTAAACTGAAATTACCCGTTGCTGTTATTAAAAATACACATAAAAAAAAACTCCCATTACTGTATCCCATATTTAGAGGCCCCCATATTTTACTCTATAAGATATAGTACAATATCATTTAAATGGTGTAATAATGCCATTGATTACCTGCCCTGTGTATTCACAATATCCAGATTTGGAATGTAAATCTTAACAAATAAGACATTATTTGCTCATAGGGGGCGCTACAAAAAACTGATCTAAAAATTTATCTTGAAATACAACCGCATTCTTATCATTTATATGGAGTGAGATAAAAGCTTGGGACACACAAAATACAGGGCTTTCTGATGCTGTTATCAGACATTTATATCAGTGTGAATGATGAAAGAAGACGCATTACTGAGTCACATTCCTGACCAAACATTCCTCATAGGGCCACTTGCACCCACCTGACTGTACTTAATTCTAGCAGTACTTTTCCCTGAGGTATTTTGGGAGGCTGGAGACCTCCAAACCCTGTCCCAAATGTCACCCTTAATTGAGTCCAGATTTTGGCTGGCCACAAAGAGAACAACTGAGCACACTTTTGAAAGTTCAAATGATGAATGGGCACGTGGAGGTAGCCATTGCAAGTCCATCAGACTGCAAGTACACATGAAGTATGGTTTTTGGAATAGGGCCCAAGTAGAAGAACTATTATGCTGCCAGCAGGCGGAGACCATGGTGGGGATGTGTGGTGCATAAAAAGGCATGTACTAAGTAAGCACTACTTTGAAATTTTAACCTTCTTCATGACCATTATAAAAGTGTGTCATGAATAATAATAATAGTATGAATAAAATTTGGATGTACCACATCTGCTATGTTGTTGCTTTACAAACCATGGGCCTCATGGGATAGTAAATTAGTCCATTGAATGCACACTGTACTATTTTTCATATACTATGAATTTGTACATACTACTCCGTTCTCATACTAGTTATACATGCACTTTTACACTATGCACTCAATAGTGTAGTGTTTGTGTTTAGTGTCATCCCAAATGGAACACAATTTTTTTTTTTACTAACCAGAAATTCATACAGTTTCCAAGATGGCGCTTAACATTTGTTAAATTATAGTAAAATAAATCACCAAACTTAAAAATAATACCTTTTATGAGTACCACAGCATTTCACAATTGGGAGGAGGTGTAATTGTATCCATTGGAGAATTTAGCTTGCACTTCAGTCGCAGCTTGATGACGTACTGGACCAGGTCCACTACCTAATGGACCCTTTTCACATTTCCGGGTTTCTCAGTAGTGGATGTCATCGAAGTTGGGTAAACTTAGAGCGCAGTGAATCAGAGAGTACAACAAATAATTATTTTACAATCCTGTTTGCTGAAATAATACAAGAAAAACTCCACAATGGTGTTATAAAGACTTTCAGAAAAAGGAAAAAAATAGTGTGAGACTGATGACAGCAGCCAGAGGAGAGAATAACGTCAAATTTACTGTCCCGCCCCATAGACGCTGCATTTAAAACACCTTGCATAAGCATAAGATTTTTGTAATTTGACGCAACGATGATGTTTTACATACATAAATGCATATAAATGGTCATATGTTTTTTTAAAAATCTAAATATTAAAAACTTTCAAGGATTTAAGATTATGATGAACGTTAAAAGCATCATAACAGTCTTATGAAAAGGGTCCATGAATGATCGTCTACAGCTCCCCAACCCTAAGCCCAACTATCACAGTGGTATGGGCATTACCTTAGGGGGCATTACAAGGTCCACTACATATTGGGCCAGGTCTACTACATCATTGTGATACTGTGAAATTGTGAAATTAAAAAAAAGTCTAACCTCAGCACCCATTAGCCCATCCCCTTCTGCTATGTGAGCAAAATTGCGACCGTTTTTAGTGCATAAAAGTGTGTTCAACATTCCACACTTCTATTAATCAGTTAAATATGTACATGACCTGGGTAATTAAAGGTGAAATGTGCAGTTTTGTTTGATGTGACATAATTTGAACTGAAACATGAGGACTGGGCTGGACATAGAACGTAGCTCCTCCGCCTTTTTAAAACAGCCAGTAACGTTTGGTTTTACCACAGCTCTTCCAGTGAGAGTAGTTGAGCTCAAGTGCAACAGCATCTTGAAGAGGCCGGGACATGTCAGAAACTAGAGAGCATTTGATTGGTCAGAAGATTTAATGAGAAAATGAGTTATGAGGTAACCATAGACTGTAAAAGATATGGATGTAGTATCCGTGACGTTACCCATAGGTTTCTAAAGAACCCAAAAGAAGCTACCAGTAGGCGTGGCCAACCGTCGCCATTTTGTTCACGCGTCATCGCACCAACCAGGGGATACCAAACAAGGGCAAAGAGGCGGAGCTGCAGACGCCTGCTAGCATTTTGCTTAGACTGGCTTTCCTATGGGAGAAATGCTTAATACTTCATTACCTGCGACTCGTTTGTGTTCTGACCACATGTGCTTGGTTGTATACTATATCAGTAAAGTGTTTAGACTTTTAAAAACACTTTTGTAATACACTGATCCACCAAACATTGTTCTTATGACATTTTTTTACAGGAAGAAAACGCTAATTACTTCTAAATACTTTAGATATAGTCTGTGTTAGTAAATGCAAGGCTATTTATGAAATCCAGGCATAACACTGTATGACAACGCTTCAGACAATGTTCTAGAGCCTACAGCTAATCAATCTGTCAGATTCTGGAGTGCATTACAGGTCTAAAGAAAAATATAAATGTTAAATCTTTATTTAAGCAATGATAAATCCTAAGAAAAACAAATACATTTATAGAGATGGTATATAAGTATATAATTTTACTCACCTGAGAAATTGAGGCCACGTGAATGGTTTGTGAGTACAATAAAGTGCACACTGCATGCCTTATCATCTGATAATTCATTCATTCATTTTCTTTTCGGCTTAGTCACTTTATTAATCAGGGGTCGCCACAGCGCAATGAACCGACAACCTATCCAGCATATGTTTTATCCAGCCGCAACCCATCACTGGGAAACACCCATACACTCTGATTCACACACATACACTACGGACAATTTTAAGCTTACCCAATTCACCTGTACTGCATGTCTTTGGACTTGTGGGGGAGACCGGAGCACCCGGAGGAAACCCACGCAAACGTGGGGAGAACATGCAAACTCCACACAGACACACCAACTGACCCAGCCGAGGCTCGAACCACCGACCTTCTTGCTGTGAGGCGACAGCCCTACCTACTACGCCACCGCGTCGCCCTCATCTGATAATTGTAAGAAATTATTCCAAAAGGCAACTGAGTGTGTAAAGCCACATAAAACAAAACAAAAATACGATGTATATGCCAAGCTCAGCGGCTAATCAGCCGGAATCAGCTGAGGTGACATGACGACACCGACAGTTGTCATAAAGGTTGTCATAAAGGTTATTATTAGCTATATGAACCAAATCGTTCTTTGTACCAGGCTATAAACACCTTTTTTTTCAGCTGTAAAGTTGGTCATTTTAACGGTGGGCTCAATAGAAATTTGCTCTATTATGGAGCCAGGACTAGCGGAATTTTGATGAATTGCAGTTTCAGTTACTTCTGTATTAGCTTCAGGAGGGAGAGCGGGAGGTTGCCTCTTAAAAACAACCTTAACAAAACCTTTAAAAAAAAAAAACTTTATCTGTACAAATTGCAAGCTTTGGATTTTTCATACACACATCTTAATTGGTCAGAAGAATTAATGAGACACTGAATTATGAGGTAAAAACCTTTATCCGTACAAATTGCAAGCTTTATACCTTCCTAATGCAAATTTTGTCACTGTTTTGGAGAAAGTCTTTTAGATTAACATTTGATACTAACATCTAAAAAACTATATTTTGATTTCATGGGTACTTTAAAGTGCACTACTAAGTGAAAATTAAGCAGAAAGTGGAACTTACACTATTTATACTACAAAATGGCATAGAATAGTGCATATTTGGAACACACTCACTGGTTTTCACGTAATGTATGAGTGTGTGATTTTAAATGCTCTACAAAACTACTGGTATAATACGACAATTTGTATCCGGAAAACATTGACAGATAAACGAAGGGTTGCTTTGATAAACGGAGCAGGTGTAAAAAGGTTACTGTCTCTTTAAGAGACGCGGGCTGACTGAGCGCATATGCAGCGGCTCCCCGTCATCATCACTGCTGTACTAAGACACAGACACACAAGAAACACCGGGATTCCTCCTGTTATTCAGCATCACTTGTGTGGGGTCGGAATGGAGATGTTGAACAATCGACTAAAATAAGGAAAAGTCCTGCTGAGCTCAAGATGGTGTCGTGGATCATTTCGCGGATGGTGGTGTGAGTGTTTATGCGGCGTGCGCGTGTTTGCGTTGTGTGTGTTGCTGCGGATACATGATCCTTTTCAATGAAAATAGCTTTTTATGCTTATTTTTAAAAAGTGGAATCATTTACATTTGAAGTTCAGGTTTTTAAAAGATAATGTACTCAAATTACTTGCATTAAAGAGGCAAATTAGCAAAACAAAGCGATGACTTCATCCAGACGAGGGTTCACCATTTGTGCTGTTTGTTGTGAGATGTTCACCTTAAGCAAAATGCCCTGTGGTGTGATATTGTGACGTAATTTACCAAACACTTCAATTTAAAATATAAAATGTAGAAATATTTGATTTAAAAACAAAATGAGCAGGTTTCAAACATCCCATATGTTATGCATGCATTACATCCATCACATCATCTCATCTAACAGTTACAGAATATGATGTCATAAACATTTCAGTTGACCATTTTAAAGCCAGTGATAATAAATGTTAATGAATGGGTTTCTAAGGATTTTTCTTTAAAAGCCTACCTGCCCAGCTGATTTGTCTATGCTGGTAATGTTACGTAATTTGAAGGAGGCCAATCTGTTCCATATGACTCACATATTTCTCATGTTTGGGTCTTAGGTGGGTTGTGGGATTTACAGTCAAGTGACTTTGATTCTCATCAGAGTCCATCAACTCCGATTACAAATTTCCTGAGGGATCAAATACTTGGACATTATCCCAAAGTCTGCTTGGGGCACAAATGGGAGAGGTTGAATTCATTGTTATGACTCGGGTCGGTCTGGATCTAGGCCATTAGAAACAAAGATCAAGCATCATTATCATGGTTTTGCTGAATCTCACGGAATGCCCTTCGCTGTGGCTTTAACTGTAGCGAGCAGATGCATTATGGGAGCTGAAATGGGACAGTGGGCATGTGGTCTGCCACGCGCCAGACTGCCTCGCTATCCTTCATTATGCATTACACACAAGTGCACATTTGGTATAATGCATCATAAGTGCATCTATGCTTTTAAAATATTAGGTTGTTTCAACTCAAATTTGGGTAAAAAAATTTTTTACAACCAGCTGCTGGATTAAAAAAAAAAAATGTAATCCAACAATTAGGTTTATCCATATTTTACCCAAATTTGAGTTGAATCAACGCAATGTTTTTAGAGTGCTTTGCTTTTAAGCCATAGAACAATGAATTGGGACACACTCATGCTAACTACTGTCTGCACTGCATGCATAGGTGTGGTCTGTCCTGTATCCTAACATCCTCTATTGGATCTCCCATCGCACAACGTTCAGATTTTGTCACATCAGCACTAAAATGGCATGTTTGTAGGACGGCATGTGTCTAAATGCATGCTTCACATGCAGCTCATCTATCTAATCTAGTCTCTGTGTGTGTAGATCCGTCTCCATGTGCTCCAACTCCCTTTCATAAATGATTCACTTAATGGAGTGTTTGCTTTCAATGGCATCATGAAACATGCTGGTTTGTGTACAGTAGGGCTAGTGTTTGCTTTTAATAGAGTTTGCCCTGAGTTTCTTTGATCACAATGTCTGATTTTGTTTCTGGATACCTGTCCTACTTTAGCATCAATGGAAATCAATGTATATGTTATATAACACACTTATGTTGCCATATATGAGTTATTGTGTTGAAATTTGGGGGAATTCATATAAATCTAATTTACAATCGTTAGGTACAATGCAGAAAAAAGTAATTAGACTGATAGAACATGTGGGGTATTTGGAGCACACAAATCCCATATTTTTTAAATTGAAGATACTTAAGTTCAATGATTTGGTTAAATTTAAAACGGCACAATTTATGTTTAAAGCTAGGAATAAATTACTTCCGAAATGTATACAAAAAGTTTTTTAAAGAAAGACAAGGGGGATATAATCTGAGAGAAGAACACAATTTTAGGAGGTTGAAAACAAGGACAACTTTAAAAAGTTTGTGTATGTCTGTATGTGGTGTGAAATTATGGAGCAGTCTAGAACAGATTCTCAAACAATGTCAAGATATTAATCAATTTAAAAAGTTGTATAAATGTATATTATTAAAGGAATATAAGGATGAAGGTGATTGAAAAGTATACAATGAGAAAGTACAATGAAATTGTAGGGAGTAGTTAATGGCTATTAGTATTACTGTGTTTTTGTTTAGTTTTTCTGGGGGTCTATGTTATAAAATGTAAATGTACAAATGGAATCAAACATATATAGGTCAAAGATGCCAAAAGGATAAAATATGTCTTATGTAAAAAGAAGAAATAAGTAAAAGAAGAAATAAGTTTAAGTACTAGACGAATGATGTGTGTGGTAATGGGGTGGGAAAATAATAAGCTTGTGCTTCATCCTGCTCCATTTTCGACCATGTTAAATAGTATAATTTTTTGTTGAAGATATTTTATGTATGATATTTCTGTTCGAAAATAAACAAATCAAATCAAATTGAAATAGGCAGCCTCTTAAGTGTTGTAATAGTGTGTTTTTAAGTTGAAAAAGTGAAATTTTAGATGCTGAGGTGAAATTGTGTGTCTGTTGGGAGTAATGTATGCTCAATGGGAATCTTTTCTCTCTGTAGCCTTGCTTTCGGGACCCTCTATCCTGCCTATTCCTCATATAAGGCTGTGAAGACGAAAAATGTCAAGGAATATGTGAGTATTTGAATATGACTTTAATCTGAATATAACTAGTCTGATTGAATCTGGAGGGTTTTAAACCATATATTAATATAATTATACTTTAATTATAAAACATTTTAGAATAATCACTTAATATTCTATTTACCGTTAGGTCCATGAATATTGGGACATCGACACAGTTCGAACATTTTTGTCTCTATGCACCAACACAATAGATTTGAAATGAAACAAACAAGATGTGCTTTCACTGCAGACTGTCAGCTTCAATTTGAGGGTATTCACATCCAAATCAGGTGAACGGTGTAGGAATAACAACAGTTTGCATTGAATGCATTCATTGCAAAGAACTGTGTTTAATGTGTATTTAATAGGTACCAGTTAGAATAAATATAGGATTGGTTTATTTTTAGAAAATTATACATGCTGAATAAAGATGAATATTATTTCAGATTTTACACATTTTTATGAAATATTTAAATATATCTTTTGCACTTTTAATATGGTTTCGATGTAAATAAAATCACGTTTGTAAATGCAATATGGACACCGAAATGTAGCATCTTTTTTGACACTTTATAAAATCATTTAGCATGTTTAGGGTTTAGGGCCAACTACAAAAACTACAAATTTTCATGAAAATGTCTATTTAAAAAATAATTGTTACACTACAAAAGGTTACACTAACCATTATCATTTTGTATTGTAAATAAGTTTTTTTATTTAAATATACTAGTATCTTGTATAAGATAATATCTTATATACTGCTCCCCCCCCCCCCCCCCCCCAAAAAAAAATAATAAAATAAATAAATAATAATTTAGTTCACTTCCAATAAAATCACTGCTAAATAAACCTATGAATGAAAATCTAGGTTAAACTTTAATTGAAAAATCCACAGTGTGTTATAGAATACACAAGACATGTCACTCGTATAGTTTTGAATGGGAAAATGTGTAACAATTTGTGTGGCAAATGAAGCCCCGCCTTCTAGTACAGGAGCCAATCATTGATCACTATAGACTGATGATTCTCCAGGGGAAGGACTCGGACCAGACATGAGTTTCTGCAGATTTAGTTTGATTCGAATGTTTAGAAGTAAAACTAAAGAGTCACTTGTTGTTTATTTTTATTAGTGATTCCTAATATGAAATTTGATCGTAAGCTTGGAACGCAATTTTGGAGAATTTGATGTTTCCCCATTTAAACAGGATGCCCGAGCGTACGGCCTGAGAGGTGTTTCAAAGATGGCCGCAGAGTGAAATGGCTTGCCTTAAAGGGAATTTGAATATAGACTTGCAACTAGCTATTTTGTCACTAAACTTTGGTTATTAGTTATTTATTATTCGTTATTGTACAGCATTTTCTATACATAATTATTTTTCTTCCATTACAGCTGTTTACAAGTTAAATAATGGAATTTATATATAGACCATTTTGAGGAATGTAAACAAAAACAATGGTTTCAGCGTATTTTCTGTTTTGCGTTTTTCATTTCTATAGCTTCCAAGAATCCAAAAAGAGCCACATATTGATAAATAATTTTATTATAGCTGTTTTAACATTAAGTTATGATTGAATTGCCTCTTGTTACAGTTATGAAATAGTTTGACAACAAGCAGGAAATGTTGAAGCACCACATTGAAATAGTCTATATTTATAGCAATATTTGAAATACTATGAATGTATGAAATATCCAAGATATATTTGCTTAGAGTATTAATTAACTATACTACGTAGCAAATCATAGCATATGTTCTCATTTGAAAGACCTTTTCGTAGCTCTTTTTCTTTATTCTCCAAATAGCTTGAGGTAAGAAGAATTAATACAGATAATATAGTTACTTTTTAATATATATACACAGTGCTTAGCGTTATTGAGTACACCCCATTTTGAAAAAGAATATTTGTATCAATTTCTCAGTGGATATAGGCAATGTATTTTGGTGCATTTGAACAAAACAGATTTATTAAACAGATATATTTATTAAAATAATATTTTAGTCGCCAAACATATTTAGAAATTGAAAGAAAATACAATTAAATTCAAGCAAAATATTACAACCTACAAAATTTAAACTAAATTTTTCAATTTTTGTTTTTTAAATTTGTATTTAATATTTTTCTATAACATAGAAATTTGGGTGTACTAGTTTTTGGACTGTTATCAGGAGTTATTTTGTTAGATTTGGCTTCAGTACTGACTAATCTAATGTACAGTTGAAGTCAGAATTATTAGCCCCCCAGAATTATTAGCCCCCGTTTATTTTTCCCCCAATTTCTGTTTAACAGAGAGATTTTTTTCAACACATTTCTAATCATAATAGTTTTAATAACTCATTTCTAATAACTGATTTATTTTATCTTTGCCATGATGACAGTAAATAATATTTTACTAGATATTTTTCAAGACACTTCTATACAGCTTAAAGTGACATTTAAAGGCTTAACTAGGTTAATTAGGTTAACTAGGCAGGTTAGGATAACTAGGCAAGTTATTGTATAATGATGGTCTATTCTGTAGACAGTCAAAAAAATTAGCTTAAAGGGGCTAATAATTTTGTTCTCAAAATGGTTCATAAAAAATTTAAAACTGCTTTTATTCTAGCCGAAATAATACAAATAAGACTTTCTCCAGAAGAAAAAATATTATCAGACATACTGTGAAAATTGCTCTGTTAAACATAATTTGGGAAATATTTAAAAAGAAAAAATTCAAAGGGGGCTAATAATTCTGACTTCAACTGTATATGCACACATATAATATTGTATAGCTTCCTATTAAAAAAATTTGAAAGATAGATTTGTGAGGGGTGTACTTGTATATGCTGAGCACTGTTTATTTTTGGAAATCACATCAGTCTTGGAGTGTCAGGATGCTGGTTGCTATAGAAACCACTAGGCCAGCAGTTTGCTCCCTCAGACACCATGTTTAGCATCTCTGTCATCTGTATTACAAATTATTCTGCCTTCCATTCATTTAGAAATGTCCAGTGTGTTATCTAAACCTGTAATAACGTTTCTTTTCTGAAACAGGATGTATAAATACACATGCTGCTATAGATGCCCATCAAACAATGTGTAATTTGATAATTGCTCAGTTGGTTATTACTCTTATTGGCAGTGCAGATGAAGACATACTGGTAATGTAGTAGCAATGATGACTGTTTTTTAAAGTGAGGCACTCATGCGTAAAGCACAAGGCTATATTCAGCAAGAGCATGTGAACTGATGTCATGCACACACGTGCTTGATCATAACATCTGTGTGTTTCCATCCTCAGGTGAAATGGATGATGTACTGGATAGTGTTCGCTTTATTCACAACAGCAGAGACCATCACAGACATGCTTCTCTCTTGGTCAGTCACTTGTTAATACTGTCATTTTGACTGTTATATTATACTACTGTTATATAAATAGATTTGTATTCACTTTTAATATTAGATGTTTTATGAATTGATTATAATTTTGGTTTAAGACATTTGGCTGGTTTTTAATATAGGTTTAATTTTAATTTTTTAGAAAAATATTGCATTATGCTGTTTTAAAGGTGTTTCCCAGTGTTGGGTTGCAGCTGGAAGGGTATCCGCTGCGTAAAACACATGCTGGATAAGTTGGCGGTTCATTCCGCTGTGGCGCCCCCAGATTAATAAACTGAGCCGGAAAAAAAATGAATGAATGATTTAATGGTTGCTGATTTTGTTTTGAGGTCTCCGAAATAAATTTGGCATTAATCTAAAGTAACAAAACAACTGTTCTTCATTTTCATATACATTGGAGTATTACACGCACATACACAATAGGCCGATCTTTTCTCAATCTGTTATAATTGGTCAACCTTTTACAGCATGTGTTGTAAATCAGGGGTTCTCAAACTTTTCAGCCCGCGACCCCCAAAATAACAATACCAGTGACTCGCGACCCCCACATTCCTCGAAGGTGGTTATAAACGTACAAATGTTGCACACACAACAATAGGCCTATATAAATACAAGCATATTGACAACACAAAAAGTGCAACAGTCTAACAACCATAGGCTATAATTTATATAGTCATTTATTAATTTGTTTAATTTAATATTAACCTCACCTAATGAGACTGCTGAACACAATGTTTTTAGCGCAAGTCTATTCTTGGATTAATTTTGGAGAACACCACCATGATCATCCTTAATGTTCAGTAGTGGCCTGTATATATTCATAATGTATTTTATTGCCATAAAGGTGTCAAAGTTTAACCTGGTGCTATAAAATCAATCTGCTGCAGCTGACGCTATTGCTGTGTTGTTAATCTAACATAAACACACAATCCTATGAAAATAAATTTAAAGGCTGAAGGCTTTTTATTTGCATGTTGTTGCTTTTTAATGTAACTATTAACTTTTATTTTTATATTCTTTGGGTTATGGATAAAATATGGCTATTCTAATAGTTTAAGAAAATTTATTTGACTTTTATTTGACCCCCTATCATTATCCCGCGGCCCTCCAAAGAGACTTTGATCTTTGCTACTTTGCAGATATTTTACATTCACAGACATATAATTAAAAGGTGCTTTATGTTTGTGACTCTTCTAAAGCTTACAAACACCATAATATGTTTGCAGATATTTAAGATGCATGCTAAGTGGACATACTTTATCTGAAAACATGCTATGCAAGTTATTATTCTTAGAGTAGGTTCTGTGTTGAAATACCTGTCTTTTTGTTTTTTTAACTCTGCCCACTGGCAGCTTACCCAATTGCAAAAATTGCAGCTAAGCTTACCCAATTGTAAAAATGATCTGAGCAGCTTGCATTGTAAGGCTCGATCATAATATGCATGCTCACTTTGTGTTGTCAGTCTGGCAACCTGCATGAGCGTCAGTCTGAGGAGGAGGGGTGGAGGTAAAAAATAAACCCTCAAATATTTTGAATTTGGATGTAACTAGTTCATCCACTAGGTGTCAATCCTACAAACTGCACCTTTAACACACTACATGATTAAAACTGCAAAAACATAGTGATGTTATGGTTAATAATTAGATTATAAATTTGACTTACTGTATTGTTTATATGTTGACCTCCTGTTTTTCCCAGGTTTCCATTTTATTTTGAGCTGAAGATTGCCTTTGTTATCTGGCTCTTGTCCCCGTACACCAAGGGCTCCAGCGTGCTGTACCGCAAGTTTGTGCATCCCACGCTGTCAAATAAAGAAAGGGTACACATCAACTTGTTTTCAAACAGGTTTCCTGAAATCCTTCACCAATCAGTGTGATTCTTAGTAATGCGTTTGTGTTGCATGACGTATATGTTTGTTGCAGGAAATCGATGAGTACATAACTCAAGCTAAAGACCGCAGTTATGATACCATGATGCGGTTTGGGAGGAGAGGACTCAACATTGCAGCTACTGCAGCAGTCACAGCTGCCACAAAGGTGAAATCATTGTTTTTGTGCTTGTTTCATTGTGTTGTCAGTCAGGGATCAACACTTTATATAAAGATTAAATGTATAATTTTTTTGGAATTATCCCTTTCATTTTAATGAAATATACTGAACACATTTTGTTTGGTTCGTAAGGTTTTTAAAAATCTATTTAAAAGAAGTTTCTTGTATTCACCAAGGCTGAATTTGTTTGATTTGTTTGAGTACTACTGTGAAATATTTCTAGAAATTAACACATTTAAAAAAATGTAATGTTTGTTTTTGTTTTTAAATCTACATTTTCAGAATCCAATACAATTTTCATTGTCATACAATCCTTCAGAAATCATTCTAATATATGGATGGATTTTGAACTGAATTACTGTTTATTATCATGCTTTAATGAATTCAGTATCAGAATTGCTTTACGAAAGTTTAAAAGAACAGCATTTGCTTAAAATATCAATCTTAACAATATTAGGAATAATTTTTGTTGTCACTTTTGATCAATTTAATGCATCTTTGCTAAATAAAAGTATTAAGATATAAGAATTAATAAAAAAAAATCCTGTCCTGACAAAATTTTGAACGGTAAACAGTAATTATACATTATTTTATGAAATGGGAATGCCAGATAATTTATTTTAATTAAAAAAATTAATTTAAATATAGTTAAGGGGATTAAAATGTTGAATTACTGATCTGGCAGGACTTAAAAAGCATTACAAAAGATCTATTATTTGCACCTGTAGGTGCTAGTATTAAGAGCAGATGTTTCTGTGAATATATTTAGTTTAGTATGGCAGAGCCACAGTTCAATAATTGTCCTTTATTTAAACTCCTAAGCAAACAGCCTTGTCATATGTACAAATACAGTAAAATAATTTTGCGTCCTGAATAAGAATATGCAATTTCTAATGTTTGTCTTGTGTTAATGAACTACAGGGTCAGGGTGTGTTATCAGAGAAGCTGCGCAGTTTCAGCATGCAGGATCTGACTCTGATTCAGAATGAAGACGAGCTGCAGCTGGACGGCGGAGATGACGCGCACACTGCAGCCACGCTACCTCGTGCTAAAACAGCAACACGCACAGGTAAAACACATACCACTGCTGTCCTCAATGTGTTTGTGTGGTCAGTACTATATGTTCACATGGTCATTGTTTGGTTTCAACAGGCGTAACCAGTGTGACTCCCTAAATTTAATCCTGTACATACAAGAACAGACAGATGGATTGAAAAATGCTGACGTGTAACAATAGTAAATCCGCTTCTTTAATGCCTGTAACCATAGCAACGGATAACTTTAGTAAATATCACTTTGAATTCAGGTCATTTTGTATAATGGCTTGTTCTGTTCAAACCAAGGTTATTATAGTTTTGCTTTTTTATTTTTATTAGTTTTTTACTCCAATACTATTTATAAAGTTGCTGTAAATGTCAAGTTTAGTTTTAGTATGGTTTATTTCATGTTTTTGATTTAGTTTTCATCTTCTGAACACATTTGTTTTTAGTTTTTATACATTTAATTTCAGTTTTAGTAAAGTTTAGCAGAGTTAATAACATGTCCAATGTTGACCAGAGCAAAGTTTAGCCTCTTACATGAAGTAATAAAATGTTTAAATAAAAATAGTTTGAACAAACACTGAACCCAAAACCATACAAGTGCAGCTTAAATAAATAAAATGAGATATTATGTGGAATTCCGATTTAAAGGCAATTATATATGTAGTTAAACCAAAGTCCCTTTAGGGCAAGTAATTTCACTCGGTGGCCATCTTAGAAACGCCTCTCGGACAGTATGCTCGGGCATTCTGTCTGAATGGGGAAACGTCAAATTCTCCAAGAATTTGCCAAGCTTACGATTACATCAAATATTTGGAATCACCAATAAAATTAAACAACCGTCTCATAAGTTTTGTTTTTAAACGTTCAAATCAAACAAAATAGGCATTTTTTTTTCAGGTTGTCCAAGCTACTGCGCATGCGCTCTCAAAAAGAATGAGATCATGAGACCAACCTCATTTATGGCCATTCTTACACATTATCATCCTCTGAATAATGCTTCGTCAGATCGCACTGCTCTTCAGAAGTATTCACAATTTGGTCTTGCCGGTGAATCTCCTCCAGAAATGATAGCGACTCTTTGTTTACAAGTTCGTGGGCGTTTGAGTAATTGCTGTCATGTCATGTGCGTTTCACAGGACGGACTAAATCTCGCGTTCATTTCATACAGATTACAAAACAAAAAAACTTTGTTTTCAAGTGTAGTTGGTTCATTTAAAAGCACAGATTTCAAGCTTTATTTGGATATGCTTCTTTTGTCTGTGAAGCAAGTATTCGCTGAGATTCCAGTGCGTTTTTTGACCACAAAACCTTTCACTAAAGCACATGTCTGGTCCCAGATTCTCCCCCGGAGAAACGTCAGTCTATATCAGGGTGCTCAACCCTATTCCTGGAGATCGACCTTCCTGCAGTTTTCAGTTGCAGTCCATATCAAACACACCTGCCTGTAATTATCAAGTGCTCCTCAGGTTCTAATTAATTGGCTCAGGTGTGTTTGATCAGGGTTGGAGCTGAAATCTGCAGGAAGGTCGATCTCCAGGAACAGGGTTGGTCACCCATGGTCTATATCGATCAATGATTAGCTCCTGTACTTGTAGGCGGGGCTTTGGTCGTTATATTGACCGCTATACTTTACCCTACTCAAAACTATACGAGTGACGTGCCTTCTGTATTCTTAGGCCCAATTCTATTTTTGTACCCCTTCCCCTTGGCCCTTACAACCGAGGGTTAAGGGGAAGAGCTTCAAAACTGACCCCTAAGAATTGGGACAGCACTTCAACACCTGCACACGTATGTCATCATATGTCATCGCGATCTCTTGCTTCACATGAGATCAGACGATCATGACTGCTGTAGTTATTCCAGTTGTGTTATTTTTTGGTGTTTGTGATCAGGAAATCGCTGAAGGCATATATTATGTTATCATAACAACTAATGTGGCAATAAGATCGTAACTGTACTGCGCATTTACAAAGTGGCCGTATTCATCTATGTACCCACACGAAAACAACATTAACATTATCCCAGACACTGTAAAAAGCTCCTTTTCAGCCACTAGACTGCTCTGACAGGGTATTCGAGTGTCATCGAGTGACAGAATGTTGTGGGACTGCTGTACAGGAGTTATGAATATGGATTATAGATCGCGAAATTTAGCGTTTTTTTTTTTTTTTTTAAGCATTATGTTAAAACATGAACGCGGTTATGAATATATTAAAACGTGTTTGTTTATTGTAAAAATTCGTAATAATGACAAAAAATACAAATTTGTGGATCTCCTTGCTTCCGGGTGCAGTGAAACTGCCGTTGTGGCAGGTGTATTCTGGGAAATTTTCTTACCCCTCCGTTTCGAGTGTGCTCCTGAAAAATCTTCGTTCGAAGGGGTGTATACCCCTTGCCCCTAGCCCTACGCCTTCAAGCTAAAGAGAATTGGGACACCACTACCCCTTGACGGGAACGCGCAAAACGAGGGGTAGGGGTAAGGGGAAGGGAATTGGGATTGGGCCTTAGTCATTAGCCCCTTTCACACATACAGACCTTTCCGGAAAATTACCTGCAATTTTCTGGAAAGGGATCATGTGTGAACAGGTCCTTTTTGAAAATACTGGTAATTCATTCTGTCAATTTTCTGGAAAGAGAAGTTGTAACATTACTGGTAATTTGGCGGAATGCTGCTCTGTGTGAACGCAGAAGGAAGATTGCTGCAAAGAGCGCGTTCGTGATTAGAACACGCTGACGTCTACTCCAGCCAATCAGAACATTCAGACACATTCACATCTGCGCTGTTTACGAAAATAAAAGCCTTTGAATATTTTTCCGGACACATTTAGCTGCTAGATGTTAGTCAGATAACATTTCTATGTCCCTTCTGAATGCCAACTGTGTAAAAAATTATCGGTAAAATGCTTATGATAAACCACTGTTTGTTTACCTTCAAGCTTTACTTCAGTTGCTTGACGCGTGTGCACATGAAGTGAAGGAGTGCTCCGGTGAGCGCCAGCGCACACACATAATATGTACATCTCGACATGCGAAAGTGTTCCTCCATGTATTCATCGAAGTTGTTCACAATACTTATACATCCACAGAATTTGTAATGTAGTCAAATGTGTAAACATTTAGCTGCAGTTAGCACTTCTTTTTGGCTTAGTCCCTTTATTAATCAGTGGTCGCCACAGCGGTATGAATCGCCAACTTATCCAGCATATGTTTTACACACTGGATGCTTTTCCAGCCACAACCCATCACTGGCAAAGGCTAGAGAACAAGATTTTCTTAATTCTGAAGGCGATTATTAATTGTGCTAATTGTTATTTTATTTTAGTTAATTTCATTAAAAATAAATAAATACAAATTTCAGTTAATGAAAATGTTTTTGACCAATAGATTTAGTTTCCATTTACTAAAATAACCTTGGTTCAAACACACACACACACACACACACACACACACACACACACACACACACAGTTTGTATGTGTGTGTGTATTTGCTGACTCACTGAATGCCGCTCTGCAGGCTGCCTTTGTCTCAGCCTGTTTATAATGCTGATGCTGATGTGACCAGCATGTGATTCAGCTGCCTACTGGACGAGAGCAAGGAGGTCAGTCTGCAGGAGTTCATGCACAACTGCACATTGTTTTTCAGTTGTCGGCACTCATTCTAGTAGTTTAGCCTCTTCACACACCGTGACGTCATGCAACTTGAAGTTCATGGCCCTTGTGTGAGGCTTTACACTGAACATGAATGAAGAATGGTTCAGAGGTGATGATATTAATAATTAGATGTATAGTGATTCATTTAGCTCACTGAGAGCCTTCATTGAATTACGGAGCGTTGAAGATGCATTGTGAATGGACCAGTAAAGGGCTCTTCTGAAGGAGTCTTTGTGTTTTAGGCTGTGAATGAGGGTCTGGCAAGCTTTAAATGCCAAAGAGAGTCTCATCACAATGAAATACCAGAGAGCCAATTTTTCACACTACCAGGAAAACTTTATGCTATGGTTTGATGTAGTGGATCCATTTCCCTCACATGACCTCTGCACTTATTTTCTATCCGATTTTTAACCCTCTCTTTGAAATGCCCTGTAATCAGGTGTGCTGAAATCAAGACTTGCAAGAAATATCTACTTCTGTTATTGGGTGATAGTTTTGCATATTAAAGTAATAGAAGCTGTGAAATAGTATGGGTCATTTGGGTTAAAAACAAACAAAAAATGCTTTGTATATTTTAATATGCAGCTGAAATTATTAACCAAGGAATTTTTCACAATATTTCCTATAATATTTTTTTCTCTAAAGAAAGCCTTTTTTTATTTTGGCTAGAATAAAAGCAGTTTTAAATTTTGTTTTAAAACCATTTTAAAGTCGTTATTAGCCCCCTTTTAGTAATATATATACAGTTGAAGTCAGAATTATTAGCCCCCCTTTGTTTCTTTTTTAAATATTTCCCAAATGATGTTTAACAGAGCAAAGACATTTTTACAGTATGTCTGATAATATTTTTTCTTCTGCAGAAAGTCTTATTTGTTTTATTTCAGCTAGTTTTAATTTTTTTATAAACCAATTTGAGGACAAAATTATTAGCCCCTTTAAGCAAATTTTTTTCTTCTCGACTGTCTACAGAACAAACCATTGTTATACAATAACTTGCCTAGTTAACCTAATTAACCTAGTTAAGCCTTTAAATGTCACTTTAGGCTGTATAGAAGTGTCTTGAAAATTATCTAGTCAAATATTATTTACTGTTATCATGGCAAAGATAAAATAAATCAGTTATTAGAGATGAGTTATTAAAACTATTAGGTTTAGAAATGTGTTGAAAAAAATCTTCCCTCAGTTAAACCGCAATTGGGGGAAAAATATACTGTATGGCTAATCATTCTGACTTAAGAGTTAATCTGGAGATAAACAATACTTTACAAATTATAGGCCAGTTTCTATACTATCTCAGTTTTCAAAAAGTTTGGAAAAACTCTTTGTTGAAAGGCTTAATAATTTAATAGAAACGCATAACCTTTTAGCTGATGAGCAATATGGTTTCAGGAAAAATAGATCAACATCTCTGGCATAACAGAAATTATTGAGGAAATTACTAATAAGATAGATAAAAAGGAAAAGGCAGTTGGAATTTTTATAGATTTGAAGAGAATCTTTGATACAATAAATCATAATATATTGGTAAATAAATTAGAAAGGTATGGTATTATAGGAGTAGCCTTGGATTGGAAAAGCAGTTATTTTAAAAAATAGGCAAAAGTTCGTGGAAATTGGCAACCATAAATCTTCATACCTAAATGTAAATTGTGGCATACCACAAGGATTAGTTTTAGGTCCAATATTGTTTATAATTTACATTTAATGATACGTGTAAGATATCAGAGTTGTTTAAGTTTACTTCATTTGCATGATACAAGTATCTTTTGTTCTGGGGATAATTTACCAAAACTTATGGAGTTGATTAAAACAGAAATTAATAAATTGTAATTGTGGTTTGACTTAAATTGTCATTAAATATAAGTAAAACAAAGGTTATGTTATTTGGGAAATTAAAAAGTAGTCATAATATAGATTTAAAAATTGATAAGGAAGTTATAGAAAGAGTTTATGCAATTAAGTTTCTTGGTGTTGTATTGAATCATAAAATTTGTTTTAAATAAATAATGTGATCTCAAAATTAGTAAAAACTGTAGCAATAGTGTATAAAGCAAGATTTATCCTGGACAATAAATCAATGTATGTATTATATAACACACGTATGTTGCTATATATGAGTTACTGTGTTGAAATTTGGGGGAATACATGTAAATCCAACTTATGATACTTATGTACAATGCAGAAAAAAGTAATTAGACTGATAGAAATGGTATGCTCAGTCAGTGGACCAGTTCTTATCTGGCCAAATGAATGAAGTGGCAGAGATGCAGTTGAGTCACTGTAAATGACTTGTGGTCAAGCTGGCCATAATAAGGACTTCTTCAATCACAGAGGTCTTTGCTTAAAATCAGCTCTGTTCTGATTGGCGTGACATTAAGCTGCACTGTGAATGTAGACTAAAGCTACGTCGTCACCACCACCACTCCTTATACACCTAAAACACTCTTTTTTTGTCTTCATTTGAAAAAAGAAAATGCATGTTTAGTCACACTGTACCTTTATAACAACACCTCACTCATATTCCGCTCTTCATCCTTGTGCTGACAAAATGGCAACAACCCTTCAGGGCATGGACTCTAAAAGGAATTCATCCTGTAGGTTTTGTGATTGAACTCATTTGTCCAACACATCTACAGATACTTGGTTGTATTAAGATTGGAGAATTTATTATTCTTTTCATTATGTTATTTCCACCACTCCTGAACAATGAGTGCAGCATGACAATGTGAGAGCTGTTGTCTCAAGTACATCATACAAAATATTCAGTCTTTCTTCATTTGTGATACTGATTCGGTTGCTACGCCATAACAAACTGACATAGTCATTTTTTTTTTTTTTTTATTCCTGCCCATTTCTCCAATATCCAACACACTTATTATGAGAACTGTGTTTGCTTACAATCTAATCTACCCATGCCTTATTAAGAAACACTCCACTTTATGAAAATATTGTAGTTTTATAGTCCTCTAGAGTTAAACAGTTGAGTTTTTGAATCCATTTAGCCGATCTCCCAAGACTTGCGGGAGAAATTTCAGCCTAGTTAAGCATAAATCATTGCATAAATGAGCATAAACAATTAGCATCTCACTAGAAATGGCCAAAGAGTTGATTCATTTTCTTATTTAAAGCTTGACCTTTCTGTAGATATGTTGTGTTCTAAGACTGAGAGAAATTGGGACTAGGAACTATACTCATTCTGGAATAATATTCAAGAAACTTTGCTGCCATACCATGGCTGCAGCAAGTTCAATGATATTACGCAGCACCTGCTTGCACAGGCATGCTTAATAAATGATGTAGCAACAGCAGAGTCAAGCTTTAAATGGGAATATTTACTGGTCATATGAGTGAGATGCTAATGGTTTAATATGATTCAATGAGACTAGAGGTTGGCTGAGTGGATTAAAAATGGTAAAACTCAACTGTTTACCTCAAGGGGACTGGTAAAATAAGCATATTTTAAAAAGTGTAGCGTTCCTTGCTAGGACATCATTATAAAATTTGCTTTACCTATGACATGTAAAGTTTGGGCCATCAGTGTATTTATCTATCTTCAGTACTGGTACATACTTACTAAAAGCCATTCAGTATTGTAGACGACAAAGGGAATAGAATAGCAGGGGAACTTAATTTGGTTTCTTTATCAAGCCACTGAGATTTAATTATTGTCTATGCATTTGCAGTAAGATGAGCATTTGTTAAAACCAACATGTTTGAGTGTATATGGGAAAGTTTTGGAAAACACTACATGTAGAGGGAATGTATACATTGAAATAAAAAAAGCTTAATCTTTTGGAGGAGTGTCTTGAAAGACCACCTCAGAATCGGACTCCTCAAACGATTTGCCTCAAACTAATAAAAACCAAACATCAACATGTCGGATGGATGAAGGGTATTCTGATGTCTAAACCGTATCCATCATTCTTGTTTTCCTCAGTTCGTGCCACACCCGTACCAGCGGACACTGAGTCACAGCACAGCTCTCGCTCTGATGACCAGTCAGATAGCAGGACTGAGCATTCAGATGAGGATGCAGCTGATAAAGCCCCCAAACGCATTGCAAGCACCAGAGCAGCCAAGAAACCAGCTGCTGCCAAGACAGAGGTACATGATTTAGTTATTGTTTGTCTACTGCCTTTTCCTTTTTTCTGTGTGCTTTTGCTTATAGACACTTAAAAATCTGAAACTACTGAAATGTTTCTTGCTTGTCTGCCAAATAATTAAGAGCTTAATATGGTTGTTTATGATGTTTGTCACTCATAATGCAGACAAATACAGTGCATTCAGAAAGCATTCAGACCCCTTTTTATGTTGCCACCCCATGCTAAAATGCTTTAAATTAGTTTTTTCCCCACATCATTATATATTTACATCCCACAATGGTCCCGTCACAAATGCATACTTTTAATGTGCATTTGTGGTAGATTAAAATGGCCATGGTGCACAGATCTTTTAAAGTCCACTTAACCATAGGGTGTCTGATTTCGTCATTTAAGTTGTTCACAAAATAAGTTACACCGAGTATGCACTCTCAGTACACACATCTGCTGATACCACACTGTTCTGTGCTCCAAGGAAAATTTTCAACCTAACAGTCAAAATGGTTTACATCACAAAAAGCATGGAGAAAGTTTACAAGGGTTCAGTGTGCCACTTCAGAGAGGGCCATAGTGCAACATGGAGTGTAGTTTGAAGTGAGAGATGCTTATCTAAGCTTGGGTGCATCCTATTTCTCTGGATCTTTGAGATGTTTCTACACTTTTATCAGAATAAATGTGATTTTAATTTAGTTAACTGGAAATTTGTTGGGCAGGCTCTCACATGCCTGAAGACAGGGTTGTGTTGAAGGACAGATCCTGGAGGGGGAAGGTTCATTAAAGGTTTAAAGCTCTTAAATTGAAAATACTTGAAGTATTGCAGACTCTTCACATAGAACCACTTGCCTGCCCAGACTTCAGTTTTGGTAAGACAAGTAACCATCCCGCAGGGAAAATATGTGGCAATGGGTGGAAATACTTGCAGATGGACAACCATCATCGAGTTACTTCACCAATCTGATCTTAAATTATTCTGAACAGAAAGGAGTGTCTCCTCAGTGAACGCATGTGGAAGCACTCTTGAAATTTGCAATAAAACAGCTATAGGAATCTCAGACTAAGATTATGTGGTCTGATTATCTCCATTACAAACATCAAGTCTGTAGGGCATAGGTCTCGAACTCGATTCCTGGAGGGCCGCAGCTCTGCACAGTTTTGCTCCAACTCTGATCAAACACTGCTAATCCAACTAATGAGGGTGTTCATGATACTTTTGAACACCTTGATTATTTGAATCAGCTATGTTTGATAAAGTTGGAGCAAAACTGTGCAGAGCTGCAGCCCTCCAGGAATTGAGTTCGAGACCTATGCTGTAGGGAAACCAATACAGAACCATTTTAGTGGTGATGTATGGTGTGGCTGTGTTTTCAGCTTCAGTGACTAAGGGACTGGTCAGGGAAATAGGAAAGCTGAATGCAGTTAATTACAGGGATATCCTTAATACCCCAAGATTATGCCAAGATCTCTCCTTTCCACAGGATAATGCTCTTAAGCACACAGGCAAGAAAATACAAGAGCTGCTTGGACAACCATCATTACTGCTCAAGATACTCAACTCCAAACCTGAGACAGACGGTTCTCATTTAACATGACAGACCTCATTAAGGTGTAGCGGAAAAAATCCTTTGTCAGTGAATACATCGTCAACTAACTAGTGTGTTAAAGCTAGGGCTGGGCAATTAAAAACGGTATCAGTATTTATTGACCGAACACCATTGTCAATATCGATTTAAAATAAAACAATTGAGACGCTATAGTTTTATTAAAATGTGGCTACTGAGCAGAGCACATTAATTACCTCAGACAAACACAGCGCATCCAAACACTACAGTGATTTTTACTTTTGTTCGGTGGCTAGTAGCAGTGAGGAGATTGTAAATAAAAAAGGATGTAAGAATGTCGCCAGAGTGGCTTTTTGGTTTCTTTTCTTGTGCATCCCAGCCACTAGCACCCCATCTGAAGGCTTTTTTTTTTTTTTTTTTTTTTTTTTTTTTTTAAGCACAGTGGTAATGTAGTCATCCAAGTTCACAATTTGTAATGTTGCAATATGTATTTGAATAATGATGGTTGGTTCCTTTACTTGAAAGCTCAGATTTGATTATCATATTTTTTTTGTTTACGGAGTGAGGTTTAATGTATCTTTATTATTCAGACCTTAAAGATTTAACTTTGCTTTGATTGTTCAGCAATTAGACTTTACCATTGGACTCACTTTGTAGCAATTTATATATCAAGTTTAAGAGTCTCTTTAACACTATTTTATTATAAAGAGATCAGATATTTTTGTTTTTGACTATTAAAACTGTTTGCCTTGGTAATTGCTAAAAAATATTCAATAATTATCGATACTGAATCATATGAAACATGATATTGTGATAATTGTTTTTGCAATATCGCCCAGCTCTAGTTAAAGCTTAAAGTAATTAGTTTTAAATGCATGCAGCCTGATTTTTCTAATGAACATACGTTCAACTACTTAGTTTGTCCACTGAACCTGGCCATTGTTTCATACAGTCAGTATTGTCATTCTGCATTAGCATGGAGGTGTGGTCAAATGAACTGTTTTTCAGTGAACTACAGTCATTTTAGTAGGAATCCATGTTGTCTGGAATTTGCATGAAAAGCAGACCGTTTCCCCACACTGATTTCTCAGTGGGTTCACTTTAGAAATGCAAATTTGCACAGGCGAACAACAAAAGATGCTTGGTCTGTGCTTCATATTTTGACATACAATGAACGTTTGCTTTCATGGTTGCACTTTAATGTTCCAAAATAACAGAATGAAGGTGTCTGATTACATTCTGAATGCACTGCAGTCTGTTATAACCTTTGAACCTAATAACATGATAATAATAAATTAATGTGTTATAGACCCTTTTCACAACTGGTTTCAGCAGTCAACATCTTAAATGCTATGCTTAAGTTTTTAGTATTTAGATTAATAAAAGTATGCATATTTATAAAGCTATACTTTGTATTATCAACTTTTAAATTAAATTGCAAAAAAGTTAAATAATGCTTATGCGAGGTGTTTCTAATGGCCTGTTTCCACTGAGTGGTACGGTACAGTTTTATGCCTGTTTTCACTGTCAAAAGGTACCAAAAAGCCAACCATACCACTATTTGGGTACCCTTTCGAAAGGGTACCTAGCTCAACAAAAGAGTACTAAATAGCGGAACAAGATGCGCAACTGAGCTCTATTGGTTTACAGAGATGCATCACTAACTTGTGCACAAGCCAGGAGAATGAAAACAAAGAAAGCGGCATTTTTAAATGCATGGCAGAGACATTGATTACACCATCCTAATATATACATATAATAACGAGCCATGGTTGACCTGAGCTTAAACAAACTTCTCATTGTGTTGATGAACAGCCACAAAGACAAAAAGAAGAGCAGAATTTACCCTGTGCTCTGTAGTTGTTTACAAGCCTGTCTAAAGCACGAGCGGTTTCACTTTGTCGTGCGTCTACAGTATATTGGAAGTAATGAACTTCTTGAGCTGATGATAATAACGTGCGTGTGATTATTGAAGTGCTTCTGATATCTGATCCTTTCAAAAATGGACAAACGCGAGAGTGAAGTGCGAAAAAACAAAGGAGAAGCCGGAAAAAAACAAAGAAACAAATGATTGTTTCAGCAGCCTTAAACATGAACAAACTGCCATGTTTAGCTATTATCATCACCTTCTGGACTATTAGTAACTCTGAATGCCGAAATTACTTTCCAAAAAGAGGTTACATGTGCTGGTGAAGAGTAAAGATGCATATAAGAGGTTTGCACTGACTGAGTTATATGTTGCGTGTTGATTTTGAACCCAAATAAGGACTAAATGTATTCTGTGTAGTTTTTCTGTAATTGGTAACATATCGGAGACTGCAAGGGTCTGTATGTGCTCATAAATGCGTTTATTTAGTTATTTTATATAATTGCAGACGTTACAGTAGGCTATTTCGCACATTGGTCATTGATCTGCAGTTACAATCAAAATATGTTCATAGAAAGGTTAGTAATGAACATTTATACACAAGACTGTATATAAAGCATCTGTTTTGTGAGAAGTGCTTCTCATATGATATGGGAACGACCCGTACAGCTTTACTTTGACATTTGCTTGAGTGAGAATGACGTAGACAAACTTTGTCACACACCATGCCCTTTGGTACCCTTTTTGCAGTGGAAATGCAAGCCTGATAAAGGTGACCCGTACTGTACCACTCAGCGGAAATGGGACAAAATACAGGGTCTATTGACGGGACAGTCAATTTTTGTTCTCTCTTCTGGCTGCCAATATCAGTCTCAGACAATTTTAATTAATTCTGAAAGTTGTGAAAGCTATCATGGAGATTTCTTTTGTTATTCGAGCAAATTGGAATGCAAATGTATTCATGATACTCTTCCATTCACAGCACTCATAAGTTTACCTAAATATGACAACTTTCACTGCTTAGAATCCTGGAAAAGTGAAAAGGCTCTAATAATTCTATATTTATTTATATTTTATTTTTCTTCTTCTTGTGTTTTACCGCCATATCCTGCCGTTCTCCTCAGCAGACCACCAAGACAGTGAAGAAAGCGCCAAAGAAGAAAACCACCACGGCTAACAACGTTGCTGAATCACCATGAGCCACACAGCGCTCATCCATCCTTGGACAACACAAACATTCACATGCTTTCCCATATTATTAACACCCAACCATTAGTGCTCTTTGCTTTTAATGATGCGTACTGACACCCGCAGACACAAACACACACAACATAAGATCCTGAGGTCGCCTGAGGCTGTTTTTATTTAGGTTTAATGCGGTGAGTAAGTTTAGACATCAGGCTACGTACATTAATTTTCCATGTAATAACGGCAGTGTTTCTGCGACGTCTTCTCTGTAGGCCTTAATATTAGAGTGTGCAAAGCCTGAGATCTGGAAGCAGTGCCTGCACATGATCATACATCATCACTTCAGTCCATCCCTGTTTTCCCTAATACAGGCCAGTTCACTTTTTTTAGCATGTAGGACACACACTATGGGATGAAGGAGAAACAGGAGCAGAAAAGCTGGGCTATTAAATGAATTAGAAACAGACTTGATTTACAACACAAGTACAGGGTCCGTAGAGATTTCTGCAGTCGCTCTAAGTGGTTTTGTTCTCATTCTGGGTCATTGTACATCCTGAGATTTGTCGTGAATATTCATGATCTCAGAGGTCAGATGTCTACTAGAAGCTGCAGGATCTCCTATGCTCTTGCTGTTAATAGTGCGTTTGTCCAGAGCTCTTCAGTGTGCGTACGCTTTCCCTGGTTCTAATTTAACACTCGTGTAGTGGGATGTTACACATTTTGGAAGTATTATTAAAAAATGCTAGGTTGTTGTTTTGGTAGGGCGCAAGATGAAAACAAAATTACATTTTGTCACTGAAGGTTGATCTCTGAAGACTCCTTTTTTTTTTTTTTTTAAGTCAAGAGTTTCAGTGCTGTGAATTTATTATTTTATTGACTCATTTTGTTTGACGAACTCTAATAATCTATAACATTTTTTTAAATGATGCACTGAGCAGTTGGGAGTTAACAGATTGTTCATTGTGGGAAAAATGATCAACCCTCAGAAGTGGAAATTATTTTAAAAATAGACCAGAGGTTTTTCGGGCCAACATATTTTTTAGACCTCCCCCTATTGGTTCTCTTGAAACTGCATGCAGTCCTAAATCCAGATGTGGACCGCTGTGTTTCCCAGCACAGCTGTTCAGAATTGAAGGATTTGGTGCTGATCTTGACTTCAGCTGTTATGGCATTATAACATGCAGCGTTATTGAGAGCAGATAGGTGGCGCTGCTGTACAGCAAAACAGCACAAGAATACACGCAGATGGAGAATAGGTTTAAATTCGTTGGTTAATTAGCCGACATATACCCCAATAAATGTTAATTTGTATAATACTATTGACTGTACAAAGTCTGCCTTACTCTGATAGGCTTTTTAAGTTAATGTTTACATATAATATGTCATTTTGTAGGATAGGATGTACAGAAACGTTAATTTTGTTGTAAAAAGTGCTATTTGTTTGTGCATATTGGTGTGGTTTTAATTTCCGATGTTTCGTCTGCTCTCTGCCTTTTTTCTTTTGTTTGAGAAGGACTTTTGATCGTTTTACAGTTTATTTCAACAGTGCAAATCATATGTCAGTCTTACTTTAGACACTCACACGTGTAGTTTATAGCAGATGGATGTTTCTGTAGAAACACAGTTTGACAGATCTGTCATGACACAATGCCGATTTGAATCATCATGATCAATAATTCAGTGTTGCTGATTGGCGACATGACATTTTTCTGTGTCTCAGTCTCCTGAGTAATTCATCTTTTTTTTTAAATAAGAAACTTTTTCTTTTAATTAAATGCGTGTGGTTGATGCTCAACAACCCACACAAAAATGACTGTCAGTCTCACTCCTCAGTCTGTTCTTTGTTCTTCTCTTTTTCCGCTCCTTTCCCCCCTTTTGTTTGGTATTTATTTGCATAATCAGAAATGACAATAACTTGTTTTCTTTTAATTTGCCAAGGCTTGCGCTGAGTGAGACATGACAAATTGAACATTCGCTTTTTCTTTGATGTTTTTTTCTGCATTGTGTTGGAAATTGGTATTATTGCATATACAGATTTGAACTGAGAGAATAGTCAACCTTAATATATTGTTTGTGCCAATTCTCAATGCTCTTAATATATTACAAGAATGAAAAAGAGACTGCTGCTATGTGTGTACTAACTGACCTTGAAATATTATTCAATAAAAATGCAATTACTTCCTGCACGGATTATTTGTTTAATTATTTCAAACCGTTCATAATCCTGTGGGTACTACACAAAATAAAATGAGCAATTGTATCAGGCCACATTAATGATTTTCTTTAGCTGTACCATCTAGATTTAATATCTGCCTTTCATATAAATGTGTTTATCAGTAATTTTTATGAATAAACACTGTTAATTGATGTCTAATTTTTATTTACCCTAGTTGACATTAGAATGGCCTAAAGCACAGATGCCTCCCAAATCTGATCATTTGTATTTAGTGTACCCTTAAAAAGTTGACAACCACCAGAAAAACAAACAATTTTGCAGTGTTAGAGAAAATAACCAAGTGGACTATAAGAATGTCTTATGACTTGACTGCAATTGTGGGATACTCCTTTATATTCATTGTTGCTGGTATCTCCAAACCATTGACTGACACTGTGTGATCACAGCTATTAGCCAATTCGTGCAATTGTATAAGAATTGTATAACCAATCATCTCAACCCCGTTTTCTCACTAAATAACCTCTTAAGGCCCAAGGTGTTTTTTTTTTTTTTTACATGCATTTTTTATTTCTCTTTGCTATTTGGGCTTATTGGAACCTAATTAGAATAAAAATCTAAGTGTCATCTTTTGATATGATGTAATTTTAGAGAAAAAATGATGTCCATATATGTGGACTCGTGGTCCGAAATTACATAAAACACTTTTTCCCGAATTTTCTTTTATGCATATTTAACATAGAATTTTTTTTTTTTAAACTTGGTTTGTATATCAGAGAGTAAAAACAACATTTTTTTTTTTCCAATTTTGGACAGTTAAAAGTAGGGTTTGGGACATTTCATATGCTGCAAAACAGTTGCAGGATGACACTGTATGTCTGTAACAAAATATAAAACATTCAAAGTATTTTAAATAGCCACTTAAGAGCTAAAAATGTGCTGTCCACGTATGTGGACACTCGGGCCCTAGGAGGTTAAAGAAACAATTAGTAGGGTAATCCTGCAGCATGAATAATGATAATTAAATGACAAAAGGTAAAAATGTCTCTTTAGGGGCCATTTTTAAAAATAAATTGACATTAGTGGAGCAAAGGCTTCACTACCCTTCACATGGCAAAATTATTTATAGTACTGGTACTACTGTAAAAATCAGTGTTTATACTATAGTTAAGTGTATGACACTGTGCAGTATGTACAACACTTAGTTAATACTACAGTACACAATAGCATTTATTAGCAATGAACTGATAAAATGTAATAAATGTGTAGTAAGCCCATACTTTAGTTTTCACTATGATGCACTGTGGTTTATTTTGGTATAGTTGTAAACCTAAAGTACAGTATTAGGTAATTTGTTTATATTACTATATTTGTCGTATTCCCATAGCTGACTATAGAATTACCACAACAGATTAATTCAAGTAATTTACTTGAAGTGTGGTTCAAAACACTACAGTATTTACTGTAAATTATTACTATAGTAATTTCCATATTAGTACACTGGGTAAACAGATTTTGTAGGATGGCGTTTTATCAACAGCATATAACCTAATCTTCAGCATGTTTGCTTTAAAACATACATTTTAGATTATTCTAAAATTTTACATTGGCGGGAAAATGTCACAGAAAAATTTGCAACAGATAAATACAACATGCAGCATTTTTAATTCATTATCATTGTTAAACAGGGACTGACTCGCAGGGGCGGATTTAACCAATAAGCGAAGTAAACTGGCGCTTGGGGCCTCAGGAAATTTGGGGCCCCCCAATAAATATCTAGAGGTATAAATTATACACATAACATTGTTTTCTATCATATTTTGTATAGTGAGGGTCTAACAAATTCAATTTTAACGTAATTATAACATCTACGCAACTTTGTCCCAATCATGGAGGAGTCCGGCAGTCAAGTCAGGTAAAGATTTAGTTTTAAAAACAATTTATTATTTTCCATTTATAAATTTTTTTTTTTTGTGTGATTTTTTTTTTTTTTTTTGAAAAACAAGATCACTTAAAATGTAGAAATTTCATTAGGATAAAACATGAAACAAGAGATTCAGTGACGTAAGAAAAAAAAAACTGCAAAATAAATAAAGAAAAAATTCATAAAACTACAAAGGGTGCATTTTAGCACTGTGGCTGTAACTGCTTTTAGTGCCCCCAAATCACTAAATCTGCCCCTGCTGACTCGCACAATTCTGACAAAAAGTCAGAACAGGACACCAAACGGTCTCTGGAAAATGGAGACATCTGGTAAGCTAGGGTATTCAGTACTTAACCCAAGGACACTATGCTATTTATGTTTTGACAATGATCTTCAAATACACATCGGAAACTCTGGAAAAGTGTGCTGTTGGGGAAAGTTACTTTTGAAAGTAACGAATTACAATATTGAGTTACTCCACAACAAAGTAACTAGTTACATTACTTTTTACTTTTATGGTAATACGTTACCTGGCTGAGGCTTGATCTCTTTCAGAACTGGCAGGGTTTCTTTTTTTTCTTTGAACAGGCATTCTGCAATTAACATCGCACTGTATATAACATTCATTTACATAAAAAAACACAACAATATAATTTAGGATTATCTTCTGAGAACTTTCTGACCCCAGAGCTATACATGCCGTATACAGATTATTGAATGTTTAAAGCAATTTGTTTGCTACTTTTGTACTTTTTGTCTTATTAGTTACTGAGACCATCCCCCTTTCCTTTTCTTCGATGCGTTCAAAATAACGAGAACACTTCCATTGCAGGAATAAGCTCTGGTCTGCCATCTTGGTTTCGGTCTGTTCCTTCATTCTCTGGTTGAGTGCACGTGACTGTATTAATTTTGATTTAGCAATTAATTTTAAAAAAACGAATTAAACTGAACAAGTTACTCGCATCACATTTCAAACAAGTAACTCAAATATCATTATTTAATTTTGAAAAGTAATGCGTTGCTTACTCGGCTACGTAACTCGCCTTGTAAAATGCTCTACCCCCAAACTGGCCATTGCTTAGCATCTCAGGCAAATATGACATTTATCCATTTACCTTACATATAACTGTTGGATATGTACTCTTCGAATATGTACAAATTTATGAAAAAAATAAACATAACCTACAATTATGAATCTTTTTTTACTTACTTTTGGTGGGCTGCTGCTTAATTCAAAGTCACACTGACTTAATGTGTCCCTGGCTCGCTGGTCCACTGTTGATATACCGCGGTGTAGCAGAACTAGAAAATTACAGAAAGTGGACCTGTAGGTTTAAACTAGTCTAGATTAAATGAACAATTATGAGGACATGACATCTTTCCATTGATATATTTGCGGCAAGGTAATGTTTTAGAAGATAGCTTCACAGACCAATACTTAGAGAAAACACTAGGTGGAGCAAGTAATCCAGTAATATCAGTTTGTGAATTGAGGGAGTTAATGGATAACGACAGACAGCAAGCAGTAATGAATGTTATTGATGGCGTGTTTCAAATCTCTATAATGAGAAAGCTAATTATCTTTACCAATTAAAACCCGTTTAACTGTGCAAATAAACAATGAAGCAGAATGAAAGTGAAGTAATGGATAACGCTTTTTCAGTCAGCCACTTTTCAAATTGTCTATTGTGTCTCACAGGTGCACACATTAGCAGTCAGTGCACAACTTAAAGTCACAATGAAATAAAACTGCAATGATATATATATATATATATATATATATATATATATATATATATATATATATATATATATATATATATATATATATATATAGCCTATAAAATGATCATTTGTTACTTGTAATAATGATGATAATAGTTAGTAAACATGTTTATCGTAATGTGCTTTTAGATAAATTGGTAATTTTTAACACAAAAACTAGGATTGAAGATGGATGAAATCATGTTTAAATTTAAGGAAACGATGTACAAGGATCAGTGATTTATGCTCATCCTTTCTATCGCAGACTCACAAGGACCAATTCTGATTTGATTTAGTCTGCAGATTAAAGATGAACACAGATGATACAGTATTTACTTACTTATCGAATGTTAAGCCAAAAGAACAAACTGCGTTTAAACTTACAGCTGTGCTCTTACTCTTAATGTGCATTAACTACTAAAATAATGGAGGATCAACAAGTTAAGGAGAAGAAATAAATATTGTTGAGCATTTTTGATCATTTTGTTGTAAATAATAAATTCTAATATTTAAGACACAGTTATATTTATGGGTTAGGGATAAATTACACGTCTCAAACAAGTGTAACTCTATATTCATTCATTTATTTTCCTTCGCCTTAGTCTCTGATTTATCAGGGGTCTCCACATCGGAATGTACCGCCAACTTATCCAGCATATGTTTTAGACAGCGGATGCCCTTCCAGCTGCAACCCAGTACTGGGAAACTTCCATACACTCTCACATTCACACTCATACACTACGGTCAATTTAGTTCATCCAATTCACCTATACCGCATGTCTTTGGATTGTGGGGGAAACCGGAGCATCTGGAGGAAACCCACACCAACATGGGGAGAAAATGCAAACTCCACACAGAAACGCCAACTGGCCCAGCCAGGGCTCGAACCAGTGACCTTCTTGCTGTGAGGCGACGATGCTAACCACTGCGCCACCGTGCTGCACCCTAACTGTATATTATATTACATTATATTATAAATAAAAGAATATAACTATATATATTTTTTATAAGAAATATAAACTATTACAACTACTGTTTAGATCTTCATTTTTCAGATATGTGTTTGATTAATTCATGATTTTGTGCCATCACCTCTTAGCACTGTGGGACTTTCTGTATGAACAGCAAGGAAAATTAGGGTATCCGGTAGGACATTGTTCATGCAAATTTAAGAAAACTTTTTTTGGCAATCAGATTTTTCAGTTATTTAGTTTATTTTTCAGTTTATTTTTCAGTTTATTACAGTCGTTAATAAAATACACTCAAAATATTGCATGATAAAAGTCATATTTATTATTGCTTTGCTATCTGACATTTAATTATTTTATGACTTGAAATTGCAATTATTGACAATAATATTATTACTATATTGGGAGGTGTGATGTTATTTAATTGTAGTGGACAAATGTGCAAATTTGCTATATAGCTAACTCTGGCAAAGCATTTAATTAGAATTAAATTCTATATAAAAGCAATAATGACTGGAGTAATAATTTCATTTGAAACTGCATACAATAAGAAAGCAGTTATTTAAAATTTTAATAAAAATTTAACAATTTACTTTTTTTTTTTACATTTAATAAATGCCATCTTGAACAGAATAATTTTCTTTGAAAAAAACCCTCTGAGTGCCATCTGTAATGTTTTCTGCAATGAGCATTTTTCTCAGCCTCTGTTTATTTCATATTCAAAGCGATGAAAGTGACCTATTCTTTGCCATAAAAGTGAAATTACTGAATTAAGACATAGGAGCCTGAGAAAAATATTCATATTAGAAGAAAATTTCAGATGGCACCTAGAGGTTTTTGCATCTGAATTCTTCACACATACAGTTGAAGTCAGAATTATTAGCCCGCCTTTGAATTTTTTTCTTTTTAAATATTTCCCAAATGATGTTTAACAGAGCAAGGACATTTTCACAGTATGTCTGATAAGCAGTTTTTAATTTTTTATGAACCATTTTGAGGACAAAATTATTAGCCCCTTTAAGCTAATTTTTTTTCCGACTGTCTACAGAACAAACCATAGTTATACAATAACTTGCCTAATTACCCTATCCTGCCTAGTTAACCTAATCAACCTAGTTAATCCTTTAAATGTCACTTTAAGCTGTATAGAAGTGTCTTGAAAAATCACTAGTCAAATATTATTTACTGTCATCATGACAAAGATAAAAGAAATCAGTTATTAGAAATGAGTTATAAAAACTATTATGTTTAGAAATGTGTTAAAAAAAATCTTTCCTCAGTTAAACAGAAATTGGGGGGGGGGGGGATACATAATTCTAATAATTCAGGGGGGCTAATAATTCTGACTTCAACTGTATATTTATATTTGAATAGAACTATTTACTTGACATGACACACTGATATTGGAGTACAGGATATTTAAATCAGCATTAACCTAAAGTGACAGAGAATGGAGGAGATGCAATGTAATATCATTTTGGTTATCTATAAATAGCCTCTGTAACTCAGACATGCATCACAATAAAAGAAAAGATTTTCTGTTTCAAGAAAGAAAGCTTCTGTTTTTGTTTCAAAGCTTCTGTTTTTAAGAAAAACTCCTTTAATCTTGGCATATTGTTTCTGAAAACATGACAAGATTTTTGCCTGTTGCATCTTGATTTAAGAATTTTTATTATTATTATTTGGAAACAAGACAAAAAAAAATCTGAGTAAGAATTTTAGTTTTTGCACTGTAGGCCTGTACTAATAACCTCAAATTCTCGATTGTATTTTAATAACAGTAAAGTACTTTTATATCCATCGACTTCACACTACAAGCGAAGTGTTTTATTTGTCTTGTGTTTGCATGAGCATCTCAGGCACACTGGTGAAACTGTGTTCCAAGCTGGTTATGTAAGGCTCTGCAGTAATTGAATCTCATTACCGCTGCAGTCCCGCGGTGTGTGGGGTGATTCCTGGGACGTGGGCTGCTGTGAGCCCCCAGATGAGGGAATCCCTCCGTTTGCCCAGTGTTTGCATCATCTGCTCTCCCCCACAGGTTCATCTCCGGGTTCACCTCTCCATGTCAGCAGGAAGAGGGCTTTCTCGATGGCCTGCTCTCCTGCTATTTTTTGCACTCTCTCTGTATTCTTCCCCAGAGACTGCGGGGTTTGCACGGACCGCTTTGACGTCAGTAGGAGAAACCCTGTTACACCGCCTCAGCTGGGTTTCTGAAGGCCCACACAACAGCTCTCTGATACTGCAATGAAAACGCACATTTCTGGCAGCATCACAGTGCCTGTCTCTCTCCCCCATACATCCTGCTCATTCATTGCTGAAGATTTATATTTGTTTTTGAGGAGGTGTGTGGCAGTGCAATGCTAGCACAACATCTCTGCTTAACTTTTAACTCAAAACATGTTTTTACTGTTGTTTATGAACTTTAAAAAATGCTGTTTTATAGTTCTAAAGCTGAATTCCTAAATGCTCAATTACTAAATACATACTGTGTCTCTTGAATTGTTGCGTTTATAAAGGTTTTTACTCAGCAAGAAGGCAATAAAGGGATAGTTCACCCAAAAAACTACAACTCCCAGCAGGCACAGATGTACCTTAACGTTGTGGGATGTTGCATCTTGTTTGAAAATGAAAATCGGGTTGACATCAATGTCCAACATCAAACAGATGTTACATTTTGGTCACTTTCCAACGCAACCTAAAAACAACAGATTATCAATGTCTAATGATGTTACAGCTTGACGTTGTGTGGACGTTACCACTATGACGTCTTTCAGACGTTGGATTTGGTTGCTATACCTGGCGAATAAATGTCAGTATTTGACGTCAATATGACGTTGGTTTAAGATGTTGTCTCGATGTTGGATTTTGGTCCCTTTCCAACACAACCTAAAATCAACCAAATATCAACGTTGTTTCACAGTATTATTGGACGTCAAAATTACATTGTCCTTAGATGCTGGTGACCTAAATCTAACCTAATATTAACGTCTTATGATGTTGTGTGTCTGCTGGGCTGTCACTGTGTGCTGACCCTTTATTTGTTTCAAACTTTTGTGGAGTTATCTTCTGTTGAAGACTAAAAGCTGGGAACTAAACCTTTGACTTCCATAGTAATTGTTTTTTTTCTATTATGGAAGTCAGTGGTTGCAGCTTTCTTCTTTATTGTTTAACATAAGAAAGAAACTTATAAAGGTTTATAACCACTCGAGGATAGAGTAAATAGTGAGTACATTTTTATTTTTGGTGAACTGTCCCTTGAAAGATAGTAAATCGACAGTAAAGACTGATGTTACAAAAGAATTGTGAAAAAAGTGATGGTTTTTATTTGGAAAAACGGGAAAAAATTAAAAAAGTAATTTTAATCAAAATGTTACTAAATGAATGTTTTTACAGCATTTTTGATCAAATGAATGCATCCTGAGACTTTTTCAAAAACATTTTTCAATAACAAGTCTTAACGAGCCCAAACTTTATGGCTCATTGATTACCTTATTACAAAAGCATGTTTGATTTGTGGTTACCCTGGTCTTCAATAATAAAAAAATAAACAAACAAACAAAAAATAATATGAGAGTAAACATTTCCCATAAAGAGGTTTGGGAAGTTTTAAATGATAAAACAACACTGACCAGAAATATTTCTGGCTGTCAAACCAGAAATAAACTATGTTGATAATTACATCCACAGACTATATCATTCATTCATTCATTCATTCATTCATTCATTCATTCATTCATTCATTCATTCATTCATTCATTCATTCATTTTCCCGCTGCTTAGTTTCTTTATTCATCAGGGACCAGTGACCTTATTGCTGTGAGGCAACAGTGCTAACCACTGAGCCACCGTGTTGCTCTTTCTTCGAAACATCTTTTTTATTGTTTAACAAATGAATGAAAGGGTTATAACCAAGTAAATAGTGAGTAAATTTTCAACTGTCCTTTGAAAGATTGAGAATCGACAGTAAAAACTATGATGTTACAAAAGAATCGTGAAAAGAAATGATGGTTTTTATTTGGCAAAAAATAAAAACAAAAAGGTTTTCAATGCTGACAATAGGCTATACTAATACAAGATCTTAGGGAAAACGTATTTAAAAAGTTATTTTAAACAAGATGCTATTAAATTAATATATTGGCTGCATTTTTGATCAAATAAATGCATTCTTAGTGAGACTTTTTCAAATACATTAAAAAGTCTCAACAAGACCAAACTTTATGAATCATTGATTACCTTATTACAACTACAAAAGCATGTTTGATTTGTGGTGGTTTAACGAGTTACAATAACTGCAAAAAAAGAAAAAAGAAGAAAAAAAAATAGATGCATATTATAAGAGAGTGAACATTTCCCACAAAGAGATTTGTGAAGTTTTAAATGGTAAAACAACACTGACCAAAAATTCTGATTGTCAGTCGTTTTGCCAGGGATGGGCAAAAATACATTGAAATGTATTTTAAAATAAAATACCAAATACCTCAATTTCAAGTTTATCAAAATAAACTACAAAATACAGCAGCCACAAATGTATCATAATAAAATACTGTATTTTGTATTTTGAAAATACTACAAAATACTTTTACAAGGGAGCATGACATTTCTTCACAAACCTTCTATCCATAGGCATATTGGATCAATCCCTTCACCATGAAACTGATTTAGTGAAGTAAACAATGTTTGATAACAACTTTCTCTGAGCAAGTTTAAGTCAGCTTCTCTGCCACCTCATTCACCTCTACTGGACACGAGGAGGTATTCATAAAAAAATGTAACTTACACAAGTTTTATTCATAAAACTTGTTTTTCTCTTTGGTTTTAGCATAGCTTTTGAACCAGTTTCATACAGAAAGTCCTGTCTTCAAGATGATCTCTTTAATCACTGTGAAAACTATTAAATGCAGATAATGAGTTGGAATATAGTACTATATCTCTGGATTGTGAAAATGATCACCATCTCTTAAAAGTCTTATTTTTCAACATGTTTGTAATTGAAATCTTCAATACTCAATGTAAAAAAAATAAATCATCATTTCTGAAAACTACTAACATTTCCAGTCCAATTTTGTCATTTCCATAAATCATGTTTTTGCAAGTGTATAAAAACACAATATAAAACACGATATCTCAAAAAAAAAATTGGAAGTTTTTGACTAGTAGACTAGAATATTATTTAATATTTTTGTATTATACTGATCAACTGTCAAAGAACCCCTGCTATTTGTGTTACTTTCTTTATATGTGATGCATAATTTCCATCCATACCCAAAGCATTGATCAGCTTCTTCAGTTTTCTAGTCTGATCTCAAGCCTAGGGAAATAACTGAGAAAGCACCAAATCAAAGGTCACATTTTATAATCTCATCATGTAGACTTATTACAAAGTCTATTTTACAGTATTTTGAAACTACAAAAATACAAGACACTAATTTTTTGATACAAAATATTAACCCATTTTTATAAACCCTATCAAATACTAATTCTAAAATACTATTTTGTATTTAAAATACGTATTTGAAATACATGTATCATACTGTCCATCCTTGATTACATCCACTGACTTATAATATAAATAAATGTATACACTTGTTTTTTATTAGGACATTTGAAGACCTCAGTGTTTGTATGTCCAGCAGAGGGCCTTATTTGATCAAGAAACACGAGGATGGCATCTCTGCAGCTCCCAAGACGATTCCTGTTCGCGAAGTTTTCCGTTTATTTTTTAGCAGCTTCCTGTCATTTTCATCCCTCAGAAAAACTCGACGTTGAGGTCAGGTATGAGAAAAACAATAACACATTCAAACGTTTTCCCTCCCACTAGTTTTATACTTCGCTCTTCCTACTAGCAAAACAAGCGAACTTGACTAGTGCAGGTAAATTCGTTGAGGTATGAAACAATGCACACTTTTTAATATGTGGTGAAATGTAAATGTAGCTTTATACTGAAAGCAAGAACACCATCGACCACTATTTACTGTAACGTAGAACACGTAAACAACCTGTTGTTTGCTTTCTATGTTACTCTTTTTTTCAATTATTTTACGTTCACCTTAGGTTATGATTGGATAGTAAAGTACATTTGCCTGCGTTTGTACATAGCTTGCTTTTAAAATACTGTATACCAAATCAGAAAATCCTCTTCATTTAAAATCTACTGGTGATAGGCATATACAGTATTTGTATTTCAATTTATGTAGGTCTTACTGATACTTGTTTATGTATATAACAATCTTTAACACTGTAAATAGGCTCTGAGTGACTGGAATAAAATATTTCGGTTGCACAAAACCCTAACTATACCTTTCACTTCAGCTGTTCGGTTTCTGCTTTGCAAACACAGATACATCCTTCAGGAATCTAGCTAGACCTTGTCAGTTAAAAAAAGTAATTATTGAAACACTCAGTGCGGCATACAGTTCTATTCAAGGAAGTTTGTTGCCAAGTGATTAAGTACCAAAAGAAATTGTTCGGAATTTATACCAAGTGCGTCATTCCACGGCGATAAATTAAATCAAAACATTATTAAACCAATTTTAAAGCACCAGACACATTTTTAGCATCGAGCGTCACACAGTATGCAAATGTAGTTTATGATGCTCACCTATGTTTATGAGCAAGCTGACTTTTAATTTTTAATTTAATTTTTTTAGCTTTAGAACTTCATGCCAGTGGACTTTCTTTGTGGGAAACAAACCCTCACGCGTGTCCCTGTTGCATGCTGTTTATGTTTGGATCATGTCTAATGTTGGCGCTTTCTCTCCTCAGTTTTCTCTCCTCCGCCCCTCCATTCTTGTCCTCCGGTAGCCATAGCAACGTGTGCTGCGATGGTGCAGGGCCTCTGGCAGGTGACACAATGCGGCTAATTACTGGCACTTAGCTCAGCGCTAATTAAAGCGAGCTCAGCTAATCGGGGGGTCAAGTGGACCTGCTGATCCGTCCATCCATCCATTGCTCCATCCATCCTTTGCCTTTACCTTCAGCCGAAAGTTCATCAGTTCCTGTGAGTGAAGCTGTCTCTCTATCTCTCTCCCTCTCTCTCGCTCTCTCTCTCCCTCTCTCTATCAGACAGCTGGCATCCACACAGGGGTTGAGGGTTTGACCTTCCTGCTCTCCAGGCTCTCTCAGCATCCGAGTAAACAGACAAATGAATCTCTACAAAGGTGAGGGTCAATTTATCTAATTTGGTCGAGGTTGGTCAGCCAAGATTACCTTGTCTCTTCTGGGAAGAACACTTCTCTCTCTCTCTCTCTCTCTCTCTCTCTCTCTCTCTCTCATTTTCTGTGGTTCTGTTTCTCTGCAGATGAGATTTTTAAGCATGTTTTTGGTCTCATGTTTGTTTCCAGCATCACATGTTCATTCTTTGCTACTGCTCTTCTTCTCTGTTCCCTTATAAAGTTATTTTAAAAAGTGCTTGTTCTGTGATATAGTCAGGGCTTAATTTGTGCCGGAACACGTCGGATCCGGAACCTCTGAAATCTGATCCGGCACCTCATTTTACCGATCCCCCTCATCAACCGCCCTGTCTGCTGTTCACTTTCATTTTTTTCCGCGTCTCCCCAACCCTCTTCACTTGCGTCCGCGACACCCTTCCGCCATACACCTCCAACAGCTCTCTCCTCACTCTACACTTTAGTGCGCGACACCTCTCCATTCTCAGGTAACTTGCCAAATCCGTTACCCCAATCTGTTCCGGGACCTCGCAATTCAAAAAATAAGTACTGGATATAGTGATGATATCTAATGGCCAAAAGCCCATGTAACACGCAGGTTTAAAAATGTTATTAAAAATATGATGTAGAACTATAGTATAATCATGATACTGCCCCCCCCCCCCCAGAAAAAAAAATTGCCATGGTATGATTGAAAAGTTTAATGATTATTTATTTTTTCAGAAGAAGGCACAGCGTACATTAATTAACAGTGAGTACTCAAATTGGCCCACAGACTATTTTTCATTGGTGGTGCCTTTGCCAGACATTAAAGCAACCCAGGCTCATTCTGAAAACATACCTCTATATACATTTCTGGAGAGTGCCAAATATGTCCCAGGAGCTGCATTTTTTGCAGTGAACGCCTGCTGTTCTCACATAAATCCACCAGAGGCCGCTGTCGATTGACTGACTGACTGACCCACCCTCCTCCTTCCCTAAACACAACCAATAGTGTTTACAAAAACACTGACTGACCCGCCCACTCACTTTACTCAACCCAACCGACAGTGTTTTAAAAAGCAACTCAGAAAAAGAAAAACCTTATTTGATTTATACCACGTTTTCAGATTTTACCACATTCTAACCCTGTTACTTACTTGTTTATTTTATTTTTTGGCTTCTGTTTTTGGTGAGCTACTGGACAAACTGGTAACAGCGGGAAACAGCCGTCCACATGGAGGTAAGCGGTCAAGGACTCATAAAGGACTCATACCGCCCAGTAGCGTTCAATTTAAAGATGAAATGCAGCCATTCGTACTTCTGGCTACATAATTCGTGTTCTCCAGAAATGTATATAGGGCTGCGTTTTCAGAATAAGCCTGCTACATTAAAGGCCTATACCTATAAAAATACAAATTCAAACTATAATCAATATTCAAGTGAATGACAAAAAACAACCACAGCAACAATATCAAAAAACCTACTGTTTACAATAAGTTTTTCCTTAAAGTTATACTTAAAAGATTTTAAAAATACACATTCTCTAACAGATTGTGGTATCAAATTCCACTGATGCGATGCTCTAAACAAACACACCAACAATATGCCAACATAACATACAGTAGCCTATGCATATTAGTATTTATTATCATTAGGCTATATATAATTATATTCATTCATTCATTTTTTTTCCGGCTTAGTCCCTTTATTAATCTGGGGTCGCCACAGCGGAATGAACCGCCAACTTATCCAGCAGTTTTTTTAATCTTCCAGCCGCAACCCATCACTGGGAAACGCACACACTCATTCACACTCATACACTACGGACAATTTTAGCTTACCCAATTCACCTGTACCTCATGTCTTTGTGAGGGAAACCGGAGCACCCGGAGGAAACACATACGAACACGGGGAGAACATGCAAACTCCACACAGAAACGCCAACTGACCCAGCCGAGGCTCGAACCAGCGACCTTCTTACTGTGAGGCGACAGCACTACCTACTGCGCCATCGCCGTATATAATTCTAGAATAAAAATAAATATATTATTATAGAGTTATTTTTTTTAAGAATGTCATAAATTGTAAAGGATAGAAAGTCATGCATTCATTAATTTCCTTTCAGCTTAGTTCCTTATTAATCAGGGGTCGCCATAGCGGAATGAACCGCCAACTTTTCCAGCATATGTTTTATGCAGCGAATGCCCTTCCAGCCGCAACCCAGTACTGGGAAACGCCCATGCACTCTCATTTACACACACACTCATACACCTCGGCCAATTTAGCTTACCCAATTCACCTATAGTGCATGTCTTTGGACTGTGAGAGGAAACCGGAGCACCCGGAGGAAACCCATGCAAACATAGGGAGAACATGCAAACTCCACTCAGAAACACCTCCTCATCCAGCCGGAGGACTCAAATCAGCAACCTTTTTGCTGTGAGGTGACAGTGCTAACCACTGAGCCACCGTGCCGCCCAAGGATAGAAAGTAAAAAACTTGTAAACGTACAAATGTTTTTACAGTCATGTTTAATAGTTCACCAAATCCTTGCTAAAATAAAACAAAAACTTAGAAATTAGCATCAAATCAGAATAATTTCTCTATTCAGAATTATGTATTTTTAATTGATTATATAATGTTAATAATTAATGATTGAAATGAATGAATAGATCTCAGTGTCACAAAAATGTATACAACAAGCATTGAAACAAGCATTTAAATCAATAGATTATCAATAATAAAATGCACATCTTCATCATGTAATATTTAAAATGTTTCATGTTTGAATTATCAACTAAATAAGTATACAATTAGCTCCAATACAATACGATTTTCAAAAATCTCTTCTCTAATGCTTAGTTCTATTTTTTCTTCCTTTCTACTCACCCTATTTCATCTTTTACCTTTCATTCATTCAATTGCCTCATCATTTCTGATTTTCATTCTGCCATAGGGCACACACGCACTCTCCTCCTGCAAAGAGGATTCATCCTACCTTTGACAAATGAGGGCAGATGAATATTAGACTTGCCCTGCAGAGGAGAAACAGATGCGGAGCACACATGCATACAGCGGGATGGAGAGATGGACGAATGGATGGATGGATGGATGGATGGATGGAGGAGTGGATAAGGTCAGGGCTCGTCAGCAGGTTTGCTGTTTACCCATGTTTTCCGTGGAGCCCCTGCTGAGGGGACACCTGGTGTGCTGTCATCATCCAACACACACTCGTACATGCAGAAACTATAGAACACACCTTCGCTTCAATACTGACACACAATAAGAGCACGAATGCACACACACACATACAAAAGCAGGTGATAAAAGGGATCGTTGGAAACGTGTCCTCTTATAATCAGATGCCTCTCTCCATGGTGCTGAAACCTCTCTGTAAATCCACAAGCATGTTAGAAATGAGAGAGAGAGAGAGAGAGAGAGAGAGAGAGAGAGAGAGAGAGGAATGAAGTGCTATATTTAAAACAGGCTTCATTCTTTATAAACAAGTGCTTGTTTGGACATATTCAAAGTGCTGTTCAGTGTAACAATCTGGCATTCTGCACCCCCCCTAAATATATAAAATTAAATGCACTTTTGAGACTGTGCTTTAAATATGAATATGTAAACTTAAAATATGGCTTATGTTATAAAAGTAACTTGAAAACATCTGTGGAATTTGCATATAGAGCATAGAGGCATTCAGAAATTTTAATATGCAGGAGACATGTGGGTTTCAATCGTTTAGATGTGAAAGACCCCAAAATATGACTAGTGAGAGACCCCCAGTCTGACTGAGGAATTGGTATAATTTGTTGTTATCAGATCCAATTTGTGGGGTGGCGCAGTGTGTAGCGCTGTCGCTTCACAGCAAGAAAGTCGCTGGTTTGAACCTCGGCTGGGTGAGTTGGCACTTCTGTGTGGAGTTTGCATGTTCTCCCCGTGTCCGCATGGGTCTCCTCCGGGTGCTCCGGTTTCCCCCACAAATGAAAGTGTATGGGTGTTTCCCAGTGATGGTTGCAGCTGGAAAGGCATCCACTGCGTAAAACATATGCTGGATAAGTTGGCAGTTCATTCCGCTGTGGCGACCACTGATAAATATGGGACTAAGCCGAAGGAAAATGAATGAATATTATGTTTTTAAAGCTTTTCAGCAAGCATTTGCCAAGACCCTCCTAATACTATCTTACAGTAACGCGGGGTAAAATGTAACATGGAGTTTTAAGGTATGCTTCCGAGGTTTCCACCACAGTGTCGACAGATGTCTTCCTTTCAGTTATTGAAAAAGTTTGGTGAAATTTGGATGAGAAACACAGGAGAAACTATTTTTGCAGCATAAAAGTATTTTTTATTATACTCTATATATATATATTTTTTTTAAATCTGTGAAAGTATGTACGTAAAAAACTTATATTGGTGTGATTACCGTCTTCTAGGCTAAAAGATGGAACCATTTTGAAAGGACCATTTTTGAGGAAAACACGACACAGCAGGGTTAGTTTAACAGGGTGTTACAAATAAGCTACACACTGTTGGACACCAATTAAATGAACAAAATAATTTTTCAAATTTTGAGTGCAATTTTAAGAACTTTTTAAATAAAAATATTTATTAATAGAAAAAAATGATAGCTAATAATGCAAATAAATGCATTGTATAATAATACAAATAAATACAAATGTATTTATCCAATAGATAAATAAATAAATATGCTGTGCTACTGTATGTAGAGTTTAAAAAATTGAGTTAATTACTGAGGAAATACACTATTTAAAGCCAACTAAGTTTAAAATAATTATGTATATAGGGCTGCGTTTTCAGAATAAGCCTGCTACATTAAAGGCCTATACCTATAAAAATACAAATTCAAACTATAATCAATATTTAAGTGAATGATAAAAAACAACCACAGCAACAATATCAAAAAACCTACTGTTTACAATACGTTTTTCCTTAAAGTTATACTTAAAAGATTTTAAAAATAGCCATTCTCTAACAGATTGTGGTATCAAATTCCACTGATGCGATGCTCTAAACAAACATACACCAACAATATGCCAACATAACATACAGTAGCCTATGCATATTAGTATTTATTATCATTAGGCTATATATAATTATATTCATTCATTCATTTTTTTTTCGGCTTAGTCCCTTTATTAATCTGGGGTCGCCACAGCGGAATGAACCGCCGAAATCTGACTTTATAAGCACGTGTTACAACTAACCCTCTGTATGTTACAACTTGCCCCACAGGTGGGGTAAATAGTAACATTTTTACTCCTGGAACTTTTGGCAATACTGCACAGAAAACATACGTATGGCGATCATACTTTCAGTGCTCATTTGTAGGAGAAGCTTGTGTGTTGTTGCTAAAAATAATATGGTTTGTCTAACCCTATTACTTTGTTCATTATTTGGCCAAAGCCAAAAAGTGTTACTCCCCTAAATACTGCATTTTAGTGACATTTTAAGCACTATTTTTAGCTGGATTAGCTTGTTAGATGGTCATCATAACCACATTTTTTGATGTACCAAAAATATTTCTTACATTTTGAAATAAAGAACTATAAAAAAACTTGTTTTTTTTAAATACAGATTTATTACATCATATATCGTTAGCAAAAATTATAATCTGTTTTAAGTTTTAAATTAAAAACTGTGGTCTATTGTCATTTGTTAGGGTAATAACAAACTAGCCAGCACATTCAACTGTCCTCAACTGTCCTTCAATTTGTCCTTTTAAATAATAAAAAACATAATAATAATAATATTCATGGATAACAACAACAACCTAATTAGTATTCAAATTAATTTTAATATGGGCCACTTTTGGTGCTTCACATCTTTTTATTGTCCAAGAAGTCCAAGATTTAAAACAAAAGTTACTTGTAAAATGTTTTCTCTATTTAACAACATTACAGTAGGTCAGTAGTAAAAGATGACTTAACATATGTCAGATTGTATGTTTTCTTGCACAGCTGAATGTTGGACTGATGATAAATATATATAAAATAATTGTTTGCATCGGCCAAAACTGATTAGCTGAAGTCACGACAGCCAACAGAGGATTCCACTTGATCTTATGATGACATAGCAGTCAAAGTAGGACAAAGGAGCTCATGTATGGGACCAATTCTGGACGTTTATCAGTGAGAAGTGGGTCTTTCGAACCACCCAAACCCCCCCTGGCTACGAGCCTGCTCTGACTATCAATGACTCAATGATCAGATGAGTGTCAACATTATCATAATTTTCTAACTTTCCTGTAAAATAATTTTCAAAATCATTCTTATAAAACAAACAAACAAACAAACAATAAAATATAAATGGTGATATAAGAATGGCTTTACCACCTATTGTTTTGAAACTCTTTATGTAAGAATGGTTTTGAAAAGATTTACAAATTAAATCTGTTTTGTTTCATAGGCTAATTGAGGTCCAAAGGTTTGGTTAATTAGAGGAGTGCAAAACCACATTATACAAAATGAATTTAATTTTGAAGTATGATTAAATCTTTGTGTACCCATCTGAAATATATTATGCAGTGATGTAATTAGAAGACCTATATAATATTTTCACGCATTCCCCAATGTGATTCATTCACTTTAGTTTAATTTAATTCTGTCTGTCTGTGGATTACGTTTACAGATTATTCACACCATGGCTGTCAACTAAATATTATATTATGCCAAAGAATGGTAAAATAATGTTCACCTTCAATAAGAAATACAGATATGTTTGTGTTAAAACAACAAACTTACTGATTCTAACCACACCTATTAAAATAGAACAAAACTCAAACAGGCAAATTCTGATTTAAAGTTATTGTTATTCATTTTTTGACCAGAAATGACACAGGCACAAACATAATTGTTGAACAAAAAGTGGCATGTCGAAAATTATTCATACTCTTTACAAACAGTCACAGTGTATGGGAAAGACCAAAATTCAAAGTTGGTTTGTGGACAGTCATGGCTAAGACAAAGGAGCTCAGTGAGGACCTGTGGCTGCACATTATGGCTGCTCATAAGTGAGGAAAGAGCTATAACATTTTTAGAAATGTTTTATCTAAATGTTTTTAATTTCCAGTGGCTACATTGAAAAGGATTGTTAGAAAATACAAGACGTTCCGCACTGTGAAAAATCTTAACTTCCTATGGACACTGCACACTGCTGGGTTCCATGGACCCAGACCAGGGAGGGCACCACTTCTACACAAAAGCCTGCTTGGTTCTTGCAAATACTCATATGGACAAAGAAGACTTGCTGGTCAAAGAAGAAGCTGGTTCAGCCAGTGGACCATGGAATCTAATCACAGTGAATGACACCAGGAAAAAAGAGCAATTGATCAAAATTCTCAACAACAATAGCAGGCAGTCTACAGAGAAATGTCCAGTGGACATTTTAGCACAACAACGACACAAAATACATGGAAAAGTGCTGAAGAAATGGTTAGGAGACAAAAACATTAACGTTTTGCAGTGGCCCAGCCAGAGTTCTGACTTAAAATCAATTGAGAATCTGTGGAGGGAGCAAAAGATCAAGGTGAAAGAAAGAGGTGGAGCTCATCGCTAAATATAAATGTGCAAAAACACCAGTGGAGACATGCAAAAAGTTGATCAGCAATTATAGGAAGCATTTGATTGCTGTATTAGCCAATAAAGGCTTTTATATTGATTATCGAGAAGGGTATGAATAATTCTGGACATGCCACTTTTTGTTGAAATGAAATTTAAATATTTTTGAAAATAATAAGAATTCTTTTTCAGCATATTTTATTAACTAATAAAATAAATAAATAAACATTTTAATAACTCGTTTCTTTTATTTCTGCCATAATGACAGTATATAACATTTTGCTAGTTTTTTGTAAGACACTGGTATTCGTCTTAAAGTGCAATTTAAAGGCTTAACTGGGTTAATTATATGACTTGGCAAGTTAAGTTAATTAGACAAGTATTTTTTTTTATATTTAAATCTTTAAATTTAAAACATAAAAGAAAAAAAAATGACTGAAACCCGATTGACTTATTAAAATAAGTTAAAGTAACATAAAACATTTGTTTTCATAACTTTTTTCATATATTTTTTGAACAACAGTGTTTGTTTTGTAGCCAGTAAAAAATTCTTAAGGGGGCTAATAACACTGATTTTAGCAGTTTTTATCATTTTTTTTTTATTTTAGCCAAAGAAATAAGTTGCTTCAGAAGAAGTCATAATAGGAAATGCGGTGAAAATTTGGCTAGCTTTGTTAAATGTCACATATTTGAAAAATATTTAAAAAAAATTAAAGTAGGGCTGATAATTTTGTACATAATATAATTTAATATTATATACTTGATATAATATATTTTATTTAATATAATCATTCATTCATTTTCCTTCGGCTTAGTCCTTTATTTATTAGGAGTCACCACAGCGGAAGGAACCGCCAACTATTCCAGCATATGTTTCACGCAGGGGATGCCCTTCCAGCCACAACTCAGTACTGGGAAACACCCATACACACCAATTTAGTTTACCCAATTCACCTATAGTGCATGTCTTTGGACTGTGGGAGGAAACCAGAGCACCCGGAGGAAACTCACGCCAACAGGGGCAGAACATACCAACTCCACACAGAAATGCTTGAACCAGCGACCTTCTTGCTGTCAGGTGAAAGTGCTAACCACTAAGCCACCGTGCCACATTATTTAATATATTATATGCAATTTATATTTACTAAAAGATTCAAACCAATAGTAATATCTCAGTAGACACAGCAATAAAAAATAGGCCATATAGGTTCAGCAGTAATTAAAAAGCATACTTCTTCGTATACATAAAGCTTTACAAAAGCAAAAGCATACTTGTGTGTGTGTATAAGGCCACAGCCAGAGTGAGATCTGATTGAATAGATTATAAGTGAGAACGTTGTTTTCAATGCAGGCAATGAATGTCAGAGCAGGTTGTGTTATTTAGTTTAACAGCGATGAAACATTTGTGCAGTCCCTGTGCATCCAGTCACCTCATAACGCTGCTCGTTACAGCTCTAATTCCACTTCTTTCACACACACACAAACACACACATATTCATCCATACAAGAGACATGACAAAATCCATCGTCTCTCCCGGATGAACAATTCACACATGAGAACATGCACTGGGAAACACATCAACACACACACACACATGCGCCCGTGTGTTTGCTTAAGGGTGCATGAATGACACAGGAGTGTTCTGACAGTTGCCTGGAAGATCTCACAGGGCAGGAGGGAGATCAGTCAGAAAAAAAAAACATCTATTTGTTTCTCCATTCTAGATTGATGAGCGCGCAAACACACACACACACACACACATGCACACAGTGAGTCACCATGGCTCATTGAGGCCACGCTTTACCAAACTGACAGCAGCAGGTCTGTGGGCAAGCACAGGAAAGAAGGAGGAGAGGGGTACGCTAGAAAAAAAAAAACAAAAGAGAGAAAGAAAGCAGGGATGGAGGGAGAAACAGAAAACAATGCGGAGGAGAGAAGTAAATGCAGAAAAAAAAACGCAGACAGCAGGAGAGAGAGAAGTCCCTGTGGCACATTGTTGTGTGGCGTGTTGTGGTGTCACTACAATACAGCAGCAATTCTCGTCTTCCCTCCAGCGATGTCATGATGGAGCTGGAGCTGGATGGAGCCAAACTTTATAAATATACAAATCCGCATCTGTATAAGCAGGCTTGATAGTGATGCGGAGCTCCTCACCGACATCCTGGGCATGTTACGAAGGGGGGTTTCGGAGAGGTTATCGGATGTTGTTGCGCTTGTGTTGTTCATGTTGCTTTACATGAGAGGGGTCAGTTACATGTGAGTGAGCTAAACTGAGAACGTTCTGCATGGCAACACAATTTTTAGCAACATACTTAAAGGAGACTAAATTTATTCTGGTGTTTGGGGTTGTTTATTTTATTTTTGTATTTTTCTGACCAAAGGCAGTGAGGACCATTGGTTAAAGGCAGTTTGTTAGGTTAGAAAACTTGGAATAAAGTTCTGTTATTCAGCTTTTTTTTTTGTAGCCAACAGTTATCCAATAATCATTTACTTACTCTGCAATCTGGACTTACTTGGACCCATTTTTGCCTTCAAAATTGCCTCAATTTTTTGTGGCATAGATTCAACAAGGTACTGGAAATATTCCTCAGAGATTTTGCTCCATATTGACATGATAGCATCACGCAGTTGCTGCAGATTTTTCGGCTGCACATCCATGATGCAAATCTCCCGTTCCACCACATCCTAGAGGTGCTCTATTGGATTGAGATCTGGTGATTGTGGAGGACATTTGAGTACAGTGAAATCATTGTCATGTTCAAGAAACCAGTCTGAGATGATTTGCGCTTTATGACATGGCATTATCCTGCTGGAAGTAGCCATCAGAAGATGGGTACACTTTGGTCATAAAGGGATGAACATGGCAGTACCGGTGCAAGCTTAACTGGCGCTCGAGGCGAACGACGATTGTGCCGCTCTCACAGTGTTTATGCCACTCTCAATTGGTACTAATGGGCCCAAAGTGTGCCAAGAAAATAGCCCTCACACCATTACACCACCACCGCCAGCCTGAACCATTGATACAAGGCAGGATGTATCCATGCTATCATGTTGTTGACACCAAGTTCTGACCCTACCATCAGAATGTTGTTTTTCCAATCTTTCCAATCTTTTCCAATTTTGGCCTCAGTTTCCTGTTCTTAGCTGACAGGAGTGGCACCCGGTGTGGTCTTCTGCTGCTGTAGTCCATCCGCCTTAAGGTTGGACATGTTGTGTGTTCAGACATGCTTTTCTGCATACCTCAGTTGTAACGAGTGGTTATTTGAGTTACTGTTGCCTTTCTATCAGCTCGAACCAATCTGGTCATTCTCCTCTGAACTCTGGCATCAACAAGGCATTTGTGCCCACAGAACTGCCGCTGACTGGATATTTTCTCTTTTTCGGACCATTCTCTGTAAACCTTAGAGATGTGCGTGAAAATCCCAGTAAATCAGCAGTTTCTGAAATACATATATATGGTTCTTTGCCTGATAAAAGGTTAAAATATTTAATTATTTATATAGCACTGTTTAGTACAATACATGGCTAACAAGCTGAAAAAAGAAGCAAATAAACATGCCCACACATCACAAGGACAAACACATACTGTATAACCCATTTTTAAAACTCTCCATTTACATTAAGATGTTGTTTCAGCTTCACTTAAAAAATGTGTAGAGATTTAGCAGAGCAATTCAAATGAGGAAGATTGTTACACAATTACATAAGAAAAAGCTCTATCGCCTCTTTTTTGTTCGAAAAAAAGTTTTTTTTACGTATAAATTTATTTGTGCTAAAAATGAATCACATTAATAACGTGCATAACACCATCAAAAAAACTTTAAATTATTCTGTTTAAATGTTGACTCGAAGTCTTCTAACATTTGTATCTTTAAAATGAATCACATGGAATTGTCAGTCTTGGTCACTTGACCTAAATTGACATTTCTGTACACTTCCTTAGCTGTTTGTAAGGGGAATCAGGTGTTCACACCTCTACAAATGGTATCCCCTTCTTAAAGTGCCCTTCAATGGTGCAAAAATGTTTTAAATTCATCCATATTGTTGAAATGGTTAATCTTTTTTATGTTTATCTTCCATATTGCACAGCTTTATTTGGAATAGGCCTATCATGGAGTAGGATACAAGTTTTTGTGTGTCTGACTTGCAGCACAATCTTTTATACCCTTTAAAAATATTTTCTTGGTTCATTTATATCAAGAAAAATAACTAATTATAAAGTTTTAAAAATCATTATATCCCCAATAGACCAACAATAGTGGCACAGTTGGCAATCAAGCAGTTTTTGTTCCCCATTGACTTCTGCAGCTTTCTTTCACAGCGTTGAAGTCAAAGAACAGCAACTGTTTGTCTACCCACATACTTCACAATATTTTTCTTTTTTGTTCAGCAGGAAAAAGAAATTCATATAAGTGTGGAATGTTATGAGTTTGCGTAAATGACAGAATGTTCTCTGCCATCAAGTATTTTATTGCAAATAGTTTGACAAGCAAAGTTCATGTCACAGATAATTTAGCAAACGTGCAAACCATAGCTAAACTTAAGTGACTTTTCTCACTTGTTTTTTCCTATAGCAAACCAACTTTTCTTGCCAATGAGTTCTCATGTGGCAATTCACACATATTTGTGATGGCTTTTGAAACTGACAACAGATTGTACAAATCCTTTCTTTTGGAACGGGAAACATCAAATTCTCCAAAGATGAAATCTGTCAAATAAAATTAGTTTATATGCTCAAATGATGTTTATTTTGGATTCACCAATGTGCATATGCAATCACTTTCGTGTCTGAGTAGTAAATGTTTATTGGCTAGAGTTTCTAATGGACTGCAGTCATTAAACAATTTTGATGATTAGCGATCTTTAATTTAAAGGGCACCTATTTTACCCCTTTTTCAAGAGTTAAGATAAGTCTTTTGTGTCTGTGAAGTGTCAGCTCAAAACACCCATCAGATTATTTATTATACCTTTCAGAAGTTTGTAATTTTCAGCTCTGAGCATCTTGTAGCTGTTTTTATTGCCTGTGCCCTTAATGCTAGTTCTCCCCGCCCACCGTTCCCACGTGCCTGTCAGAGTGTGCCTCAATCTCTGGCTGTGTGCGTCAGATAAACAGCACAGTGACAGACACGAAGAAAGCAGATCTTGCGTAACATTTCTGAGAAATACTACAGTAAGAACTTTATCAATGATTATTTGATGTGTTTGTTGTGGAGTTAATTCAAGTCTCTTGATGAGTCACACACAATGTCATCACAAAGTTTACGCACACACATACACATCACACAAGTTTAACTTTGCACTGTTTTTGCACGCAAATGTGACAGGATACACATTAATATACACTGCTGTATGGATATCCGTTATGTTAATGTACAAAATAAACCTGATTTAACGTCCACAAACCGGGATTGAAGCGTCTTCTTTTTAATTGTACTGACACGTGACTGTGGTGATAAAGACAGTAAAATCGATGTAATTCATTACAAACATGCTCTGTCAATCAATTTGGTGGGTGGAGAAATCGCACTCCTACGTCACATTGTGGTCGGCCTCAAAATGGGAGGGATTTGGATCCTATTTTAATGTCAGGGAATTAATATAAAGAGAATTATTGTCTTTATATCACTTTAATTTGACTGTGGACTCACTATACCTACACACAGTTCTGTCCAAACAGCTTCCAAAAGCTGATAAGACAGGCTTTATTCCACCATATTCTGCATTACGCTTTCTCCCATCCATAAGCAATGCAAGTATAGCATTGTATATCTTAAGTTTTTTGAAATACACTTTTATGCAAAGAGTATAATTTGGATATCAGCCAGGAGGTAGTGATGTCTGTTTTAAAGGGGTAGTTCACCCAAAACTGAAAATTCTGTCATCATTTAGTCACCTTTTACTTGTTCCAAACCTGTGTGAGCTTCTTTCTTCTCATAAAGGCAAAATTTATTTTGAAGAATGCAAACTAGCTAACATGGTGGCTCAGTGGTTAGCACTGTCACCTGACAGCAAGAATGCTGGTGGTGTGGGTCCTGGCTGGGTCAGTTGTCATTTCTGTGTGAAGTTTGCGTGTTCTCCCTGTGTTCGTGTGGTTTTTTTCCGGGTGCTCTGGCTTTCCCCACAGTCCAAAAAACGTGCTATAGGTGAATTGAAAAAACTAAATTGTCTGTAGTGTATGTGTGTTAATGTAAGAGTGTATCGTCGCCGTAGGCGGGGTGGGGGTCTTTGTTGTTAAATATCAATTAATTCATAACAAATTTAATAATTGTAGCCTATCGTTTTCACTACCTGACCCACATGGTCTTTGCTTTACTCATGACCAAACCATAAATAAATAAAGTTATACACAAATTACCACCTGTCAATCACTTTTTTTCCGCGGGACTCTGGCATGATCAGGCGGAGTGATCTGTGTCATAATGGCTTTTCCCCACAGCTGGTGGCGGAGACGAGACGAGAGTTCGTTTGGAGTTCACTGTAATTTGTATTGTGATTAATAATACATATTATTACATGCTGCTGTATTACATATTTTATTATTATTATGAGGACATAATAACAAGTAAAGATGCTAGAGCTCGACCGTTTTGGTTACACTTGCGCCTGATATTTTATGCGACCGAAAATATGTATTTGAAAGCATTTGTGCTAGTGCATACATTTTTACCGTGCGACCTGTTTTCACGGCAAAATCCTCACAAGCGTGCGCGGATTTAGGAGACATTTATGCAGGATGCATCTTTACACCTAAAGACGCCAATCGCAGCGCTAAGGAACATATTAAAACAGTTGTCATGTGAACTTGCTGAAGTACAAAAGCCTACAATGCTTGCCCCGCCTTTGTGCTCTTCCTATTGGCCCACTCCGCTAGAACTGTACGCGAATGGATTGGTTAATATCAGCTGTCAATCACTCAGTCAACGCCTTCTGCCTTCACATGACAGGAGCAACAGCCGCGGAAATGTGACGCGCTGAAGATGAGAGAATTAAAATAACACTGGCAGATTTAAGAAGTTAAATAGTGGCACATCCTATTAGTGATCATGTGCTGAATGTTAATCCACCATTTACACTTTTCCAAGAGTGGATAAAAGACTTCCAGTGGCTTCAAGTCTACTATGAAAATAACTTAAGCCATTCACTGTAAAGTCTGTGGGACGGGGTTTACAGGTAACAGCGTTTGCCACTGAATCTACACATGTTAAGCGCGAGAGGTCCTGTATAATCCTCACGATGTATTTAATCCTCACGATGCTGTCAGTCGTGCAAACAGCAGCTATAAGTATAATATAACACAGCTCATGAAAAGACTGTTATTACTATTAAGATGACATGCAAATAATAAGTTATATATCAATATACATGTGGGGCGGGGCGATGGATCACGATGCCGGCTCAGCATCGTGAAGTTTATCAGCCATCGGCGATGGACGATGACATCGTCTATCGGCCCAACCCTAATGGGTGTTTCCCAGTGTTGGGTTGCGACTGGAAAGGCATCCGATGTGTAAAACATTGGCTCATTCAGTTCAGCTGTGGTGACCCCGGATTAATAAAGGGACTAAGCCAAAGGAAAATTAATGAATGAATGAAAGAATGAGAAAGCAAACTATGGAAGTAGCTCACTATGGAAGTGAGAGTATACAGTACAAGTTACCAGCTTTCTTCAAAATATCTTCTTTTGTGTTCAACAGAAAAGAAAATGCCAAACAGCTTTGTAACCATTTGAGGGTGAGTAAATAGTGAGTAAATTTTCATTTTTGGCTGAACTATCACTTTAAGTCTTAACAATATGAACTTTATGCTGTTATAGTGTAAGAATTGCCATGTTTACATGCTGGACACCTTAAATTTGTCATTAGATGTTAAATGTTGCTGTTCAGAAACTTTCATTCTGTCTATTGTGTGCAGAAACAAAAACTTGTATACCTCTAAGTTGTGTATATAATGTTTAATATGAACATGAGTTAAACTAGATAAAGAGTTTTTATTGTAGTTTAAACTTGTTTTGTAACTCGGTAAGTGTGTGCGTGATTGCTTGGTCACAAATGAGGATGTCTGTTTGTGTGTGTGTGTGTGTGTGTGTGTTTATGTAAGCTGTGCGTCAGTAATGCTGGGGAAGCCCTTTTCCACCCACCTGCCACTTGCGCATGAGTCTTTTAACACCAGTCGTTTGTTTCCTCCTCCACTCCTTGCTCGCTCCATCGCTCTAAATAATGGAACAACAGCCTCCTGATATTACTTCATAAATATTATATCAATAATCTGACGCTAATGTTTTTCCCGAGTTATATTTTCCTAAACAGCATGTGCATAGCTGCCGAACCAACGTGCCCACTGATACAAGTTATAAACTCATTTTCTGGGCATGTGTGTTGGAAAACATGCAAGTAAACTTTCATTTATGATCAAGCAGTAATTCATATCTATGATGAAATGCGCAAAGGCACTGTGGTTACATACTAAATAATCTAACCATAATATAATATAATATAATATAATATAATATAATATAATATAATATAATATAATATGACATAGCAAAACATAAAATATTATTATATTATATTATATTATATTATATTATATTATATTATATTATATTATATTATATTATATTATATTATATTATATTATATTATATTATATTATATATTACAGTGCATCCGGAAAGTATTCATAGCGCTTCACTTTTTCCACATTTTTTTATGTTACAGCCTTATTCCAAAATGAATGAAATTCATTTATTTCCTCAAAATTCTACACACAATACCCCATAATGACAATGTGAAATAAGATTTTTTGAAATTGTTGCAAATATATAAAAAATAAAAACCTGAAAAATCACATGTACATCAGTTTTCACAGCCTTTGCTCAATACTTGGTTGATGCACCTTTGGCAGCAATTACAGCCTTTTTTTGAATAGGATGCCACAAGCTTGGCACACCTGTATTTGGGTATTTTTGCCCATTCCTCTTTGCAGTACCTCTCAAGCTCTATCAGGTTGAATGGGAAGTGATGATGTACAGCCATTGTCAGATCTCTCCAGAGATGTTCAATAGGATTTAGGTCTGGGCTCTGGCTGGGCCACTCAAGGGCATTCACCGAGTTGTTGTGAAGCCACTTCATTGATATTTTGGCGGTGTGCTTTGGGTCACTGTCCTGCTGGAAGATGAACTGTCGCCCCAGTATGAGGTCAAGAGCACTATGAAGCAGGATTTCATTCAGGATGTCTCTGTACATTGCTGCATTCATCTTTCCCTCTATCCTGACTAGTCCAGTCCCTGCTGCTGAAAAACATCCCCACAGCATGATGCTGCCACCACCATGCTTCACTGTAGGGATAGTATTAGGCTGTTGATGAGCGGTGCCTGGTTTTCTCCAAACGTAACGTCTGGCATTCACTCCAAAGAGTTCCAGTTTAGTCTCATCAGACCAGAGAATTTTGTTTCTTATGGTCTGATAGTTCTTCAGATGCCTTTTGGCAAATTTCAGGCGGGGAGTGGTTTCTGTCTGGCCACTCTACCATACAGGCCTGATTGGTGGATTGCTGCACAGATGGTTGTCCTTCTGTAAGGTTCTCCTCTCCCCACAGAAAAACACTGGAGCTGAGACAGAGTGACCATCGAGTTATTGATCACCTTCCTGACTAAGGCCTTTCTCCCCCGATCACTAAGCTTAGATGGTCGGCCAGCTCTAGAAAGAGTCCAGGTGGCTCCAAACATCTTCCACTTACGGATGATGGAGGCCACTGTGCTCATTGGAGCTTTCAGAGCAACAGAAATTTTTCTGTAACCTTTCCCAGCCTTTTCCCAGCCAATCCTGTCTCGCAGGTCTACAGAAAGTTCCTTTGTCTTCATGTTTGGTTTGTGCTTTGACATGCACTTTCAACCCAGGGACCTTATACAGTATAGACAGGTGTATGTCTTTTCAAATAATGTCCAATCAACTGAATTTACCAATTAAGCTGCTGAAACATCTCAAGAATGATCAGTGGAAACAGAATGTACCTGAGCTCAACTTAGAGCTTCACGGCAAAGGTTGTGAATACTTATGTACATGTGATTTTTCAGGTTTTTTGTATTTAATAAATTTGCAACTATTTCAAAAAATCTTTTTTCACATTGTCATTATGGGGTATTGTGTGTAGAATTTTGAGGAAATAAATGAATTTAATCCATTTTGGAATAAGGCTGTAACATAAAAAAATGTGGAAAAAGTGAAGCGCTATGAATACTTTCCGGATGCACTGTATATTATATTATATTATATTATATTATATTATATTATATTATATTATATTATATTATATTATATTATATTATATTATATTATATTATATTATATTATATTATATTATATTATATTATAAAAGGCCCTGTGGTCATATACAATCTAATCTAACCATAATTATGTAATATGTATTATTAACTCTATAAAGGATATAAATAATAATAATATTTATATATTATAATATATAATTACGGTTAGATTATGTTCTATAATTATTTAGGCACACCATATACATTATATAATTATATAAGTATATAGTTAGGATTATGGAATAATAATAATAATAACAATAATAAAATATTATTATTAATATTATTATTATTTATATCCTGTATAGAGTTAATAATTCATACATTAACATAAAAAATGTTCAGCATAACATAAACACCATGATCGTATGTAAAACAACTGGCACATTTTTATTTAATTAGAGGCATTTTATTAATGTGTATTTATCCTGTAATGGCAGCCACAGAATTGCTTCCAATGAAAGTTGTAATATTTGGCCTATTTGCATTGTAAATGCATAACTGTTAAAAATGTCTCTTTAAGGGAACTTTCGTGCAAAGGAGTGGGAAATTCAGGTTCACTTATGAACACCCCTAACACACATCTCCTGTAACTTTAAGGACTACCTTCATGTATTATGTTGAATTTCAGTATAAATAATAGATGTTCCTCCTCTGTTGCATGTAGCCTCCATCATGTGCTTTGTTTTGAGAAGAATAGCATGCACAGTAGACTAGCGAGTGCTGGTGAGATGGAGGGTGGGTGTTTCATTTAGTGTTTGTTTGCTTTTTTTTTTTTTTTTAATTGTGCCGCCGGTTGCTGAGGAGAGCCTGAAGGCTACAGCTCGTCCCACTCAGCGTTGTCATGGACGACAGAGCTACAGCACTCATGGAACTGTTTATATGCCTGTAGTTTTCCATTACTTACAGCACGCAGGCCTGTAGAACATCATCTTTTTCATAACCATAGTGTAAATGTTGCCTCTAATGCATAGATCCTGACAAAATGCATTAAGGTGCACGCAGTCAACTCCAACTTGCATTCTCCCAACATTTCTCTCTTTCAGGTTTTTTCAGATCAATGCCTGTGTCATATTTCCGTCTGCTTTCGACTTGTTCTTTCACTCTTTGAAATCTCATAGCTCACAGCGGAGAAGGCCTGTGCAAATATGAGCTATATGCTCCTCTTAATGCCATCGGAAAAATGAATCTCCATTACGTCTGAAAGCTTTTCTCCGGCAGTCAATATCTCGGTTATGCACGGAGAGATTATGAAATGAATCATCCATGCACAGCGATACCGAGACTTTTAAACACGGGAGATTCAGTGTTGCGATGGCGCCCGAGAGTTATTCTCAGACACTCGCTCTGTCGCTATTGTGGAGGATTCAATATGTGGAGATGTTGTCCGAGTGCAGCGCGGCATCCTTGAGAAGCCGCTTGCGAGTGTGTCGTCAACACCTGCTGCTGAAAATGACTTGTGAAAAGCGAAAGCAGCAGCTGATATTAAAAAAGAGCCACAATTCACGCTGCCAGGGACCATAAACTGCCTTAATCTAGAAGCAAAGAAAGTTTGAGTCAAAGCTGACCTAACCTGATAATAATAACCATCGCTTTGTATCCGAGTTATATCCTCCTGAGTGGAACAATTCTATTGGAAACACTTTTAATGGACTTCTTTTGCTGCATATGCCTACACGGAGGAAGAAAAGGGCACGTACTGTTTTTAAAATGAATGAAAAGAAGGTTAGAAAGTATCGATCTTCAAAGCCGAGCCAAAAGCATTCACTTTGAAAGGAGTAGCGCTAGTTTGTATGTGTGTGTGTGTGTGTGTGTGTATGTGTGTGTCATTGGCGTAGGAGGCTGCTGGCTCTCCCGTTACAGCTCTGGAGCGCTGCTGAGGGGGCGATTTGGGATGGCCACTGCTGCTCATGGAGATTTCCATCTCCCCAGCCTGTTGTCAGGAGAAAGTCCCCTCCACCTCCGCCCCCAATATCAGTGCGGGGACAACCTCTCCACCTTACAAAGAAGCCTTTGCTCCACAGGTCGAAACCTCATGGAGTACATGCATGTTAGTGCTGCATGTTCCTCTGTGTTCCTAGTAGCATTCATATTATATGCAATGTGATAGTTCATGACTGGGACAAATGTATAGGTCAAAATGTTTTCACTATTTTGGAAGCATAGCTTGGTATTTAGGGGCGACTTGGTGGCTCAGTGGTTAGAACTGTTGCTTCACAGCAAGAAGGTTGCTGGTTCGAGTCACGGCTGGACCAGGTAGTTTTTTTTGTGTGGAGTTTGCATGTTTGCATGTTCTTCCTGCGTTTGGGTTGGTTTCCTTTGGGCACTCTGGTTTCCCTCACAGTCCAAAGACATGTGATATAGGTGAATTGGATAAAACTAAATTGGCCGTAGTGTATGAGTGCAATCTATGCCATCCGCCTCCTTAACATATACCAAAGTAATTGGTGGTTCATTCCGCTGTGGCGACCCCTGACTAAGTCGAAGTATGTAATGTGCATTTTTTTTTACAACCTGTGCAAATTATTCTGTTGCATGACAAATGTGCTGGGCTTTAAAACAAGAACACCATCATGTCTCTGTAGTTTCACTGAAGCTTGTCTTTGTGTTGTTTAGCCTCTTTCATCTCAATTTGTGGTCGGAAATGGCAGCTGTGGTTTCCAGAATTTTACAGTTAAAAATAGGGTAGAAACCGTAAAAGAAATGTCAGAATTTTAAGATGAACTACCGTAGTTTAATAATTTACAGTGTTATACACCAATGTTTTGATGTTCTAACAACTACACATTGTACCTTTGTTACACAGATAAAAGCACAACCATAAGCGTGTGGAAATGAGAAAGCAAAACTCATTGCAGACATTTCCCAAAAGCAGAGACACATACCAATATATAGAGGATGCTCAGTGTCATTGGGCTGTATTTTAACGATCTAGGCACAAAGTCTAAAACGCATGGCGCAAAAGCGTTAAAGCCATGTCTGAATCCCATTTTGCTATTTTATGGATGGAAAAATACAGTCTGAACCACAGCGCATGGTCTAACAGGGTTGTGCTAATTCTCTTAATGAGTTATCGGTGTGTTTTGAGCATAACGTGCATTTAACCATTCGTTTCATCTCCAATTCTCTTTAAGAGTCAGTTGCATGGCGCCATGGCGCATTTGCTATTTACAGTTTAAGTCAGAATTTTTAGCCCCTTTTAATTATTAGCCCTCCTGTTTATGTTTCCCCCAATTTCTGTTTAACAGAGAGAAGATTTATTCAACACATTTCTAATTATAATAGTTTTAATAACTCATCTCTAATAACTGATTTATTTTATCTTTGCCATGATGACAGTAAATAATATTTTACTAGATATTTTTCAAGACACTTTTTGTCACGGTTGTGGATCTATCTGTTCTTCTTGTATGTGTGTGTGTGTGTGTGTGTGGGAAGTGGGTGTGTTTGTTTGGGTATATCTTCACCACGTGGTGTGTGTGTTTACATTCATCAGCTGGGTTATCACGTGTCTTGTTACCACTCATCTCACTCAGCTGTTTTCTATCTACCACAGCTGTTGCGCATTACCGCGCGCCTTTATATGTTCAGTGTTTGTAGATAGCGTTTGTCAGTCCGTTGTTTGTTCACCTCTGTGTCTGCTTCCTGTTAAATCCGCTGGTGGTGAATCGTCATAAGTCTTTAATATTTGGACCTTATGCTCGTCTCTGTTTCATTGATGTTGTTGCAACTGCCTGCACTGATGACAACCATTCAGTGAGAGACTTCACCCCGGATCTGCTGCTCTGATGAACTATTACCGCTGGTAAGCGTGTCGATTTCCTTGAGAGATGCTCCATAACACTAACCTCCCCTGTCCTCGATATCTGGTAAGATATCAGTGAGAGACTTTACTCCGGATGTGTTTCTCGGATGAACTATTACCGCTGGTAAGGGTGTCGATTTCCTTGAGAGTTGCTCCATAGCACTAACCTTCCCTTCCCTCGATATCTGGTAAGATATCAGTGAGAGACTTCACTTCGGATCTGTTTCTCGGATGAACTATTACCGCTGTTTAGCGTGTTTGATTCCTTGTGAGGAGCACCCTTGCTCTACACAATTCCTCTATATCTGGTGAGATCAATACCAGTTGTGACTCTTGTTATCTCTATTAATAAGTCATCTTGCATTCACTTGCATTTTGGGTCTCCTGTGTATATTTGTGACACTTTTATACAGCTTAAAGTGACATTTTAAAGGTTTAACTAGGTTAATTAGGTTAACTAGGCAGGTTAGGGTAATTAGGCAAGTTATTGTATAATGATGATTTGTTCTGTAGACTATCGAAAATATATATAGCTTAAAGGGGCTAATAATTTTGACTTTAAAATGTTTTTAATAAATTAAAAGCTGCTTTTATTCTAGCTGAAATAAAACAAATAAGACTTTCTACAGAAGAAAAAGTATTATCAGACAGTATGTAAAATGAAAATTTTCTTGCTCTGTTAATTTTGGGAAATATTTCAAAAAGAAAAAAAAATTCAAAGGGGGGTTAATAATTTTGACTTCAACTGTACATGGCAGACTTTGTATATGGAAAAACTGAATGCTTGACTAGCAAGAAAACAGTTAAGCAGACCATCTGCGTGAGGATAAAGAATGAGCCTCCTTCATTTGGCCTCTTTACTTTCTCTTTCTCTTTACTTTTACTCTTTACTCCTTTACTTTCGTGGATAAGGAACAGTGTTGTACGCACTCCACTAAAGACATCCCTTAGCCTACATATTTAATTTTGTTTGTTAAGCGCAAAGATTTGTTTAAAAACTATTTATAAATTCAGTTCTTATATCCAAGCACACGTCCTATTCTTATGCCCCATGCGGTGACGCATAAGTCTCTAAAACCCAACAGGTGGACAAATCAAAACTTGTTTTTATTAAAATAAAAACAAATATACATATAATAAATACTACTACTAATAATAACATTATACAAATGAAAATTGTCATGAATAAACTGAAAAAAGTCATGAGGCAGTGACCAGCTTTTAGTTGGTTAACGGCGCAGTCTATTTCAGCTTCTCAAAATAGCATCGCGCCAACAATGCACCTTAACACACCTGCTTTTTAGACTGGCACACCCATGAGTCTACAAAGTGGCGGAAATGGATTTGCTATTTTATTAAATCAATGTGGCGCAAAACATGAAAATTAGGGTTGTGCTAGTCTAAAAATAGCAACAAATCACGCCTTCCGGCAAACACGTCTTCCGCCTTATTGCGCCGGGTGTATGATAGGGGCCTTTCACATAACTACTAAACACCATCATGGTAGCACACATAAAGCAATGCAATAAACATTATTTATCAAAGTTATATGTAAGATAAAACTCTAACGTACATTATTGATGAAAAAAACTAAAAAAGAAAAAAAGAAGTTAATAAAAAGTGAAGTGTCACGCAAGGAACTCTGGGAAACTAAATTTATGTTTTTTTCAGTGTATGTATTAAGGACAATGTTAATCATGTTGCACATTTTAATGTAGCATTAAAATAGCACAGTATGACAGCGGTTTTTAACCTTGGACCAGGATTGAGCACCTCTGGTATAGCACTACATGCCATCTGCTTTCACATAGAAATTACTAAATTACTTAATTATTAAAATATAGTGTAGACTGAACCATTTTTGTCTTAGGGTGTTTTCACAACGGGCTCCTTTGGCGTGTTTGTTTCAGGAGCAGAAGCATGTTTTGCTTGGTTTTGGGTTTGATTGTGAACATAGCAATTGTCGAGTCTGCCTGAAAACTATTGGTTTAAAATTGTGCTATTCCAAAAAATTGATGATTCAGCTTGATTGAAAGAAGTTCAGGTTAAGATGAGAAAGCAGTTTAACAAATTAAGTGACGTCATATTTCACAATAGGAATTTTGTTACATAAAAAAAATTTGTTACATAAAAAAGTAGCAATATCTGATTCCGCGAATAAATACATAGAAGGAGTGCAGAATTATTAGGCAAGTTGTATTTTTGAGGATTGATTTTTTTATTGAACAACAACCATGTTCTCAATGAACCCAAAAAACTCATTAATATTAAAGCTGAATATTTTTGGAAGTAGTTTTTAGTTTGTTTTTAGTTTTAGCTATTTTAGGAGGATATCTGTGTGTGCAGGTGACTATTACTGTGCATAATTATTAGGCAACTTAACAAAAAACAAATATATACCCATTTCAATTATTTATTTTCACCAGTGAAACCAATATAACATCTCAACATTCACAAATATACATTTCTGACATTCAAAAACAAATCAGTGACCAATATAGCCACCTTTCTTTGCAAGGACACTCAAAAGCCTGCCATCCATGGATTCTGTCAGTGTTTTGATCTGTTCACCATCAACATTGCGTGCAGCAGCAACCACAGCCTCCCAGACACTGTTCAGAAATCTTTGTAAATCTTGTAAATCTCACATTTGATGATGGACCACAGGTTCTCTATGGGGTTCAAATCAGGTGAACAAGGAGGCCATGTCATTAGTTTTTCTTCTTTTAGACCCTTTCTTGCCAGCCACGCTGTGGAGTACTTGGACGCGTGTGATGGAGCATTGTCTGCATGAAAATCCTGTTTTTCTTGAAGGATGCAGACTTCTTCCTGTACCACTGCTTGAAGAAGGTGTCTTCCAGAAACTGGCAGTAGGACTGGGAGTTGAGCTTGACTCCATCCTCAACCCGAAAAGGCCCCACAAGCTCATCTTTGATGAGACCAGCCCAAACCAGTACTCCACCTCCACCTTGCTGGCGTCTGAGTTGGACTGGAGCTCTCTGCCCTTTACCGATCCAGCCACGGGTCCATCCTTCTGGCCCATCAAGACTCATTCTCATTTCATCAGTCCATAAAACCTTAGAAAAATCAGTCTTGAGATATTTCTTGGCCCAGTCTTGACGATTCAGCTTGTGTGTCTTGTTCAGTGGTGGTCGTTTTTCAGCCTTTCTTACCTTGGCCATGTCTCTGAGTATTGCACACCTTGTGCTTTTGGGCACTCCAGTGATGTTGCAGCTCTGAAATATGGCAAAACTGGTGGCAAGTGGCATCTTGGCAGCTGCACGCTTGACTTTTCTCAGTTCAGTTATTTTGCGCCTTGGTTTTTGGTTTGGTTTTTCCACACGCTTGCGACCCTGTTGACTATTTTGAATGAAACGCTTGATTGTTCGATGATCACGCTTCAGAAGCTTGGCAATTTTAAGAGTGCTGCATCCCTCTGCAAGATATCTCACTATTTTTGACTTTTCGGAGCCTGTCAAGTCCTTCTTTTGACCCATTTTGCCAAAGGAAAGGAAGTTGCCTAATAATTATGCACACCTGATATAGGGTGTTGATGTCATTAGACCACACCCCTTCTCATTACAGCAATGCACATCACCTAATATGCCTAATTGGTAGTAGGCTTTCGAGCCTATACAGCTTGGAGTAAGACAACATGCATAAAGAGGATGATGTGGTCAAAATACTCAGTCAGTCGACAGCAGCTTCTGGTGGATTTATGCGAGAAGACCATGGGCGAATGGCACTCGCGAGAGAAATTTGAGATCTCAAATGTGTACACAGCACCCTCTGGTGGATTCGCGAAATCAAAAACTGCAAAAAAAACGTAGCTCCTGGGACATATTTCGCACTCTCCAGAAATGTATATAGGGCTACGTAATCAGAATAAACCTGGGTTGCATAAAATATAGCTCATTACACTGTTTGATGTAGCAAACTGGTATTTCCTAGTTATATTATGTTTATTTTTAGGTGTAGTCATAAACACTGGTTTGTATAGCAAACAAATTTTTCTGCTCATTTTCTACTGTTTCCTATTCCTAGCCATTTCACCCATATGCAACTAAAACAATCCCACAAAAGAGCTTCTGCATTGCAGAATAAGGTCAATAGGCATGTTTGATTTCTACCAAATTTCTTCTATGACCGGTGTCACCGGGCGTCAAGGGAGTGAAGACAAGAGGTTGGATCCAAATGCAATTTTTAATGAAAAAGATTATTCGTGCAGGCAAATACAAGTGAGGTCAAAAAACAAGAACTCAGGTATCATGAAGGGCATGAAAACATGCAAAAACAAAGCGATGATCAAAGTACAAAAAGTAACAAAACAATCATCAGAACAACTAGAAAAACTATAAACAGGATGACACTCACTGAAACCATACAGGTACTGACAAACAAAGACTCCGAGACGACTGGTGTGTGCAATGTGTATAAATAGTCCAAACAATTCATGATGACGATATTCAGCTGTGTGTGATTAATGGTGACCGGTGTGTGCAACGGCATGCTGGGTTATGTAGTTCCTTAATGACGTGTGTACTATGCCACCGATCTTCCAGGAACAGATCACTGGTTATGTGACAGTACCCCCCCTTCAAGAGCGGATACCAGACGCTCTTAGAAAAAATGCCGGAGGGAGGTGGAGCAGAGGCGGAACAGGGGGAGGGACGGAGGGCCAGAAGCCAGAAGCTGGGCGAACCTGGAACATGGAGCAGCGGAGGACCTGAAGCGTGGAGCTGCAGCGGAGGACCTGAAGCATGGAGATGTGGAGGGCCTGGACCGTGGAGCTGGAAAGGGCTTGGAGCATGGAGCTGCAGCAGAGAGGCTGGATCTGGAGGCTCTGGTGACACGGGTAACCCCAGTAGGTCAGGGGGCTTAGGTTCAGGAGGTATTAACAGTTCAAAAACCCAGCACTCAGGGGCCCAGGCAGACAACCAGGGAGGCACTGGGGGGAGGTACCAGGGGAGCTTTGGAGAGTGGAGAACCTCAGTAGCCCCAACAGGTAGCCTGGGTGGAGCAGGAAATTTGGGTGGAGAGGACTCCGGAGAAGACGTGTGTGCAGCCCAGACACACAATAAAGCCATCAAAAACAGGACCGTCTCTGAGATGGTGTCCATGACCGGAGAAATGGCTAGCACTGAATAGCCCTCAGTGGGCATGGCAGAGTGAGTGGGTGACTCCAGGATGATCACCTTGTAAATAACTGAGAGGGCAGGCAGCTCTAGGACAGCCTCTGTGGTCATAACTGGGAGAGTGAGCAGCACTGGGACAGCCTCCGTAGCCATAACCAGGAGTGCGGGCAGCTCTGGGACAGCTTTCGTGGCCATAACAGGGAGAGCTAGCGGCTCTGGAACAGCCGTCGTGACCATAACTGGGAGAGCGGGTGGCTCTGGAACAGCCTTCGTGGCCATGACTGGGAGAGCGGGTGGCTCTGGGACAGTCTTCGTGGCCATGACTGGGAGAGCGGGCGGCTCTGGGACAGTCTTCGTGGCCATGACTGGGAGAGCGGGTGGCTCTGGGACAGCCTTCGTGGCTATGACTGGGAGAGCGGGTGGCTCTGGGACAGCCTTCGTGGCCATAACTGGGAGAGCGGGCGGCTCTGGGACAGCCTTCATGGTTATGACTGGGAGAGCGGGCGGCTCTGGGACAGCCTTCGTGGCTATGACTGGGAGAGCGGGCGGCTCTGGGACGGCTTTTGTGGCCATATCTGGGAGAGCGGGCGGCTCTGGGACAGCCTTCATGGTTATGACTGGGAGAGCGGGCGGCTCTGGGACAGCCTTCATGGTTATGACTGGGAGAGCGGGCGGCTCTGGGACAGCCTTCATGGTTATGACTGGGAGAGCGGGCGGCTCTGGGACAGCCTTCGTGTTTATGACTGGGAGAGCGGGCGGCTCTGGGACAGCCTTCGTGGCCATGACTGGGAGAGCGGGCGGCTCTGGGACAGCCTTCGTGGCCATGACTGGGAGAGCGGGGCGGCTCTGGGACAGCCTTCGTGGCTATGACTGGGAGAGCGGGCGGCTCTGGGACGGCTTTTGTGGCCATATCTGGGAGAGCGGGGCGGCTCTGGGACAGCCTTCATGGTTATGACTGGGAGAGCGGGCGGCTCTGGGACAGCCTTCATGGTTATGACTGGGAGAGCGGGCGGCTCTGGGACAGCCTTCATGGTTATGACTGGGAGAGCGGGCGGCTCTGGGACAGCCTTCGTGGCCATGACTGGGAGAGCGGGCGGCTCTGGGACAGCCTTCGTGGCCATGACTGGGAGAGCGGGCGGCTCTGGGACAGCCTTCGTGGCCATGACTGGGAGAGCGGGCGGCTCTGGGACAGCCTTCGTGGCCATGACTGGGAGAGCGGGCGGCTCTGGGACAGCCTTCGTGTTTATGACTGGGAGAGCGGGCGGCTCTGGGACAGCTTTTGTGGCCATATCTGGGAGAGCGGGCGGCTCTGGGACAGCCTTCATGGTCATGACTGGGAGAGCGGGCGGCTCTGGGACAGCCTTCGTGGCCATGACTGGGAGAGCGGGCGGCTCTGGGACAGCCTTCGTGGCCATGACTGGGAGAGCGGGCGGCTCTGGGACAGCCTTCGTGGCCATGACTGGGAGAGCGCGCGGCTCTGGGACAGCTTTCCAGGTCATAACTGGGAAGTCAAACAGTTCTGATAGCACCGGGAAGTCAGACGACGCTGGCAGCCCTGGACAGTTACATGGCTCGAGCAACACTGGGGAGTAACACGGCTCTGGTAGCCCTTCGTGAAACTCGTGGGACTCAGGAAGCGGCTTCAGCCTAACATGAGGCTCGGGTGGTGGCTCTGGCAACACTGGTTGTGACGGGGAATCAGGTAGTTCAGAACATGGAGAAACAGACTGCTCTGACAGTGGACTGGAAGAACGGAGTGTTAGTGATGCTTTAATCCTTCTGCAAAGATCACCATGATTTTCCTCCACCGTAAAAATAATGGTGGAGGAAGAGCCCGACAAAGACAGAGCCAATTCAATATAATGAAAGGGAGTCAAATCTGGGGTGTGCATTGGCATTACAGAGCGAAGAGGCTCCGATAATCCTCCACGAAAAAAAATCATCAGACATAAATCATCCATCTTACTTCTCTGAGCCAACATCAAAAATTCCTCCACGTGCTGTTCAATGGAGTGGTTACCTTGTTGCAGGCGAGTAATCTTTCCCTCTGCTGGATCCATAAGGTCGGAGTCTTTCTGTCACCGGGCGTCAAGGGAGTGAAGACAAGAGGTTGGATTCAAATGCAATTTTTTATGAAAAAGATTCGTGCAGGCAAATACAAGTGAGGTCAAAAAACAAGAACTCAGGTATCATGAAGGGCATGAAAACATGCAAAAACAAAGCGATGATCAAAGTACAAAAAGTAACAAAACAATCATCAGAACAACTAGAAAAACTATAAACAGGATGACACTCACTGAAACCATACAGGTACTGACAAACAAAGACTCCGAGACGACTGGTGTGTGCAATGTGTATAAATAGTCCAAACAATTCATGATGACGATATTCAGCTGTGTGTGATTAATGGTGACCGGTGTGTGCAACGGCATGCTGGGTTATGTAGTTCCTTAATGACGTGTGTACTATGCCACCGATCTTCCAGGAACAGATCACTGGTTATGTGACAACCGGCTACCAAAATTACAATGATGTTTTTCTTTACAAAGCAACTGACATGCATGAAACAACATTTTAAATTTATTTTGTTGTTGTCAACAATAATTCAATATTTACTGCATTTTTAAATATTTTATATATTTGCCGGCAGCTAGCTCTCTGCAACTCTCACATGGTCACCCACTGAAGCTAAGCAGAGCTGCGCCCGGTCAGTACCTGGATGGGAGACCACATGGGAAAGCTAGGTTGCTGCTGGAAGTGGTGTTAGTGAGGCCAATGTGTAAAGCACTTTGAGTGTGCAGAAAAGCGCTATATAAATGTAAGGAATTATTATTATTTTTATATTATTATTTAGTGCCCTAGTTTCCTGTAAACAAAGCAAATGGTCTACAGCAGGGGTGCTCAATCCTGTTCCTGGAGATCTACCTTCCTGCAGATTTCTGTTGCAACCCATATCAAACACACCTGCCTGTAATTATCAAGTGCTGTTCAGGTCCTAATTAATTGGTTCAGGTGTGTTTGAGTAGGGTTGGAGCTGAACTATGCAGGAAGGTAGATCTCCAGGAACAGGATTGAGCACCCTGGTCTACAGGTTTAAAAATTACCATTATTTTATTAACCCGAAGAACCTTCACAGGAAGTTCTTTATATGTTAAAGGTTCTTCATGGAACTATTGATGCAAATGGTGTAAAGAAATCTTTCAGCTCTCATAGGGAACATTAAAAATGATGTAAAGGGCTCTTCATGGAACCAATGATGTCTAAACAGGAATTTCATTTTAAGGGTATGTCTCTTCTGCTTTTTTATCTGTTTTTCTTTCAGCTTTATACGCAGCTTGTATTTTTCTCTTGCCCTTGGTGACCTGACATAGAATAATGTTGCAGGCTTTAAGTTTACAGAGGAAGAAAAAAACAGTGGCTGCAATGAAAAGTCTTCTTTTTCATGCTGGAAAGGGTGTAAAAAGCTCAAAGTTAAGTGCGTATGTGCTTTTTATATATAAACACAGTCTTTAACCTCTGTGCTTTGTGCCTTCTGCTCTGTGGTGAAAATCATATTAGCTGTAAATGGCATGAGAGTTGGTCTCTCTCTTCTCTCCACCTGCACACTGGCTGTATTAATATGAGGATAGTTGAGCACTCAGAACAAAGCTGCAAACCCGTTCCTTAGCAAGATACGGAACATGCAGTTCAGAGAAGGCAAAAATACAAAGAGCAGAATTTACTGAGCGCTGGGTTTCTGCACGATCCGTGTCTGTTTGGAGTCAGAAGGTCTGTTGCATAAAGCTTCAGTATAGAAGTAGTAAATAGAAAAACACATTTCTGCATCAAGGAAATGCAAGTGGTAAAACTCACTGCTGTAATGACAGGGTGTTACTTGATGACACTGCTATGTGGATGCTGGATTTCAGCCTATTGCCACATGGTTGCTATGGTGTACCTAGTGGCTTGACTGTTCTAAATGGGTTTTAACACACGGTGTAACAGATGGTCTTCAGATTAAAAATTATCAGCTGAAAATGTTATGCAATTTAATTAACCCTATAATTTTGTGGCTTCATTCATTGTTGGGTTACTCTTTTAAATCTGAAAGCATTTACATTCATTTATTCATTTTCTTTTCGGCTTAGTCCCTTTCTTAATCTGGGGTCGCCACAGCGGAATGAACCGGCAACTTATCCAGCATATGTTTTACGCAGCGGATGCCCTTCCAGCTGCAACCCATCACTGGGAAACAACCATACACACTCATTCACACACATACACTACGGACAATTTAGCTTACCCAATTCACCTTTACTGCATGTCTTTGGACTTGTGGGGAAACCGGAGCACCCGGACGAAACCCACACGAACGCGGGGAGAACATGCACACTCCACACAGAAATGACAACTGACCCAGCCGAGGCTCGAACCAGCGACCTTCTTGCTGTGAGGCGTCAGCACTACCTACTGCGCCACTGCGTCGCCAAAGCATTAACAACTTACAGTATATCGAAATATTTATCATTATCGTTCAATATGGAAAATAATTATCGAGATTGCATTTTTGCCATATCGCCCAGCCCTAGTTTATAGGCAGGGTGGTTGCCAAGGTGTTCTGAACGGTTTCAGCATTTTGCTAGCTGGCTGTTCAGAGTGTTTTACTACTTTTCTACGCAAGGGGGTTCAAGGTGGTTTCTAAGCAGTTGCAAGGTCAGTTGCTAGGTAGTTATTAGTGTTTAAGTTGTCGCTAGGTTTTGCTAGGATTTACATTCTGAGTAACATTTTAGGGTACATTCTAGGTCTGTGCGATTTGGGGAAAATATCTAATTGTTATTGCTATTGGGGAAAATATCTAACAACATTTCAAATCGTGATTGTGATTCGATATCGATTAATTGTACAGCTGCTCAGCGCCGCGACATGGCACGCACATGACAGTTGAAAGTATCGCACACCAGACGCGCACATTCGCATGCTATTTAAAACTAAACTAATTAGATGGCGCTCTGTGGCGCGGCAGAAATATGAACAGTGTCCTGAGTTGTGGCTTAAGTCAGTCGACAGCGGCCTCTGGTGAATTTATGTGAGAACAGAAGGCACAAATGGCACTCGCAAGGGAAATTTGAGATCTGAAAAAGTGTACACAGAGGCCTCTGGCGAATTCGTGAAAACAAAAACTGCAAAAAAACGTTGCTCCTGGCACATATTTTGCTCTCTCCTAAAATGTATATAGGGGTACGTATTCAGAATGAGCCTGGGTTGACGGTATTTCTAATGGAATGAAATGCTTTACGTGGTTTTGTGGCTGTTTAGAGTGTTGATGCATTTCAATGTGGTTGCTAAGGTATTGCTAAGGTTTTGCTAATATATTTTAAGTTGTTGGTGGATTTAGGCACCTGATTCGAATGTTATCACTCAGTTAAATGGCCGTTATTAGTGGTTATCAGCTGATAGATACGTGCCAGTAGGGGCCTTCTGCAGTAGGCTCAGAAGGCTGTTATCATCCATCCACATGGTTATTCAGCTATACTAATAGAGAAGACTCCAGATCCAGATCTGTTTTTAGATTACTGTGATGGTTGGGTTTAGCGTTGGGGTAGGGGTAGACGTTAATAAAATACAATTAATGGGAAATTAAATAAATAATATAAATAATTCTCGTTAACTTCCGTCCGCAGCCATATGCGATCTATTGCTGATTAACTATGTGGATGGATGATAACAGCCTTCTGAGCCTACCAGCAGGAGCAAAAGGCCCCTACTGGCCCATATCTATCAGCTGATAACCACTGATAATGCCCATTCAATCGAGTCATAACATTCAAATCGGCTGGTTTAAGCCATGGTTAGGTGTTTGTTATGGTGTAAATAACAAGTTCATTTTTCACATGCTTTTGCTATATTGTTAGGGTGTAAGCTGTGGTGAGGTGTTTGTTAAGATTTCGCTAATACTTTCTTGGTTGTTACATATTTGCTTGGGTTTTGCTGACATATTCAGTTGTTGGGGTGTGTTCTTTACTAGTTGAAGTCTTTTTGTGGGTGTTTTGATTGGTTTTGCTGGTATATTTTGGTTGCAGTTACAATGTTGTTTTTAGGGGGCATACTGGGTGATTTTACAGTTTTTTTTATCATAATTTTGCATGGTTGTTACTAGAAAGACCTTCTTCAGTGCATGTTTTTTGCTTGAATATTGATCCGGTCAGTAGTTGTTTGAGTTTTCTGAGTGGTTGCTAGGGTGTCTTGAGTTGATTTAGCACACTGATACGTGGTTACCAGAACGCTCAGTGATTTTCAAGCTTTTATGGAGTTGAAACTTCAATGTGATTGCAAAGAAGCTGTGTGGGGTTACAGGGCTTGTTGCAAGGTACAGTAGCTGTACTAAGGTGCTCTGGATGGGTTTTAGCATGGTTACCAAGACATTTTGGATTTTTGCCAGGAAGCTTGTTTGTGAAAGCTGGTTGGTTGCTGGGCTAAGTCAAAGGGGCACATTGCTAATGATAATCTTGTTTCAAAGCACCACTCAAGTCTTCACTTTAGTGTAAGTCTATGGGATTTTTAGTTTATAATAATCTTTGCACCTTTTATCCTCTTGGCTTTGTTTTATTTTTTATTGTGTAATTGTGTTTTCTTGGCTCTGTAGTTATAGGCGCGGTATTTGAGGTATCGTTTAGTTACAGACTAGAGTGTAACACTATGGTAGGAATGACATGCAGCTGTATTTAGTGTAAAATCATCCAAGAATAAACTATAAATAAAGCTGAAAATGACCCAAGTGCTTTTCACCAGTGGAGCACAGTCCCGGAAATATAAGTGTGGAAAATGAAATCATTGAGAAATATTGAATGGTGGTAATCTACTGGCTCTTTAGGCGATTTTAAGCTTGCCTCTTAACACGTTGGAGTGCTGCCCTGTGGTAACAATAGTGTTGGTACACAGGGATGATAATGATAATGTAAGCCCGGGTAAGGCGGGATAATACGGGCTTAACCACTGCTCTGGGATGAAGGAGCAGTGGAGGAAAATAAAGAGAGAGAGAGAGAAAGAGCAAACCCTCAGGCGTCCGCCTACTTCTTACCATTCAGACATGATCAAATATCTACACAAACACCCACAAACACACTCTCACCAGTAAAACACATACAGTTCAAAGGTGGAAGCTATAAATAAGTGATCCAAAATCACACTCTTTTGTAAGTTTAGGCTTTGTCCATGTAAATGAGGCTTGTGGATTAATCCGAGACTCCAGCAAGGCTCTTTCGGTTTTAACGTGCCATCTTCAAACCTTTGGCTGGCATCGTAAACCAATATTATGCTCCATTTATGCATGCAGTTTAGGTCAGGAATGATTTGGATTAAAAACGTCATCACTCCATTGAAGTTTTGCCCACACAATACCTGTACAACACTGATGTCTTGAGTGGCTCATAAGAGCTGTTGACTGCAGCGTTCTCTCCTGAGAGCTGTTTTTATTGTGCCCCTGACTGCATCGCTCAATATTATACTTCTCCCTCATGTCCATCTCTCTTTCTTTCTCTCTCTCTCTCTCTTTACCTTAATTTCATCCTTCTCTTTTCAGCTTTGCTGTTCATGATGAAAAAGTTTTATTTGCCATAGCAACCACATGGGTTCTCATTTTTCACTTCCCTTTACAAAAAATAAAAATCTGCAGAGGCACCACAGTGCAGTATTGGTGGCACTGTTTGATTGCAATACATATTACAGTATGTGAAAAAGCAATATGAGCTACTAACATAGCAGTGTATGTATATTAATTTAACTGAACCTATAGTGGTGCCCATTCAAGGATTATTTAAAGGGATTGTTTATCCAAACTGAAAATACACTCACCGGCCACTTTATTAGGTACACCTGTCCAACTGCTTGTTTATGCAAATTCCTAATCAGCCAATAATGGTCTGATGAGTCTCGATTTCTGCTGCAACATTCGGATGGTAGGGAAAGCATGGATCCATTTTGCCTTGTATCAGCGGTTCAGGCTGGTGGTGTAATAGTGTGGGGGATATTTTTTTGGCACACTTTGGGTTCATTAGTACCAACTGAACATGTTAACGCCACAGCCTACCTGAGTGTTGTTGCTGACCATGTCCATCCCTTTATGACCACAGTGTACCATCTTCTGATAACGTGCCATGTCATAAAGCGCAAATCATCTCATGACAATGAGTTCACTGTAGTCAAATGGCCTCCACAGTCACCAGAACTCAATCCAAGAGAGCACCTTTGGGATAAGGTGGAACGGGAGATTCACATCATGGATGTGCAACCGACAAATCTGCAGCAACTGCATGATGCTATCATGTCGATTTGGACCAAAATCTCTGAGAAATATTTCCAATAACTTGTTGAATCTATGCCACGAAGGATTAAGGCAGTTCAGAAGGGGGTCCAACCCAGTACTAGTAAAGTGTACCTAATAAAGTGGCCGGTGAGTGTATACTCACTATTTACTTGCGCTCAAGTAATTCCAAACCTTCATGAGTTTCTTTCTTCTGTTGAACTTATAAAAAGATATTTTAAAGAAAGCTGAAAACCTATAACCATTGACTGCCATAGTAGAAAAACAATGAAAGTCAACGGTTGCAGGTTTCCAGCTATGTTCAAAATATATTCTTTTGTGTTCAACAGAAGAAAGGTTTGAAACTAATAAATTGTCAGTAAATAAAGACAGAAATTAAATGTTTAGGTGACTGTCCTTCTAATATCGTTGATGTGGTGTATGCTGGAAACCTTTAGGTACCAGGCTACTGTGTAACCCAACATAAGGGTGCCAAAAAAGTGTTAAAGTATGATTTGTCCTTTTGGTACCATTCACCGATTTTGACGATGGAAACGAAACTACAGTAACTGCATTCCGTTCTGAACTTCTTAGTGGAAGTGAGCCATACGTTCCCCTTTTGGGAGAAAGCAAACAACACTTTGGACCCTATCATACACCCACCGTAATAAGGAGCAAAACATGTCGTGATTTGTTGCTATTTTTAGACCAGCACAACCCTAATTTTCACATTTTGCACCATGTTGTTTAAATAGCAAATAAATGTGTGCCACTTTGTGGACTCATGGGTATGCCAATCTAGAAATAAGGTGTGTTAAGGCACATTGTTGTCGCATTGCTATTTTGAAGAACTGAAATAGACCACGCCATTGACCAACTGAAAGCTGATCTAAAGTCCAGCGTAGAGTGCGTTAGTTATGTGCCTATGCAGGTCCAAAACTCTTACATATTGGCTAAGACACACAGGATGTACAGCAATTCACAAATATCTGTTTATATGAAAAAATTCAAAGATTAAACTGTTACAACTATTATTATTTTCTACATAAATATACAAACCACTGCTCTGAAACTTTAAAAAAATTATTATTTTTTTTTTTTTCACCTTTAATATGGGGGGGCAGTGGAGATTACAGACAGAAAAGTAAGGGGAGTGATCAGCAAAGGATCTTGAGCCAGGATTCAAACTCGGGTCACCATGAACACCTTAGTGTGTCGATGCCCTAACCACTAGGCTATTTGCGCCGACCTGCTCTGAAACTTTTAAACATAAAAGAAAGTTAAAAGTGTAAAAAAGGATAATTTAACCCCTTTAAAACAACTGAAATTTTGGTAACCACTGCATGGTCAAAACAATAAATACATTTGCCAATATATGTTTCTTAATATCCCACACAAGTTTTCAATGTCATCATGGTTTGTAATTGTTTTTGAGTGAACAATTTAATGCATTAAAGTATGATGTTTTTGAAAAAATTTGCAAGCAGCTCATGCAACAAACTTCCCAGGCCTGAACTGCAGCGAACTTTAATTTCCTCCCATTTTGTGATTCTATACCTATCCCCGTCGTTACAAAATAAGACACTGACTTTTCAGCTCTTGCCTCAGTCACTAGTTATGAGCAAGATGTCAACATTATTGCGACAGCTCGCCGCTGATTACCTGTGGCCATTTCTTATTTTAGTGCCTTTGCTTCACTTTCTCTCCTCATCTGTCTCTATGGCAACCACTGCAGCCCGAGCTTGAGCCGCCCGCGCTTCTGCTCTCTCTCATTTTCTGTCTCCTGCACCCGTGTTTCCCGCCTCCAGCCATGTTGGGAATCTTCCAGCCCCAAGCGCTCAAGCGTCATATCCGGAAGCCACAGCTGTAAGCGGACGGAGGGCTGTCGTTTCAATGTCAGCTCAATATGATTCTTGACAGCAATGTGCCATCGTGGTGCGAAGCGGGCATACGCTGACATTGATGCTAAAGCTAAAGGAATAGGTCAATGTGTCTGTAAATTTGTAAATCTTGCCCAGAACGAGATGCCGGCATTAACATGGACATGCCTGTACCGCCGTGTGCCAGACATGGCTTGAAAATGAGACGAAATGCGTTGTGACACAGGTCAGAGCGACAGATGTCCACTAGCGGAGTCGGCCGAAAGTCAGTATCGGGTGTCGGGATCACTTGAAGCTACAGCAGGCAGGATAAAAGAAGAGGAAATTACTGTCATTAAGATGACAAATGCCCCAGCCTGTGAACAGACTCTATATACTTAAGAACTAAAGAGCACCATTATATACTGACATGTCTAATAAATGGGCTCACGGAGAGACTGGGGGGTTACATAGCACAATGATTCAGAGATATACTTATCTCAATTGTGTATTATTTGAGTATAATGTACCTGAGTATATCAAGAGCAGTTCTGAACTTATATATTGACCTCTTAAGAAATGTAAAAGTTTGGGGAAGTTTTTTAGTTTGTTTGTTTGCTTGCTTGCTTAGGGTTAAAAATTACTTTCCACTGGTATAGTGTTAGTGAAAATCTTTTACCCACTATATTTGGTACACGTTGCTAGTACTAATATTGAATCGGAGCCCCTTTTGCCCTCAGAACTGCCTTACAAATTTTCTGATTCAGTAAGTTTCTGAAAACATTCTCTAGAGACTTTAGTCCACACTGAGATGACAGCATTAAGCACTTGCCATACATTTGTTGGATTGCACATCTTAGATGCAAAACTAGATTGATATCTAGTGACTGTGGAAGAAATTTGAGTTTAGTGAACTCAGTAACTGGGTCTCTATCATGTGCATTTTGAAGTACTGCATGAGAAACCCATGACAGGAACGGCAAATTTCAAAAAAAAAAAAAAAAGGTTTTACGCTTGTTTGAGGTGGTTTTGGTCTTGTAGCGAATATAGCAAACATTACACCCATGTGATTAATCAGCTGTCTCCATTATGCTAGCCTTGTTTACTGTTGGTTACTATTTTACCAATACTATTCAATTCATGTTTATTTCTATAGCACTTTTACAATGTAGATTGTGTCCAAGCAGCTTAACATAGCAGTTCTAGTAAATTGAAAATGTGTTAGTCCAGTTTTCAGAGTTGAAGTTCAGTTTAGTTCAATTCAGTGTGGTTAATTTTTACTGCTGAAAGTCCAAACACTGAAGAGCAAATCCATTCATGCACAACTCTACAAGTCCCAACCAAGCAAGCCAGTGGCGACAGAGGCAAGGAACAAACTTTACCAGTTGACGAAGTGAAGGAAAAAACCTTAAGAGAAACCAAGCTCTGTTGGCCACAACCATTTCTCCTCTGGCCAAACTTCTTGTGCAGAGCTGCAGTCTAGGCGCCGGAGGCTGGAGAACGCTGGATGTCCATCGTGGAGAATTGCAGGTGTGAGTAAGTCACTGGTGGGTTTTCAGGCTGGCCCACAGGATCAATGCAGAGACTCGTCTATCACTGTGGTCTTTCAAGAATCAGTCATACGCTCTCCACTTCTCCCTGTCTACCACAGCATCAGCTCAGGATATGGCCTGGTCCAGGATTATGGATACCTTGGCATCATTTCTTCACTGGCCTTGGATCACATCAATGGCACTGCATAATCTCTAGGGGCCTCGGGATGAGTATCCCCAGGTGGAAATAGAGAATAAAGAAACTGCTGTTCATAGTGTATTTAAACGAGATACAAAAATGAAGTGTTATAGCTTTGTGCCTAGGTGTTTCGTCCTACTGGAAGTATCTATAGCAAGATAAGTTCACATGGTCATGATGGGATGTACATGGTCAGCAAAAATATGCAGGTTGGATGTGGTGTTTAGCTAGTGCTAAATTAATTCTAAGAGGCACAGAGTGTGACAAGAAAATCTCCCCCACATCATTATACCACCAGCAGCCTGAATCTTTGATACAAGGAAGGATAGATCAAAGCTTTCATGTTGTTTACACCAAATTCTGACCCTACCATTCGAATATTGCAACAGAAATCAAAGCCCATCAGAGCAGGCAACCTTTTTAATAAGTTTTGTTGTCCAGTATTGGTGAGCCTGTGTAAACGCCAACTGTACTGTGGTCTTTTGCTGCTGTAGCTCTTCTGCTTCAAGTCTGGAGAGTTTGTGTAAATACTGGTATACTGCAAATATTAGACTTTTATTGTGCTTTTATGAACACAAATAAAGGGTTCGCATAGATGCAAGCTGTTAGTACATCTGGCCCTAAATATTATGTTCTATTAGGTGTTGCAAACTACGTGTTTTCCCAGATTTTCTCTTTTCTGAGTCATTGCAATGACTTTTAACCAGCTGCTTTAAAGGTGATTTTCTGAGATCTAAGAAGCAGTTCTCCTCTGGACTGAGGAGAGTCCATCAGAAATCACAGGTGCAGAGAATCACATTAACCATATGACTATGATTCACTAACAGGAACATATTCACAACTTTTTAAGTTCCAAAACTGCAAAACTGATTTCTTAAGCAGTATTGTAACTGAAATTCCAACTTATGTGACTAATTTTGAGAACTTATTGTCAGCAATTCCACGCATTACATAAAGTGCAATCCATGGGTGTCTCAGCTTACATAAATTGATGCCAATTCATTTTGACATTTGCATGTTGCCAAGCTAATGCAGTGGTACACTTACCATAAAAATGGCATACACAAAACACTTGGTTTATTTTAATTCCATTACATAGTTTTTTAATGATTTTTTTAATGAAAAATAAGTATATTTGCAATCAACATGATACAAACTTCCATTCATTTTTATGAAGAATGCAGGATTCTGCTTAAGATTTAATTAAAACAATTATGCATAGTCTTTGTCCCTAAAAATATACATAAACATTTGTTCATATACAGTATGCATATCTTCCATTAAACTTTCAATTAATATTAAACAAATATATTGTTTCTATATATACAACCAACAACATCGAATGAGTAGTTTTATATTTTTCTCTAATTTTTCAATTATTTGGATTATTTGCAATGCTTCATGGAATTAAATCAATTAAATTAAAAGTCTTTACTGCTTTGCCTCAAATCAAAGTTTGTACTGATATACTTCTCCTCAAAGCTGGTGGTATAGTTTATGGCTTATGACACTTTAACAAAGATTTTATAGAGATTAGAATGGGAAAAACACTTCATCAACCAGCGGCACAGATGGTGCTTTCACACCAATGGTTTGTTTTTGTTTTTTTGGTCGAGACCAAGGGCAACAAATGATACATCATAGCATTTTCTGTGGTTTTGGTTTCTTTACACACTACACTGATTGCTCTGGTCTGAACAAGTTGAAATGGACCAAAAGTCATGTGAAACATCAACATCACTTGTTGGCCAGATGTGTCATTGAACATATTTCCTAAACTGTATTCCAATTTGTCAAAGTGTTAAAGTGTGTAAATATTTTTATGATAGTCTCAAAAAGTAAATAAAGAGAGTAGGAAATGTTGGCAGACAACACAACCCCATTTCAGATAAACTATGAATTGAACCTACATACTAATATACAAAAAAAAAAAAAAAACATTGTTTAATGTTCTGCCTTCAGGAGTTTGTCCACAAGCTTCCATAAAGTTGTTACTAAAGCACTGTAAGCAATTACTTGCCTACTACACTACAGTACTACTATACTACAGTAGCTAGTCCAAAAATGCACAGTACTTTGTGCAGTTGGCTCTGTTTGAGTTCAGACCATGTTTTCACCACAAATAGACCGGTCCAGTGTTCATTTGAAAGTGAACCAAGACCCCTTCTTTAAGTAGGTCTTGTTTGGTCCATTTTTGGTGTGCCCAAATGAACTGCACCAAATGGGAAATTAAAATATAGTGCGATTCAACCAAACTAAATGAGGCAGGTGTGAAAGGGTGCAGAAACTAATGCATTCGATGGCAGCTACAGTGATGTTGTGACTTTGGCCCAATCCCAATTTTATTTTATAGCCCTAATACCTATTAGCCCTACCCCTAGATTCTGGCCTATTTTGTCAAGTCATCGTTTTACGTTATTGGAATTTACCTTTTTTTGAGCAAATTTTGCAGCAGTTATTGTAAGTGAATAACGTTAGTGAAATCTATATACTGTATTTTTTAAACGTTTCTTTGATGATCATGACCGTAACACATTAATGCTATTATGAAGGTAACAAATCAGATGCTTGTTTGTCATAAAAATCATTTTTAATGGCCTTTTTTTTTTTTTTTTTTTTTTTACAATTTTGGGTCTCCTTGTTCACTTTTTGCAGCCATGTTGCTATTGCAGCTGGTGTATTCAGGGAAATTTCTCATACACTAAGTTTTTAGTGTGGTCTTGAAAAATTTTTGTTTGAAGGCCTGTAAGACACTTCACCCTACACCTCCAAGCAAAAAAGTATTGGCACACCCCTTACTTATTTTATTTATTTCACCATATTAAGCACTGGATATTGACCAAGCGGCAACCTCCCGCTCTCCCTGGGGAAGCCAATACGGAAGTAACTAAAACTGCAATTCATCGACTCGCCTTGGGGGGCTGGCTCCATGAAGTCCAAGGGCTTTCTTTCTGCATTGATAAATTGGCCATTTTTACAGCTGATAAAAACATGTTTACAGCCTGGTACAAACGATGGCTTTGATGCATATAGCTATGATTACCCCTCATGACAACTCTGAGGGGGGTGAATTTTTTTATAACTCATCCGTTTCGTTTTTATTAGGTTATATTAAGTTTGCATAATTAAGGGCGTGGCCACTTGAGTGACAGCTAGCCCTCGCTGCTCGCTGTCTCGTCACCTCAGCTGATTCTGGCTAATTAGCCGCTGAGCTCGGCATATAAATCGTGTATTGGTTTTGTTTAATGTTTCTTTACACCTTCATTTGCCTTTTGGAATTATTTCCTGCAATTATCAGATGATATGGCATGATGTGTGGATTTAATTGTGCTTACAAACGGTTCAAGTTGCCTCCATTTCACAGGTGAGGGAATTTATATGCTTCTATACCATCTCTATAAGTGTATTTGTTTTTTTTAAGATCATTTATCATTTAAATGTTCTTTAGACCAGTATTGCACTCCAGAATCTGACAGATTGATTAGCTGTAGGCTATAAAACAGTCATCTGAAGCGTTGTGATACAGTGTTAGTGCTGGATTTTATAAACAGCCTTGCATTTACTAACACAGACTATATCTGAAGTGTTTGATAGTAATTCGCGTTTTCCTCCTGTCTAAAAACGTCATAAGAACAATGTTTAGTGGCTCAATGTGTTATAACAGTGTTTTTAAAAGACTGAACACTTTATTGATATAGTGTACAACCAAGCACATGTGGTCAGAACACAAACGAGTCACAGGTAATGAAGTATTAAGCGTTCTCCCAAAGTAATAAATCTGTTTTAATCCAGGTATAAGCAAAACGCCGAGAATCCAGCATGTGTCTGTAGCTCTGCTTACTCTCCGCCTCTTTGCCCTTATTTGGTATGCCGCGTTCGGTGCGATGACGCGCTAACAAAATGGCGACGGTTGGCCGCGCCTACTTGTGGCTTCTTTTGCAGTGTTCAGAAACCTATGGGTGACGTCACGGATACTACGTCCATATCTTTTACAGTCTATGATATTGACGCGTTCTCGCATCATTACTTAAAGTGAGTTCTATAATCTTTGTTAACCCTCTGGAGTCTGATGTGATTTTGGGACCCCTAAGATATTTTGACATGCCCTGGCATTTGTGCTTATTTCAGTGACTTATTACATAGTACTGGCCAACATGTATTTTTTTTTGCATTTAGCACAAACTGTGCTACAATAATATGTGAGAAATATTAATGTACTGTACAGTTGAAGTCAGAATTATTAGCCCCCCTGTTTATTTTTTTTCACCAATTTCTGTTTAACAGAGAGAAGATTTTTTCAACATATTTCTAAACATAATAGTTTTAATAACTCATTCCTAGTAACTGATTTATTTTATCTTTGCCATGATGACAGTAAATAATATTTGACTAGATATTTTTCAAGACACTTCTATACAGCTTAAAGTGACATTTAAAGGCTTAACTAGGTTAATTAGGTTAACTAGGCAGGATGGGATAATTAGGCAAGTTATTGCATAACGATGGTTTGCTCTGTAGACAATCAATAAAAAATATAGCTTAAAGGGGCTAATAATTTTGACCTTAAAATGGTTTTAAAAAAAAAAAGGCCATTATTCTAGCTAAAATAAATCAATTAGACTTTCTCCAGAACGAAAAATATTATCAGACATACTGTGAAAATTTCCTTGCTCTGTTAAACATATTTGGGAAATATTTAAAAAAGAAAAAAAATTCAAAGGGCGGCTAATAATTCTGACTTCAACGGCGCATGCTTGTGTTTTTTTTTAGAAATAAAATATTATGCGTGGTTAATAGGTTTTGGAAAAAAAATTTTGCTAAAAAAAGGTACAAAAAACACACTGAATGGGCCTGAATAACACTTTTGAGTAACTATCCGTGTAGGCTAGAATATTTATTTCATAATTATGTGAAAATCATTCTGTTTTCTCATTCAATGAAAACATTACAATGATTTACATTTTGTAAAATCAGTGTCTGGGTCAGAATACTGTATGCGTGGGAGTGACAATGGTCATGAATAATTCACACCTGGAGAGACAAAACACACTCCCCCACTGGCTAATGTTCACCCATCAAGGGCTTTGTAAAGCAATGTCCAGCTGCAAAAGCTAGCCCAAACTAAATGCATGTTGTATTGCTGTATTATGACCATGTAAACACTATGGATAATCGATGTATGTGCACTTATACAGAATGCACAAAAATATATTTGAAATGGTATGAAACGTGTTTTAAAAACTGTGGTAATAAAAAAGTTCTTGTGCAATAATCCAGCATTTAATAATCATTTTTAAATGACTCTGAGACACTGAAGTAGCGTAATGACAATGGCTTTAAACACAAAAATAAACTAGAAAAGTAAAGACAAACTTTATGGTGGCTTGAGAAAGCCTCGTCTGAAAGTTTGAAGTAGTTTTAAAGTTTAAAAAACTATTTTTTAAGAAGTTTGAAACTACATATAGGTTAGCATGTTTCTAGTATGAATTAGCTCATTTTCACACAAGTCTTTTATCTTTTTCAGTCATAGGTCGTCAGTCTAGTTAGTTTCTACACATCTTTGACGAATAATCTCTCAGTGCGGATCGTTTTCTCAGCACTACACCAGGAATTGGTCTAAAGTGCCAGAATGACAGCTGACATTTCCCTCCTGCCTATTTTTAGTCCGACACTATTGATTGGGGGTCACCTTCGATGTCTTCGCTCAGATGCGAACCCGTCTTCATTGCACCGAGAAGATTGCACAAGCGTATTAATATGTGATGCCCCCTTCCTCGCGCACATTGTAATTCGCGTAGTAGCTGCAGTCTGATATGGGCCTCCTGTGGTGAAAGGGCTGCTGGGTAATGGTGTGAGAGCAGTATTCCCTGGCAGACAGCTTCATTAAAGGCAGTGGGATGGTTCCTGGATCAATCTTTTTTTCACGCAGGGATCGATTGATTCTCCCCTGTGTGCTGGGGATTCCTCTGTTTGGACCTGTTAACAGAGTAAAGAAGGCCGAGGGGGTGCGATGTCTCACTAATTACCCCCCCCACCCACCCCCATCGTCACTGATGAATAATGAACATATATGACATTGCGGTCTGTCTTGTAGTTACACCGGCACTGTGATGTGTTTGTTAACCCTCTGCTTTGACATCAGTGTGATTACATGTGTGTGAGTGTGTGTTTGAATGTGTCGTTTCTGGCAGCGGCTCTCGATTCTCCAGTGGTCCACACTAGAATTAATAGCTCAGCTACTTTCCAAGCTCAGCAATTACGGTTATTAAGATTAGGTAATTGACCCAGAGGGTTCGAGAGTGCTGCTGTGGAGATATGTTTAAGCAAACATCAGCCTCTCACCATAATGAGGGAATACAGACAGAGGAAAACAAAAGGCTTTTATGAGTACATTGTGATATGCATATATTTTTGTACATGTGTTTTTCCTGATGTTATTTTGTGGAATTGTCTGTTGATTAAGTGACTTTCAAACCAAGCTGCTGGTTAAAGAAATGAATTTGAGAGACCAATATGTGATTGGCTACATATTTTAGGTTCTGATCGAAATGACTAGATTTCACTCATTTGCAGAACAATTGTAAAATGTGAAAGCACCCAAGGGCTAATGCTTTTTACATCATTTTTACATGCTAATACATTTTGCTTCATCTGTCAGTGGTAGCCGTAAACATTTTTAAAACATTATTTATTTATTTTAATTTATTTACATTTATTTAATTTAATTTTATTTTTACCAAACATGAAACATATTTGTATAATTTCTTTAAAAAACAACAACAGACAAAACAAAATGTAAAAATGCATCAAATTATTATTATTATAATCATTTCATTCATTTTCCTTCTGCTCAGTCTCTTATTTATCAGGGGTCGCCACAGCGGAATGAACCACCAACTATTCTAGCATATGTTTTACACAGCAGATGCCCTTCCAGCCACAACCCAGTACTGGGAAACACCCATATACTCTCGCATTCACACACACCGGGCCGTATCATACACCTGACGTAATAAGGCACAAGACGTGTTTGGCGAGACTTGTTGCTATTTTCAGACCAGTGCAGCTCTAGTTTTCACGTTTTGCGCCACGTTGTTTAAATAGCAAATCCATTTGCACCAATTTGTTTTCATGTTCCGGTATGAAAAGGAGGTGTGTTAAGGCACATTGTTGGCGCGTTGCTATTTTGACGAATTGAAATAGACTGCGCCAGTGACCAACTAAAAGCTGGTCTAAAGTCCAGCTCAGACCGTGTTTGTTATGCACCTATGCAGCTCCATAACGTGTACACATTGCTTAAGACACACAGGATGTACAGCAACACACAAATATCTTTACATATAAAAAAAATTATTAAAATGTTTTTAAAATTTATTGATTATTTTCTACATAAATATAAAAACCACTGCCTCCATGTCTTATCTCGGGAGGCTTTTTTCAGTTTATTCATGACAATTTGCATTTTTATAATATCATTATTAGCAGTATTACTTGTGATATGCATATTTATATTTGCTTTAATAAAAACTAGTTTAGATTTGTCCACCTGTGAGGTTTTGGAGACGTATGCTTCACTATTTGGGGCATAAGAATAGGACGTGTGTTTGGATATAACTCTAGTTTTTTGACCACACTTCGTTATTATCGTTTTTATTCGTTTATTCTTTTGCTGGAAATTAGAACTGAATTTAGAAATAGTTTTGAAACAAATCTTTGTGCTTAACAAATGAAATTAAATATGTCAGCTAATGGATGTCTTCAGTGGAGTGCGTACAAACGTTTCCTTATCCATGAAAGTAAAAGAGTAAAGTAAAGAATAAAAGTAAAGTAAAGAGAAAGTAAATAAAGAAGGCTCATTCTTTATCCTTGCTAAGGGGGCCATGTCCGCCATGTAAATAGCAAGTTTTGTTTACCAGAGCACCTGGAGGAAACCCACGCGAACACAGGGAAAACATGCAAACCCCACACAAAAAAGCCAACTGGCCCAGCCGGGACTCAAACCAGTGTTCATGAGGTGAGGCGACAGTGCTACCCACTAAGCCACCATGCCACCTTATTATAATTGCAATAATTATTATCATTATTACAACCTTAATAAATATATATAATATTGTAAAATATTTAATTTTAACAATTATTTTAGTTTCTATATAATATTATTTTATATTAATTCATTTTTATAAAAAAAATGTTTTCTTTTGAAATATTTCTCTTTGGTAGACAACAAATTTGAACAACATTTTCATTACAAACTTGGGTAGATATTTGGGGCATTTTACATTTTTTTTGCACATTATATAAACAACATGCACAGATGGAGATGGGTAAATGGATTCTGAAAACGTACCGCTATATACATTTCTGGAGAGCATCAAATACGTCCAATGAGCTATGTTTATTTGCAGCTTTTGTTTTTCGCGAATCCACCAGAGGCTGATGTGTATGCATTTGAGATCTCAAATTTCTCTCGCGAGTGCCATTTGCACCTGCTGTTCTCATGTAAATCCACCAGAGGCCGCTGTTGACTGACTGACTGACAGAATGAATGAATGACCCACCCTCCTCCTTCCCTAAAACCAACCAATAGTGTTTTATAAAGCACAGATTGACCAGCGAACACCCACTTCCCTAAACCCAGCTGACAGCGTTTTGAAAAGCAATATAGAAAAAAAAGCCCCCTGATTTTTATCATGTTTTTAGATTTTACCACATTCTCACCATGTTATTTACTTGTTTATTTTATTTTTTGGCCTTTGTTTTTGTCTTACCTGCTTTCTAGAACCGTTCTTCGCCAGACTTGAGCCCCATCTTCATGGTCAACTCTTCTCTGTGTCTGAACTCCGCTGACGTATGCTGCGAGCCACTAAAAAAACTTGTAACAGCAGGAAAGCCGTCTACACGGAGGTAAGTGGTCAGCTGGTAAGTGTGAAAAGGAACGGCATCATACCGCCCCATATCGTACGTTTTAAAGATGAAATGAAGGCATGCATACTTCCTGATACATAATTCGCAATCTTCAGAAATGTATATGGGGCTACGTTTTCAGAACGAGCCTATGTTGAAAATAAATGTTTATGTGTTTGAAAACACTAAAAGATTGTGACAAGTTATGACAAGCATCTTTCTCTGCCTCAGTGTGAGCCATCGTGGTAGAGCAGATTTGAATTTACCAGCCGATCATGCTGAACATTCTAATCACGCCAATCTGATACAGTAGTACTTGTCTAAGGATTAATGAGCAGTCATTAAGGAGGAAGAGGATGATTGTTGTACATATTAGCGCAGAACAATGATACATGTCAGTTGTAAAATTCACATGAAATCTGACGTAATTGTTGACACTGCTGTCGCATTCCCAAACATCTGATCTCTGTCAAATTTATATGAAAGAAACGCAAAATTGGAAGTGAAAAGATACAGTATGATTACATGCAGTTTGTGCTCACACTAACATGAGAAAAACAAATAAGAGTCACACAAAAAAACAACAACACAGATTTGGACTACATTTGCTTGCAGTGTAACATATAATAAGAGATGCTGAAAACACTGTTATCAAGACATGCTCATGTGAAAAAAAAAATTGTTTTTCGATTTTAACAGTCACTCTAAATCAGGGCTATTCAATTAGTTTGTCACGGGGGCCAGTTCATGAAATGATGACACAACTGCATTTAAGAGCCAGTTATGTATTTTTGCTCCTTTAGATACGTTCATATGTTATGTTTTGAACTGCATAACAATTATGGATGCAACAATTATAGATTTTGGTTGTACGATTATATAGTGTGAAGAATAATCAGCGTTTCACAGTTATCACGTCTAATGTAAATTTAAGCTTTATATTAGCTAGATTTAGATCTGGACATCCCTAACTAATATTAAAAAATCTTTAAAAGGCATTTTCATTAGTAATAGTTTTTATGCTGAAGGTTTTTCTGTGCTTATAAGGCTACACAATTTAATTATGTGTGTGTTTATAGAGAGGAACGGGAGAAAATAATATAATAATAACTGTTATGAAGGTCGGCGCCAATATTTAGATTAACTGTTGTTATCATCTGCGTTCATACATACATAATCATTTTAATAATAGTTCGTTTAACATGTCTTTTGTTAACATTGCACTGAAAGCTAAGCACAACTCTCACCGTTACAGCATGAGATGTTTTCTACTGCGTGCACCCAAACAGCCCCCAGCGCGTTGCTCCGCTTGCGCCCGCATATTGGCATATATTCTTACGACATAACAAACTTGCGCGCGGGAAAGACGTAATATGGGAACGGCCCGCGGCTATAGTTATTACAGTGTGCGTGCGTATTAGCTTCGGTGGACAAGCTCGGAACTTTAAACTAGCGCACAGTTGGCAACTTGGTGTAACTTTGTTCAGCAGTTTCATTTCGTGCGGCAGAACAGAAATGCAGAAATGCGGCTTAGAGAAGCCTTTACTATTAATTAACCATGACGAATTAAAGCGCAGTTAATAGTGAAATCGGTTAATCGTTGCATCCCTAATAACGATATCAGTGCATTGTACTAAAAAACATTTCTACAAATTCGGCTGCTTTCGCCACTGTCAGGTGACTCACGCTCTGCGCAGCTCATGCTGTATTGAACAGACGCACGTCACTTCATAACTATAGCGGCCGTTTTTTGACTGAACTAAATTTATTCTTGATGTCTTGGTTACACTATTTGGAGGGCCAGAACAAATTGACTTGGGGGCCGGGTTTGGCCCGCGGGCCGCCAATTGAATAGCCCTGCTCTAAATCATTTAGCATCTTAAACCATTGTTGTAATAAAAAATTGTTAGAGAAAGAGTAACACTATTTAAAAAAATTGGTGCATGCAAGTATTAAACAAGTATTTAATTAAAAAAGTGATAAATGTGTTAATGTGTAAGACCTGACTGCACCTTATGTCATCACAACTGCTATTACTTACCAAAAAGGAGAAAATAGTTCACCTATTCCCAAAGCTAGATAAATATTTATTTAGCCCTATTTGATGATTCATTTATTATTTAGGTACAATAATTAAGACATAAAGAGAGAATTTTGTAATCAACAAAGAAAATGTAAATGAAAACTAAATAAAAAAGCTTATATATTGACTGTTTTAGTCCTATCACTTTAAAATAACAAGCACTGTACATCTCTCTGTATTTAGGGTAAAATACTGTGTACGATATCAACCTACGTTATAAGATCGATCAGGGATTAATTAGCTCATATCAATGACTCGGATCTTGAAGATTCGAATCATTGATTCGACTCAATTGAGTCGGATTGAATCAGATTAAAAGATCCACGCTTTATCTGAAATGTGTCCCGCAAATAGAGACATCACATTTTACTAATCTTGTCTATATTATTTCCGTGGCCAACGATAATAACATAACACAGAATAGGGTTAGCTTTTAGCAAGGTAACACGATCTACAGCTTGAGGCAATGACTTAGAAGCACATAAAACAAGAACACAGTTCTTACAAAGGAGAACAAAGATTTATTGAGCTACACTGTGATGCATGAGGCTAACTTCGTAATAAGCAAACAACAAACAAATGCACACACACACACACACACACACACACACACACACACACACACACACACACACACACACACACACACACACACACACACACACACACACACACCACACACACACACACACACACACACACACACCCAGGCAGTTCAGAGGATGCAAAATGAGTTGACAACCGTCCCAAATTAATCCTAGTATTTCGTACTAGATCTTAAATCACCTGAGAAACCATAAAAGCAGAGATTTGACTTATCTTTAACTGCTTAAGATCATAGGCACCAAATCAGAAAGAGACAACTGTTGTTCGTGTTACTTGCGAGTTTGTTGAAGTCTTCTTGATTGGAGTTTCCCTCGCCGGGCTGGCCTGAGGAACCACGTGGCGCTCGAGATAGGGTGGCTTCGGGTGACGTCTTTGGGATTCCCGCTTGTGAGTGGAGTTGTCCTGGGTTACCAGGGTAACTGCTGAGGGTCAGTTCGCGGAAGTACGTATGGTGTCGGGGGATCCCGAAACTCAAGAGGTTTGCTAAAAGAGTTTGTGGTGACCCAATCGTGTGGCAGGCGACCGGGGGCAGAGAGCACAGCTAGGCGCGAGCCAGCTCATGCAAAAAGCAAAGTTTTAGGGCTGCAGGGAAGTTTTAAGGGACCTGATCTGATCCGTCCCCTCTAACACTGTCACCCAATGAGCAGTAGCCATGAAGGGCCAGCGTAGCCACGGTCACTTATTAACAGACTCCAAGAGATTGCACGTGGTAAAAATCTCTTGTAAGATTGTAACTATCTGACATAAAATGTTACAAGACGGATACTGTTCGTACTACTAAGTTCTCATTTACACCAATGTATTGCAAATAAAAAAGGGTTCGGTTTAACACCAAACATGAAACATTTCAAACACATACAGATCCTTTTAACCTGTTAAGGGTAATACAACACATTATTAACCTGGTTGGTTGGAATAAACATGGCACATAAGGAAACCTATGGCTATTATTTGAAAATATCAAATTTGCCTTGGTTCTAACATTTAAGAGATTGTCTTTCTGAAGTCTTTCATTAATTGCCAGAGATCTCTTTTGTCTCTGTGAAACTCTGTCCATCTGCTTGCAATTAGAATGTCCCGAAGGCGAACATATGGCCGCAAGATCACATGATCGGTCGTTCAAAAGTCTCGTGATGGAGAGATCCTGCCGAAACTTTATAACCTCATTGTTAGATGCTTAATCATTTACGAAATGGCTGAAAGCATCTCTGTTCAGCTACGGCCAGGGTATTGGGGGAAGAGAGTCAAATGAATTGGCGCACTGTTATGTGATGGTATAAGCCCTGGAGCGAGTTCGATGAATGAAAGACAATGTGGCTGCCCCAAGATTCCAAGCCTGATTCGAACTGGTTTGATCAGCGAGTCCCTTCACCTGCTTTATTTATTTATCTATTTATTTATTTGTGTAAGTATGTTTGTACTTTCATTTTAGTTGTCTTTTACTTAATTAATTTTACTTTCCAAAATGAATCCTCATTGCACTTAAGTTTACAATGTTAATAAAGCTTGTTAACCAGTTTTTTATGATTAATGAATGAATTATAATGCTTTATTTTGTTGTTTAATTTTCATTTACAAGTAGCAGGTTATTTACAGCTACTGTACATTTCTGTCTGTTTGCATCCCGCCCCTTTGTGCCCCCTGGCGGCATAGTCGCAAACTGCTGTTACACCTAAAAACATGTTATTATGCTGTGTTCACACTAGACGCGGCTGAAGCGTCAAGCGAGAGTGATTTACATGTTAAATGAAGTGGCACGAATGACTCAATTCGCACAAATGAAGTGCAAGTTGAGCATTTTGCGCGTTTGACGAAAGAATTGCTCAAGTTGGAAAATCTGAACTTCAGCGAACATTCGCACCGCGTTAACCAATCAGGAGCTTGCTCTTGAAGGGCCGTGATTATGACGTAGCGCCTGTTGTTGGTGTCCCGGGGGAAAATCCTCCTGCTGACACGGGACAACAGGCTCGGCTCAGTCTGAAGCACTGCTGAAAGCATTTTCTGGAGAAGTTTATGAAATCACAGAGCTGGGTGCACCTCTGAATGGATCTAGTGGACTCAGACACGGCTCCAAGCGAATCTACACTGTTTTTCAGTCTTCATAAAAGCACATAAAGCACAGCTATTCTCTCAATAAAATCTATGTTAGCCATTTAGCAAAGAAGCTAGTATCACCGGGCAGACAGAAACCCCGCCCATGATGCGAAACCGCATCTATTTCTGAAGAGAATTTGATGCGCGAATGAAGCGAGGAAACTCAAAATGTTCACTCATCTATTTACACACAAATAGTGTGATTTATTCACATGTGCTGCGTCTGGTGTGAACACAGCATTAGTCCCTTAGTGCCGCTGCGGCGCCACACGTGGCAGTAATCGTCCTTTTGAAGTGCCACCCACTGTAGGAAACAAATTTCACTTTTGTTGATTTCTTAAAAAAATTATCAAGCAAACAAATAACAACAACAATAGCAAAAATTTCCAACTTTTTACAAATAGTATGTACAGACTTATATATTAAAAGAAATATATAAATTCTTGGTGTTGTTAGTATTATTATTACAGTGTATTTAGAATCAGTATATTCAGGAAGCCAGATTCACAAATACATCTTTGATATGGTCAAAGAAGCTTGCAGACAGCCTAGCAATGAAATCAAATTAAAAAAATGAAAGAGGGACCAAAGCCATATCTAGGAAGGAACATGTTATAGAGAGATCAGGGAGTAATATTTTGAGTTATACTTAGCACCTAGCAACCACATAGCAACATGCAAAAATACAATTAGAGGACCTTTGCTGTATTCAGATATCAGCTTATTAATGTGCAAAGACCTTTAAAAAAGTAATCATTGTAATTATTTAGATTTATTTAGCTTAAATTGAATAACATGCTCTAGAATATTTCAGCTATTTTTACCCATTGTTCAAACTAATTAGCTAGAAAGCTGTGCATTAAGAGTAAAAAATTAATTCACAGCAAAAGCTACAGTACTTCACAGTATGTTTAACATTGATTTTTTTTCATAAACCCTTATGTAGTAAACTATAATTTAGTGTAATTATAGAATAATTTACTCAAACTATTCAGTGCAGCACATTTAGACCTCAATATTCTCAATCGCCTTTCATGATAAATAATTAAGCATTCTTAATTTGCAAACTGAGATTGCTGTGTGCGATCTTGTACTTGTTGCAATATCCGTTTTTTCATTGCCTTAATTTAACAAATGAAATATCAACATTATGTTGATATGATGTTAGCTGTGTCCTCAGGGACTTCTCATACTGAAGTGTCTTTTTAATTTCCTCTGCATCATTTTCCTAATGCGGATGTGCTGGAGCCAAACTGTTTTTTTTCCACATTGGAAATGCGCTAACAATTGGCCACCTGTCAGGCCCGGATTTCATCCCTTTTTCACTCCGGCTTGGAATAAGCAAGATTATAAGCCACTTTCAGCTCGTGTGGAAACATTCGATCACACCATTGTTTGATCAGAGAGGTACAAACCTGCTAAATAATTAAGAGATCAGCACCCCTTTGAGAGAATACAGTGCTAAGCTCCACATGAGAGGCATCCCGGGATCCCGCTCCAGCTCAAAGCGTCCGCATTAAAACAAGCAATCACAAGCGCGATGCTGAACTTAAATGAGAATTTGTTGTTTTCTCTCCCTCACATGTATTTTTCACTCTGTCAATCTGTAGCATGAAGAGATTTGCCTTTCAAAACAAGGCTTAAAAAGCATGGTTTAATAAGCGGCGAGAAACATCCATCTTTGTTTGCGGGAGATAAGTTAAAATGTGCGGCATTCTGGGAGGTCTGCCCATTGCTGTGCATCTCTTCTGTATATATATATATATATATATATATTTACACGTTCATGCACAAACGCTTTGTCTTAAAGCCTTTTAATGGAGCTAAAAAAGAAGCAGCACTGGATGGAGGAAAAAAATAAAACAGGAAGGGGAAAAAATGAGTCACACTTTTCGCTTTACAATTTTGAAGGTGTTTGGCGTGTTCGCTTTATGCCATCTCAGAGATTAGGGAATCCAACCAGCTTCTGTTCCCCAGCATGTCCTCTTTCAACTCCCCCCTCTGCGCCAGCAGCCCCCCGTGTCACAGAATTAAACACACTCCTTATTTATTTATTTTATTTTATTTTATTTTTATTATTATTCATCCGGCGGAAAGGAGGCACCTCAGATACCTGTGACTTATAACACGCTCCCAGCCGAGCCTTTGATTGATTTTTTTGACAGAAATGTCCTCATTAGGTCGCTACAAATGGCATGAAAAGACGCACGCCGCAGAGAAGGGAAGAGGAGAGGGAAAGTGGAGGAGAGAGGAGGGAAGAAAAAGTTTGCTTGCTTTTTTGACACTTGCCAGCTTTTATCTGCGTGGCGTTTCCAGAGTACGGTTCAAAGTTGCGCGTATGCATGCGTACAGGCACACGCGTACATGCAACCCAACGCGCCTCTATAATTATAATGCACCATTAATTAAAGAAAGGGAGTATAATAGATTCCAGATGAACCTCTGTGACTAATTATCATGTCTTTGATAAGCGTGCTGACGGAGAGAGAGAGAGAATGAAAGAGAGTGAAGGGGGCTCAGGGCATCAGAGAAAGAGAAAACCTATGGAATGGGAAAGAGAGGCAGTTTTGAATCTTCCCCAACATGGCATCCGGAGACGGGGTTGCACACTTGAATTCAAAGCCTGTTTTCTTAATTAAAGGGTTTAATGGTAATGGGGTTGGGCTGCCTGAAGAGAGATCCAGAGACAGAGAGAGGATTATGGGGAAGATGCGACTTGAGATAAACAAAAGTTCTGTTTTTTTTGTGTCTCGCTTAGATAAGTTTTGGAATATTTGTGCTACATGTTCAAGTCCGCCACTTATTTTTGGCATGTGATTGAAATTATATTTCGGTGCAGCTTCAGATGGTGGAGGAATTAAGATAAGTAGCTTTGCTTTAAGTGTAACACCAGAATAATCTCTCATATCGGCACCTTTTAAAAGGCAGAAAAAGAAAACATAAACAGCATTACATTTTTTTAGGGTGTGTGTGTGGGGGGGGGGGGGGGGGGGCAAGTTCTGTGTATTGGGATGTAGTTTACACTATACACAACACTGACAAGCGTGCGGTGATGTGTATACAGCAATAATAGACTCATTTCATCCATTGTAGGCATAACAGAGATTCGAAAATAAACAGATTAGGATTAATTATGTAGTGTGTGGAGTATAAATTCATCTTGAAGATTTCTTTGGGTAGAACTGTGCATGTGTGTGTGTGTGTGTGTGTGTGGCTGCAGATGGAGTCCTTGGCGAAAACCTGTTGACACATTGAGACCATTAGTGCTGTTTTCCTTCTACTCTCACTGCCAGTCTGCCTCTGCCACCTCTCCTGCTGACGAGAGTAAAAATACTCCGTAATGCCAAACGCCAGTGCTTTCTGCTTTAAAATCCACCGTTCGCCCATCTGTAAGCTCCTGTAATGTTAGTTATGGAAATATAAGTGTGAATCTCACAAATGAGAGAAAGAAAATAAAACAGAAGATGATATGTTGCGTAAGGAAAATGGTTATTGCAAAATAATATTGAAAAGGCTGTTAATATTTGTGTTTTTTTTGTATTGTTTAATTGTTAAATGATAATTAAATTAATGATATCAGTTGATTTTGATGGTCCGTTTAACACATTTTGTTGATTATAAGTAGGATCAATCAGAATCTGTAGACTTTCTCAATATTTTTGCAAAGAACTTTGTAAAAAAAATCTGTGGATTTACAATATTATATTTTAGATTAGTCAGTACTGAATCCGGAGCTTATCTAACAAAATAACTTACGATAACGGTCCAAAAACCAGTACACCCAAATTCATGTTACAGAAAAATATTAAATACAAATGTAAAAAAGAGGAAAATTAATTAAATTAAATTATTAAGACATTAAATTATTTAGTTGAAATTTAGTAGGTTGTAATTTTTTTTACAATATTTTAATTATTATTAATATTATTTATTATTTAATATTGTAATTTAGTTGTATTTTCTTTCAATTTCTAAATATGTTTGGTGACTAAAATATTATTTTAATAAATATATCTGTTTAATAAATCTGTTTTGTTCAAATGCACCAAATACATTGCCTATATTCACTGAGAAATGGATAAAAATATTCATTTTCAAAATGCAGTGTACTCAATTATGCTGAGAACTGTATGTGAAATAATTTTGAGAGTACAGGAGCTGAAAAACATAACACATAAAATAAAAATAAAATAACTTCTTACAGAGCAAATACAATTAGAACCATTTGTTTGGTAAATAAAGCTACAGTACAATAAGTCGTTCATATAATATATCTAAAAGACAGATAGTTACTTTACAAATTTTACCATATTTAAATCCTCTGAACATTTACATATTAATGAATAACATCAATGAAATTAATATAAAACTGAATAAATATAAATAAATACACAATTAACACTTAAATAAATAGATGGAATGATGGGCTCAAAAATCATCCGGAGATCTGCAGATGTTGGCCTAGTTATAAGTTACAGTGCAACTACATGCCAACTAATTATCATTAGAGTTTAATTAAACTATAATGTTAGGGTTAATATAAGTTGACATCATGAGAATATCTGTTGGTGGAGCAGTATTAGCAAAAATTAAAGGAATACTTCATCCAGTAATGAAAATTCTGCCATTATTAACCCATCCTTGACTTCCAAAACCAAACCAGTTTGAGTTTTTTGTTCTGTTTGGCTGTACTGGGCGACATGGTGGCTCAGTGGTTAGCACTGTCACCTCACAACAAGAAGGTCGCTGGTTCGAGACCCGGCTGGGTCAGTTGCCATTTCTTTGTGTAGTTTCTGTGCAAGTTCCCTCAGTGTTCGTGTGGGATGCCTCCGGGTGCTTCGGTTTCCCCTACAGTCCAACGACGTGCGCTATAGGTGAAGTGAGTAAACTAAATTGATCGTAGTGTATGTGTGTGAATGAGTGTGTATGGATGTTTTCCAGTATTGGGTTGCAGCTGGAAGGGCATTCACTGTGTAAAACGTATGCTGGATAAATTGGCGGTTCATTCCGCTATGGCGACCCCTGATGAATAAAGCTAAAGGAAAATGAATGAATGAATTGTGCTGTAATTTTACAGCACATCTGTATTTAATAATTTACGGTGCGCTTGTAAAATCTACAGCATTACTCGCAATTGTTGGCAAAATTTCCAAGCGCACTGTAAATTATTAACAATTACAACTGTACTGTGTTTTTACATCACAACTGTAATTGTTAATTTACAGTACTTGTATATTTTACAGTATTACTGGCAACTAAAATTGCCAGTAATACTATGAATTTTAATACTATGTAGGTTAATAGTTACAGGTTTCCAACATTTTTCAAAATAACTTTTTTTTTGTTCAACAAAAAGGTAAAAAACTCAAACTGGTTTGAAACAAGTAAAGGGTGAGCAAATTTAAATTTGAGGTGAATTGTCCCTTTAAGCAGACAGTCTTCTAATACTTTAACTCTTTAACTGCCCCACCAAGAAAAACATTCTTGGATTGCATTTCTTAACTCACCATAATTTCTAAAATATCAACCTCTACCAAATGGTAGATATGTCGGTTTATGGTTAAAGTACCGAAATTAATACAAATACTATGAAAAAACTATGAAGTGTAAGACCAATTTATTTAAAAACATAATCAAAATAAAACATTTTTGAACACTAAGGCTGCGTCCGAAACCGAATACTTCCATACTATACAGTACGCTAAAATCAGTATGCGAGCCGAGTAGTATGTCCGAATTCATAGAATTCGAAAATCAGTATGCGAGAAGTACACGGATGACTTACTACTTCCGGCGAGATTCTGAAGTACGCATCCCATGCATGCTGCGCTATCCCATGATGCCCCGCGAGATAATTCATGAATGGGATTGAAGCAACGCAACTGACGCAGGTAGGTCACGTGACCATGACAAAATGGCGGATGTAGTACGTCCGAATTACATTCATACTTATTACATTCATACTGTATAGAACGTACTTTTCTAACGGCCGAGTAGTACGTTTAAATTCAAACGCAGTACCCACTGAGTAGTAGGCGGTTTCGGACGCAGCCTCAATCATCTTTATTTTTTGAAGTATGACATAAAATATTTCATCTTCTCATTTAACATGTTTTCTTGTTTGTTTGTTTTTTTTTTAAAATAAAAACAAAATCAAGTGTAGTAGTGCAACAGGATTAAGTTTGTTTGATTTTATTTGTAAACCAACAGTGCTGTGCAAAGTAAACCAATTTAAAACAGTCAAAATATGGTCAATCATTTGGTAGAGCAGGTAAATTAATGAGAATTAGTTGGCATGTAGTTGCAATCTAACTTATGGTCAACAAAATATGCATAAGCGGCCATCAAAACAAATACCAAACTAATTTAAAAAAGAAATTTCTAAACTAGTACTACTAAAATTAAAAATTAAATAGCAAATCATAATAACACATTATTGACATATGTAGACTGAAAAAAAATAGCAGTAAGAAAAATTCCATTCTTTTAAAATATTAACTATTTTTTTTTTACAAGTAATTTAAATAATCCTAAAAATAAGCTTGATGTTCTTTAAGCAAAACAAGTAACAATATTATTATTTTTATTATTAATATTAATGCTGTAATAAATTATAGAAAGGGAGATCAGGATCTTGACACACACAAACACACACACATGACAGACTGTCAACTTCCTACTTATAAATAAATAAATGGCAGCAAAAGAAATGTTCACCCTTATCTATTCACAATTTATTCATATATTTATTTTCTTAATAGTCTTACGATGAAGCTTTTCTTGGATAGATGAATGGATATTAGTTTCTTGTGATGCATTCAGGATATTATATTATGTGATAACTCTGAAACCGTAGAGTGCTACTGGTCTAACAGAGTGCAACAGATTGGTTGCCATGAACAACATATAGTCAATCATAAAGTAACACGGCATTATTAGCAATCAAGAATAAAGTACTCCATGTGTTTGATTTTGGGTCAAATAATGACTATAACAAGTCCCTGACAGGTTTTCAGAGTCTCAGCCATACCCTTTTTAAGCCAGACATGACGCGATCATATCTGACCCTTGTTCACTCGCTTTAGCTTGATTTTAATGCGGCTCACCTCTTCATGTTAGACCAGCGGACAAGGGAGATCATTTAGGAGAGTCTGAAATACAAGCCGGCGCTCTGATGATATAGATATGAAAGCGTACGGGGAGGCTCATTTGAAATGTTTGTGCGAAAAAGGAAAGAGAAGGAGAGCGAGCGAGTGAGAGTGACAGAGAGCAAGAGAGAAGGGAAAGTCGGTGGCAGTGCTGAACCTGACACTAATGAGCCGCCTTTCTGATGGGACCTGACAGCGCAGAAGAAAGCTGAATCCCTCGACACTGACGCTACACAACACTCCCTCCTAATTGGAGCAGTGTGTATGTGTGCGTGGTGTGTGCAGGGAAACCTGGGCAGAAATAAGATCCGCTTTGTGCGAAACATGTTAATAACAATGATAATACAGTCTTGAGTGTGACTGGGACCGCGGTTTATTTGTAGATGCGCGACGGTGCGTCTGAGGTTGACATTGTTCGATATACACCAAACTCTCTTTCTTTCTTTCTTTTCTTTCTCTCTCATTCACAGTTTCTCTGCTCATTTGCGTGCATTTGAGGAAATTGCTGTGGTACTGTAGGGTTGTTGCTTTAAATTAGTGTGCGAGTGTGACTGTCATCGGCTTAATACATTAATGATCAAAACAAGACTTTAAATATAGGCCAATTTGGTTTTTATCTGTTATGTGTGTGCTGGAAAACATGTTATGTTTCATAAGTGGACTAAGCAACAAATTTCTTTAATTAAAAATGGGGTTATTATGCTAGAGCGCCATGTAAAGCAGAAACAGTTCTATCCAGATCGTTATTTCCATGCCGTGCCTTATTTGTAAGTCAAGACATGTTGAAAAGAAGTGGTTCAACACTGCATTTGGATGTTTATTGTTATAAAAACAACACTGGAGAAAAAATAAATACATTTCTTTAGGCATACATTACATGTACAAATACACTACGGAAAAAGGACACTTCAATATTTTCAGTTCCTCTGGATTTATAATTTGTAGTTATGTTTTTAGTAGTGCTAGGCAGCACTTAAAATGTTGAATCACAATTAATTACATGATTTATTTTGGAATTAATTCTATTCGTATATGCAAAATTCAACAATGAATTCAAAAGTAGTGCATTGCTTTTATTTGAAAACTTTTTGTATATGAAAAATCAACCCAGGCTCATTCTGAAAACGTACCCCATATACATTTCTGGAGAGCGCCAAATACGTCTCAGAAGCTACGTTTTTTTGCAGTTTTTGTTTTCAGGAATCCACTAGAGACCGCTGTGTGCGCTTTTTGAGATCTCAAATTTCTCTCGCGAGTGCCATTCGTGCCCGCTGTTCTCATGTAAATCCACCAGAGGCCGCTGTCGACTGACTGACTGACTGACTGACTGACTTATTGGCTGACCGATCGACTGACCCACCCTCCTACTTCCCTAAACCCAACCAATAGTGTTTTCAAAAGCACCGATTTGGACTCGAACCCTGTCGTTGTGGTCAACTCCACTCTCAAGTCTGCTGATGTATATGGCGAGCTAACTGGACAAACTGGCAACAATGGGAAAGCCATCCACATGGAAGTAAGCGGTCAGCTGGTAAGCACAAAATGAAACGATGTCATACCGCTCCTTAGCATTCGTTTTAAAGACGAAATGCAGCCATACGTACTTCTGGCTACATAATTCTCGATCTCCAAAAATGTATATAGGGCTACGTTTTCAAAATGAGCCTATTTTGGAAAAACTTATATAACATTAAACAACTGAGGTGTTTTTATAAACAGTATACCCTTTACTTATTAACAGTTAAAAATACATTGTAAATCTTTACTTAAACTTTAATGTAATACATTTAAATCTAAAGCCAAACCTATTTGCAACTGCCATGACATTTAGTGTAATTAAGTGATTATTACATCAATGGTTCTCAGTTCCTGTCCTTGCACCACACTGAAAGCATAGAAAACCACTAGTCCTGTCCAGTCTTGCATATTATACTTGTCTCAAGTTTACTCGGGTTGTGCACTCATTTCTCCCGTCTTTGTTTGTGTCTTTGTCTTTGATTTGAGTATGGGGTCTCGGGTGGGTTCGGACCAACATAGGCTCGTTCTAAAAACGTAGCCCTATATACATTTCTAAAGAGATCGCAAATTATGTAGGCAGAAGATTGCATGGCTGTCCTTAAAATGAATGCTACTGGCTGCTATGACTGCGTTCCTTTTCGCGCTAGCAGCTGACCACTTACTTCCGTATGGACTCTCGAGAGATATTTGAGATCTCAAATGCGTACACATCAGGCCTCTGGTGGATTCGCGAAAACAAAAACAGCAAAAAAGCTTAGCTCCTGGAACGTATTTCGTGATTTCCAGAAATGTATATAGGGCTACATTTTCAGAATGAGCCTGGGTTGGTTCAGACTGTGCTTGGTCTCGTCACTTGTCACCGGTGCATGATCTCAGACGTGCTCGAGTCGTGTTCTCGCATTCTTGTGTTTTAGTTTTGGATCAGTGCCGAGGCTTTAACTACCATATGTGTGAATATTCTTTCACTTACCGTGCGCTCATGTCTTGCATTCAGTCTTGTGTTGGCATTGTATGTAGCATGTGACTCATGTTCACATTTACATGTTATGTTTTATGTGGACACATGGTTCAAGAATGTTCTCACTGGCTGTGTGTTCTCGTCATGTTTTTATGTGAGCACAAGGCTTTTGTTTTTGTTACTTTGTGCTATGTGCTTTCCTGTCTATTGTTTAGTCTCTTATACCTTGTTATCCTATTATAAGTTAATTATGTTCACCGGTTTGTTCATTGATTTTCGCTTGCTCATACAGTAGCTTACTAGTGTTTGCTGTCCTGTGCCAGTTCATCATTAATGTTTGCTGTGGGACTTTGCTGTCTTGTTCCTGTCCTGCCTTGCCAGCCTGGTCAAGAGAAGTTTAGTTTTTTAGTTACTCCTTTCCCCCTCAGGGTTGTTTTTGTTGCCTTTTATTTTACTGTATACAAAATAAATACTCATCCAAGACTGTACTTGCTTGAGTCATCGCTCCTTCCCTTTATTCCAATGGTCTCAAACTCAATTTCTGGAGGGCCAGAGCTCGGCACAGTTTAGCTCCAACCACCTCCAACTTATACCTGTTTAATAGTCCCTAGTTGTCTTAAACACCTTGATTAGTTTGATTAGGGTTAGAGCAAAAAGCCATGGTCACACTGCACTTTTCGCCCCATAGACTTCCATTCATATGCATATGACTGCGGCAGACTGGAAACGCAAGCTTGGGCGACAAATTTGGCATTTTGCTGCGCTTGGTGAAGTTTGACCTGCAAAATCGCGTCACGTGACTGTGTGAGACCAGTAGAAGATCAATACATGACCTCTCTGATAATGGCTAGGCCAACACATTATCTGCGCACGCAAAAATCCACAGATTTCCGCAGATTTTTAACACCCTTCATTGAGTCTACAGTATTAATTTACTTGTGTAAATGAGTGCAAATTTATATTTTTTACGTTTTTTAATTAATTTCAGAAACATTATTGACTAATATGAAAATGTTCAAATGATTTATTGACAATACAGTTTGTAAAGGAATTATTTCTGTCTTTTAGTAGAGATATTATATAAGAGACTTGCTTTGTTTACCAAACAAGTGGATCTAATTGGATTTGCGTTGTAAACATTAAATAAAAGTAAAAAAGATATTATTTTTGTTTCATATTTAATTTCCTTTTTAGTTATGATACTCACAAAATCATTCTGCACAAATTTGCTGATTTTGTACAAATTTCTGGGCAGAAATAGCAAAAAATGTTCACAGATTCTGTCCCTACCAATGGCATGTATAAAGATTTAAAATGTCAATTGACTAGTATTTTAGTGCTTTTTAAATAGAGTTTTTAATATAACAAGATTTTCTAAAATTAAAAGGACACAATCCAACGTACAGGCGGTATTATACTTTGTTTTTGTCTTTGACCTGTTGCCTAATAGGAAGCAGAGAGAAAACATTTGTGGGAAATGAATTATTTAAGACGAAAGAGAATTTATTTACAGGTCCTATACACATTCTGTTAAAGCTAATATTTAATTTGTTCACAGCAGATGTTTATTAAGGTCATAAATAGCATGGGGGAACACACACATCTATGATAGGAAAGTAATAAACAATTTAAAAAACACAAATGTTCAAATTCATGAATTATTTTGTGAATTGCATCTCAACTCTGAACAAAATCCCGCTGGGAGCAGTTCAAAATCCATGTTTTAAATGTAAAACAAATTCATTTTCCTCAGAGACTGCAAAGGCAGTGCATGCAGAGAATGGCCTATTAGCACAAAAAGTGACCAGGCTCATTTTATCACACTTGCTCAATATTATCCCTTTCAAGCTGAAATTCAATACAACATAAGGTTTTCACATCAAGCTGATTCTAATTGACAATGCGCTGTAAAAAAAGCGAGGCAGGTTAAAGCGAGGGGTGGACTGATTGCGGTATACTCACTCCTGAGGTGATTACAGGCCCTGACTCTCATGCTCAAATGAATGTGGACTCAATTATGTTTCCCTTTTTGTCCTCCGTTGCCAATAGATTCCTCCCCCCCCCAACCCCTATGGTGCTGTTTCCTCCTCTGAATCAATCATTTTTAATTTATCGGGGGGATTTATGTGACAATGGCTGATGAGAGTTTCAATAAGGCAGGAGAAGGAGAGAGAAAAAAAACACTGAGATGAAAAAAAGCCCATGCAAATCTCTTGGATGATGCGATTAGTGTTGGAAACCAAATCAAGGCTGACTTGAATAGACACAGAACACAAAATCATATTAGGTTGAATTCGATGTGCATGGCTTTACATTCAACACTGCATCCTCACACACACACTTTCTCATTCTGTTTGTCTTTTTTTTTTCATTTTACTGACCTGAAAATGCTTTTCCACATTACATATTCTCTAGATATTCCTGGCTCATCCCGTCCCGTACCCCTCGCATAGATGTTTTGGAGGTTTAAGTGCAACACAAAAACTGCCAAAAGCCCTACGAACAAAGTGTTGCCACTTATTCCGTTATCACATTTCACAGCGCGCAACACATGTACGAGTTTGAAATATTTCCCCCCGGGTGGTGTTTGACATCCTAACCATGACAGAACTGCTTTTGTACATCAGAAATATATGTGATGTTAATTTTGTAGGTAAGAGCGGTGACCCGTACATCAAAAAAAAGCATGGCATATCATTTTTCTGTGATCCTTTCAGCACGGTTAAATGAAGAGTGGCGTGAGGGTTGACAGGATCTCTGAGTGAAGCGCCCGAGAGCTAAAGTGCATTTATTTTATGTGTGTGCGTTTGAATCACTGGGCCTGGCATTCATGGCCAGGTCCTCGACGTGAGGTTCCCTAGCACAGATGGTCCTCTCTGTAGGGCAGGGCAGGGAACGGGGACTCCCCCCTCTGCCCCCCTCCGCCACAGAAGGTCGAACTGTCCGAGCAGTCAGGGATGCCTCAGCCACTCGCGTGCAGCACTTGTCTCTGAAAATATGTAAACATGGCCATAAACAAGTCTAAAATGGACATTTTACTGATCTAAAAAGGAATTTTTGGTTATTAGAATGATTCAGCTTATAAAAATATATGCAAACATTGAACTTGTATCAGTATTCAATCAAAAGGAATGTTATATTACAGTACATGTGGTTGACCAACCTGATCACATGAGGAAATGTAACTTTTTGACCTATTGTCAGAAAAGCGGCTAATGCGTATGAATTCATACAATTTCATTTGCATGAAAAAATAATTATTAAAGGGAGGCGTGCCTTCAAACCCCACCCCTAAACCTACCCCTCATTGGTGAATGAGCAAATCGTACTAAAGCAGGGATGCCCAAACTTTTTCTTCTGAAGGGCCAAAAACCAAACTTGATTGAGGGGAGTGGGCTGAAGATATGTATATTCAACTGTATTACAAAATTACCATGGATAATTTATTATTATTATTATTTCAAAATAAATAGAAAACATTACTTTAATCATATTAACTAATGCATAATATATTATTTACATTTTATAATGGCCCTATTATAATGAAAACATAATTCCATTTATAACACAATAGAGTTTACTGAGTCGGTGCCAATAGCCTAGTGGCTATTGCATTGACATATAGCACTAAGGTGCTCACGGTGACCAGAGTTCGATTCCCGGCTTGAGGTCCTTTGCTGATGCCTCCACCCATTCTCTGCTCTTCATGCATTTCTGTCTCAACACCACTGTCCTATCAAATAAAGGTGAAACCCCTAAAAAAAACAATAGAGTTTAATGCCGAATACACTAGCCAAACTGCCTTTGCCTTGATTTGCTCACTGAGGACTTTTGAATTGTGGTCTATATGTTAAGCAACAGTATGTTTGTTAAAAAAAAAATTGGATTCATTTTTAACATTTAATTGAAACACTTTTTTCGCAGCTTAACAACAAAATAAACAAGTGAAAGGTTACGTTAAATTAGAAATGACTATGTGTATTAAAGACATTAACCCCAACCGTTCCCAAAATTATCTCTCTTCTCAGATGGGATGGTGGGCCAAATCAAATGTTACCGTGGGCCAACTTTGACCCCTGGGCCCTAGTTTGGGCATTTCTGTACTAAAGAGTACAAATAAGATCATACAAATTAATATGAGTTAGCTACTAAATCAAAATGTTACGAATTCTCATAAGAGTGCATTGGATTGACCATCTCATGGGAGCATCGTTTTGACATGACATGACCTGTTTATATCAATAAACCCTCTATTTAATGTTTGTAGACATTATTACATGTAGTGTGTTTTTCATAGTAATTGCTTTGGAGGAAAACCTTTTGGTTTCATTCATAGTTTTTTTACAATCTGCTTATTCCTCATATTTTCCCCCTAAAAGTGCTTTTTGTAAACAAATCTATACAAACAAAATAAAACTGCAACCTAAGCCAAATTTACACACTTAAATAATAAAAGCACAGTAATTACTGTCATAATCAATGAAATTAATAAATTATGTATATTATGTATTGCATAATAAAAATGACAATGATACATTACATTGCACAAATACATGTACTTTGTGAAACACTTATGGCTGATTTATATTTTATTTATACTGATTTATACTCCGTTAATTGCTCGCAGATGGTTTGGCGCAGATTTCATGCAGTCGCATACCCTTCAACGTGGCTGACGCCAACCCTGACATGCCCCTCTCAAAAAATTTAACTACATGACACATCACACAAACTTTGTGACTGGGCTGACAGTTGCAGAAGAAGAGCGAGTCAATTGGTGCGAGTGTTTAGCATATGACGAGTCCTGTGGAGGAGCTCCAAATAGACACTTTTGTCTTGTGTTTACTCTATAGTTAAAGTTGTTTATTGCAATGCTTTATGTATTTCATTCATTCATTCATTTTCTTTTCGACTTAGTCCCTTTACTACTCCGGGGTCGCCACAGCGGAATGAACCGCCAACTTATCCAGCACATGTTTTACGCAGCGGATGCCCTTCCAGCTGCAACCCATCTCTGGAAAATTATGTATTTCATATTATATATAAATATAAATAAATGTTTATACATGGATGTGCGCATTTACACTCACTGGCGACTTTATTAGGTACACCTGTCCAACTGCTCATTAATGCAAAGTTCTAATCAGCCAATCACATGGCAGCAACTCAATGCATTTAGGCATGTAGACACGGTCAAGAGGATCTACTGCAGTTCAAATCGAGCATCAGAATGGAGATGAAAGGTGATTTAAGTGACTCCAGTGAGCGGCAGTTTTGTGGACGCAAATGCCATGTTAATGCCAGAGGTCAGAGGAGAATGGCCAGACTGATTCAAGCTGATAGAAAGGCAACAGTAACTCAAATAACCACTCATTACAAATGAGGTATGCAGAAATGCATCTCTGAATCCACAACATGTACAACCTTGAGGCAGATGGGCTACCGCAGCAGAAGACCACACCGGGTGCCACTCCTGTCAGCTAAAAACAGGAAACTGAGGCTACAATTCACAAAGGCTCACCAAAATTGGACAATAAAAGGTTGGAAAAACGTTGCCTGGTTTGATGAATCTTGATTTCTGTTGCAACATTCGGATGGTAGGGTCAGAATTTAGCATCAACAACAGGAAAGCATGGATCCATCCTGCCTTGTATCAACGTTTCAGGCTGGTGGTGGTGGTGTAATGGTGTGGGGGATATTTTCTTAGCACACTTTGGGCCCATTAGTACCAACTGAGTATCGAGTCAATGCCACAGCCTACCTTAGTATTGTTGTTGACCATGTCCATCACTTTATGACCACAGTGTACACATCTTCTGATGGCTACTTCCAGCAAGATAACGCACCATGTTATAAAGCGTGAATCATCTCAGACTGGTTTCTTGAACATTACAATGAGTTCACTGTACTCAAACGGCCTCCACAGTCACCAGAGCTCAATCCAATAGAGCATCTTTGGGATGTGGTGGAATGAGAAATTCGCATCATGGATGTGCAGCCGACAAATCTGCAGCAACTGCATGATGCTACCATATCAATATGGACCAAAATCTCTGAGGAATATTTCTTTTACCTTGTTGAATATTCACACACATCACATAATAAATGTATACAGTACACACTAAACTTTTATGTAAACAACTTTTATATGTGAATAATCATTAAACACTCATCAAATTTAAGATAAATATCAGATTTCTCAGTTCTCACTGCAACACAGACAAAAAATACTGCATTCAAAATGTGCATTTCTCTGAAATGTCTTGGCCAAACACAGAGGTGGCCACATACAGTGTTAGACCTTTGATAAAGCCAAACGCGTGAGCTGTTACTGAACCAACAACTTCCTGTCACAGATCTCCGAACGTATGTAACTTCCATTGGGAAATGGACGCCCAGACGTTCCTTTATGTTCAGTAAGGCCACAGAACAGCGCGTGGCGATCTGATGAATGGCGTCCGCTGAGCTGTGCAGTCTGGTGCCGATGGGGGGGATTTTCCAGCCTTCCAGAATCTTCTCAGGGAAGCCAGATCAATAGAGAGACACACAGATGGCTGGGGTTGTTCCTGCTCGGTGAGATTTGGAAAAGGTCTTGAGGAGGGATTAGAGTTGTTTCTGCTATTCCTGGGAAGGAAGGGCCAGACTAAAATCAGGTCAGAGGAGGTAAACAAGGAGACGGAAAAGATTTGTCGAAGTCTGAGAGTGACTGACCTATCTACTGTACTCACTCACTGAGAACTTCCTGTAGTGCCAGCAGATATGAGGTTCAGCTGGCATACAGTGCATGCCAAAACATCTTAGAGATAAATAGTTGATGCTAGTTTAGAATGATAAAGCAATATGTAACTCAGGCTTAAAACTTAACTTTCGCTACTGTAGATTTCTGCGAAACAAGGCTTTTCCCACTGTGCATAGTTCGTGCACAGTGACTTTTTTAACATCAAAAACTTGCTTTGTAGTAATGCTTTTCTACTACAGCATTTATAGGGCATTTGACTTTGAAAATGTCACAAAATGTGCATTTTATTTAATCTCTGCATTAAACTGCCTTAGCTATGTATGGTCTTATCAGAGAGTCGATGCAAGATTGTTATTTTCCATTGACATTAATAAAGTTTTAGGTCAAGTTCTCCAAAAATAGATTTAATAATGTATTTTTCTCTAAATGGCTGCTCTAAAATTTGGAAATGACAGAAAAACCAACTGATGGATCATAAACAACCACCATTATTGCAATATGGATGAATCTTCAGGCATAATGATTATTGCCAGATGATTGCCATAATAATATATATTTTTTTACTTAAAAAGAGTATTTTTTGGAGTCTGTGTGCTCCTATAGTTAAAGTATATGACACCTGCAAATGACTATGAAGGGAAGGATAAGTAATATGTAAAAGGTGTTGCATTAATCCAGTGTTCAAGCAAAAGTCTGCAGAATTTCCATTATATTATATTATATTATATTATATTATATTATATTATATTATATTACATTATATTACATTATATTATATTATATTATATTACATTATATTATATTATATTATATTATATTATATTATATTATATTATATTATATTATATTATTGTGCGACGCAGTGGCGCAGTAGGTAGTGGTGTTGCCTCACAGCAGGAAGGTCATTGGTTTGAGCCTCGGCTGGGTCAGTTGGCGTTTCTGTTTGGAGTTTGCATGTTCTCCCTGCATTCGCGTGGGTTTCCTCCGGGTGCTCCGGTTTCCCCCACAGTCCAAAGACATGCGGTACAGGTGAATTGGGTGGGCTAAATTGTCCGTAGTGTATGAGTGTGAATGAGTGTGTCTGGATGTTTCCCAGAGATGGGTTGCGGCTGGAAGGGCATCCGATGCGTAAAAACATGCTGGATAAGTTGGCGGTTCATTCCGCTGTGGCGACCCCGGATTAATAAAGGGACTAAGCCAAAAAGAAAATGAATGAATTAATTATATAATAGTCATGATCACCAGCAATCCAACCCTCATAGATCGCCAGGAATCATACACTTTTACTCAGGAGTACAAATCTGTCACCATATGGACTATAAATTCTGTCATGCACCACACACTCACACCTGTTCCTGTTTTCCACTGATTGCTAACACACACAGCTGAAGCTGTTCAGAACTGATTACATGGACTTTAAAAGCAGCATAGACACACACATCAGTTGCTGAGTCTTGTTAAACATACTGTGAACATTACACTCTAAAAAATGCTGGGTTGGTTTTTTAACCCAAATGCTGGGTTGAGACTGCTTGGTCACAAAATTGGGTTGATTTAACCCAATTTGGGTTGAAAGTCGATCTTGATCTATAACCCAGCAGTGCTGGGTTGGGAACGCGGACGTGAAAGAGAACACGCACGTCACATCAACATGCAGGGACATCAACGTGAGAAACCGCCATTTTCTTTGCGCCGTCTTTAGAGGGAAGCGAGTGAAATTCTGTCTAAGACGTAAGTTATTCAGTGTGTATTTAACAACTTTCATAAGAAATAACACATTTAGTTTACAGTATAATCTATATACGCACTTTTTTTAAACCTCACTTTTTTTTTAAACCTAACCACTACGCGACGACCGCGCTTCGCCTCGGGGCCGGACCTGCGTCGCCTCACGACCGGACCTGCTGCTCGCCTCACGACCGGACCTGCTGCTCGCCTCGCGACCGGACCTGCTACTTCACTTCGCGGCCGGACCTGCTACTTCACTTCGCGGCCGGACCTGCTGCTCGCCTCGCGACAGGACCTGCTACTTCACTTCGCGGCAGGACCTGCTGCTCGCCTCGCGGCCGGACCTGCTGCTCGCCTCGCGACCGGACCTGCTACTTCACTTCGCGGCCGGACCTGCTGCTCGCCTCGCGACCGGACCTGCTACTTTACTTCGCGGCCGGACCTGTGGCTTTGTGAATGGGAAAGCGCGCGTGACATCTGAAGGAGCTTGAAAAGATAAGGTAATTTCCTTAATTTTTTAATATTATTTTTGTATAGGCAAAGTCCCTTTATTCTAGAGTCTTTGGTATCTACTTTGTTAGATTTTATAAGCCCCACACCAAGGATAGTTAGGATAATTTTAGGAGCTTTTTGTTGTAATAAAATGCCTTTTGAATGACAGATTTCTCTGTGTAGGTTAGGTAATGGCAGCACGTACTGTGATTTGTATTCTTAAGCTGTAAAACAGTAAGTAGTATTTTTACTCCTGTACTTCTTAAATTGATTTTTGTAACAATACTTTGATGCATAAGAGTGTTAAATTCAGCTTTTTTTTTTTGGTCAGAACATACTTAATAATTTTCCTGCTCTGCTTGTACATGTTGTTTAGCTGTACATTGAATAGCAAATGTTATTAGTTTACTGTGAGCCTTTTACATTGTAGACATGATTTGAGAGAACTGTTATCTTTAATTAATCCTGTACGTATGGCTATTTTGATGCAGACGTCTTAGCTAAGGCTAAATCCAACCTAATCATCTTCGAAAAAAGTTTGACCACCATTTTATGTGACACCCTGGATAATTATGATCATTTAGAAGTATTTTTGTGATAAAGTGACTTTTGGCTGATCTTTTTTACTTAATTTTGCTAAAATGCTTCTGCTTCTGTTATTCTTTTTCAGATGAATGAATATGTGCAAACCAAACTAAAAGAGTGGAATCTTCAAGAGTGAATCCCCACATGTGAAGGTATGTAGTAATATTTTACTTTGTTCATTGTAATCATTAGGGCTGCCCTTGTCTAAAGATTTGTCTGGTTGACTTGTGATGTTCATGTGAAGCATTAGTTGAATAATTACACATTTATTAATAAACCATCATTCATTCATTTTCTTGTCGGCTTTGTCCCTTGCGGGGTCGCCACAGCGGAATGAACCGCCAACTTATCCAGCATGATTTTACGCAGCGGATGCCCTTCCAGCCGCAACCCATCTCTGGGAACTTCCACACACACATTCACACTCATACACTATGGACAATTTAGCTTACCCAATTCACCTGTACTGCATGTCTTTGGACTGTGGGGGAAACCGGAGCACCCGGAGGAAACCCACACGAACAGGGGAGAACATGCAAACATGCAAACTCCACACAGAAACGCCAACTGACCCAGCCCAGCCGAGGTTCGAACCTGCAACCCAGCGACGTTCTTGCTGTGAGGCAACAGCACTACCTACTGCGCCACTGCGTTGCCCCTTTAATAAACCATATAAATCATAATTAATAATGATTGCATAATGCTTTTCTTACAGTTATTTTATTAATAATGAATGTTATTTTTATGTTTGTTATTAGGGTGGCATGGGGGTGCAGTGGTTAGTGCTGTCGCCTTACAGCAAGCAGGTCGCTGGTTCGAGCTTCGGCAGGGTCAGTTGGTGTTTCTGTGTGGAGTTTGCATGTTCTCCCCGTGTTGGCGTGGGTTTCCTCTGGGTGCTCCGGTTTCCCCCACAGTCTAAAGACATGCGGTGTTGGTGAATTGGGTAAGCTAAATTGTCCGTAGTGTGTGTATGTGTGTGTGAGAATGAGAGTGTATGGGTGTTTCCTAGTGATGGGTTGCAGCTGGAAGGGCATCTGCTGCGTAAAACATATAAGTTGGCGGTTCATTCCGCTGGGCTGACCGCTGATTAATAAAAGGACTAAGCCGAAAGGAAAATGAATGAATGAATGAATGTTTGTTATTATAAAATAAAATGAAAACTATAATTTTGCATCTGTTTAACAGAAACATTTTTTTTAAATCATGTAAATATAATTTCTTTATTGACAAATAATTTTTAGTAAGTAGGGAGTGATTTGGTCACAGCTATGGCTTATATTTCTCTAATGTTTTGTGATAAGATGCTTTATATTGATAGTGAATGCAACAAACTCTATATGGCCTGTAAGTTTAACATGAATTGAGAAAGCACTGTGTAGCAGTTCTGCATTTTCATTTAAGGAGAAGTCCACTTCCAACTAAAAGATTCACACATAATGTACTCACCCCCTTGTCACCCGAGATGTTCATGTCTTTTTTTCTTCAGTCGTAAAGAAATTGTTTGTTTTGAGTTTTTTTAGGAAAACATTTCAGCATTTTTCTCCATCTCCATGGACTGAGATGGTGCCTCAATTTTGAACTTTCAAAAGAAAATTTTAATGCGGCTTCAAATGATCCCAAATGTGGTTGCAAACAATCCCTGCTGAGGAAGAAGGGTCTTATCTATTTTCATTAAGGTAATACAATCAAAATACCTAATAATTTCAAATGCTCACTTTGCCTTACTCTGCCTGAACTCTGTGTAAAATATAGTCAGAGTGTTCAGTACCCAAACTTTCTTGAGCTAGAATACACACAGTTCAGACAAGGCAGAGCAAGACAAGATGAATGTTTGACATTGAAAAGTATTTAAATTGTATTTTTTAATGAAGAAAAAAAAGAAGATTGTGTTATTTAAGACCCTTCTTTCTCGTCTGAGGTTGTTTACAACTGCATTTGTGATGGTTTGCAGTGGAATTTAAACTGCATTTTGGAAGTTTATGCATCAAGTCATCTGCATCTGGGCCAAGAAGTTGCAGCATAGTGCCATGGTCAGTTTTTAACTAATGCCAACTCTGGCTGATAGCTTGGTGTGTTATGATCCTTTTTGCTCCTACAGGTATTTTAGGTGTTCTAAAGTTAACTAACTTGTACACTTTTGAGTTCTTAATCAATTTTTTTTATTTTGTATTTTTTCAGATCGGGACCAATATGGCTGAGTATCTTCTTCCATTCAATTCAAGAGTCCATTGAATTTCCGTATGTTCTCATGCTTGGAGACCACCACTGCTTACAAGCATTTGCTATAATAAATGGCACAGCACGTGAGCAAAGTACATTTCTTGCTGCAGTGGACGTTTGCTTTAAAGCATTCTACATCTTTGGTGTAAACTACCCCGAGCAGTGTTCCCTGGTTTGGCAGTTTCTACAGACTGTGGTGTATGGAGTTCCTGTGCAGGGGACACTGGCAGTAACAGTTCTGCAAGCATTAATTTTTACTGACAAACAGTAATTATTAACACTGTGACCTCACCGCTTCCTTGGATTCTGTGTACTTCAACTTGTACACCTTTACTTCTAAATACAGTTGAAGTCAGAATTATTAGCCCCCGTTTGTTTGTTTCCAATTTCTGTTTAACGGAGAGAAGATTTCTTTAACACATTTCTAATCATAATAGTTTTAATAACTCATCTCTAATAACTGATTTATTTTATCTTTGTCATGATGACAGTAAATAATATTAGACTAGATATTCTTCAAGACACTTCTATACAGCTTAAAGTCACATTCAAAGGCTTAACTAGGTTAACTAGGCAGGCTAGGGTAATTAGGCAAGTTATTGTGTAACGATTGTTTGTTCTGTAGTTTCCAGACGAAATAAAACAAATAAGTCTTTCTCCAGATGAAAAACTATTATCAGACATACTGTGAAAATTTCCTGAATCTGTTAAACATCATTTAGGAAATATTTAAAAAGAAAAAAAAAAAATCAAAGAGGGGCTAATAATTCAACTTCAACTGTACTTCAAAACTGCAATGAATCGTACTGTGACCGCTTTTCTCACATGGTATCTTGATGCTCATGCATGTAAATGTTTGTGCACGTTATCAAATGTTTTCATGTTGTAAATGCATATTTTCTTGTAAGTAAATTTGTCTTCAGTCAGTTTGATGCACTCATTATTCTAAATATATTTTTCTTCTACACTGCAGTTACATTGCAACTAATGTGACTCTTTTATATCTCAGGATCTATTGATGTTTGCACGTGATTGTTCAAGTAAAAGTTATGAAATGTTTTCCTATTTTAAATTTGTTTTCTCAAAGTAAATGCTTCTGTCTTCAGCTTTCATTATTACTTCTGCAGTACATCTGTTATTTCTTCTAAACTGCATTTACATTGCAATTGATCATCTTTACTGATGAGTCCTTTATATCTCAGGATATATTGATGTTTGCACATAATTGTTAAAGGGAAGGTTATAAAATGTTTTTTTTTTATTTTTTCCTAATCTTAAATTTGTATTTTCTTAGTTTTTTTTTGTTTAGTTTTTTCAGTCAGATTGATGTCAATCCATTATTACGTTTACATATGTTTTCTACATTGCAGTTGATGATTTATATATATGAGGATATGTTGATGTTTGTGCACAAATTTGTATTAGTAATTTAAGTTAATCATTCTGACTTCAGTCATTTAGATGCATTTTCATTATTACTTCTACACACTTTTATTTTCCTCTACTCTGCAATTACATTGCAGTTGATTCTTACTGATGATTCCTGATTTATGCATGATGTAAATGTTACTATGACTTCAGTCTGATGCATTGTTACTGACTTTAGTCACAGTGTTTCTGTCATTTCTGTTATTGAAATTTTTACTGAAATTGTCTTAATGCTGAAGTGAAAATGGGAAAAATGTTTTAAATTCGTATGGACACATTTTTTATGTTTTGTCATAAATAAAATTACATTACTAAAGTATGTATTGCTGTAGAATTGTTTTTATTTTAGTGATTTTAATCACCAGGTTCTAGATTAAATTTCTGACCCATTTTTGGGTTACATTCAACCCAGCAGTGTAGTAACTTTTAACTAATAGTTGGGTTAAAAATCACAACCCAACATGCTGGGTTAAACGTGTAACCCAATTTTTTGGGTTAAAGTAACCCAGCGTTGGGTTCGTCCCTTTTTTACCCAGCGTTGGGTTACCAAAACAACCCAAATTGGGTTGTTTTCAACCCAGCATTTTTTAGTGTGTACAATGTGTTTTTTGCCTTGCCTTGCCTTGCTCTTGCCTTTGTTTGTTTACATTGCTCGAACTGACCAGTTGCCTGTTTAATGACCATGACTCTGGATTTTCTGTATACATCTGTTTGCCCCTGTGTTGACCACTTCTTGCCTGACCATTTTGTTGTAATATATCTGCATTTGGATCCACACACCTTTGTCAGCGTCCAATCACATTATTATATTATATTATATTATATTATATTATATTATATTATATTATATTATATTATATTATATTATATTATATTATATTATATTATTCATTCATTCATTTTCTTGTCGGCTTTGTCCCTTGCGGGGTCGCCACAGCGGAATGAACCGCCAACTTATCCAGCACGATTTTACGCAGCGGATGCCCTTCCAGCCGCAACCCATCTCTGGGAACTTCCACACACACATTCATACTCATACACTATGGACAATTTAGCTTACCCAATTCACCTGTACTGCACTGCATGTCTTTGGACTGTGGGAGAAACCGGAGCACCCGGAGGAAACCCACGCGAACCCAGGGAGAACATGCAAACTCCACACAGAAACGCCAACTGACCCAGCCTAGCCGAGGTTCGAACCTGCGACCTAGCGACGTTCTTGCTGTGAGGCAACAGCACTACCTACTGCGCCACTGGGTTGCCATATTATTTTATATTATATTATATTATATTATATTATATTATATTATATTATATTATATTATATTATATTATATTATATTATATTATATTATATTATTCATTCATTCATTTTCTTTTCAGCTTAGTCCCTTTATTAATCTGGGGTCGCCATAGCGAAATGAACCGCCAACATGTCCAGCATATGTTTTACGCAGCGGATGCCATTCCAGCTGCAACCCATCTCTGGGAAACATCCATACACTCTCATTCACACACATACACTATGGCCAATTTAGCTTACCTAATTCACCTATACTGCATGTCTTTGGACTGTGGGGGAAACTGGAGCACCCAGAGGAAACCCACGCAAACGTGGGGAGAACATGCAAATTCCACACAGAAATGCCAACTGACAAAGCTGAGGCTTGAACCAGCGATCTTCTTGCTGTGAGGTGACAGCACTACCTACTGCGCCACTGCGTTGCTTATATTATATTATATTATATTATATTATATTATATTATATTATATTATATTATATTATATTATATCGACTTGTTCCAAACCTGTTTAGGTTTCTTTCCTTCACTAAAGATAAAAAGATATTTTGAAAAATGTTGGCAATAGCCACTGACTTATAAAGCATTGTAAAATGGTGTAATCTTTCAGTTTTTGGAAAAAGATTTTCACTACAGGGCAACTAAAGATGCCATATTATTATTATTTTTTTAAATGAAATTTGTCATTTCGGGTGCTTTATACTGCAACAACATGCAGCTTTTTATAAAGCGTTGTGATCGCTAACTGATAGTCCGATGATTTTTTATCAGTCTACAATAAGCACTGATGACTGACCAAGACAGCATGTACATTTCCATTACAAAGAAGCACAACATTTTTAAGATATTTTTTAATTTTCAAAATTTATTGTGAAGGATACATCATGACACATCATGACCAGTGGTGTAGTCCTAAAAGAAAAGGTGGTGTACTATTACCCACCTAACCCAAATTTTAAATGAATGTAGGCAAAGATACAACAAAAGTCAAATGTTTCTTTGATTCATTATATATACATACATATACTTTGGAAGTCAATGGTTACAGGTTTCCTGCTTTCTTCAAAATATCTTCTTTTGTGTTCAACAGAAGAAAAAAAGCAAAACTTTTAGGGGGGCTGAATAGAAATATAGAGGGGCTAAAGCGACTCCCATGCTGTTTTATAATTTAACTGAATGTTTCAGTGAGACATCACTCAGTTGACTTGTCGTGGTCTTCGAAAAACTCATGAAATTTTCTCACAGCTGTGGCGGTCGTCAGGCGCAAGTTATACAAAAAGGCACCAATTGCAACATATTAAGATGCAAGTTAAAAAAAAAAAAAAACATTTGGTATACAGTTAAAGGGGACGTGAACATATACATGTACATTAGGGAAGTCTAATCAGCTAAACAAGTGAGTATACCGAGGGTATATGCAATTATTGGTCATCAGAAGTGGTAATACCCAAGCAGCTCGTGGAAAAAAGTAGGCATACTGAGTATACGTGCGTATAGCCCCGACTACACCACTGATCATGACCAGAGAAACCAGATTCTACACTAAACACAAATCATATTTGATACACAAGTTTCTAAGACTTATATAATATCAACCTGATCAATACTTTGTTTAAAAACCTGTTGTATATCAAATCATGTATATCAGGTAACAAGTAAAAACAAAGAGAAAAACTCCCTGAAATGTTCTCTGTTGTCAAAATGTTAAGGGTAAAAATATTTTTTTTGTAATTAAAATTACATTGTTGTGAGCAAAAAGTTCCACAAATGCCTGATGTATCAAATGTGATACAAAATACATATGATGATATATGGAAACAATGTTATTGAGATGATTTTAAAACATCTCAGAAAATTAGAATTGTCTGCCTATTTTTAATATCCTAAGTCCTACAGTGATAAAGAACGATCATGTGACTTTTACGTATGCCATGCGTAAAAAAAAATTCTCCAATTGCTGCTTTTATAAAATATCCCGTTTTCAAATTGTCTGAAAACGCATATATTATTTTTTATGTGTGTCTGAAAATTACGCATTTCCATTAGGCGTATTTTTAATTAGCAGTTTCAGTTTCTGTAATTTAACGACTAATGGAAAGGAGGCCCTGTAGTGTCTGTGTACATTTTCCTCAGGGTCCCACTGATAGCAGGTTTTGTTGCTCAACTCTCCTATCTCTTCTCCCCAGTGCAGTGTTTTTAAAGCCCGACTGGTGGAGGTGAGCTCAGGTTAAGTCTCGCTGGTCTGGATCAGTACGTTATGGTGTGTGTAAGGCTGCATCTCTTATGCTCGGTGATGTGAACTCCGCTTAGCATCAAGTCTGACCCCTTGGTGAGAATGTCATTGTGTTTCAGAAGTGTTGTGGGTTAATGAGTCCTTCAGGCAGGTGCTCAGTCTGTGTCTTCATGTGGATTATGTGCTCTGTTGAGTCCGTCACTAACACAAGACCCCCAGACTCCACTGCAGGGGTGGAGGACGCTTCAGGACAGGGCTGGAGGTGAAGCTTCAGGGACGTTAAAGGGTTAAGACATAATGGAGACATGGAGATAATGTTCAGTAAAAAATTTTAAAAATTTGTGGATTTATTTTTATTATTTTATGTAAATGTAGTATTATTAATATTAGTAAAGGTGACACAGTGGCTCAGTGGTTAGCACTGTCGCCTCACAGTAAGAAAGTCACTGGTTCGAGTCCCAGCTGGGTCAGTTGGCATTTCTGTGTGGAGTTGTGCTCCTTGTGTTTGTGTGGGTTTCCTCCGGGTACTCTGGTTTTCCTCATAGTACAAAGACATGCACTATAAGTGAATTGGGTAAACAAATTTGGCCTTAGTGTGTGAATGTGAGAGTGTATGGGTTCCCAGGACTGGGTTGCGGCTGGAATGACATTCGATGCATAAAACATACAGTATGCTGGAATAGTTGGTGGTTCCTTCCACTGTGGCAACCCCTAATAAATAAGGGACTAAGCCGAAGAAAAATGAATAATATTAGTATTTTTTTTTTTTTTAATTTTTTAAAATTTTTATCAAAAAAATACAAAACCAACAACAAATAACTTTCATACACTAATAAAATAATTATTGTGCTTAATTAAAATCTGAATGATTCAAATGGTGGATATTTACTCATTATTCATATTTTTTTTGCCCAGCATCTGGGCCAATTTGGATTTTACTCCTTGCATTTTATTTTATTTGTTTTTTAAACTAAAACCATAAACTATTTAAATACACAAAACCATACACAAATGTGCCAGTTTATAGACTCTTTTGCCAATGCAATTTGGTTTGTCTTGTGTGAAGCACGAACAACTTTTATATTATATTATATTGCTTTAGGACACCATTGTCAATAACGATAAAAAAAAGTTTGGTATGAATTTTCGGTATGAAGCGCTATAGTTACATAAAATGTGGCTGCTGAGCATGTGCCTTAAGCATGCCAATAAGCTTATAAGCATGCCAATAAGCATGCCAATAAGCATGCCAATAAGCTTAGAGTGTAAGTTTGTTATTTGCAGTCAAGGGATAAGGAGTGACACACTCTCATTTTTCAGGTTACACCTAGTTGAGAACTTACACATAGTTAAAAACATCTCAATATTTCACAATGTTGCGTGGGCACCACGATTCATGTAATAGAACCAACCAATATGCTTCACACTTTGTATGAGAATATACACATTACAGTAATAACGGCAGACTAATTACCCCAAACAAAAACAGCAGAACCCAAACACTGCAGTGATTTTTCATTTTCTCTATAAGTAAAACTCAGAACCGCAGCAATGGTTTGTTCGTTTGTCATTTTCTGAGAAAACGCTTGATGGTCGCCTAGTTATGAAAGACGCCAGGGGAGCACGCCTTTCACTTGCGACTTGTGTTTTGGGTTTCTTTATCACCACCTCAAGTTAAAATAACACAAGTGAAAATGAGTGCCGTGACAAGTAGAAGTGAGGAGATTGTAAATAAAAAAAATATATTAGGATGTCAACAGAGTGGCTTTTAGGTTTCTTTTCTTGTGCACCCCAGCCACTAGCACCCATCTGAAAGAGTTTTTAGCATGGGGTAATGTAGTATGTCAGCTTCACAATTTGTAATGTTCTAATAAGTATTTGAGTAATGATGGTTAGTTCCTTTACTTGAAAGCTCAGATTTGATTATCAAAATTTGTTTTGTTTACAAAGTTTGAGATTTACTGTATCATTATTATTCACACCCTAAAGTTTGCTTTGTAACATTTTATTTATCAATTTAAGAATCTCTTTAACACATTTATGTTTATTTTATTACAAGACATAAGTGACAAGATATTGACTATTAAGTCTATTTGTTTTGATAATGTTGGTAAATTCAAATAAAGTGGTTAAATAAATAAAAAATCTTAACATTCCTAAATGGATTGTTAAAAAATATTCAATAATTATCTATCTATCCGCATGATATGAAACATTCAATCGTGATAATTCTTTTTGCTGTATCGTCTAGCCCACTTTGATATTTTTTTTACACTTTCTTTTAATTACAGAATTTTACCTCTCAAATCAGGATCAGCATCAGTGTTTTTTCTGTTAATTATATAAACAGTAATTCACAAAGATAAACGATAATATTCCCCAAAAAACGAGCCCTACTCTAGTCGTCTCAGCTCAATCAGAATTAGTTGCTTTATTTATAAGCAAAACCCTTCCATCTCTGCCATAAAGGGAAATGTTTGGAGAGCACACAAGCCTGAACTTTCTCTCTTGAAGCAGCGTAATGTGTTGAAAGCAGCAGTGGTCAGTCAAGGTCACCGGTCAGAGGTCAACACCCACATCTCTGCTGTAAGTCACCTTTGAGTAGGTATCAAGGTGATGTTTGATGTGCAAACACAAGCATAAAACTGAGCGAAAGGTGACGTGAGTCAGAAGAGCCTGTTTGAAAACTGTTTCTAAGAGCTCTCGGAATACACCAGGTCAAAACGGTAAACTCTTGCGTAAACATATGAATTAAATACATACAGAAAAGTGATTTTAACCTCTGCTGAAGAGTGTGGGTTGATTCCTCTTGTTTGACACACAAACAGCGCTTTGAGGACCTCGTTCAACCGACTGTTGATGTCAAAGACAAACAACTTTTGTATACACAACTGAAGTGGTATTTTAAGTACAAAATCATCTTGTTATTCCTTTTAAATGGTATGGTGACTTCTTAAACTATGACATTTTGCATGTGAACTAAACTGCAGAACCTGAAAAGTTAAGAACACTTTAAACATTTGTGGAAACTAAACTAGACGGAAGTAAACTAACTCTTTTGAAGTTAAGGTTAAGTTAGTAGTGATTTTGAATTAACTCATACAAGAAGTGTGTTTAAACATCATATTAGCTTAAAGTTCTATGGAAAAAGGCATAGTTTACTCAATAATAAATATTTATCACTATATACACACCCACAAGTAGTTTAAAACCTTTATACTTTTCTTTATTCTGTTGAACACAAAAGAAGATATTTTTATATCTCTATATTAATATACAAAGCTGAAAACCTGTAACCATTGACATCTATAGTAGGAAAACAGAAGAAAGAATCTCAAACAAGTGAAGGGTGAATAAAAGAAGACAAAATGTTCAGTTTTGGGTGAACTTTCCCTTAATAGCTAATTATACGCAGAGTAGCATGTGCTAATTTCACTATCCACGGGGTTGGGCAAAAATACATTAAAATGTATTTTAAAATAAAATACCAAATACCTTAATTTTAGATGCATAAAAAAAAAATAAAATTAAAACACAGCAGTCACAACGTGTATCAACATAAAAATACTGTATTTTGTATTTTAAAAATTCTACAAAGTACTTTTACAAAGGAGCATGACATTTCTTTGCAAATGTTCCAGCATTTATTTGATCTATTCGATCAATCCCTTCCCCATTAAACTGACTTAGTGAAGTAAACAATGTTTGATAGCCATCTCTGTACAATGATTATTCAGCCTCCTCAAAGGAGTTTTTTATTATTAAATATTTGTGTTTCATATGTTGTAACATCTTAAGGCTTACATCTTTCCTCTTCATTAGTTTTACAGTAGACCTACTGATCAACTACTGACAAACATTTGGCATCAGCAATCCATCCAAAACTACTATTATTTGTACAGTTTACTTTTTCTTCTAATATTTTTTCTATTCTTCTTTAAATGGAAAAGTCAATAACATCCAAACCACCAATCAGAGGGTGCATTTATATGATGTCTTGATGTAGATTTCTTACAAAGTATTTTACAGTATTTTAAAAATACAAGAGACTAAATCATTTTGATACAAAATATTAAGCCATTTTCATCAGCCCTAAATTAAATTAAATACAAATTACAAAATAATATTTTGTATTTAAAATACGTATTTGAAATACATGTATCATAAAAACTGCCCATGCCTGACTACACATATATATGTTTTCATCAAAAAATTCGAATTTTTGCGCAAAACTGGAATATCACATAAAACTTTTGCGAATAAAGCACCGTTTTCATCCAATAAGTCAAAGAAAACAAAATCATTACTTCCTGGTAAACTGGTGGCAAATATCAAAAAGAAAAATGAAATTTGTTTCGGTAGGTATTTTTCCTGTATAATAAATTCATATAAAAAGACAGACAAAATGCAATGAATAAAGTCTTCGCTGACTATTGGAGGGGCGAGTCCACTCTATGAAAAAGTTTATGTTTAAAAAAATCTATGAAAAAGGTTATGTTTATCATATATAGTTGTACGCATAATTTTTTTAATGTGCATTTTTAAATATATGTGCATTTTGGCATTTCCATTAAGCATTTTTTATGCGATATTCCAAAATGTGCATAAAAATAGGTTGGTGGAAACAGCTTTTTATAAGTAGTATAATTTTTGTCTGCTCATCCTCAACTTAACTGCAGGCAGACTTTTCATCACGATGGTAACCCTACAAAATCACCCCCTTAAATAAGCACTTGTATAACAGAAATGTAAACTCTGTCACATCTTTAATAACATTATTCTTGCACAAAAACACACAAACTAACAGTTCATTAAATTTTCAATGTGAAATATTGCCCGTCAGAGTCATAAAACAGTTTAGGCTATTACTTTGCTACAGCAACTCACATAAAAATTTGTGAAATTACTTATATTTTTTATTAATTGCATGCAAAAAAGAAAATATTTACATTTAGTCATTTATCAGATGCTATTCAGTGATTTAACAAGAAGAGGGAATACACATAAGAAGTGCTAACTATATGCACAAAGGAACTGTTAGTGCTCAGAGAATTAAGTGCTAGAGTTAGGAGGTGGGAATTTATTTTTAAAGAGAGAACTTCAGGTGTTTTCTACAAGTGGTTTGTGAAGCCCACTCACCTGTGCGAGGCACACTCTGAGTTGCATAATGTTTTGAGGTTGTCGTGCGGTGTGGTGGGAGGAGTGGTTTGGGGTTTGATGATCGTGGAAGAGATGGATTTTTAGTTATTGTTTGAATCATACTAGTGAAATCAACAATATATCAGACATACTGTGAAAATTTTCTTGCTCTGTTAAAAATAATTTGGAAAATATTTAAAAAAAGAAATAAAAAAAATCAACGGGGGGCTAATAGTTCTGACTTCAACTGTATGTAAATACATGTTTGCATATTTCTTTTAATTTTATGTATGTATACATTATATATGCAAATGTACACAGTACACACGTATTATTTAAATGGAAACTTTAATTTTGCTTGCTATTAATCACAATTAATCCTCTGATGGCACTAATTCATGTTCAGCTTATATTTTTTCTCATTTTACTTTTTAAAAAGTTTTTTCAATACATAAACAATCTGATAAGTGTCTTCTTTAAAATGAGACCAGTTTACACCTGTGCTCCAAAGTGTATACATTTTCACCCAAATAAATAGGTCTGACAGAAATCTTAATAATCTTTTTTATTTGTCATTTTTTTTTCTAGAATAATCAAACAGCTAAAGGAGATCTAAATGAGAGTTAGACATTTAAACATTGCACACTCATGAGTGTATTTTTAGCAGATTTTCTGATATTACTCTTTGAAGAATGTTTGCTGGGTCAGTGAAAGGCACAGCCATTGCCTGGGGTTCACATCTAAAGGTCAGAGGTCTGACATTTCTCCCTGTCCGTCACTATCAGCAAATGAGTCTCACTGTGTTGTGACTCAAACGAGTCACATGCCATGAGCCCAGCAAAGTTCAAGAGATCCTTTAGAGATGTGTTTTGTCAGTTGTAACACACCTCTTTAAAACCAGGTGGAGGGTATTTCTGTTCAGTTTGTTGCACCTTAATCTAATCCACTGCTACTTGTTGTTGGTACTGCAGTTTATTGGTTTAACCATCTGGGCTGTGAGAGATTTTTGTGGCCCTGTTTTGCAAGGCAATGCAAGTTTATTTATATAGCACATTTTATACACAGTGGCAATTCAAAGTGCTTTACATAAACAGGAATAAAAGAGACAAGTATAAGAAAATAAAAACAAATAATAAAAGTGATTAAAACAGATAAAAACTGATTAAAATGTGATATGACAAGTGTTTAAAGTCACCGAATTAAGGCCAGAAAACAGAGTAAACAGATTGGTAACACTTTTCTTTAAAGGGTTGTTTAGAAGACTGTAATGACACCTTTATATTCATGACATAAAATGTTATGACAATTGTTATTAAGTGTTTTTCCACTGAATTATGTTATTTTAAATGCAAAGATGTTATTGTTTGAAATTTGTTACAACAACTTAATATTATCAAGAAAGCATAACTTGTCATGAATCTACCATGAACCTGATTGTCATAAAGCCATTATTATTGTCATGTTTTCATAACAGCGTCATTAGTATTTTTGACCTCAAGTACAGTGGAACAAATTGAATTTGTCATTAAAATGTCCTTTAATGTCATTAATGACACTGTTATAAAATATTTGACAGATTATCAAAACATTTAGCAAGTTTGTTCCACTGAAAAAAAGCATTTACTGCACTGTAAAACCCAAAAAGTTAAGGTAACTCAAACCATTTGAGGAAACTGATTGCAACAAACCATTTAAGTTCAAAAACTAATCCTAATGAGTACTGTGATCTTAATACATTTGAGTAAACAAAGCAATTTAAGCACAATAAATCCCAATAAATGAAGAGAACTCAAAAAAACTGAGTACTGTAAACCCCAATAAGTTAAGGCAACTCAAACCGTTTGAGGAAACCGATTGCTACAAACCATTTGAGTTAAAAAAAACTAATCAATATGAGTATTGTGAACTTACTCCATTTAAGTTGAAGTAATGAGGTATTTAATTAATTCATTACCTTCAACACTGAGTTTAAAACTCTTTTCAAATGAGCAGAATTAACGTATGTAGAAAAACATTCATGACACAATTATAATGGCCAATATATATGATCATAGATTGTTTCTCAAATGTGTGATTTAAGAAATAAATGATTCAAAGAAATAATTGTATGCACAATCTTGAGAAAAGTGTGTACAGTATGCGTATGAAATACTGCAAAACCCAACAGTCAACTTCATCTAATGAAATGAGTGTAGTTAACTCAAAATTTACTGAAAGTTAATTCTACTCATTTAAAAAAAGTTTTGAACTCAGTGTTGAAGGTAATGAGTTAATTAAATACCTCATTACTTTAAATTAAATTGAGTAAGTTCACAGTACTCATATACAGTAGATGAGTTTTTTTTTTTTTTTTTTAACTCAAATGGTTTGTAGCAATCAGTTTCCTTAAATAGCTTGAGTTGCCTTAACTTGTTGGGTTTTACAGTGCTCAATTGGTTTGAGTTCTTTTCATTTATCAGGTTTTACTGTGCTTAAATTGTTTACTGTTTACTCAAATGGATTAAGTTCACAGTACTCATTAGATTCATTTTTGAACTTAAATGGTTTGTTGCAATCGGTTACCTCAAATGGTTTGAGTTACCTTAACTTTTTGGGTTTCACAGTGTAGGAATCAGAATTCACATTGTATGCAGCCGAATGTTTTCAGATCTCTGTCTTACAAATGCCCCTCCCCCTTCTCCTATTAATTTCTTTAACATGTAAAAGAGCACCAATCAAATGTCCAAATCCTTGCTTAGATTTCCAGACACTACTCATACCAATACTCCATACCAACCTACGTCACATATGACATCACACGAGTTCAACCCCGCATAGCGGTTGCAAAAAAAAAGACTGATTGCAAAGTGAAACATGTTGTGTTGTGTGGTAAGATGCCAAAATCCAAAAGTAGAAGATTTACATTTTACCATACACCACACTGCTTTTAATGCCAACCGCAGACGTCTTTGGCTAACAGCCATCAGAAGAGCTGAATGGAGTGAGGACCTAATTAAAAATGCTCGACTCTGCAGTTCTCATTTTATATCAGATAAGTTCATGCTATGCTGAATCATACACATTACTCGTTTTTGATTGCAGCAATGATTTTAGCAAAAACAGTTAAATATGGTTTACAAATTCATATGGACACTGAATGCTTAGATTGAAATGTAAAAATGTAAGTTCACATACCCTGCAGTACAGGTGCAGTTCGCTGTCAAAATGCAGTTGTTTTGCTTGTTGATGATTACCCAGGCCTTGTACAGTTCCGTCTTATTTCCTTGTCTTTGGCTAGGCAGAACCTCAGTTTTTAGCACTACAAAGTTTTGTGGCCACGGCCACCCCTGGGTAAACTCTGGCCACCCCTGTGGCCACCCCAATATGATTTTGCTGTTGACATTATTAATTTAAATGTACTTATGTAAATTCCCAATATTTCAATAAATAAAATGCAGCCACTAAATTATTGTTGGTGCCACTGACGTAGCTGATTCACTGCTCTCCCCCTCAGCGCTGGTTCAACGCTGGGTGAAAGCAAACTGACGCATGCGCGCAGAAAACCATTCCCGTGTGCCTCACGCACTCCTGTGAGAATCCCGGTTGTTTGCATGCATTCCGATAAAATACGCGCCGCTCATGCGCCGTGAAACAGGAGTAACAGCCTTTTGTGCAGAGGTGTCGGCACGCATCGAGTTTTGCAAGTCGACTAAACTAAAGTTTATATAATATGATGATGTAGTAACTTTCACTAAGCATGGCTTTAAAGCAGAAAGGAGGGATAAAGAGTCAGGGAGGTAAGACTTCATTACATTATGTTGTGTATGGGATGGTTCGCCCATGGTGTCAAGAAAAGGTGTTAAACTAGAACCACCACTGCCCTCCCCGATCGTCGTTGACAGCACACACACACCTTCAATAGACAGCAATGGCAATATAATATTTACCCTAAGGTACATCAATAGAAGAAGCTGCATTAATAATATTGTGGCTCAAAAAGGAATATGGATAAATTATATGATTAGGGTCTGTATAGTGAATGTGTGTGTAGTAATGCCTTTTGTTCAGTTTGTTCATTTGTTTGTTTATTAATTAATTCATGAATCTTCATGAATTTTAGACTTGGCATATACCATATTCTGTGCAATAAGAGTATGTAAAAAATAACTAAAAAGTTATATATATATATATGAAAAGTGTTTTTAAACTAAATATTGATTTGTATTTGATTTGCACATGTACTTGCTCTATTATTTCAAGGAATAAATTGCAATATTTTAAGAGTAATTAATTAAACGAATTAAAACCACATTATTTCATTTACCAGAAACAAAAATATAACATTACACTGAATTCATAAATTTTTTTTGTGTGCCACCCCAAGATTTGCTGCGGCCTCTTCTGGCCACCCCTAAGAAAATTTTCTGGGGGCGCCACTGCGCTCACTTCAACGTTAATTTTGCCGAATAACTACTTATCACTGGGTGACAAGCTGTTAAACTAAGCTGAAAGCATTATGTAAATAATATATATATATATATATATATATATATATATATATATATATATATATATATATATATATATATATATATATATATATATATATATATATTTATAATATGTAATCATTATAATTAATCTCTAATACAACAACAAACTCTGTACCGCATCAGATTGTTGCGAAGAGGAAGCTATGCAAACCGGGGTAGTTCCAAATGCAGCTTTATTATAAGAATGGTCAGACAGGCAGGGATCAAAAACCAGCATTGACAGTGTAGTAGAGAATCCAGAAGCGTAATCCAAAAAAAGGCAAGGTTAAGGGCAGGCAGCAAAGGTTCAAAACACAAAAATCAGTCCAAGGTCAAAACACAGAAAACAGGAAACAAGATAAACGCTTACGATAAACGCTTAATAAATATGGACAGATTTGAATGTATTCATACTCTTAGATCAAATCTGTGTATATGTATGTTTTACTAATGAGGCCTCAAAATGTATTTCTTTGATAATTTTATGACCGATAACCAATGTAAACAAGATTCAATATTTAAAGCTTAGTAAATGCAGCTAAATATTAAAAATGCTGGGTTGTTTTAATCCAACGTTGGGCTAATTATGGACAAACCCAACAGATTTTTTTGTGTAAGTAATGAATAATGTTTTTTTTTACAGAAATATTTAGTTTGACAAGCACCATTAAACTTTAAACTTAGACTTTAGATAAAAATATGTTTGTTCCTATAAAAGAATTAATAAATATACTCATTTTTTTTGTTTTTGGATTAATCAGTTATTTTATGTTACATAATAGTCTATCTAACATCCAATAATCACAAGGACAACAAGTAAACATGAAATTTGTTGCCTGTAATGCTTAAAAAGGATTGTTGAACATCAAAGTGATCTGTGTTCATAGAAAGTGCCATCCCAAACACCAACTGATAGGTCATCGCCTTTGGGGATCTTGACTGCTGGTACAAACATTTTTAGAAACTATTGAGAAAAGGGTTTAGCACATGGCAGATTTTACATGTGTTGCCGCTGCAGATCATGTCTCAATAAGCTTTGGCGGTGAGTCACGTGTCAGCGCCTCTGTACGGTGCGACGGTTCTGGCCGTGTCTTCAGCGCTGCAGGGCAAGTACATATTCAGCTGGATTATTCACGAGCACTTCAAACGCCCGCTCCGCCGCTAAGCTCTCGCTTTGTTTAATAAGCTATCTCTGCACTAACAAAATGCTAATTATTTATGCTTTTTCGAAAGCAAGCATATTTTTTTTTTGCATGGTGGAGGGAGGGAGTCAGGGGGGATTACATAAATAAGCTATTTCCAAAAGGTTGACGAATTAGAATTAGTGTTTGCCAGAGCGAGCGAGGTTTGCCAGTTTGCGGCATGGACAGGGCTTTGTAGGTGGTCCAGCTGAAGTAATGAAGGCTGCGTTGAGAAGCTTTCGGGTGGCATTACGGTGGGCAGAGGTTTGTGATGGTGCCGCAGCTAGCTGACCGTGAGAAATATAACACAGCATGGCAGGAAATATTCAATTATGCTGCTGATGTTCATGAATGCTCATCAAAAGATGTTTGTCTCAGGTCAAGAGGTGATGAACAGTCGGAATAATTTGAAAGTGTGAATTAACTGCACTGAATCATTACCATTCCCTGCCATCAAAGTCCTAGCATTCTTTTTAAGTAAAGAAAGGAAGAGTCATTTCTGAACATTCAAAACATCTTTTTTTTTTTTTTGGTCATGAAGAGGATATTACATTTTGTCATTTTGCAGACATTACTTGGGAATGCTACTTTTAAATGTATTTTGGACATAAGTAAAGTAAAGCTGGGCTCACAAAACTGAAGCATTTAAATCTTAACTCTGGACTGTAAGGAAATTCTTAATAGTTTTATTTCCACTCAAGTTTCAAATGTGCACAGTAGATTTTTTAATATTTACACCTCATCAGAATATTTTTTATTTTGGGAAAATTTCGTTTAAAAAACAGTAAAATAAAACATAATATCATTAGTCCAGTACTGCACATAAAACTATAGTCATTCCTATTATTTTGAACTGCGCCCGGTCAGATGGGAGACCACATGGGAAAACTAGGTTGCTGCCGGGAGTGGTGTTAATGAGACCAGCAGGGGGTGCTCCACCAGCAGTCTGTGATGGGGACTCTATACTGCTCAGTGAGCACAGTCTTTCGGATGAGACGTTAAACTGAGGTCCTGACTCTCTGTGGTCGTTAAAAATCCCAGGATGTCCTTCGAAAAAGATGTTTTAACCCCAACTTCCTGGCCAAATTTGCCCACTGGCCTCTGTCCATCATGGCCTCCTAACCATCCCCATATAATAATTATTATTATTATGAACCAGGAAAATCACCAGTGTTTGTTTTTAACTAGTAAATAGTTTTTTTTAAAAACCACACTGAGCAAATCATTCATGAAATGGAGTGATCTGATTCCATCTGTTCTCAAGTCAACAACTAACAAATTCAAACAGCTGCTTCAAATTTTACAGTATCACTCGACTGAATGGCCGTTATCAGTGGTTATCAGCTTATAGATATGGGCCAGTAGGGGCCTTCTGCGCCTACTGGTAGGCTCAGAAGGCTGCTATCATCATCCACATGATTATAGATCACATAAGGTTGTGGCTGGAAGTTAACGAGAATTCAATTCAATTCACCTTTATTTCTATAGCGCTTTTACAATGTTGATTGTGTCAAAGCAGCTTCACATAGAAGATTATAGTAAATTGAAACAGTGTCAGTTCAGTTTTCAGTGTTAAAATTGGGGTAATATAATCATATTTTCTAGACCTGGTAAGAACTCTAGCAGCTGCGTTTTGTACTAGCTAAAGTTTGTTAATAGAGGATGCTGGGCAGCCAGCAAACAGAGCATTACAGTAATCTAGCCTAGAAGTCATAAAAGCATGAACTAGCTTTTCTGCATCTGAGATGGATAGCATACTTCGTAACTTAGCAATATTTCTCAGATGAAAGAAGACAGTTTTTGTGACATGGGAGATATGATTTTCAAAATCATTTATTTTATTTATTCAATTTCCCACTAATTGTATATAAGGAGTTCAGATGCAAAAGACGCTAAACGCCACTTCCACCAAAAATGAGCTATTTACATTGAGTGAATGCTTCAGGCAAGTAGTACATGTTCAACAAATAGTTTTGCTTCAAATCACCTGAATCCCAGAGTCAGCGCATTCAGAAATAACAGTTTGTTGGCAAAACCTGCTAAACGCCACTTGCCTTTGACAGGAAAAGCCGATATGACCTGAGAACCAATCAGAAGGCGCGAATCGAATCATATGTTTTCAATGTAACGGCGCGCTGATATGCCGGTGTTCTGTTTTATTCCTCTTCCGATTTAGATTTTAAAAGATGAAGTCTGATCAATTGCATGAGCCTGTCCGACTGTCAGTGGATGGAAAATGAAGATGTCCCTTACCTCAAACCTCTGTGCATTATAAGAAAAAGAAAACACAATATACAGTACAGTCAGAAGTGAAACATGCATTCTTAACATGTTTTTTTGCAGCGACGCTACTTTGAATGAGTTCGATTTACTATACATTAAATGGCAACTGCGTTTCACGAAAGACGAAGTTAAGAAGCCGTTCTTTTATCCCACATGGATGCTATGAGGATAAACAAGAGACGAAAAAGAGACCAAGACCTTGAGTGTGGTGAGAATGAATGAATGACAGCTTCTAAAAGTGTCTGAGAAACATCCCCTTTTGGCCCATTAGGCCTACCTTGTGTTCTATTTGCTAATGTAAGCTATTTTTGAAATATAATGTATAAAACTGTACATTATTTATATTACTTCATACTACCTATAAGCTTTTTATATTAATAGGCAATGCACATTGATGGTTCATTTTGCTGTGGTGTCCCCTGATGAACTGTGTGAGTGAGTGGTTTTCTTTCATCTTTTATTTCATAACATTGCCACCAAGGATTTTCCTGAGATTTTTAGGTTTAGATCAGGGCTCTGGATCAGCCATTTCATTGATTTATTGTTTTTATTTTCATGCAATTGCTTTACCTAAGCTGCTGTGTGATGGGGTCAACAACAAGGGACGCATTAGAAAATGATAAATATCAGCTCCAGCCCTAATACTAATACCCGTTTTCAAGCATATAATGGGATTCCCTCCTCACGGTCCCTGGGACAACATTCCTAATTAGTCCCGTTGGCCTTCAAGTCGCAAGTTCAGCCTGAACCACATTGTCCACTACAAATCAAGATCGCATGTCATTCAAATTACTAAAAGGTGCATTTTGCACCATGTCCACATACACTGCAGCAATTGGAGAGATGATGATGGGATGCGTCTCATTTCAGGGCCCCTCAGATCTTCTTAGTGTCAGCGAGAGCACACGCTCAGTGAAATAAATGGGACAACTCGTGACGATTGCACTAATTCTGCGAGATTCCTTTCGCGCTAGGAGCCTCTGTGCATCTCTTTGTAGATGAAAGGCTTCCACTTTTTCTGTCAATGGCCTCGAGCGATGTGAATTAAACATTGATTTTATCGGAAGTTTAGTGGCTGTGGTCGTGCGGAGCACTGATTCACCCGTGCGCTGGAGCAGACCGAATCTGCTGGAGGAATGAGGGGAATGAGGAGATGAGCAGAGCGAGCTGAACGGCATTAAAAAAAGGGGCAATTAGGAGAGGAAGAGGGCCAAGTTGTAGTATTTTCACTCTAATGTTTGTTCCTGACGGTTCAGTCAGACAGCAATAAAAGTGTTTCCTCTTCTGACTTCTGACATTCCAGCAAAACTGTAGTTTTATTTTTGGATATGTTGGATTGAGAAATTCCAGCCTTAAAGCATTTATTAGAAAGCCAGCCTCATCACTGTTTACTCTCATCCTAAAGCTCAGGATGCGGAGAATAACATGAAAATCTGACCTACTTAATCACAATTCCATGACTTATGTGTAATATAACGGTGGAAGAATAAAGAGAATGTGTTCGCTTTGTTGCACAATCTCTTTTTGTCCTTTCCAAGTTTCTTTCCATTTTTTTTTTTTTACTTCTCTTGCTTTCTCGAGTTGTTATCAGGCCCGAGGATATGAAAGATAAAAGTAGGGGACTCTCTGGGGAGTTTCACTGTATATGGAAATGCCCTCCACTTTCCCTTAATGTAACACTGCCCTATTCATGTAGTCCCTACACAGCGTAGTCTACTCCCTACACACTTAAGAAATGTGCTTTTGTGGAGCTTTGTCAAACAAACAGTTTCCTGTGTTCTGTGTGTGGATGGAAAATGAAAAAAGGATTTTACACCAGGAAATCTTGCTAGGCATATTTAGAACAGAAGTTATTTGATGACATATCGAAAGCCTCTATTTTAGTACATCCACACAATACTAATTGTAATTCTTAATCAATGGATACTTTGGCACTATCATTCTAACCACTAAGTTTTAACCATTTGCCAGCAACCAGTTTTATTGTATTTAAGTGAAGTTTATTTACAAACTAATTTTGAGAGGTGCACTTACTTATGATTAACCAAAGCTGGTCCCGCATTAGCTAACACATAATTTACCAATCAGACCTTTCCTAAGTCAATATAAATAAGCAGAGATTCATACCTCAGTTATCTTCGCCTTGAAGAATCCCCTCTTTCACCCCTACTCCTCCCACTTTTTCTAGATAGGGCAGCAGTGGTTAGCACTGTCGCCTCACAGTAAGAATGTCACTGGTTCAATTACTTACCAGGCCAGTCGACATTTCTGTGAGGAGTTTACATGTTCTCCACATGCTTGCATGGGTTTCTACCGAGTTCCTTGGTTTCCTCCCACCGTCCAAAGACATGCGACATAAGCAATTGACTAAACCAAAATTATCACGACAGATGAGCTCTCAGTCAGCAGTATATTTCTCCATAGCAATCCCTAATTTGTCTTTAGCCGTAAACAGCAGGGTAGTTCTCGAGATCTACCTGAGCTCAAACTCCCCTCTCGCTCTACAAATGGGTGGGAGCCCCAGGCTCAAGGATTTTATGAGCTCAGGCTCAATCCTGGGACAGCATGCCAAACACACATTATAATCAATCATCAGCTAAGTGTGAACTCTTGAAAATGTAAAAATAAAATTATACTATGATCACTTATTTTATATATTACAGTAAGTGTGGTTAAGAATGATTATGTTGTTTATTTCATTTATGTATATTTTTTTCTGAGCAAATGCATCATTTGTTGGTGGATTTTTCCAAACATTTCCTCCTAAAATGTTAATATTTTTATAATAATAAATGTCAGTGTGCATATTTTTCTGAAATAATACAATATATAAATAAAAATAACACAATTTTGGGGTCAGTATTGTTATTTTATTTAGAAGTATGAGGTAAATGTATTGCTAATGAATGTTATGACATTCATACTGTAGAAAAATATCTACATATCAAAATAAATGTTATATTATTTTGGGTTCTCTTTGCGTTGAATAATTCTAAAAGGTTTAGCAAAGTTTCAACAAACATATTCAAATTAATAAAGATAAGAACTATCATCAAATCCGTTTTTTTAAAATTGAAATAATATTTCACAATGCTACTGAAAACTAAATGCTACTAAAACTACCATAAGTTTTAAATACTCCTGCATTCATTTTCTTTAATGTGACCGCTATTAAAATGCATCGCTTTAAAGTTTCTCTGGTGAAGTCTAGTTTATCACATGACACATCACAGGTCCAATGATATTTGTGTATCTCGTTTTTTTTATTTGTCCAAATTGTGAAATATCTAATCTTCAGATTCTCAATTATGTGTAAAAACATGCATTTCATTATTTAAACAGCTTAATTATGATCATGTTATTTGATTTATGAGGACTGACAGACCTCGCCATGTTAGTGAGAGATTTGAGCTGCTAGATTTACAATGTTAAATCATCAACTTCTCCCAAAATACAAGAAAGTGGCTGTTTAACTGGCAGAAGAATAGAGTAAACGTTTTATTAACCTAAACATTGTGTATCTAATGTGAATAAAACGCATTGTCTGTTTATGTTTAAAAATTATTTTTAGCGCCATCCCCATAGACATTAGCTCGTTTTTTTTTTTTTTTTTACAAAGCATAAATATAATTAGAAAGCAGATTTGAATTTAGCAGCTGATCACATGGCACAGTTTAATGTTTAATCACGCTCTATAGACTGATCACACTGGTGTGATAGTATGAAACAAAGAGTTAAGACCTTATAAATTTTAAGTGACCTTATAAAACGTTTCTGTCAATGTTTACTTAGTCAAAACTGGTTGTATTTTAAACTCCAAAGTAGGGCTGCACGATACTGGACATATATGCGATATTGCTGTTAAGTATTCCAATTATTTCTTAAAATATAACGTTTTCCTAAAAAAATGCTATTTTTTATTAGCTATGTTTTTAATATGTATTTATTTAATGATATTAAAATAAGCAGGTAAAATATATATTTTTTCAGATCTAATTAATTCTAATTCAGACTAAAAAAAACGTGCAAACAGTTAAAAGTTAAAGCACTATGAAACCTCAGCACATTTTCTGACTGATTGGCTGTTGTCATTTTCCTCTCTTGGCTCTGGGTTCATCTTGGGGCCGCTCTAGCCAATAGCAGAACAGCAACGTCTGGGGAGGTGGGGATGAAGATAGTAAGACCCCAACTGATTGGTCAAATTTAGATAAACTACCATTGCATAAAATCATTCAGTCATTTATCACGCATGACTGCAATATGTATATTGCATATACTATTGTCAATAATTTTACAATATATTACGCAGCCCTACTTCAAAGTGTGATCAGATCATTCTCGTGAAAGAAGATCAGCACATTTCCAGGACAAAGAAGAAAACAAAGCATATTTTTTTCTATTTTGCTTGCTTTCCACATGCTTCATTCTCTCACTCACAATTTCCTCCCTCATGCTACTCATAATGTTAGTGTTTTCGGCTGTCATTTTCCTAGTCCCAGGGCAGCCCTCATACATGGACCCATCGTGTACCTCTGGCCTATGAATAGAGCCAAAAGCCTCATCTGGGTCAGACTCCCTCTGCAGAGAGACTAAATAATTAAACCCTTATTTTCTCTTGCACTTGTCTCTTTTTTTCCTCTTATTCTCCATCTTTCTCTCTTGCTTCTACCAGATCAGCCCTCCCCTCATCTCGTTCTCTTTGTCAAAGGGTAATAACTAAAATGAGTCATGTAATGGAAGAAAAAAACAGAAGCGTAACGTGCCGTTCAAATAGGAAGCTAAGTTTGGAGCTGTTACATAAGCTGTCACTGCTTGGTGTAGACAAATGAGAGAGGGGAGGTAAAGAGAAAGATGGTGAGACATGAGAGGAGGACAAGACGAGCAAAGGAAGCTGCTGAATGGTGATGGCTGCAGTGCTCCCAAAAATACTTCATACTTCACTAAAGTGGTCTGACATGTTAAAGGTGAGGTGATTGGCCAATTTTACTTGTACGAATGGGAGAAACTAATGATCAGTTCACTACTGTATGTATTTGTCAGTTGAATATGGACTTGAATATGGATTATCTTAATTGTACTAAGCTCGACACATGACATGCAGAAAAAAAAATCAGTATAATATGGCCTGGGCCATAAGGACAAATCCCCCTGTCTAGATAATAGTAACGGTTAAACTGTTCTATCCAAAATGTGATATTCTAAGTTTAAAAGGTTTTTCTCAGATGTCTATCAACACTTATCAGTGACTATGTTAAATGGACATCAGTAATCGAATTATTTGATTAAAACAATAATATGATTAAGGTGTTTATATGAGTTACTTTTTGATTGTTGCTTTCATGATCCCGTTTTACATGTTATAGCACATAGATCAATTAACGTCATTGCGTCACCACCACGTTATCCACATTTCCTCCAGAGTTTCCATGTCATTTCGGGTGTTTGATTTTTCATTTTTTGGCTTTAACTGCAGTTCGGCAGTTTCAATTTCATTCAGGAACATTTCATTCATCCCCTGTGACAAACTGAGGTATTGGATGCGAGTATGAATTAAAGACTGGTAGAAGAGCGTTGTTTCAATGGAATTTGATACCATAGGCCAAATGGAAGAAAAAAAACTCTCCGCATTTTGCGGTGTACTGTATGTGTCTGTGGGTCTTTACTGACTCGATAGGTGCAGAAAATAGTGTCAAGCAACCGTGTGTGTATGAAATATCCTGTCGCAAAACACGGAGAATAGTCCTACACGATGGTAATAGTTTGATTAAGGTGTTTACATGTCTGTACTGCACTTCATTATGACCTTAATCGGATTAAATGAATCAAAAATTGCTGTTTACATGGTAGACTCTTAATCAGAGTATTGTTTTAATAGTATTAAAATCGGATTATTGGTGTCCATGTAAACGTACTCAATGACTACGTTTACATGGACACCAATAATTCGATTTTAATGCGATTAAGACAATATTCTGATTAAGAGTCAACCATGTAAACAGAGATTTTTGATTAATTTAATCAGATTAAGGTCATAATCGAACTAAAGAGAAATCGAATTAAGACATGTGGAGTATGCCAATTTTAGTCGCATTATTGAAGTGCAGTACAGACATGTAAACACCTTAATCGAACTATTGCCGTCATGTAGGACTTTTGGCCGCTTTTTGCGACAGGGTAGTCCACACGCACACACCCAGACACACACACACAAACACACATGCACGGCTGATTGACACTCTTTGCACCTACCGAGTCAGTGCAGACCACAGACACCTGCATCGTGAAATGCGGAGGTTTTTTTTCTTTTATTCAGCATGTGGTATGAACTTCCATTAAAACAACACTTCCAGCAGTTCATAGTTGCATCCAATATCTCGTTTGTTACGATGGGCATGCATGAAATCTTCGTGAATGAAAGTAAAAGTGCCAGACTGCAGTTAAAGTCGACAAATTAAAAATAAAACACCCGAAATTATATGAAATTATCCCGAAATGCGGATAGCGTGGTGACGCAATGACGCTAATCGAAACATGTGCTACAACATGTAAAACGCGATCATGAAAGTAACACTCAAAAAGCAACTCATGTAAACACCTTAGTCTTATTATTCTCTTAATTAGATTAAAGCAAATAATTCGATTACTGATGTCCATGTAAACGTAGTCAGTGTCAAAATAATTGAGGGGACCAGTTAAATGAAAGTAGGCAGAGCTTGTGTTGCACAGAAAGAGGGTTTGAACTCTAGTGTGAAATTTCATCTTAATGTTGAAAAAAGCATAGTAAATGTTCAAATTATGACACGTTAAACAAATTACTGTAAAATTTTAGTAATGTAAACTTTTACTGAAATTTGGTCATTTTGAATTGAAAATATGGTATAAACATGATCATTTTGATTGAATATGATTAGACAAGAAAGGCTTTGTGTTTTCAGCACTTAAGTTTCACAAGTGAGGCTAAATGTGTGCATAATTTAAAATTCATTCATTCATTTTCCTTTGGCTTAGTCCATTTATTCATCAGGGGTTTTCACAGCAGAATGAATCGCCAACTTATCCAGCATACATTTTGCACAGCAGATACCTTTCCAGCTGCAAACCAGTACTAGGAAACATCCATACACACTCATTCACACACATACACTACGACCAATTTAGCTCATTCAATTCACCTGTACTGCATGCCCTTGGACTGTGGGGAAACCGGAGCACTCGGAGGAAACCCACGCAAACACAGGGAGAACATGCAAACTCCACACAGAAATGGCAACTGACCCATCTGACCGTGTCGCCCATATTTTAAAACTTTACTTGCAAAATGCTTTAGACCTAGAATTTCCTTTATTATTCTTAGATATGTTTTATGATTTAAAAAAGAAGGTCTTGATCATGGCCTTGATTTAAACCCTCAGCTGTCGCCGCCACTTTTTGAACATAGATATGAATTCCAATCTTTAATGCTTTGGTGCACAGATTTAAGCTTGGTCTCGTTTTAAAGAAGACATATATCAGATTGTAACTAGAGTGAAAATGTTTAAAAGTCAAATAAAACAAAAGATATGTGCGTTTATGTTTATGAATATGTTATGTTATCATAATACATAAAATATGTGTTTTACAAAACATGTTCGAAATCAAACCTAAATATTTAAACAAATGATATTCCAAATTTGAAATTGATATCTCAAAAAATGAGCTTTCAGTGAGATTTTGTTTGATGGCAGTACCAAACATCACCACCATGTCACATTCAGTTTACTTTGGTGACCATACAAAAGTGTCTTGTTTTGAGGGATATAAACATTTTTTTTGTCATTCTTTTGACAATATTTATAAAGTAGACATGAAATTATAAAGAATTATGCACAGTTTGGTGGTATTTAATTTGAAATTATCCTCTAAAAAACATCTAAAAAATTTACATGTCGATTGCTGTAGCAAAGTAATGCTTTACGACTCTTGATGGAATTTAATAAATAGTTGTTGCTCAGTATTATCTATCAAAATCACTCACCAGATATGGAAAACTATACATTTTAAACTTTCAAATTATATATAGTATGTAATGATTGCATTACATTTAGACTACAATATCATGGTTTAAAAATGTAATCGTAAATGATCCCACAGGTTATAAATGTGTTTTAAAAGCTAAAGACTGTGGTAAAAAATGTATTCAGAAGTCTTAGACCTTTCCACCTTTTTTATATAGTTTGCCATGATTAGATTAGGATTTAAATGCAAAAAAAGTGGCAGGAGGGTGACAGTTTATTTCTAGGATGACTAAAATGTCAGCGCTTTGTACTATTTATTCCCTTGTGTTTTATGTGGTGGACTGTAGAGCTAGTTTACCATATCTGAAAGCCATTCAAATGAAGCTGGTTTATGACACACATTTTAAAAGTTGATGGTTTATAAATCATATATAACGTAATAAACATTTTGAGGTTATAAAATATTGTCCAGGGAACTGTCCAAATACAAGTCTGCTGTACCAAAGAGCTTATGTTTTTTTTTGTCCGTTTTTTATTATTTGCACCCTTTATCATCAGTTTTGTTTTGTTTTGTTCAGTTTTGTCCTGAAAAAAGTAACTCTTATCAATATTGCTGCTGAGTGAATAGTTTCACTTTCCAACTTTGTTGAACCATAGATCAGTTGTTTTGCTGTTATGATGCTTTGGTCAATCAAAGGCTTAAAAAAATGGGATGCAGTTTTAATGGATGACATTATTTTTCACATATTTTACGCTATGTTATTTTTCACATCAGACAGTAAATCAGACAGTTTGCCAATGTGTTTAACAAACCATCCTTTCAGTGTAGCTACTTAGAGCTTGTAGTGTAGCTAATCTATTATTTTTTTTTTTTTAAGTAGCTTGACTGCAGTTCAACGGCTTCAAATTATGAGCTTGTTGCTCGCCAAGTCACAGTTTTAAAGTAGCCGGATGAACGGCAGAGAGAATCCACTTTGGGAAAGCTGAGTTTGAAGAGACAAATGGAAAAGGGAAAGAGAGAAAGAAAGAGAAAGGGAAAGGCTTACCTTCACACACACGGAGGCTTTCATTAAACACAGTCATCTTTGGTAATAAGCACTTGAAGACTGATCTCTCCCATTGCTTCCCTCAGGTGCTGCATTACCATAATGGATTCTCGCTGCAGCGCGGTATTAAAGCATGGAGGCATATTCCAAACTCAACGCAAATGCAACTTGTAATGCACATTATCCCAGCTCAACACATTAGATGTCATTACTAGAGCTGCAGCAGACCGCACTTCGTCATTATCTGCTCAAGTGTTCCACTGGGAAGTGGAAAGTGAAGGAAACGCACAAACAATTATGGAATTGGCAGTTTCATGTTGTTGAAAGTCTGTTAATGAGTCTTTGTAAACAAGATGATTATTAATTAATGATGAAGATAAAGCTATATTGCTTTTAAACTCTCATTTACTTAACTATATTAGTTAAATGCTCAAATTAACCAAATGAACAACTCCAAACCCATATCAGGTGCTTAGTCTTAGAGTATGTTTACACAACAAAGAAGCACTAAAAATGGAAAAGGTTTGCATACAGACAACAATATTAGCTGTGTCTCATTTCAGAGGCTTCGAAGTCCACACATGCCGAACTGAGCGTTTTGAAATGAGACAATCAGCTGCTTATTATTGTAACAATAATAAAATTTGTAATGTCTTTTTCTCACAGTGAATTTAAAACTTATATTAATAATCTGAAGGCAAAACAAGTTTACAAAAACTGGAAATATATTTTGCTTTGATCCATACATATACACATAAATATGCAAACTATAAAATCACTTTTTAGTAAGACATTTCATACTCTTTTTTTAATTATTTATTTATTTTTTTAGATATCCTAGGAAAATTAAACCTAATTCATATATTTAAAACTGTAATCCTGAGTTTTTTGATCCACCAGATCCTTCATTATTGCGATGCAGTGGCGCAGTAGGTAGTGTTGTCGCCTCACAGCAAGAAGGTCGCTGGTTCGAGCCTCGGCTGGGTCAGTTGGCGTTTCTGTGTGGAGTTTGCATGCTCTCCCTGCATTCGCGTGGGTTTCCTCCGGGTGCTCCGGTTTCCCCCACAGTTCAAAGACATGCTGTACAGGTGAATTGGGTAGGCTAAATTGTCCATAGTGTATGAGTGTGAATGAGTGTGTATAGATCTTTCCCAGAGATGAGTTGTGGCTGGAAGGGCATCCACTGCGTCAAACATATGCTGGATAAGTTGGCGGTTCTTTCCGCTGTGGCGACCCCAGAATGATAAAGGGACCAAGCCAAAAAGAAAATGAATGAATGAGATCCTTCATTACCTGGGAAACGAAGGATGCATTTGGAGGCTGCATTTGAAGGAGCCTTCAAATTATTTTGAAATGAGACAGTCTTCGTCATGGTGTGATGACTCAGTGCCCTTCAAATGCTGCATTATACATGCCAGACTAGTAGTTGGCGACTTCATTTTGTAAAGAAACACTTTCTGCACTCATGTATTCCTGTAATTTGGTTCTCAAATATTGTATACACCAACCCAGGCTCAATCTGAAAACATAGCGCTATATACATTTCTGGAGAGCACCAAATACGTCCCAGGAAGTACGTATTTTTGCAGCTTTTGTTTTTCACAAATCCACCAGAGGCCACTGTGTACGCTTTTTGAGATCTTAAATTTCTCTCGCAAGTGCCATTCGAGCCTACTGTTCTCTCGTAAATCCACTAGAGGCCGCTGTCGACTGACTGACTGACTGACTGACTGACTGACTGACTGACTGACTGACTGACTGACTGACTGACCCACCCTCCTCCTTCCCTAAACCTAACCAATAGTGTTTTCAAAAGCACAGATTGACCCTTCCACCCACTTTCGCTTCTGGTTTTGTCTAACCCACTCTCTGGAAGCGCTCTTTACCGGACTTGAACCCTGTCGTTGTGATAAACTCCTGTTTGCGCCTCTTTTATGAAATTGCAAGCTACCGGACAAACTGGTAACAGTGGGAAAACCACCCATACGGAGGTAAACGGTCAGCTGGTAAGTGCGAAAAGGAATGGCATCATACCGCCCCGTAGCATTAATTTTAAAGATGAAATGCAGCCAAACAAACTTCTGGCTACATAATTTGCGATCTCCAGAAATGTATATAGGGAGACAACATTTTTAAATCAAGACAGATTTACATGAAAATGAATTGACTTAAGAAAGTGCTTAAGAAATTATGCCATGTAAAGTACCAATTCTCACTATTAATTAGTAACTCATTACCTGCATATTATTAAAATATTGGCTGTGTATTAGTACTTAGACAATATGATATTGTTCTACATCCCTACTCTTTCTCAATATATATTTCTTAAACTGATATCTTACAATTCAGAAACAGCAAATTAGTAGTATTGAGGACTAAAAGTATTGGTTAATGCTTTGCTAATAGCAAAAAAATTAACTCAAAATAATACATGTGGACATTTTTTGTGACTCTACTAGCAAATATAGCATTTTAAAGTTTTGAGCAAAATATTATTTAGGTTTTATACATTTAAAAAAGAAAAACAACAAGACTAAACATTGCATATCACATTGCATCTCAAGCAAACACATATTGAATTAAGAATGTTGGGTAACACTTTAGTTTAGGTCAAAATGGTTATTAACAAACCATTAACTAACACTACTAGCTTAATAAACTACTAATTAGCTGTTTTTTATTAGTTAGTAAAGTAGCAGTTGGGTTTAGGTATTGGGTAAGATTAGGAGTGAAGAATAAGACTAATGAGACTAATAACTACTAATGAACAGTTAATAACTTAATAACACGCAGGTAATAAGCCAGTAGTTAATAGTGTGAATTGTGACAAACTAAAGTGTTACTGAATATTGTAACTATTATGTGGTAATATATAGTATAGTTACATGGTTTGAGATCAGAAAATCCCAAAAGCGAATAACTTAGAAGACAAAAAGCAAGTGATCATTAATTTCATAATTTTTTAATGTTCAATTTTAAATTGTGTAATAATAAGTTACATATTCAGGTTTCTTATCTGTTCAAAATGTGATCACTGACATAATGCACTATGCATTGTTATCAAAATGTATATATGATGGAACAATGCAACCCAGGCTCATTCTGAAAACGTACCGCTATATACATTTCTGGAGAGTGGCAAATACGCCCCAGGAGCTACGTTTTTTGCAGTTTTTGTTTTCGTGAATCCACTAGAGGCCGCTGTGTATGCTTTTTCAGATCTCAAGTTTTTCTCGCGAGTGCCATTAGTGCCTGCTCTTCTCACGTAAATCCACCAGAGGCCGCTGTCGACTGACTGATTGACCTATCGACTGAACAGCGGAAAGCCGTCCATATGGAGGTAAGCAGTCAGCTGCTAGCGTGAAAAGGAACGGCATGATACTGCCCCATAGCGTTCGTTTTAAAGACAAAATGCAGCCATAGGTACTTCTGGATACATAATTTACAATATCCAAAAATGTATATAGGGCTACTATATGTTGGAACAATGCCAATTATGCATATTATACCGTTGAAATATTTTCTATCTCAAATGTTCAACTGGAATTAAGCATCTTCAGTCATGTGGCTGTTAATATCACAGTATTCAGGTGTAAAATGTTACCTTCATATTCAAAAACAAATTTTTGGTCACTAGTGGGTGGTCACAGGTTTTTGCTGGTGGGATTAAATGCTTTAATTAACACTTATCTCTAAGGAGTGCTGACTGAACCACTGCTATATGTTGAAGAGTCGGTTGAGATGTCACAGCAATCATTTTTTAGATCAGTCACGTGCAGATGCGCATGAGTGTTTGTGTATGTGTGTGAAAATGTTAAGGTTTGCAGAGATAATTCCCAAGCAGAGCCTGCAAATGACTCATAATGCTGATATAAGGACACTTGCTGTGCTCTTCATGAATAAGAAAAACAATAAAGTGCAGAGAAATGTTCCAGAGCAAGGAAATAGAAGGGAAAAAAAGCACAAGCTAACTATGTATGGATATGAATATTTGATCATTTATCTAAGCATGCAAAAGAAGGCAATCTCTCTTATTTTAGCGAGGCAGACAGGGTTTCCTGAAGAGAAGAATGGATAATTCATCACATTTAAGAAAATACAGAGAAAAGCTCAGAACAGGAGCAGAGAGAGATGAACTAAGAGCAAAGAAGAGATATAGTGAGTCGTTTTTCAATATTAACTTGACACTGAAATTGTCATAACGCTCTTATAGTGACTTGATGTAAAATGTTATTACAGCCAATCTCAATTAACACAACAGACTCGGAGCATTCACCTGCCTCAATAACACACTTTCCACTGGGACTGTGTCGGCACTGGGAATTATGGCTACATCGAGCTCTCCATCTTTCCTGTGACAGTTTTATGAAAGATTCATGACACCGGTAACACTGCGTAAGCTCCACTTTCAGGCCTTTAGTCCCGAGGCTCCAGCACTGGGAAAAGACAGAATTTGTTCTACAAGACCAGAGCAAGCAGAACTCAACTACTACCAGAGAAAAAGTATAGCACACTGCACAAATTATGTGCTTGCTATTTACAATAATGGAATTATTTCATTTGGATTGGCCGAGCTATCTTAGACAGTTTAGAGAAACAATGCTCACCTGAGGTGTTGTTGGTGTACTCCATGGGTTTGTATAATTTTCCAAAAATTCAACAGTCTAGAGTCAATTAATTTGCTTATACTACATGGTCACCAGACCTAAAGACGCTTTTCAAATGTTGTATTACAGGGCGCTTGTTTTTTACACATCTCATCCAAAGTCTCATGTTTTGCTTTTAGACAGTTGTAGGCAGTGAAGTAAAGTAACAAATTACAAATACTCACACTACTGTAATTGAGTAGTTTTTCTAAGGAATTGTAATTTACTAAGTAGTTTTAAAGATGTGTACTTTTCCTTTCCCTTGAGTACATTTTTAGTGCTGTATCTGTACTTTTACTCCACTACTTCCCTTCAACCTGCAGTCACTACTTTATTTTTCTTGTCTATGGGGATTAGAAAATTAAGTCCTGCGATTTCTGTCCAATCAAATCGCACATAGAAGGTAAATCACATCATAATGAACTACCTCAAGACATGGGCACTTTATAATTGCAGCAAACTGTTTGGAAGCATTGAAAGTGTCCAAAAGAAGATGTTTAAAATCTTTACACGCATTGACCCAGAGACTGTTTAGATGCATGTCACTGATGAGAAGATAACAGATGTTTACTGTATGATGACCGAAATGGCCTTAAACACCCATCAGACACAAGACGTTAACATGACACCAGATTGTTGTTGTATCCCAATGTCGTGGGGACGTTGCCTTTTGTTTGGAAATGAAAATTGGGTTGACGTCAAAACCCATCATCAGGCTGAGGTCAATGTCAAACATCTAACCTAAAATCAATCTCTAATGATGTTACAGCTTGACATTGTGTGGATGTCACAACCTAAATCTAACCTAATATTAATGTCATGGTATTGTGTGCTTGCTGGGCAATAACTAAATGCACTACAGAATGTTACGTTTACACACATCCACAAATTACATGTAAATGCATCAGCTTTTGACAGCGTAATACTCACTACTCACTACTCTTGACTACTTTTTAAAGTCTACTCTTTACTCATACTGTACTTTGAGTTATATTTACAACACATACTTTTACTTGCACCACATTTTTAGGCAAGTAATGGTACTTTTACTTGAGTATGATTTTTTTTGTACTCTTTACACCACTGGTTTTTGGCTATGAAATATCTGAAATCATTGGGTGTAGTGATATCTCAGCAGGCACAGGACGTCAACATGACGTCAGATTGAGGTTGTACTCCAACGTCATGGGGAAGTTGCATTTTGTTTGGAAATGAAAATCGGTTTGACGTCAGAACCCAATGTCTGGGTCAATAGCCCCTTTCACACATACATACAGAAGAGATCATGTGTGAACAGACCCTTTTTGAAAATTTCGGTAAATTCGTTCCTGCAATTTTCTGGAAAGAGAAGTTGTAACATTACCCATAATTTCCTGGAATGCTGCTCTGTGTGAACGCAGAACGAAAATTGCCGGAAAGAGCATGTTCATGTTTAGAATGCGCTGATGTGGACGTCTACTCCAGCCAATCAGACAAATTTACATCCGAGCTGTTTAGGAAAATAAACGGCTTTAAATCCTTCTCCAGACACATTTAGTTGCTGCTTGATAGTCAGGTAACGTTTCTATGTTCCTTCTTAGTGCCACCTGTGGAAAAAATTATTGATAAAATGCTTATGATAAACCGCAGTGAGTTTACCTGCGTGATGTGTGTGCATGTGAAGGAGCGTTCCTGTGAGTCCCATTTGAGTAGCCTACAATCCCGGGAGTCTTTTGTTTTAAAAAGTATCTCATAAGCTGCAGCACAAACTCAAATGTACATGTCGGTATGAGAAAGGCTTCCTCCCTATCTTTTCATTGATGTGTTCACAATATCCATTATTTGGTCCATCTAAGCAGCTACATGAATGTTTAAGTTTTAAATAAAAGTGAAACCATCAAGAAAAAGAGGGAACCCCTTCATGTTTAATACAAGCGCACCATTTAGAGCTCATTTTTGGTTAATGATGGCAGAATTTACCGAATTTTGGAATGGATGTGTGAATGGTCCTTTCTAGAAAAGTTCCAGAATGTCCTTGCCTGTGTGAACAGCACATATTTGAATTTTCTTTGAATTTTTAAGTCCTTCTGGAAATTTTCCGGATATTTACTGATATCACTATGTGAAAGGGGCTAATGTCCAACGTCCAACCTAAAATCAACCAAATATCAACGTCTAATGCATACCTGCCAACATCTGGTTTGTAAATTCCGGGGGGGGAGTAATTACGTCATACACTAATTTGCATATTACTGACGTCATCGCGTTCTACCATTTCTGTTTGTTTAACAGCCTATGGTAAATAAATGGGGTATTTGATATTCGCACTACGCTTTATGTAAGCTTGTCAATTTAACTAAATTTATTGCTGTTTGAATACAGTATATCATTAAAGATGAGTAGGGAATTTGCAGTAATCTCTCAGACGCAGGGGCGTAGCAACCGGGGGGGGGATATGTTCCCCTCACTTTTAGAGATAGACCATTTAGAAAAAGGTGATTAAGAATGTAAACTTTTGGATTTCATACAGCTGTCCCCCCCACTTTTAAAATGTCCACTCCTCCCCTGCTCAGACGTAATATACTCAGACAAGTTCTGAAACTCTCACTTAAAACATCTCTAATTGTGCAACAAGAATAAACGGTCAAATTAAATTGTTAAAATAAAGGAGAAAAAGATTGGGTTGACTGTACAAGGGAAATACCTTCAAACTGCCACCTGTTCTAAATCATTTGCCGTCGGTACGCAGAGAGGTGCTCTGCTCTCAGGCTGCAGGGGAGGCTCATTGAGAAGAGTAGGGACGGTACAGTAATGGACAAACGACAGTCTATAAAAATAGCCAGTAACACACAAAAAAGTCGCTAGATTTGTCGCTGGTCGCTTTTTTGAAAATTTGTCGCTAAGTTGGCAACACTGGCGCAAACTGAAGAGCGGGGAGCGGGAGGGGTGAGAGGTTTGGGGAGATGGGGGCGCGCGAACTGTGTAGCGCGTGACCGGAAGAGCACAAGCACCAAGTTTCAGCCCGGACTATACCAAAATGCTGAGGAGCGGGGGGTGGGGGAATTCCGGGAGTTTACCGGGAGACAGAACAATACGGGAGACGGGTCTGAAATACGGGAGACTCCCGGGAAAAACGGGAGTGTTGGCAGGTATGGTCTAATGATGTTACAGCTTGACTTTGTGTGGACATTACCACTATGACGTTTATCAGACGTTGGATTTTGGTTGCCAAACTTGACGAATAAATGTCAATATTTGACGTCAATATGACATTGGTTTAAAAATATGGCTCAATGTTGGATTTTGGTCACTTTCCAACACAACTTAAAATCAACCAAATATCAACATAATTTGATGTCGTTATTGGATCCTGGCTATACATTGAATTTTGGTCACCTGACATCACAACCTAAATTTAATCTCATATTAATGTCTTATGACATGGTCCTGCTGGGACGGAAGTACCTTAGAGTTCAGACTTCGTGTCACAGATGTTTTCACACTGCACGACTCTGGGCTAGCGTTTCGTCTGGGCTGTGTTTACACAGCAAGATGGATCGGCGACAAGGGGTTTCACACTGCATGACTTTACAATAAGAAGAATCGCCGACAACTTTGTCTTGGTCTGCAAACTACGTCTCACAACCAAACACACGCAAGAAGTGACATGGAAACAACACAAGGTAACAGAGTATATCTTTTGTTATTAACTACATAATGAGAAAGAAGCCTATAGTAGCGTGAACTTATTTAGCTCAGCAGGTTTATGAAGGGAATTAGCAATTTCTCCTCAACTTTTTTCTTTTTAGACCCGGTTGTTGTATTGCTCAGATGACACAGTTTTTCCTTTATTTCTTGGCTCCAAATATACTGAAAATTAGCACTTTTAACTTCTCCCCCAACCTCCCGCTGGCCTGCAGATACCTATACTAGTGGATGCTGCTCTCTCATTGGCTGTAGGGGATCGCAGATGTTATTTTCAGTCAGAACTCATTTCACACGGCATGATTTGAATCGCCGACAGCTCCAGATATTTAGCATGCCAAATATCTCATGGGTGTTGGTGACTCATTGGCGATTCTCTCAGATGGCGTCTTTGATAGTTCACACTGTGTGATTGTTACTCACGTGGACGAGCACTGATTTGCCTGTGATTTTAGGCATTTGTCTGTGATTTCTCAAAATCGGTCAAAATTGGGGCTAAAATCATGTATCATGTCAAATCAAGTAATTGCACTCCTTAAAGTTCATGTGAAATCTAAATTTACAGTTTTCATTTTGCTAGTGCACATTGTTATCATTTGGAACAGTTAATCTGAATACTTGCTTCTGCTTTTGGAGTGGTGGTCCTTCTGATGTCAGTTTGACGATTGAGTCAACCACTTGAGTGTGAATAACTGGGGAGGGTATTTTCAGTTTTGGGTGAACTATCCCTTTAAGGATTCTTTGTGTATTACCTAAATTGTATCAGTTTGTTCAAAATTGTGTGTTTTGACTGAGGCAAAGTGTAGTTGCTTAAACCTAAGCCAAGAATCTAATTTCAGTTTACATTACCAGATTAGTACATGCACACTGTACTCACACTTCACACTCAACATTTGGGCTGCCCACACACAGTAATCACTTTGAGCTGTTTTCTTCACATCTAAGTTTGTCTGCAGTGTCAACACTTAACTGGACTATTGTTTAGCAATCAGAATTAGAAGAAAGGAGATGAAAAAAGAGCTATAACACTGAAGAAGGCCAAAACTGCAGACATTTACATTGAGGAGTGTGTCTAAAAGATACCTGAACTCTGTTTTATATGTTTGTAAACACATTCTTATTCATTGTAACCTATGAACAGAGAAAGCACAGATGATGAAAGAGGAGGTTTTTCTGTACGTTTAACATATGTTGAGCAACATATATGATGTTTACATTCAGCAGTTTGCATATGGTAACATACCTATGAAAAGCTAATTATACATTGAGATTAATATGTATTTGAGGGTTGAAAATGGCAAATTCTGTTATTGTGATGCTATTTGAACATTGCTCCCTCTGACCAGTTTAAGTAAGTGTGGAGGAAGCACATTCTGTCTGACTGACCAATGACAGATGGCATATTTGAAAATTTGGTGATGCTTGTTGTGCTGAAATAACACCATTTAGCTTAAGTAAAATGATAGCCGGCAGCTAGCTCATGGTCGCAATGTGAAGCTAAGCAGGGCTGCGCCTGGTCAGTACCTGGATGGGAGACCATATGGGAGAACTGAGTTGCTGCCAGAAGTGGTGTTAGTGAGGCCAATAGGGGGTGCTCAACCTGTGGCCTGTGTGGGTCCTAATGCCCCAGTATAGTGACGGGAACTCTATACTGTCAGTGAGCGTCAGCTTTCAGATGAGACTTTAAACTGAGGTCCTGACTCTCTGTGAAAAATGACTCTCATTAAAAATCGGGGTGTAACACACACACTTCAGTGCTGAGTCTTGTTGAACAGTTTTGTGAACATTACAACTTGTTTTCCTTGCCTTGTTTTTGACCCTGTGCCTTGTTTTGTTTATTTACATTGTCTGCTGCCTGCCTTTTGACCATCTGCCTAATATTTGATCACAACTCTGGATTTGCCTGTATACCTCTGTTTGCCCTGTTGACTGTTGCTTGCCTGACCATTCTCAATAAACCTGCATTTGGATCTGCATTTGAATAAACCTGCATAAACCCGCACCTCCTGTGTCAGCGTCCAGCCTTATTACACAAGACTCAGTCACAAAATGGATCCAGCATGACAGGATGACATGGCCGTCAGCACCAAGGTAAGCGGTCCCTCAAGAACCACATTCAAGATTTTTTGGACATTGCTAACATCACCAATCTTCCAGACTGTGTACTAATTACCCTTTTTATTGATGAACTAAATGAACCGCTTAACTGTAGGCAAGGTGGAGGAAACTCCTAACCTACCTGCAAACATTCTTCAGCTCACAAAATGGCCGCAGCTAGTTCGCCAGCTCAGTCTATGGTCACCGCCAATCTGCCACCAGCTTACAAGATGGCTTCCTGTTCTGAGTCTGTACCTGCCATAGTTCCTGTCGTTGTTCCTGATATGCCATCACTTGAGCCACCAGAATGGCCACCACCACCTGAGTTGCTAGAGCTACTGCCACCACCAGACCTGTTACTGCCAGAGCTGCCACCGCCACCGCCACCTCCAGAGCTGCCAGATCTTTGTCGCCACTGCCAGAGCTACCAGAGTCACCGCTGCCAGAGCTGCCAGAGTCATCGCCGCCAGATTCTCCAGGGGCCTCAGATCCTTCTGAAATGCCCTAATGGCAGGCGCCAGATCGCCCTGAATCCCCCGAATTGCGGGCGCCAGATCCTCTTGAATCCCCCAAATGGTGGGCGCCAGATCCTCCCGTATGGCCAGGGGCGCCAGATCCTCCCGTATGGCCAGGGGCGCCAGATCCACCTGAGTTCCACAAAAGGCCAGAGCCGCTACCTGAGTCCCACGAAAGGCCAGAGCCACCACCTGAGTTCCACGAAAGGCCAGAGCCGCTACCTGAGTCCCACGAAAGGCCAGAGCCACCACCTGAGTTACACGAAAGGCCAGAGCCACCACCTGAGTTCCACGAAAGGCCAGAGCCACCACCTGAGTTCCACGAAAGGCCAGAGCCACCACCTGAGTTCCACGAATGGCTGCCAGAGCTGTGTGACTTGCCAGAGCCATGTGACCTTCCAGAGCCGTTTGACCACCTGCCTGATATTTGACCACGACTCTGGATTTGCCTGTATACATCTGTTTGCCCCTGTGTTGACCGTTGCTTGCCTGACCATTCTCAATAAACCTGCATTTGGATCCGTGGATCAGTTCACATTACAACTTCATTCATGTTTTTAAAAGCGCAAAACAGAATTTGTGCTAATCTATGCACTTGAATAGACACAAAAATGGATGCATTAACCTGTTAAAATGACAGAAAAGATATTTTTAATAACATGACATTTAAAATAAAAACTATTTCATAATTTAAGTGAATAATTTGTTTGCAGTATTTATGACTTCTGATAAAATATGCAGTTTATTCTATTCAAAATATTGCAATTTCAATTAAGGTTTTCAGTTTTAATGTCATTTTTTTGTAGCTCACCTAAATAGTCAAATATTTTTGAGGGCAAAACTGTACAATTACATAAAAATGTATTATTAAATACAATTTTGTATTTAAATAGGTCATGTACTTATCAAGGACAGTCTTATCACTGCTGCCACACGCTAATTAAGCCAAATTCCAAGCTCAGACTGCAAGCCAAGCCTCCTTTTATCTCACTCAAGGATCGCTAATATTTACCCTCTTTATTTGTGCTCTCCCTGTCCCTAAACACACTTTTCAGATCGCTCCAATGCTCCTGATATTAAGAATTCAGTTCGAAATGACTTGGCACCTAAAGTTAAGTGCAGAGGATCGCGTGGAGACAGATGACACATTGAAAAGTTTAATAGAAATCTTTGGAGACATCTTGTTGTTGTTGTCATGCAAATGTGCACCATACTGCTAGTAAATAAAACAGATTGAAGAAAGGCACAAAACAGGAGAGTGTGTGCGTGTGTGCCCGTGCTGATGTCCGTAGGCAAGACTCCAGGCAACATGCCCCGTTTGGCGTAATGCAGGAGAGCAGTGCCGAGACGGCGCCCCGTAAGACCTTCCCTCACTTTCTCAAATCTTCAAATTCCTTCCTTTGTTTTTCAATCAGACGCACCATCAGCGCTGTACCTGGGAGAGGAGCCACATTCTTACCTTCTATTGTACTTTGGTGCCTCATCTGTCAAAAAGTATCGCTCTTTCCTTGAGATTTGAGGAAAGCTGAATCGTGATTTGACAACACAAACTATTGTTATGTTTATTTGTTTACCTGTGAAAGGAGCGAGCGTTTGCATATTCGTATTTCTGTTGTCTTCTTCTTTTTTTGGTAACCTGCCTACAAATAACTCCGTTTTGGGGTAGATCCGATGTCGAAGAACATTTGACAAGCGTTATTCTGTGCGCCAAAGCACTTATATTTAAATAATGAACATGTGAATGCATTTGTCATCTCGCAAAGCGCACAAATCCATATTGTTTTTGGAGGTTTTTATCATTATTGTTATTTTTACCAGCTCAAGTCGGCAGCCGCTGAAAACTTGCGCAACAGAGATATGAATGCATTATAATCTCGGGCCTGTAACAGGAAATGTGATGGTTAATTGTATATTTCAAAAGCCTTAATTGCTTTAATTCCCTGTAATTAATCAGTAATTGCAGCAGGAGTGCTTTTCACAGCTTAGCTTGAGATGAACAGACCTTTCCAATATGGAAAAGCATGAATATAGATGAGCAGAAGAGAGAGGCAGACCACAGGAGCTATACGACTATTCTATATTTAGGAGTTTAAAAGCTGAAACTCGCCGATATGTGGTCCTGTTTATCATTTATGTATTCGTTTATGATGCAAACGCATAACTTAATGCTTCAAACTGTGCTGGCCAGGCTGGGTGCCTTGCTGTTAATGTTTTGTCGAGGCCGTAAATGAGCTAAACTGCATACCTCCCCAACTTTTTCTCCATCTCCCCCTTGAGACATTCTGTGTGGGGAACACCTGGTAGGTTGGTCCCTGTCCGCCCTCCCGTGTTCATACCTACAGCCCCCTGCTGGGTCCCACACTATAATTTGAGGTTCCATCACTGTGGCAGATGTTGAGTAATTGCTGTTCTAAAAATGGCAGTAGCGCAGCCCATCTGCCCAGAGGAGACACCTGGAGAAGTGCGGCACGCTTATGCTCCTGTGTGGGAGACTCGTGGACTTGTTGCTGTGATGTGCACTGTGTTGCTTTCCCAGGTTACCGGCTGTGCAACTTTATTTTACTGGCTGTAAACTTGCTTTACTCTGTATTCAAAAACTGTACACTGTAAACCCCTCCGTTGTCAATACTAATGTGTGGCTAGAGGGCATGGTCTTTAGCCTCCTTGTTAGAGCAACCGACTCCCATTCGGAAGGTTGCCGGTTCGATCCCAGCTCGGAGCGGGTTGGGTGGTGTAGGACCGGCGGGGTTACATTGGTGCCGTGATCCGGATGGGAGTGAGGTTTAGGGGGGTGAGTGTAACGGAGGCCAGCTAGTAAGTACTGTGCAGGTAAACCTCACTCCTCTGACCTCTAAAGGTGCTCTAGCGACAGACGCTAGAGGCCATAGTCTTTAGCCTCCTTGTTAAAGCAACCGACTCCCATGCGGAAGGTCGCCGGTTCGATCCCAGCTCGGAGCGGGTTGGGTGGTGTAGGACCTGCGGGGTTACAAATGCTATTAAGTTAATATAACTTGACATTACCTAAAATACTAAGTTTTGGCATCAGAATTAAACAAGTGTGTTTAACTTGCTCATTAGGCAGCAACAAACTTTTAATGAATATTTTAAGTTCTCTGAACTTAACATTTTCATTTCTTTAAATGATTCACCATGTCTCTGTTTAAAATGATTGGTTGCACTTGAAAGTCTGCCTTAACAACCGCTCTGATTGGTCGATATATGTTGTATGACACTAGGTGGTCATTTTGCTTGTGATTTTGCTGAAGCGCAGCAGGACACCTGAACCCACCTGACAAACGAGAAAAGTTTGGTAATTAGTAAGTTGATATTCAAAAGCTTATATATATTTTTCTTAATTGATATTCACGGAGGAGCGAGACGATGGTGCAGTGGGTAGTGATGTAATTCACAGTAAGGAGGTCGCTGGTTTGAGTCCCGCCTGGGTCAGTTGGCATTTCTGTGTGGAGTTTGCATGTTTTCCTTGTGTTGGTGTTTCCTCCGGGTGCTCCAGTTTCCCCCACAAGTCCAAAGACGTTCGTTATACTGTAGGTTAATTGGGTAAGCTAAATTGTCCGTAGTGTATGTGTGTATGTCCTGGTCCTCCAGGTTAGGGGTTGAGCGTTGGCCCTAGTAAGTAAGTAAAGAACATAAAATCTGAATTTTTTGGAAGTTTAGTCTATTAGCCAATTTAGGTTATCTGTACCTTAAGTTAATTCAATGAGGAGACCACATTTGGTCAACTCAATTAATTGAGCTGTTGATTTCCCATTACTCAAATGAACTGAGGGAATCACTTTTCTCAAATCATTTAAGTAGTCTTAACTTATTAGGGTTTACAGTGTACAAATTGATACAAATACACAGAAAGATTACACAATTTCTAAAATTGACAATACCTGGAGCAACTTTTAGAGCAATGTTGCCATAAACGGGCAACCAGGTGAGACACAGCGCAACTATTTACCGCAATGGACTTTAGGCAACAAACGCAAATCTGATTTCACCAAGTAGGACATGTTTCTGGATTAACATCTACAGTATGTTGATCCTGGAACAACATTCCTATCAGCCAATCAGAATTAAGGGATACTTTTTAATGTTAAGTTTAGGTTTGCGGTTAGTTTTATGCACTTCTACATGATTGTTATCCAACTATTATTACCCTCTGATTTTGGGAATAATTTACAGTTATGGTCGGTTTAGGGGTAGGGGGTAGGTATGGATTACATTTTCCAACAAAAATGATGTTCCAGGATCAACATAGATGTTAATCCAGCATCGCATTGTACTTGACAAAATCATGACGTGTGGAGCAAATCTGTTACCAATACATATAATACGTAAACATTCCTTCAATATCCTCCCTCTGAACCACACCCACAGCAAATGATTATTAATGAAGCTAGTAAATTTCTCATGATCAATCTAATAGATCCAGATACAGTTTTGTTGCCCATTCTCAATGAGAAAGTGTCAAAGTAACAATGCTGAGCAACATTGCTCTAAGATTTGCCCATATATCATCAGCCATTACAGCAGCGCAAGATTAATATGAAAGTCATTGCTTTAAATAAGTTCAGCACATCTATGACAGCATCACTAGTTTATCTCAGGATATCACTAGTTACTCACAATTCTCTGCTGTGATCTTGATAAACTATTTTTCATTCTCTTCTATAGTTCACTGTCTGTATAATCACTTAGCCATAACTTTGTCAGCAATGATTTTTTTTTTAGAGATTTTCAATCAGGTTTAGCTCTGGACTCTGGGCTGGCCATTTCATTATTTTAATGCTGAACTTAATTGCTTTACCAATTTTGCTGTGTGATTGGCTGATAAATACAGGGAAGGAACTCCTGCAACATTTGCATTTGTTCTGCATTTAGCTGAATGCGAAAAATGCCACCTAAACCAGTGTTTCTCAACCATGTTCCTGGAGGACCACAAACACTGCATGTATTGGATGTCTCCTTTGTCTGTCACACCCATTACAGGTCTTTTAGTCTCTGCTAATGAGCTGATGATCTGAATCAGGTGTGTTGGAGACATGGAAAATGTGCAGAGCTGGAGGTCCTTCAGGAACGTGGTTGAGAAACACTGACCTAAACTATCACACTTCACCTCCACCTTTTACCTTTCATGACTTCGGCTTCAGTTTTTCTCTAGTTTAATGACAAACATAATGTTTGCATCAATGCAATAAATAAGACTTGCTTTCATAACTATTTTGAACTTTGGACCGATTTTTGTCCACACAACATGCTCATCAAGGTCCCAGCAAGCCTTTGTTGTGTTGGCTAAATCAAGGCTAATATTGGACTGTCAATGAAAACCTAATAGACATGTAAAAAATAGTCCAAACATACACTGTAAAAAATGCAGCGTTCCACACAATTCATTCATGTTGTCCCAACACAAACTGATTAAGTTAACTTAACACTTTTAACAAATTTATGTGGATTGAACATAAAAAAATTAAGTTGTCCCAAAGAAAACTCAAGAATTGAGTTGTTTCAGCTTATTTTAAATAAGTAGTTTGAAAAAAAAAAACAAAAAAAAAACATTTTTTAAGGGTACACTAGTCATCAAATAGAGAGGAATGAATGACTACACATATAAAGTCTGTCTAATCTGTTTATTTGATTACTAGTTTATTTTTGGACATCTTTTAGATGTCTTTTAAACCAAAAAATTGCTTGATCGAGGTTATTTTTCTTTTGCTGATGAGAGCTTTGGTCCCTGCTTTTGACCAGTGACCATCCGGATTCTCTTAAATGTCAAGACACTGTATGTTGAGACACATAATCAGATTGTTTAGCAATGAACTGCCAAGCAAATCCAGCTGCAGTGTTGAATCGATTGGCCATTGAGATTCTCTACATATCCCTGTCTTTTTGTGTTTGTCTTTTGTGGATGACCAGCTTTTTTGGTGGACTTGAAATAGTAACATTATAAAGTTGCAGTATTTTTTAAATCACTTTTAGTTTTTCAAAGACCATCATGTCTTGTTATGGCTGACTCATCTCTTCATCTGGACAAAACTTCTGTGGGAGGGTTTCAGTGACTTTAGGATGGCTCACCATATTGAAAACCGCAAGGTTAGGCTTTCAGTTTAATAGGGTTTGTCAGATAATGTTCTCTAATTTTGAAAAGTATGCTTTTTCAAATGTTTTAATATTAGTTTTTCAAATGGTGTTTCAAAATATGCTTAAAAACGTTACTTTTACGTCTGTCAGGATGACAAATTAGACTAAGCAATGTTCTCAAAATTGAGGAAGGTTGTTTCGATCTCTACAAAAGATTTCTGTTTCAATTTTTCAATAGTGTAGATCTTTTCAAAATGTTCATTCACATGCACCCCAGGATGAAAATGACATGTTTTGAAATTAAGGTGAGAGTATAAGCCAAATGAATAGACAAAATCCCTTTTTATTCAACATAAAGCTCCATGTTCCATGTTCATTTCATCAATATCTGCATTATGCAACACTTTAGTCCCTAATATGAATTCTCAGTGTACTTGCAGGGTTTAAAATGGAAATAAAGCACATTTGCATTTAGCAAGTCCTTGTGCTTATACAGGGTAATACAGTGTAAGTTGATAATGTATGTATAATGTTCAAAGCCTTATGCAGCTAATATAATATAAATATTCAATTTCAAGTGTAAAATAAGATTTTTACATGAAAAAAAAAAACATGAGTGGTGCTTGACCGTACAAAAGCTGCTGTTATAGTATGGTACCAGGCTGTGCTCAAGCGCTATGCTGTTTCTTGGATGTTCTGGGCAGTTGCATAATGAATAAAATAAAAGAAGTAATCTCTCTATGATGTTCTCTAGAATATCATGCCATCATTTATTCACTATCCAACTGTTACAAACTAATTTGTGTCTTAGTATTAATTAGTTATTTTGAAGAATGTTGGAAGCCAAATGTAAATACAGCAAAATACAACATCCATTGACTTCCATGGTGTTATCCATAGCATATATTAAGTCAATGTTACCACTGACTATTTGACTAGCAGCATTCTTTTGTGTGCAACAGAATAAAGGTGACCTGTAAATGTTAAAAAACCCCAGATAAAAACTTTTCCATTGCAGTTTTACGAAATGTTCATTGTTTTATTGCCTATTAGACTACAAATTTACTGACCAAAAGTTATGGAATTCATGTCCATAGACAAAACTGTTGTCATTTAGCATATGCGCAAACTTGATGTAATGCTGCCAGAGTACATTACAGGCTGAATCATTGCAATAGTTTGAAGTATTGAAACCAAACCTAATGTGTGTGATCTAGACCTGACATTGACCAAACTACATCAGTTTGCAACACCTTCTAGGTAGAATTGACAAACAATTAAATTCTATCAATAGAAATCATACAAATTTTATCAAATGACTTTTGAATAGTTTTGTCTATTGTCATGAGACTGGTCTTGCAGATTCCTTGGATCATACAGAGAACATTGATATAATTTATTCCCTTATTGACACAACTTCCTTTCCACCATCTTGAATTAGTTTAAAAATTTGTTGGTTTGAACTCTCCATAGATTGTTAGGCCAATTTGAACCAAATTTGGCTCAGACCATGCTGCCAAAAAGTTATAGAATTTTCCAGTTGCTCTGTAGCTTGTTGCTGTGCTTGTTTATGATGTGGCCGCTGGGCTGCTTGGCCCCGATAATTGCTGCTTGCAGCTATATTTTATATTGTAATTAGTACATTTAATTTCTAGATATAGACCCTTTCTTGCGAGCTTATTGAATTATTTTAAATGATTGAACTTATTTTCTTGTCATTGGATGCAAATGGTATGCCTGATCCTTTAGAAAAGTAAGGCCACACTTTTCGTCAGTGATTTGAAGTAAATTGATACTTCTACAACAAACTTCTCAGCCTAACCCAACAGCTCTACACTATAAAACCTGATTAACTCAAACTGTTTGAGGCAACCAATTGCGGCAAACCATTTACGTTTTGACACACAAAGGTTTGAGTACTGTAAACTTACTCAATATATATATTGAGTCATATATACACATATGTTATTTGTGTTGATACTGTCAAATATTTAGAGTAGTAGTAATTTAAACATTTTAAGTTCATGTAAGGGACCGAGGGTCAAAGGAAGTAGAACACAAGCCAAAAAATCCTCCAATTGAGATTTTTATTCTCAACAGATAGGACATAAGTCCTCAAAATAACATGGTTAAACAAAATGAAAAATAAAGGGGCATGAGGCCAACATAACCAACCAACACAAAATGACCTCCACAATGAAGAACAGCCAGGCTTATAAAGGAAAGGATGAGCTCATTTCAATTACAAAGGGGAAAAAACTAATTTTCACATTACTACATACAACACAAAACAGAATAAATACCACAATAACATTACCACAAAAATAATAAATCAAACAATAACCAATATAAACAAAAACGACTAAATTAAATCAAAGATATTTAAACAAGGAGGATATCTAAAATCTCTTCCTGCCCCACATCACTAAAGCTGTTGGTTTAATCAGGCGGAACCAATTTTGGATAAAGTCCGTGTTTCTGCCCGGACTCCAATCTTTGTCACCCCGGAAGCCACCCGGCCGCCACTTCCTGCCTCCAGCGCACCGCTCGGTAACTCAAAAGAAACAAACATTAATTATACAACGAAACCAATTTGTGTGCACTCCAAATTATTAACGAAGTAACAAAAATGTATGTTTTGTAAAAATAAAGAACAGGAAAGAGACCATTGTGTATTGTGATTATTATAAATGAATACAAAGAAACTATAATGGTATGTTGAAACATGTCATGTTTGCATGGAGGTGTGTATATGTTTATGTATGCGCGTGTGTGTATACGTGTGTGTGTGTGTATGAGAGAGAGAGAGAGAGAGAGAGAGAGAGAGAGAGAGAGAGAAAATATACGCACACTATTGCACATAACTGTGCGGCCAACCTTTCAGGCCGTCACACTCTCCCCCTCTTCCAAGACCTCACTAGAGCAGCGGGACAGGTAGTCAGCAGTAACATTGGATTTCCCCGGCACGTGTTGCACTTCGAAACAGAATGGCTGCATTGCTAGATACCATCTCGTAATCCGCCCATTTGTGTCCTTCATTTTCTCCAACCACTGCAACGCCTTGTGATCGGTCTGCAAGATGAACTCTCCACCCAACAGATAGTATCTGAAAGAATCCAAGGCCCACTTCACGGCCAAACACTCCTTTTCAACAGTAGAGTAGCGCATCTCCCTTGGGAACAACTTTCGGCTGATAAAGGCAACTGGTCGTCTGGCTTCAGGCATACCCTGCAAGAGCACAGCCCCTAGGCCCCTCTCTGAGGCATCAGTCTGTACCACAAATGGCAGGTTAAAGTCAGGATTATAAAGTACAGCATTGGTCGTTAGAGCTCCCTGGATATCTCGGAAAGCCCTTAATTTCTCCTCTGTCCACTGCAACTGATTCGGGCAACGAGTCCCCACCATATCGGTCAATGTGGCAGCTCTACTGGAGAAATTGGGTATAAAGCGATGGTAAAATCCTGCCATACCTAAGAAAGATCGTAAATCCTTGCGTGTTTGGGGCACAGGACACTTCTCCAGAGCCTGGATCTTCCCTATTTGTGGCCGCACCATCCCTTGACCTATGACATACCCAAGATATTCGGTTTCTCTCTTGGCCACAGCACATTTCTTCGAATTAACAGTCAGTCCTGCACTCTGAAGACGCCTCATCACCTCTTGAAGATTTTGCACATGTTCATCCCAGGTCCTGCTGTACACAACAATATCATCAATATAGGCAGCAGCAAAGGACAATCCATGCAATACCTTATCCATCAATCTCTGGAATGTCGCACCAGCTCCATGCAATCCAAAGGGTAGCACCTTAAAATGAAATAGGCCCCACGGTGTTCTAAAGGCAGTCAGCGGCCTAGAAGACAAGGTCAGGGCGATTTGCCAATAGCCTTTAGAAAGATCCATTGTTGTTATATATTGGGCTTGTCCCAACCTATCGATCAGATCACTAATGCGTGGAGTAGGATAGAAGTCAAATTGAGAAACTGAATTCAGATACCTGAAGTCGATACAGAATCGAATACTCCCGTCTTTCTTGGGCACGAGGACAACCGGATGACACCACTCACTGTAAGATGGCTCAATAATTCCTAGATATAACATCATCTCCACTTCTTCCTTCAACTTCTCCTGGAGACGCTCAGGCACTCTGTAACTTCGACGTCTCACAGCCGCATCAGGTTTTAGTACTACATCATGCTGGATTAGTTTGGTAAAGCCTGGGAATTCTGAAAACACATTAGAAGTGCAAACTGCTCTCACTTGCAACTGCTGTACCTCAGACAGATGATCCAGTTCAAGATCTCCCACATTTGGCTCCGGCAAATACTGATCGTCTGATTCCTCCTCTCCGACTCGACAGACCATCAGAGACTTTAACTCTCCTTCAGCTCGAGGGGTCCACTCTTTCAACAAGTTAACATGCAAGACTCGACTGGCTCGTGCTTTACCAGGAGTAAAGATCTCATAAGTCGTGGGACTGAGTTTCCTCTTAACCTCATAAGGGCCTTGCCATTTAGCCAACAGCTTACTTTCCTCAGTAGGCAACATCACAAGCACCTTCTGGCCAACTTGTAAATTTCGCTCTCTAGCTGCAGGATCATACCAAAGACGTTGCTGTTCTTTAGCTTTTGTCAGGTTGGTTTGGGCCAAACTGGCCATCTTCTCGAAGCGTTCCCTCATCTGCAAAACATAGGAGACAACATTGGGCTCCTTCTGATCAGGACTGCCTTCCCATACCTCTTTGAGCAGAGCCAATGGGCCCCGAACATCCCGACCATATAGCAGCTCAAATGGAGAGAAACCCGTAGAAGACTGGGGAACTTCTCGATAAGCAAATAGAAGATAGGGCAGCCATTGGTCCCAATCCTGGCCCGTTTCAGTTACAAACTTCCTGAGCATCTGTTTCAACGTCTGATTAAAACGTTCGGTTAACCCATCGGTTTGAGGATGATAAGGGGTGGTTCGTATGCTCTTAATGCCCAGAAGCCGGTAAACCCGTTTCAGCAGTGTCGACATAAAGTTGGTACCTTGGTCAGTTAAGATTTCCATGGGGAAACCAACTCTGGAGAATAACTGGACCAGTGAAGTAGCAACAGATTTTGCCTTTACGGACCTTAAGGGGAATACTTCTGGGTATCTTGTGGCATAATCAGTTATTACCAACATGAACCGGTTCCCTGTTCGACTCTTTTCAAGGGGCCCGACAACATCCATCCCAAGCCTTTCAAATGGAGTGCTGATAACAGGAAGAGGTTGTAACGGTGCTTTCCTAGGACGCTGGAGTGAGACTTTTTGACAGACAGGACAACTTTTGCAGAATTGGGCTACTTCTCCCTCCATGCCAGGCCAATAGAAGTACCTTTTGATTCGAGCAGTAGTCTTATTCTTCCCCAGGTGGCCAGCCCAAGGAAAAGAGTGGCTCAGATGTAATACCATCTCTCGAACACACTGCGGAACCACCAACTGTCTCCGTGGCCCAATCTGGCGATAAAGTATCCCCTTGACCCGCACAAACGTCACAGTCTTGTCATCCTCAAGTTTCTCCTCCTCCTTAGCATCTTCAGACCTACTCCAACACTCCTTAAGACTGATATCACTCTGTTGCATCTGGATGATGTCTGTTGGCAACCGGAAATTCACAGGCAAATGACATGAAACAGAGGGTTTAAAGGCATTGTATTTTACCTTTTCCCGGATCTTCTCCCTCCTTGACTTTCTCCTCTTTGCCACGTTGGTCTCTATTTCAGTCTCAAAGAAAGGTAACGAACTCAAGGTATGTACATGTTCTTCATTCGTTTTTGCCATAGATCGGGTGACTACCATATTACAGTCCTGTGCTGGATGTAACAATTCGAACAATACAGGCACATCACGACCCAGGATTATTGGAAAAGGCAAGTTATCAGACACGCCCACCTTCAACAAGTATGCTTGCCCCTTTACCTTCAGAACGACACTGGCTGTGGGCAGCAACCTCTCATCTCCATGCACACAACGGATGGGCAGCTGATTTCTCTGGTCGATCAAAGCCGGTGGCACAAATCTCCTGTCCATCAGAGTCTGATCACTGCCAGTGTCTATTAAAGCAGACAAAAGTTTACCATCTGTCTCCACAACAGTCATCCTCAGAGTGGTTGAATCAGCTGGGATGGGGTTTTTCTTGGGGACAAAACACAGGTGCATAAACTGTACAGAATTCTTTGGACAATTGGGTTTGATGTGCCCTTCTTGCCCACACATATGACATATTGGAGGCCGTCTCGAAGTCAGACTCGAATTGCCAGGTGCTTTACCCAAGTAAAGTTTACCTTGTCCCTCAGACCTCTGTCGGCCCTGCCCCATACCAAGAGATCGATTCTCACCACCAGACTTAAATGTCCAAGGCTTACTCCTTCCTCTAGCTGCCACAAAAACATCAGCCCATGACGCTGCCTCTGAAGCTGATCCAGGGTCACGTTCCCTTATCCACACCTGTAGTTCAGGGGAGAGCATTCTGAGGTATTGTTCGAGTATAATAACTTCACTCACCTCTTCTACAGTCTTCCCCTTTGGTTGAATCCATTTAGTAAATAGCTCTTTAAGGCGGCTATAAAGCTCCTTTGGACTTTCGGATGGATTTACAGCCAGAGAACGAAACCTTTGTCGATACGTTTCAACATTGATGTCATATTTCTTCAGAATGGCAGACTTAACTTTTTCATAATCAGCAGACTCAGTCACTTCCATATTAACATAAGCTGCTCTGGCCTTACCAGTCAACAATGGAATCAGATGCCAGACCCAGTCACTCCTGTTCCATCTACAAGCAACAGCAATCCGTTCGAAGGTGACCAAAAAGTGCTCCACATCATCAGTCTCACTGAACTTTTCCAGCCTTGGCATTAGAGAGGGGGGCAGGCCTATATTATCCACAGCTTGATCAAAATTATTCTGACGTACCTGGGTCAGTGGCAGTCCATCTGAATTTAGCGGGTTTGCATCAGACCATCCTGAGGCCTCTTGATCACCACTAAGCAGATGAGCGGTTGGAGAAGTGCGGGCTTGAACCTCCATCTGTAACAAACTGAATTGGTGCTGGAGAGCTTTAAAGCGCCGCTCCTGATCCACATACTCCCTCTGTCTGTCCGTCTCTCGGCCCTCTGTCCTGGCCATATGTGCTCGAAGTAAACTTGCAAGCTCAGCCACTGATACTTCAGTTACCCCTGTAGGTTTTCCTCCAACAGCCTCTTCAGCCACCACTTGGACCTCCTCATCCTCATCATCTTCTCCTTGATGCACAGCTGGGGTTTTTTTCTTTGTTACACGACTCATAATGGAAAGGAAGGGGGGGGGGGGGAAGAGAGAGAAAAAAAAACTGCCACGAGGGGCAAAATAACTGGCTTGTGTTCTAAACCAAACTCAACATCCCACTTCTGACACCATCTGTAAGGGACCGAGGGTCAAAGGAAGTAGAACACAAGCCAAAAAATCCTCCAATTGAGATTTTTATTCTCAACAGATAGGACATAAGTCCTCAAAATAACATGGTTAAACAAAATGAAAAATAAAGGGGCATGAGGCCAACATAACCAACCAACACAAAATGACCTCCACAATGAAGAACAGCCAGGCTTATAAAGGATGAGCTCATTTCAATTACAAAGGGGAAAAAACTAATTTTCACATTACTACATACAACACAAAACAGAATAAATACCACAATAACATTACCACAAAAATAATAAATCAAACAATAACCAATATAAACAAAAACGACTAAATTAAATCAAAGATATTTAAACAAGGAGGATATCTAAAATCTCTTCCCGCCCCACATCACTAAAGCTGTTGGTTTAATCAGGCGGAACCAATTTTGGATAAAGTCCGTGTTTCTGCCCGGACTCCAATCTTTGTCACCCCGGAAGCCACCCGGCCGCCACTTCCTGCCTCCAGCGCACCGCTCGGTAACTCAAAAGAAACAAACATTAATTATACAACGAAACCAATTTGTGTGCACTCCAAATTATTAACAAAGTAACAAAAATGTATGTTTTGTAAAAATAAAGAACAGGAAAGAGACCATTGTGTATTGTGATTATTATAAATGAATACAAAGAAACTATAATGGTATGTTGAAACATGTCATGTTTGCATGGAGGTGTGTATATGTTTATGTATGCGCGTGTGTGTATACGTGTGTGTGTGTGTATGAGAGAGAGAGAGAGAGAGAGAGAGAGAGAGAGAGAGAGAGAGAGAGAGAGAGAAAATATACGCACACTATTGCACATAACTGTGCGGCCAACCTTTCAGGCCGTCACAGTTCAGTTATCAAATAAAGTTTAGTTATTAGAACAAAACAAAGTCCAAACAACTATATTGCTACTCAAATGGTTTGGTATTGCTTCCTAAATTAAAGTTAATTTAACACAAAATATATACAGTGCATCCGGAAAGTATTCATAGCGCTTCACTTTTTCCACATTTTTTATGTTACAGCCTTATTCCAAAAAGGATTAAATTCATTTATTTCCTCAAAATTCTACACACAATACCCACAATATGTGAAAAAAAGTTTTTTTTTAATTGTTGCAAATTTATTAAAAATAAAAAACCTGAAAAATCACATGTACATAAGTTTTGACAGCCTTTGCTCAATACTTTGTTGATGCACCTTTGGCAGCAATTACAGCCTCAACTCTTTTTGAATATGATGCCAAAAGCTTGGCACACCTGTCTTTGGGAAATTTTGCCCATTCCTCTTTGCAGTACCTCTCAAGCTCTATCAGATTGGATGGGAAGCGATGGTGTACAGCCATTTCTCAATGGGATTTAGGTCTGGGCTCTGGCTGGGCCCCTCAAGGACATTCACCGAGTTGTTGTGAAGCCACTCCATTGATATTTTGGCGGTGTGCTTTGGGTCATTGTCCTGCTGGAAGATGAACCGTCGCTCCAGTATGAGGTCAAGAGCACTCTGAAGCAGGTTTTTATTCAGGATGTCTCTGTACATTGCTGCATTCATCTTTCCCTCTATCCTGACTAGTCTTCCAGTTCCTGCTGCTGAAAAACATCCCCACAGCATGATGCTGCCACCACCATTCTTCACTGTAGGGATGGTATTAGCCTGCTGATGAGTGGTGCCTGGTTTTCTCCAAACATAACGCCTGGCATTCACTCCAAAGAGTTCAATTTTAGTCTCATGAGACCAGAGAATTTTGTTTCTTATGGTCTGAGAGTCCTTTAGCCGCCTTTTGGCAAATTTGAGGCAGGGTGTGGCTTCCATCTGGCCACTCTACCATACAGGCCTGATTGGTGGATTGCTGCTCAGATGGTTGTCCTTCTGTAAGGTTCTCCTCTCTCCACAAAAGAATGCTGGAGCTCAGACAGAGTGACCATCGGGTAATTGATCACCTCCCTGACAAAGGCCCTTCTCCCCCGATCACTCAGCTTAGATGGCAGGCCAGCTCTAGGAAGAGTCCTGGTGGTTCCAAACATCTTCCACTTACGGATGATGGAGGCCACTGTGCTCATTGGAACTTTCAGAGCAGCAGAAATTTTTCTGTAAACTTCCCCAGCCTTGTGCCTCGAGACAATCCTGTTTTAGAGGTCTACAGACAATTCCTTTGTCTTCATGCTTGGCTTATGCTTTGCCATGCACTGTCAACCCAGGGACCTTATATAGACAGGTGTATGCCTTTTCAAATAATGTCCAATCAGCTGAATTTACCACAGGTGAACTCCAATTAAGCTGCCGAAACATCTGAAGAATGATCAGTGGAAACAGAATGTACCTGAGCTCAATTTAAAGCTTCACAGCAAAGTCTGTGAATACTTACTGTATGTACATGTAATTTTTTTTTTTACATTTTCAACAATTTAAAAAAATCTTTTTTTCACATTGTCATTATGGGGTATTGTGTGGATAATTTTGAGGAAATAAATGGATTGAATCCATTCTGGAATAAGGCTGTAACATATAAAAAAAAGTTAAAAGTGGAAAAAGTGAAGCGCTATGAATACTTTCCGGATGCACTGTCATTAATTAATTAATAACTCATTAGATTTGATTTCTGCTTAATATAATCAGTTTATGAGTTACCATAACTCTTTTTCATTAAGTCAAAGCAACTTTTTTTTTTTTAAATTATAAGTTAAACTAACTTATTTCATTAAGTGATTTTCACTGTTTTACAGTGTAGCGCTCCTGCTTGTCAACAGAAGAACTGCACGTCTATGGTTTTATGTGTGGCTATCTGCGTGTGGGTTCTAGTTTCCAGGGGATCCCTGTCCCATTACTTTTCTAACAGGAGAATCCCACCCACATAAAACACCCCCACTCTCACTAATCCAGCATCTCTCGTCTGTAGCTCCACATTCATCCCTCCATCCAGTGTCTCTCCTCTCATTAATTCCCTATTAACACCACCCCCATCCACCCACACGCTTCCACTTCACCACCGACTTTCAAGAATACACTTATTCTGCTTTGCAGAGTTCAGTGATTGTGTAAGATTTCATTGCATATTCTCCTTCACATGAAAAGACACTCTTTCCGTGTCATTTTATCGCAGATGTCTGTGGTGCGTTAAAAACGATCCTCTTGTGTTAGGCCAGCGCCGTCTCTGTCCTTTGTTTCTGCGTTTCTCAGAAGCCGAGCAGATTTATATCAAGCAGTCGCACATGTGGAAAGCCCTCCTCAAAGGAATGATCTTCCTTGGAATGATCAAATCTGATCCGATGAATTATTAAGCTTATAAAACATCCTGTAAATCTGTTGTAATGAGATCAAAAGCACAGGCTTCTGTAATCGTGCCTCAGGAACACAAAAGCGTAATCCGCGACGCATCGGGGTCATGTTTTTTGCATGTGCCGAGATGCCGTTTAGCCACAATGTTAGTTAAGACGGTGCGACTCTTTGCAGGCTTTGCATGTTGTTACGCATGTGTGCATTGTTTGCAAATCTGAGTTCAAATGCTCACTCACACGCTTAAGAAATCTCCGGCAAATCAATACAGGAGCGCAGCAGCTCCTAGACAGAGGAGAGCTTTAAGGATAATTATGGATTAAGCCGCTATGAGCCGCTTTCATATCAAAACTTTTTATTCTCCCCTGCCCTACTTAGAGAACGGCTGTCAGTAATCGAAGTTAGTCATCCAGAGAGCCATTACCAATTCACAAGGGGTGGCGAGAATCGAATTATGCCATTGAATTGATTCCGCAATTCCTCCAGAAAAGAGGCAACATAACGACAAACAAGGAGATTGACATCCTTTAGTGCTGTCGGTGCGATCTCGCTTCGGGTTGGTGTCATTACGGTAAAACGGGCCCTGGTGGCTCGGTTCAGAGTTTGTGAGATGAAGTGGGTATGAAAATCAAGCTTTGTTTTATGCCTCGGCAGCATGAAATGAGCTGCTATTTATACCGCGGCTCAATTGTGCGTTCACGCTTGCCTGAGACAGGTTGGAAAAGGTCAGATGTGGCAATTATGCAGGTGTGGTTTGAATAGAAGTGCGGGGCTGGTGATTGGGGGCTCTCGCGCTGTTGGGGAGGTTGAACGCAGCGACTGCGAGCGGATGGAGAAATGGCAAACATCTTGAGCTTGATGAATGCTCATATTTTTACACTAAAGGGTGGAGATGTAGAAGTGTTTCGTGATTAGGGAAGGGGACCGCATTGTTATGCAGAGAGCTCTAGCACAATGGTATCGATTAGCGCTGAGTAAACTGAGTTTAGAGAAACAAATCACAGATGCAGTCCTCAAACACTCCTTGCACTCTCAAATTACACGCACACACATACACACTCCTGACAATGAGCAGGGGATAATGAGCTATTGCATGTATCCAGTGCATGTACTTGTACACACTCTCTTGTACAACTATCTTTATGGGGACTTTTCTTAGACCTAATTAAATATTTTAATACTGTACGAACTCTACATTCTCTACCATTACCTTACCCCTAAATTCAACCCTCATTGTGCACTTTTACATTTTCAAAAAACTCTGTGTAATTTATAAGCCATTTTCCTTATAGGGACTAACAAAACATCCCAAAAGGTCCAAATGTACTCGTATTAATTTACTATACTTGTGGGGACATCATAAGGAACACAAGCAAGCAAACAATTTTGTGTTTAATAGACGTCTAATAGACTTATAAACACAGACAGCTTGGCTAAAACAAGGCTTAATTTCAGCTGTCAGTAAAAATCTAATAGACATCTAAGAATAGCCCAAAACTAGACTAGTCGTCAAATATACAGATTAGACAGACTTTATATGTGTAGTCATTCATTTCTGTTTATTTGATGACTAGTCTAGTTTTGCCCTATTCTTAGACGTCTATTAGATTTTCACTGACAGCCCAAATGTAGCCTTGTTTTAGCCAAGATTACTATGTTTAGACGTCTATTAGACATCTATTAGACATCTTTTAAAAACAAAAAATGCTTGCTTGGAAGGTAGACAAATTCCCGTTTTCTCTCTTTCTCTCTCTCTCTTTCTCACACACACGCACGCACGCACGCACGCACGCACGCACGCACGCACGCACGCACGCACGCACACACACACACACACACACACACACACACAAGAGACAATATTTATATGGCATACAAATTGTAGAAACTAATAAATTTTTCAAATGTGTTTTTATTTTTTAAGGTGTTAAGATGTGATACCGAAATTAACTTTTAAAAATACTATCATATTTTATTATTGACCATTTATCAGTTTTACATCATCATCTTATTTTAAAGTATGATTCAACTTTATTTAGAGTTTTTTAAACAATTGAAATGACCTAAACATTTAAGGCAGAAACTCTTTATACAGTGTAATTACTAACACAACATACTAATCCATACTTAATTTACTTAGTTTGTACTGACAAAAATAGTTATACTTATAAATCTCTTGTAAATCTATTATAATAAGCTTAAAACCCTCAAGCTTCTGTAAGTGGGCGGAATTGAAGCACGAGTGATGTACATGTCAAGTCAATGCAAAGATTAGATTAGGCATACTGTGGTGCGAATTGGGTGTTTTGTGTGTTTGACGTGCTTCAGACTGCAAAAGAAAGTGGGAGCAAACAAATCGGAGCAATTGAACAGACAGAACAGCAAGCAGCTTACAATGATAGAGATTGGTTCAAGGATAATGGCCACTGGAAGTGACCGAATTGATGGACATTATTTGTGCTTTACATGTATGGCTGGTATTATGGTTTGTGTAAAATCGATAAATGTTTTTTATATTTTATATGTTTTTAATTTTATATATATATATATATATATATATATATATATATATATATATATATATATATATATATATATATATATATATATATATATATATATATATATATATATAGTTAAAGTTAAAGTTGAATTATTAGCCCCCCTGTTTATTTTTTCCCCAATTTCTGTTTAACGGAGAGAAGGTTTTTTTCAATACATTTCTAAACATAATAGTTTTAATAACTCATTTCTAATAACTGATTTATTTTATCTTTGCCATGATGACAGTAAATAATATTTGACTAGATATTTTTCAAGACACTTCTATACAGCTTAAAGTGACGTTTAAAGGCTTAACTAGGTTAATTAGGTTAACTAGGCAGGTTAGGGTAATTAGGCAAGTTATTGTATAACGATAATTTGTTCTGTAGACTATCGAAAAAAAAAAGTTTTTAAAAAATTAAAAACTACTTTTATTCAAGCTGAAATAAAACAAATAAGACTTTCTCCAGAAGAAAAAACATTATCAGACATAATGTGAAAATTTCCTTGCTCTGTTAAACATCAGTTAGGAAATATTAAAAAAAGAAAAAAAAATTAAAAGAGGGGCTAATAATTCTGACTTCAAGTGTGTGTGTGTGTATATATATATATATATATATATATATATATATATATATATATATATATATATATATATATATATATATATATATATATATATATATATATATATATTTTTTTTTTTAATCTTAATAAAGCATTAAAAAAAATTGTGAAAACCGAAGGGGTCTACCTTATATAAATGAAGTACTGCTTATGCCAGTGATAGAAACAACAACTTCATGTTTGAGATGGATGGAAGATTTTTCCTTTGCAGACATTAAAGTCCATGTGAAATCAAAATCTACAATTAGGTGATCAATTTAGGTGAACAATCAAAGTATTTTGTGGTATTTCTAAAATACAAAAAGACAGTACTTCGATACAGCTGTGGCTGCTGTGTATTCCAGTTTGCTTTATTACACTTAAAATGGATGTATTTGGTATTTTATTTTAAAATACAGTTCAGTGTATTTTTGCCCATCCCTGCCGTGCCCATCTACCTACAACAACAGCAACAACAGGCTGCACACAGTCCAAAGAATCTATTAAAGGCCATCGTATCGCCCCATATGAGGACGGTTGACCTGAAAATGGACAATTGTGGCCGCTCTTGACTCTCCCTCGAATGGTTCCTTGCCTTTAAAAGAGTCTTTCTTCTACTAAACACAAAACAGTCACCATCGACTTCCATGATAAGAAAAACAAATACTGTGGACGTCTATGGTGATTGATTGATTCATTCAGGTGAACAATAATTTCATGCAAATTAATTCCCTGAAAAAACTATTTGTTTTGGTTTGACCATTTGCTTTCATATTTGGAGTGGCGGCCCTTTTGTTGACGTCAGTTTAACGGCTTCAGCAACAATGTTCTTAACCACACTCCTTTTACCGTTAGTTTGCTACAAGGGAATGATGCACAAAAAGAAAGCCCCTCCCCTACCCATCATTCAGTGTTAGTTGGAAGTACATCAACATACTGAAACAAAAGTCTCAGCAACTTCCAGTTTACACAGACTTTAATGCTGACAATATATAATTTAATACACTGAAGTACTAATTTAGCGCTGTTTAGCTGTTTAATGAGTTCATCCCTAAGACGGCCTCTGTCAGCCACCTCCATGTCAATTCCCATGCATCTCATCTACTCCACATGACGCTGAAGTCCCATCCCTCAGTCTGTCTCTCTCGGCAGCGCTTGTCATCTGACCAGTGAACGAGACAGTCATTCACTTCATTGTTCACTAATTACCATCCCCTTTCTATAACATGCTGCATATGTGCTGTACTATATATAAACGTGCTCACAAGGGGTTCAAGGCAAAATAACTACTTTCGACAAGGCTGAATGGCAGTACTGCGGCTTGTCATTCTGCTGTAATAATTCTGATTGTCGGAGTGTGGCACTGATCCACCCATTGTATAGAGGAGCCTGACACTCATAATCACATAGTCTCAGCTCGGATAAAGGCATGACAGGCCCATGATGTCACTGTTTCCAAGGCAACTCTTATTTGAAGAGTGCTTAATAAGTTCTAGAAAATGTTAATTAGTCATGGTCATGAACTTGACATGAGATGTTGAAGGCTGATGACTGACTTAACTTTGTTGTGGAGCACAGCGTCGGTCCCCTTTTGTGGTAGACAATGTATATTTGCTTGACGCTTTTATCCCAAGTGTGTTAGACTTATTACAAGGGGCACTCTTGGGTTAATTGCCTGGCCTGAGGGAACTTTGGTTATAGATCATCATTAAAATATTTGAATATGCCACCTTTTGGAGACCAGATTAGATCTTTAACTTTTAGGCTAAACCAAATCTAAATGTAAGATTTTAATGTCATTTTGTATTTTATAGGCTGTAGTTTTTAGTTTACTGTTTCACATGTTTACTTGGTTTAAAACTAAAAAAAATATTATTAACCCTTCGACAGCGGTGTGAATAGAACGTTGAGTGTGTCATGTGATCAGCTGCTAAATTCAAATCTGCTTTCCTGTGATTGAATGATGTGCACAAAGCTTGTCATAAATGACAGTTTATCAATGCTTTTAAACAAATCAGAGAATTAAATACACATATGTACTAGCAAAACATAACATTTATAGTTTGCAATATACACACTGATATATATATATATAGAGATGCAATCGTAATTATCTTTAAACATAAACGGACAATGTGAGTTATTCACATCAAATACACTGTTTAGGTTACTACTCTATTCCTCTCCTACTTAAACAGCCACTTAATTTCATGTATTTAGGGAGGGAAGTTGATAAATTAACCTGTTGTAAATCCAGCAGTTGTAATCTCTCCACTGCAGCACAGACTTGGGCCCAATTCCAATTCTACCCCTTAGCCCTTCCCCTTACCCCTCGTTTTGCACGTTCATGTGAAGGGGTAGGGGTGTCCCAATTCTCTTTAGCTTGAAGGCGTAGGGCTAAGGGGTATACACCCCTTCGAACGAAGATTTTTCAGGACCACACTCGAAACCAAGGGGTAAGTAAATTTCCCAGAATACATCACCTACAGCGGCAGTTTCGCTGCACCCGAAAGTAAGGAGAGCCACAAATTAGTATTTTTTTGTCATAATTACGAATTTTTACAATAAACAAACACATGTCTTAATATATTCATAACCGTGTTCATGTTTTACCGTCATGCTTTTATAAAAAAAAAAAACGCTAAAATAAAGACTGCTAAATTTTGCGATCTATAATCCCTAATAATAACTCCAGTACAGCAGTCCCATAACATTCTGTCACTCGATGACACTCGAATACCCTGTCAGATAAGTAGTGGCTGAGAATGAGCGTTTTACAGTGTCTGGTATAATGTTAATGTTGTTTTCTTGTGTTTACATAGATGAATATGGCCACGGTGTAAATGAGCAGTATAGTTGCGATCTTATTGCCACATTAGATCGTTATGATAACATAATATATGCCTTCAGTGATTTCCTGAAGATAAATACCAAAAAATGACACAACTGGAATAACTACAGCAGTCGCCATCGTCTGATCTCATATGAAGCAAGAGATCGCAATGACATATAATGACGTGTGCAGGTGCTATAGTGCTGTCCCAATTCTTAGGGGTAAATTTTGAAGCCTTTCCCCTTCACACTCGTTTTAAGGGCCAAGGGGAAGGGGAAGTGGTAGGGGTACAACCATAGACTTGGGACTGGGCCTTAGTGGCCAATCACACCGAACACGTTTTACGTTCCAAAAGCACAAGGCACATTGTACTGCCTTTTTTATTGACAAGAAAAAAAGCAGTGCGGTATGCTTTTTTATTTCACTGGGCATCAGCTGCATATTGTGCGCGAGTGTTGCTGTTGATATTGTTATAATTGTAATATTTAATAATATTGTGATATTGAGGATTTGTGAAGTCATACAGCACCGGATAACTCAAAACTAGTCTCTCCTCTATCTTCAAAAGTCTCCGTAGTTGACAACACAAACACTGCAGTCACCTCAACGGAAACCCCGCCTCTGCTTTCATTTGATTGGAGAATGAAAAAGACGTGACTGACGTAACGCATTTTTTTTTTTGCTCAGAGTTGACGTTTTTCAACTGTGAGAGCACAGCATGCAACGGGAAAAACGCGAGGTGCAGCAGGCGGTTAAAACATTACATATCACCATGGACATTTTAAAGCAATGTATTCTAAAAAAGTTACATTAACAAACTCCTGCAGGGGGTTCAGTGGGATATTTAAAATGTACTTTTGAAAGAGTTAAAGTCTGAAGACATGTTCACACCAAGGATAATAACAATCAACATACCTAAAATATGACCTATACCCATTGTAGGCAATAATGCATATTAAAACATATACACTTATTTAACAACACACTTTACATGCCAATTTGGACATAACAGCTGCACATATAACGTTCTATATAGTAATATACCTGTACATACACTTGTCAATTTGTATATTTGCATTCACTACTTACTTCTATTTTTTAAATATATGTATTATCTTTTTTTTAATCCTGTCTCTCGTATGTGTGAACATACCTCGCAATAAAGCTCTTTCTGATTCTGTTAGAAAAATAATGCTTTACTGTAATTAATTAGACGATGCGGTGACACAGTAGGTAGTGCTGTCGCCTCTCAGCAAGAAGGTCGCTGGTTCGAGCCTCGGCTGGGTCAGTTGGCATTTCTGTGTGGAGTTTGCATGTTCTCCCCGCGTTTGCGTGGGTTTCCTCCGGGTGCTCCGGTTTCCCCCACAGTCCAAAGACATGTGGTACAGGTGAATTGGGTATGCTAAAATTGCCCGTAGTGTATGTGTGTGAATGAGAGTGTATGAGTGTTTCCCAGCGATGGGTTGCAGCTGGAAGGGCATCCGCTGCGTAAAACATGTGCTGGATAAGTTGGCAGTTCATTCCGCTGTGGCGACCCCAGATTAATAAAGGAACTAAGCCGAAAAGAAAATGAATGAATAAATGTAATCAATTACTTTTTGCTGTAATGCAGTAGTGGCATTTCTAATACAGTAATATTTTACTTGGTACCCGTTACAACACACATTTCACCCAAAATTTAATTGTTTAATAACATTTGATATTAAAGACATTATATATATTTTTTCGACATTAGGCGTAGCTTGATGATGCACTGACAGTGTGGAATCATAGAAGTTGTCAGCTAAAGTATTCTATTTATGTATTACATTACAAAATAAGATATCTGTAATGTGTTATAGTTTCGAAGCAACTTGCACAGCATGGCCAATACTGTGAACTGAACTGTGTGTGTGCACGTATGTGTGCACTGGATACATGCAATGGCTCATTATCACCTGCTCAATGTCCTGCTTTGAGTCCTTTAACCTTTGTGATAACTCAGGATTCTCGCAGCTTGATTGGAGCTCTGCGTAATAGAAGTGCAAAAACTGTGGATTCATTTTAAATGTTCCAAAACCTTTGCCAAATTCATAAAGGTATGTTGTGTGATTTGGAACAGGAAAAATAATGGGTAAGGGATTGGCTAAAAAGTCCACACACTGCGTTTCTACAATTCTGCATTTTGATTAGTAGTACTGTGCATACTTAATTATGAGAACACATAACAGAACACTGTATTTACAGCAGCTAGAGGGCACTTTAAATCATAACCATCGGACTTAATAAGCTGCTTGGATGGACAACCTATTTGGTCATTAATCTACTGGTTAACTACCTCAAACAGATAATCAACGGTCATTGCATGATCCATTGACATAAATTTGGCGCCTGAAAAAGAAAATGAAATTCATATGTGTATCAGCCGTAGCTATTTTTCTCTTCATGTCTCATGAAAAATGCCAAAAGTGGGTTTTTGTCCCTGCAAGCTGATAGAAAATCGGACCCTTATTTTATTCGAATCATTATACAAGAATTATAGAATAGTGGAGTCCAAACAACAACTGAAGCACTAACATCACAGAACAACACCATTATTATTTAGTTTTCTAGCCGATGAACGATAAAACTAACATCCAATCAGAATCCATCCTGCTTTAAACGAGTGCAAGCATTTAAAGCAGCAGATGACAAAACCGTAGGGGGTGCTTATTATAAACAGAATGTGGTGTGGAGGCTAATATAGCTGTCAAAGTTATTGTAAGCTGGCCTTTAGTCTTGATATTCTGATGTGTGTCCCTTGTATAATGTATATTTATTCTTTGGTGTTTTTTTTTTACAGTACAGTACTTGTTTTATGGATTTTGAGTTGACTTTTAAGGCAAATTAAAGTAACATAGAATTTTAGTAATTTATTAACAGCATTAACAGTTCTTGGTAAATCAGTCTATAGTCTTTTTTGGATGTGAAAAGTTTTCCCAGAGGAAGTTAGGGAATATTTTTGTTGAACAGGCATAATTTGAGATTTGAATGTGATTCTGCCAAGTCTGTACTTTTTCTTACACAACCTCTGTTCAAATTTATGAGTGAATTACTTGCAGTTTTTCAGAAAACTTAATGGTCCTCTGAGGAATGTCATTCTTTCTGAATGTGAATGTCTACTGTAGTTTTTTTTCATTTTGACTAATCTGAGTTATACTGTTTGCACATTAATCCTATTCTAAAAAGTGCCAGCCAGCTCCAACAGTGTTCTACATTCATGCATAAACGCTAACTACATTATAAATTTAATAAATATAACAAATATCTGAGAAAATTGCACATATACCATTCAGAATGACCAAATCTATGATATAGACACATATACACTACCTGACAGAAGTCTTGTCGTCGATCCCAGTTGTAAGAGCAACAAATAACTTGACTTCTTTTGATAATTTGGAAATTTGGCAGAAGGTAGATTTATCCCGTGAATCATCGTTTAAACTGCATTCCAATCATTACAAAAACTGCAGACCTAATGGAACCTGCATGGACCCAAGATTCTTATAGATATCAGTCAAGTTTGAAGGATAAAGCAGAGTGGATGGCAACATCAACAGCCTGGGTTATCAAGACATTTGTGCTGCCCATTACAATACAAACCACAGGAGAGGGCAAATTCTTCAGCAGGACAGCGCTCCTTCTCAAACTTCAGCCTCCACATCAAAGTTCCTGAAAGTAAAGAAGGTCAAATTGCTCCAGGATTGGCCAGCCCAGTCACCAGACATGAACATTATTGAGCATGTCTGGGGTAAGATGAAGGAGGAGGCATTGAAGATGAACCCAAAGAATCTTGATGAACTCTGGGAGTCCTGCATGAACGCTTTCTTTGCCATTTTAGAAGACTTTATTGTTAAGTTATTTGAGTCATTGCAGAGATGTATGGATGCAGTCCTCCAAGCTCACGGGAGTCATACACAATGTTAATTATTTTTCCACTGCACCATGACTTTATATTCTATACTGTACATTATTTCTGTTAAGTGACAAGACTCTTGTCTAAGCAAAGTCAAACCTTACTGTCCTAAATAAATAATTAAAAATCAAGGGAGGATCGTATTTTATTTTGGTAAAATAAGCGTAATCTAGAGGCCTTTGCCTTTCATATTAGTCACTTCTGACACCAAATGATCAACTAGAAGTCAGTTATTATTTGTTGTTCCTAAAACTTGGATAGGCGACAAGACTTTTGTCAGATAGTGTATGGTGTTCAGCATAAATATGTACACCCCCTTTTAAAAGTGAATATTTTTATCAATTTCTCAGTGAATATAGGCTGTAAAGCTGTACTCGTTTCTGCTGAGCACTGTATACCTCTCCATGGGTTTGACAATGTTTTGTGTTAGCTTTTAACACATATCTCTTCTTTCAGCTTTTTCTCCAGTTCTTCAATTAATATATCATGCTCACAATTTACTTTAAACAAGGGAACAAATTAGTAAAATGTGCTACCTAATTAGTAAGATGCTGAATTGAATTAGTGAATTTGTAGCCAAGACATACATTTTTTCTCCCTGCATGTCATGTGCAGGGCTCAGTATGATATCAGCTGTAAAAAAAAAAAGAAGCAATTAATTAAGCAGAGTGAAATCACATACATTTCTAAAACTGTCTGTTTTAATTTCAACATCGGGCTAGCCACATTTACACAAGGGAAAACACACACTCCCGCCTGTGTATTAAACACTGAGATGTTAGTATCTGAAACACAAGCGCACACACAAAATCCCAAGACTTGCAACTGAAATATTGTTTAGAAAACTAGCCCATCCGAATAGAGCTTATGTATGGCTCACTTATATAGTCATCTCAGCATATTAAACCGGGATAGGACAAGGTGTTTTAACATCGTAAAAAAATTCCTCACTTCAGCTTTCAGAATCTATGAGAGTGATGGGTAATGAGTGATGACGATGGAGGTTTATGGATCTCAGGTGTTGAAGAACACTCGATGCAATTAAGAGGAAAGTTATTGTGCTGCATAAACATTTTCATACCTGCATCCGGACTCCCTGAATGAGTCACATAAACGCTGAGACACAGAGAAAAGTGGATGTACATGAGGAAGACTGCCAGTTGACATCATTATGAGGGATTCCTAGACTGCTAAAGTTAAGCTGGCCAGACAAAAGATAGTGTGGAACAGAAAGAAGAGGGAAAAATGGACTGAGAGAGGAACAGAAAGGTCAGACTGAGTTGACAGAGCAGGCTGATGTCTGTGATGTCTGGTCTTGACTTTTAGAGAATGTGGTAATGGTGTTGGTGGGACTTGGACAAGACAAAATCACTATAGGCTTTCCAGTGACTGCCACTCTGTCATTATTTACTGGCCCTCATGCCGTCCTCAACCCTTATGCTTTTCTTTCTGGAACGCAAAGGGATTCATTTTGTAGAATGGCCTGGCTGCTGTTTTCATACAGTGCAAGTTGAATGAGGAATGCAAATGAGCAATAAAATTAGGTTTTGACCTTTTTTTTTACAAACCCCTAAATAATCTGATTATTGGCTCAACTGGACTGAAAAGCATTCATATTAACACCTTAATTAATTTACAGCATGTTTCACAAACAGCAATGTCAACAATGTCAATGTAAAGCTTAACTACCAAGGTATGCAGCCCATTGAAAGTATGTAGGCTCGTTGAAAATACATGCCTTTACGTTTAGAACTACAAGAAATAGAAGTAGGTACATTTCATTGCATGTTTCAGATGACAAATCCACTAGAGGGTGCTGTCTACATTTTTGTGGCTCTAAAATCTTACTTGGGGTATGTTTTGTTGTAGTTTTCAGATACACATGCTTCTTGTAAACATCCACGAGAGACAGTGGTGTAAAGTAACAAATTACAAATACTGAAATACTTCACTACTTTCCTTCAACCTGCAGTCACTACTTTATTTTTTCTTGTCTATAGGGATTAGAAAAATTAGTCCTGTAATTTCTGTCCAATCAAATCGTACATTGAAGGTAAGTCGCATCATAATGAACTACCTTAAGACATGGGCGCTTTATAATTGCAGCAAACTGTTTGGAAGCATTAAAAGTGTTCAAGAAGATCTTTAAACGCATTGACCCAGAGACTGTTTAGATGTATGTCACTGATGTAAAGATAACCGATGTTTACTGTATGATGACTGAAATGGCCTTAAACACCCAGCAGTCACAAGACGTCAACATGACGCTAGATTGCCAGTGTACCCCAGTGTTGTGGGATGTTGCATTTTGTTTGCAAATGAAAATTTGGTTGACGTCAGAACCCAAAATCAGGCCGATGTCAATGTCCAACATCCAACCTAAAATCAACCAAATATCAACAAATATCAATATCTAATGATGTTACAGCTTGACGTTGTGTGGACGTTACCACTATGGTTGCCATACCTGACAAATAAATGTGAGTATTTCCCGTCAATATGACATTGGTTTAAGATGTTGGCTTGACGTTGGATTTTGCTCACTTTCCAACACAACCTAAAATCAACCAAATATCAACGTCATTTGACATCGTTATTTGCATACCTGTCACCATTGGGATGTGAAAATAAGGGATATGCCCACCATAATAAAGGATTACTTAAGGACCCCCCTTAAAATAATCCCCAAATTACTAAATATGCTGATTTGGAGCTGTTTCATTGTAAATAAACAGTAAAATGGTCAGTAATATGTTTTATTATTATTATTTACAAAAGAAAATATAGTATACATTAACAGCAAATAAATTAGCAAACAGCTTAATAAAACTAATAGCTATTATAATGCAATAAAAACAAGCTATCAAATCTCATTAGCCGTTTCTTCACTGTATAACTTACACATTCTGATTAAAGAGCAACGAAGGAATCTCTTTTAGGAGTATTTATTTAGGAATATTTATTTAGATTTTTTTGTTTGATTACATTAAATAACACAGGTGTCACTTTAATAATGCAACCATTTAACATTAAAAAGAAAGCATTCGATTGGTTTCCTAACTTTTTATGCTTATTTAGGACAAAAATAGTTGTGTTTGAAAAAAAAAAACCCACCAAGATCGACATCTTTAGATATTATTATTATTATTAATTATGTGTTTATGTCTGTTTAAACACGCACCCAAAACCCAGCCTCCGTTTCAAATCGCGTGTACAGAATCCGTTTGGGAAACAGCCTCTATTTATCACTATGGAGCGCGTCAGCTGAAAGTCATGCACCACTATATGACTATATTTCTAAGTGGTTTCATGCCTAAACAAAGCGAAAGCACAGAACAGACTAACATTTAAGAGCAAGGGTGGCCCCTTGTGGTTTGGCGGTATGGAGTTTCGTATAGGGAGGCTCTGCTCTTTAATGTTTATTTGCCACCCTTTAGAGAAAGACTGAAAATACGGGAGAAATACGGGAAATTACCTTTACGGGATGATAGTGGGATAGAACTGTAAAATACGGGAGAATCCCGGGAAAAACGGGAGGGTTGACAGGTATGTTATTTGACATCAAAATAGCGTTGTCCTTGGATGCTGGCTAGATGTTGAATTTTGGTCAGCTGACATCACAACCTAAATCTAACATAATTTTAACGTCTTATGGCATTGTGTGCCTGTGCTGGGCAATAACCAAATGCACTACAGAATGTTACGTTTACACACATCCACAATTTACATGTAAATGCATCAGCTTTTTACAGCGTAATTCTCACTACTCACTACTCTTGAGTACTTTTAAAAGGGCTACTTTTTACTCAAACTTTGAGGAATATTTACAACAGATACTTTTACTCTACTTGCAGTACACTTTTTGCCAAGTAATGGTACTTTTACTTATGTATGATTTTTCAGTACTCTTTCCACCACTGACGAGAAGGCACTGCTTGTTCTACAGACCATCTATAGAACCACTGACCTAAACCCATCCCTAAACCCAACCAAAGTGTTTTCAAAAGCAGGCATAACAGAAAAGTCCACACTGTGACCACATAGCTTCGTAATTCACTGGACATTAACACGAGCACAACACCGTACAATGTGAACGACCAAGCAAACTGACCACACCAGAAAAGTTGTCCATATGGACATAAATAGTTGAGGCAAACTTATTCGATTATAAATCATAGACACTGTTAAGTTGTTTTGTGAAAAATAATAATTTAATTGTTGATAATATGTTCCTGCCTGTAAATATCATTAGCGTTAAAATAATTTTTTTTTTACCATCATACTGCCCTGTACCATTAAATTCACCTAGAAACTGCAATCAATCATGTTTAAATATGTTTTTGCAGTTTCAGAAAAATACATATTTGACTCAAGCGTGTATTTGCAATTACTTTGCGTTGAAAGTATGATGCTATGCTGGAGAAAAAATAGAGTCATGACTCTTTCCTATAGTCTTGTAACTGTGTCGCACATACATACTTCGAGCCATGTCTTCTAGAACTGTCATTCATCAGTAATGATACACAGGTAGTGGAGTGAGAACAGCTAATTAAACAATTTGAAATCAAAATAATGTCAGATTATTGCTGTAACTACTAATCTAAGACTACTTTGCTATTTTTGTTCTTTGTTATTTTGCTTTATTGTATGCGTTCTATAATATGCTGCTTTAAATTTCCCTTGTGGTACTAGAGCATGTACACACACATGCACACTTTTAAAATCAGAACCCCTTAAATGTTTTACTCTTTGTTATACAGCAGCCATTTGCTAAAATCATTTAAAGTTCATATTTCCTCATTAATGCACCCACAACACCTCATATTGACAGAAAAACACAGAATTGTTGACATTTATTCAAATAGAAAAAACTGAAATCACATGGTCCTAAGTATTCAGACCCTTTGCTCAGTATTTAGCAGAAGCACCATTTTGATCTAATGCAGCCATGAGTCTTTTTGGGAAAGATGCAACACATTTTTTACACCTGGTTTTGAGGATGCTCTGCCATTCCTCCTTGCAGATCCTCTCTAGTTCTGCCAGGTTGGATGGTAAAAGTTGGTGGACAGCCATTTTTAGGTCTCTCAGAGACGCTCAATTGTGTTTAAGTCGGGGCTCTAGCTGGGCCATTCAAAAACAATCACTGAGTTGTTGTGAAGCCACTCCTTCATTATTTTAGCTTTGTGCTTAGGGTTGCTAATGATTATTTTTTTAGCAAATGACTGCAATATAACAAAGAGTGAAAATTTACGGAGGTCTGAATACTTTCCGTACCCACTGTATGAATAAGATAGAAGTTATAGATTGTATGTAATTTATTTTGCTTAAATTAAACTATAATATTGTGAGGGTTTTCCTGGACATTCCTTGATTTTTATTCGTTTTCAGAATGACTAAAGTGTGATGACACTTCATTCAGCACTAACTGTGCTACAATATTATGTAAGAAGCATTAGGTATAGCTTTGTATTTTTGACTAAAAATGATATATTCATTAGTATTAAAAATATTGGTCAAATTACTGAAATATGTCACTGTATGTAAACACCACTAAACATTGTGTAAATCATACTGGTCTTTCATTTACAATTGGAAACGAACTATTTTACTAACTATTACTTTTGTTAGGCTGTGTTGTGAAGGAGTGTCAGTGTCATAAATATGGGTGATTATTAGATATAGTGGTGATATGTTGATTCTTGGTTACCTTAACAATAATCCTTTCTCTTAGAGGCCTATCAGTGCAGAATGTGATTGAGGCAGGAAAGTAAAGAGATCTAGAGACGTTTTTACACATGTCATTCACTGAAGAATAAAGTGACCCAACAGCATACTCTGTTTCATCACATTTGATGGACCCTGAATCCCAAATCTGTAATATTTGTGGGAATAGGCAAAAATACATTGAGTCAAAATTATCAAAATTTTTTTTATGACAAAATAAAGATCCTCTTCCATTAAGGCATTGTATAGATTTCTACCATAAATATAACAAAACATAATTTTTTAATTAATATTATACATTGAAAATTAAAAATATAATTTTTTTGGCCTTAGGCGGCACAGTGGCTCATTGGTTCACACTGTCACCTCACAGCAACAAGGTTGGTGGTTCAAGTCCCGGATGGGCCAAATGGCATTTCTGTGTGGAATTCGAATGGGTTTCCTTCGGCTGCTTCGGTTCTCTCCACAGACATGTGCTCTAGGTGAATTGGATGAACTAAATTAGCCATAGTGTAGGAGTGTGTGTGTGTAAATACGAGAGTGTATTGTGGCTGGAAGGGCATCCGCATAGTAATACATATGCTGGAATAGTTTGTGGTTCATTACACTGTGGCAATCCCTGATAAATAAGGGACAAAGCCGAAGCAAAATGAATGAAGGAATTAATTTTTTGTCCTTATGACTAGAAAGACTTGTCAATGTAGTGCACAAATTGTATTGACTTTATTTCTGGTACAATTTCTTTGAGCATTCTTGGAATATTAGCCAAATCGAAAACAGCCTAAGTCTTTAGCAATGAAGCTAGCGATGTCAGAGGTTCAATTAATAGTCAATGCATTAACTGATACCGTGCACACAACATAAATGCAAAAGAAATTGCTTCAGAGTAAAACGTCTGCCAAGTTTGTACAGTTAGTCTTATGGATTCAGAGCAACATCAAGGCGAATAAATGATTCATTTAATCTTTCATTTCTTATTTAATAAAATATGCCTTTAATCTGCTTTTAAACCTATTACTTATGAATACACTATCAAGAAGAATAATTTTATCATCCTCAAAAGCTGAAACGGCAGAATAAATGAAAAGCAACGTCTTCATAATGACATACAACTAGACAAAAAGTGTGATTCACAGTGGACTCGCTGACAATATAAACGCTCTCAGTGAATGCTGGCCGCGCACCAGTTTCAGTAAGAGCTTGATATTTTATTAAGAGAAGTCTGCTGGCTTTTCCCATACAGAATGCTAATCAACAACACAAGACCTCTCTCTGGCACATATGTCCTCTGCTCTCCCCTGTATGAAGCTGCTGAGGTAAGAAGATCGGGTTTTCCACTTAGTGGAGCACAAGGGCTCCCTCCTCTTTTCCCACAGCCACCTCAGCGGTGTGTGTGTGTGTGGATGTACCTCAGTGCACCTTTAAAGCTGAAAGCATAACTTGTAAACAGGTGTTTTATTTGTGTGTATGTGCGTACTGTATGTGTGAGCACACAGCCAGCAGCAGTAATACACATCTACTGTATGTTAACAAGTGGTCAGCACATGGAAAAAATGAATAAATTCTAATGCTATTTCCAAGCAAATGATCACATTTGCCTGGTGGGAAGCAGCAGGGGTTGGTAAGATGAAACACAAATGGGCTTCGTTATTTCAAACCAGGCCGATTCTGCCTTGATTTTCAGAGCCTGGTGTTTAGTTCCTCGCTAGGCCCTTTGTGAGGATGTCATTTATTTCATACTGGGTTCGGATGGAATAGTTATACGTTTGCTAGCGGCTACACCCTATTAGCATAATTTCTCTTGAAATGGTTGTGAAATTGCTGCGCAACTGACAAGGCGTTCGCTCCTTGCTCTTGTGTTCATATCGTCTGCGGTGTCGGAAAGAAAGAAAATATGTGTGTGTAACTAAAGGGTACTAATACAGTGAAAATGGTGATTTTGGCACTGCGTTAATGACAGTACTGCGCCGCTGTGATGCCTCGCGCACCTAATTCCTTCACAGGACGCAGCGGTTTGCTCAGCCGCCCCGCTCATTATGAAATACCTCCTGGTGCTTCAAACCGGCTTCACACACACACACACTGTCACTTCTCTGATTCTCTCTGTTTAACACAATACACTGTTAGATCCTTACAGCGGCGTGCTCGCTTTTGTCTATATGGCCTGAATCAGGTCTTTTTGACAGTGAAAAATGGAAGAGGTTTGTCTCTCAGTGCCGTTGTCTGGTTAGACTAAATGCAGACTTCCTCTCTTTCTTGTCCCCGGGTTGTCTCAGACAGGAAACATGTTTTAGACTGCGTGTATCTCCTTTCTTTGCTTCGCTTTCATCAGGTGAGACACTTCCAGCACATCTGACGTGAAGCCTGAAGTACTTTTGAATAACTAGAAGAACTCACTTCCTCACTTAAGGATGTTGACAAAGAGGAATCACTTGAAGACTGTAACGACCGCTGATGAAGCACTGCCGCACAGTCTGATTAAACTAGCGGGAGGACGTCCGGTTCATGTTTTGCTACTGTAGGTTGTTGTAGAAGATGCAGTGCACAGGTGGGGGCTGTGTGGGATATTTATTTTATTTTCTCAAGTCACTGGCAATAGGAAGTCAAGTTTTAGGCCATGGTTACTGGTACTAAACTAAGGGCCCTATCATACACCCAGCGCAATAAGGCGCAAGACGTGTTTGGCGCGATTTGTTTCTTTTTTCAGACCAGCACAACCCTAATTTTCAGGATTTGTGCCACGTTGTTTAAATAGCAAATCCATTTGCGCCGCTTTGTAGACTCATAGGTGTGCTGGTCTAAAATAGAGGTGTGTTAAGGTGCATTGTTGGCGCGTTGGTATTTTGAAGATCTGAAATAGACTGTGCCACTTACTGACCGAAAGCTGGTCTAAAGTCCAGCACAGAGCGTGTTAGTTATGCGCCTATACAGGTTCAAACGCTTACATATTGCTTAATACACACAGGATGTACAGCGATACACAATAACTTTACATATGAAAAAATTAAAGGATTAAAATGTTACAAAAATATTATTTTCTGCATAAATATAAAAACCACTGCCTCTGTGCCTTCTTCATGCCTTCATGCTTTTTTTCAGTTCATTAATGACAATTTACATTTGTATACTGTTAGTATTATCAGCAATATTATTTATTATATGGATATTTGTATTTGTTTTAATAAAAACAAGTTTAGATTTATCCACACTTAAGTTTTGGAGATGTATGCGTCACTATATAGTGCATAAGAATAGGACATGTGTTTTTTGACTACACTTCGTTAGTATTGTTTATTTATTAGTTTGCTGGAAATTAAAACTGAATTTAGAAACAAATCTTTGTGCTTAACAAAAGAAATTAAATATTTAGGCTAATGGATAGGGGTGTCAAAATTAATTGTTTCTTCGGTGCACTGAGATGCAGATGGGGACAATTCGATATCGGTTCAGTAATAATCATAACCAGTTATTACGTACTGACGTCATTTATCTGTCGCAGTAGAATACTATGGCGAAAGAGGCGAGGGCGAGTAAATAAAATGCTCCTACTACTTAAAAGGTAGACAGTTCAGCTGCTTGTGAGTTTGCTGGAAAGTCTTTCATTGACACAGAAGAAAGCACAGCACGCGAGCTGCTATTTCACTACTGTATAGGGAGAAATGCTGTAAAAATCCATCTCTGCCTCTCTCTCTCACTTTGGACATTTGACCCACTGGCATGTTTGTGAGGTAACTTTTCCTTTCCTCTTGGCTGTTAAAGTGATACTTGTGGGTCCAGAAATGAGCAGCCTGAGGTGCAAGTTTTCTCCACTATGTCTATTATGGATTACCTGTGATAACCGCGTATTATACACAAATAGACTGTAACCGCGGCTGATTTTCCCGTGTCACTCATTGGTGAACAGCGCTTTCATTTCTAAAGCCAATCACAGCCCTTTCTGTTGTCGGGTGAAGACAATGACCAATCATGGGGGTTAATGTAGACCTTGCTTGACAGCGCTCAAAAAGCAAGCAGGATAATATTTACATTACTTTATTTGCTATAAATGCTCATGTTGTTATGTAGATGTATTGGAGTTTTGTTTGAAACATTCAAAAAGAGTGTTTTCTTTGAGCAGGCCAAATTAAAGGTACAGTTCATATATCTTACTGCTTGTAATAAAGGACAAAATTGTAATACAAATAGTACATAAATATTAATATATTTATAGATTTTAATAAAAAAAAAATGAATGTGTTGTGAAGAAAAAATGTAATTATGTATGGAAAATATTGTTAATGCACCGAGATATCGAATTGAACCGAATCAATAGCATGATAATCGTAAACGAACCGAACCGCAAGACCAGTGTAAGTTCACACCCCTACTAATGGATGTCTTCAGCAGAGTGCGTACAACACAGTTTCCTTATCCACGAAAGTAAAGGAGTACAGTAAAGAGCTAAAGTTAAAGAGAAAGAGAAAGTAAAGAGGCCATATGGAGGAGGTTTAATGCACGTTATGCTCAAAACACACCCATAACTCTTTAGGAGAATAAGCACAACCCTGTTAGCTCCGGGGCACAGAGCATATTTTTGCATCCTTAAAACAGCAAAAATGGATTCAGACATTTGATTTAGACTTTGAGCCTAGATCGTTAAAATAGAGTGCTAAGTGTTTTGCTTTGTATTCATTTCGGCATTAATTGTGATGGATACATTTCATATTTATACTACACATATGAGCATCAGAAAAATCCTGGGTGACACTACAGCATAATACAGGAAGGTTTGCCAGCCATCATAAAATGTAGAAAAGACAGCAACACAGTGTCCTTGTCTGAAATCGCATACTGTGTAAGTAGGGTACTTATTTTGAATAAGCAATTACTTTTCAAGGACGTTCTATATACACAAGTATGGATGTAATTCAGACATACTACATTCGAACTCTCTCTCTCTTTCTCTCCTCCTCCATACACATGTATTTTGAGGGTAATTCTTTGACCATAATGAGAAAACCAAAAATAACAAAGTTAAAGAATAATTTTTGTTGTTTTTGCAGATGTTCTATAATAGCTGTAATATTTGTTGCACACACAGGCATTTAAAGATATGAAATATCATTCTCGCTCGAGGAATTGTCAATGTAAAGCTGTACGGGTCCTTCACAAATCAGCACTTCTCACTAAACAGATGCTTTATACACATAAATACTTGTGTATAAATGTTAATTACTAACCTTACTATGAACATGATTTGATTATAAATAAATAAATGCAACATATATGAACACATACAGACTCTTACAGTCTCCAATATGGTACCAATTACAGAAAAACTACACACACCATACATCCTTATTTGGGTTCAAAAACAACATGGAACGTATAGTCCAGTCAGTGCAAACCTCTAATCTGTATCTTTCAAGAGTTCACACTTAGATATTACTTGACGCTATTAGCAGGTTTGGCATGCTGTCCCGGGAGAGAACCCTGAGCTCGGAGATAATTGAGCCCAGGGCTCCCACCTGGTCAATTGAGCATGTACGGGGAGTACGAGATCAGGTAGTTCTCGAGAGCTCCCCGTGGTAAAGAAAGAAAGGTGGTAAGGGGTGGATGGGGGGTTTCTTTGAAAAAACGAAGATAAGGGAGTAATATTTGCTAGGCTACTTATAGTGAGTTTGGATTAATCTGATTGGCTAACTAATGATTGTAGATGAGAGACCAGCTGCGGTCAATTATATCACGTGCTCCTCTCGAAATTAGTTTGTGAAACTTCACTTAATCTTCACCAGCACGTTACCTCTGTTACAGAGTAATTTCATCATTCCAAGTTCATAATAGTTTAGAAGGTGATGATAATGGTTAAACATGGCAGTTTGTTCATGTTTTAGGTTGCTGAAAGAATCCTTTGCTCCTTTGTTTTTTTCGGCTTCTCCTTTGTTTTTTCACGCTTCACTCTCGTGTTTGTCCATTTCTGAAAGGATCGGGTGTCAGAAGCACTTCAATAATCATGCACACATTATTATTATCAGCTCAAGAAGTTTTCTATATTTCAAATATAGATGCGCTGCAAGCGATCGCGAAACCACTCGCGCTTTAGACAGCCTTATAAAAACTACAGGGCACAGAGTACATTCTGCTCTTCTTCTTGGCTTTGTGGCTGTTCATCAAGACAACGACAAGGTTTGTTTGAGCTCGATCGACCATGGCTCATTATTATATGTTAGGGCTGGGCGATTTTTTCGATTAATTCGAATTTACGTTTTAAGACGATTTTATTTTTTACAAAATCGAGAAATCGCGATTTTTAATAAAAATATTAAAGCCGCTTTTCTATTATCATGCCAAACCGTTCTAAACTGTTAGACAACCGTGCTGAATTGTGCTGATTCTGTGTGTTGACGTCGCAGCTCTGTTGATGAGCAACCGCAGCCAGCCAGCCAGCTTCGGTAATGTTTCCACGCGCGTCGTGCTGTTGTTCGCGTCCCCGCAGCCGTCTGTCTCTCCTGCGCGAGCAGCGAGACGGGCGCGCGCGCGAGGAGATGAGACTCGACAGGCGGAAGTGTGGGCAACCAACTTAACTTTCTACAGGGCTCAACAATAAGGACTGCCCGATGGCCCGGGGCCAGCATGGGAGATGCTCGGGCCAGTGTACAGAATGTCCAATCTTAGGGTGCTTTCACACATAGACGTTTGTCTCGGAATCTATCTCGTTTCCTCCGTTAGCGCGGTTCGTTTGGCATATGTGAATCCAGGAATCGCGCTCGGATCCGGGCCAAATCAATCGATCCGAGAACGCCTGCATGAGGTGGTCTCTGCTTGATTGAGCGGATCGATTGTAGTGAGAAAACAAAACAATCCAACGAACTAAGGACCCAGGCTATATCACAGTGTATTATGATTGTGTAATAGCCATATATACGGCTATACAAAGAGGGATGAGCAGGGCGGGATGTCCTTCCTAACGGTAAATGTACGTTTCATGTCTAATACGAAAGTGAAAGCATGCTGAAATATTAACAAGAGCTGTTTATCAGTTAGAAAGATTGACCAAAGTTACCATCTGATAATCTTTCCATATTTTAATCTTATAATATGTTGTATTAGGCCTGTTTTGTTCATTTCTGTACTGACAGCTCGAAAGAATGATCAACATTGATCTGCTTCATGATCTGATGATCGGTACATCTGTTATTTCTCTATATATTTTCAGCCTGTAATGCATAATTTTTGCCAACGTTTCATTAATAGATTGATTAATTCAATAGATTTTTACAAAACCTGACAACTGAAATGAGGCTCTGTATGAGAAAGTCTGACCTCTCTGATTTTTATTTATGTCTGTGGGTGTCAAAATTAAAGTGCACATTTTCGCTTATAAAATACACAACTGGTCAAAAGTTTGGGGTCAGTATGATTGTTAAATATTTTAAAATAAGCTTCTCCTGCTCACCAAGGCTGCATTTATTTAATCATAAATACAGTACACATTGTAAAATTGTAAAATGTTATTGCACTATAAAATAACTGTTTAAAAGTAGTTTATCATTTAATTTAATCATTTATTCCAGTTATTTTAAATATGAATTTTTAGCTTCATTACTCCAGTCTTCAGAGTCACATGATCCTTCAGAAATCACTCTAATGTTAATTATCCTGTTTCTATATCGCTTTCAGTCACTTTGGCCCGCGCACTCATCGCTCCACACACACGAGGAAATAATTGCATTTAATTCAAAGCCCAGACGGCTGGTTTTGTAAATTATACCCGCACACCACCTGAAGGACGATTACGGCGTGTTGTAATTGTCGGTCACCGCAGAAAGTCAAATCTTTCTTTAATTTGGACTTTTGCTTGAACTATTGCTTGAATTGCTTGGCACAGTAGCTGTCCAAAGTACTGTATGAATTAAATCATAACCCATATATGCACCAATAAACAAGTAAAATGAATGAATAAATAAAATAAGTATGGATTCTTAAATGTCGGTATTGTTTTTACTCCAAAAAATATCAATACGTTTTGACAAATGTTTTATAAAAATAAATGGAGCAATTTTCAACATTTCAGCTATAGGCCATTATACGATTCAGTTAAATATAAGATAGACATTAAAACAAAAAAAAAAAAAATTAATACAAAAAAAAAAAAAAAAATCAAAATCGAAATCGTGAATCGGTCAAACTTTATGAAAAAATCTAGATTTTTTTTTTTTGCCATATCGCCCAGCCCTATTATATGTATATATTATTATGGTGTAATGTCTCGGCTGTGTATTTAAAACATGGCGCTTCCATTGTTTTTGTACAGTATCTCTGTAAACCAATAGCATTCAGCTGTGCATCTTTCTCTGCCTTTTGGTACCCTTTGGTACCCAAAAAGTGGTACTCAGTGGAAACGGGCCATTATTGACCAGGTGGGAGCCCTGGGCTCAATTATCTCTGAGCACAGGGTTCTCTCCCAGGACAGCATGCCAAACCTGCTATTAGTGTCAAGTAATCTAAGTGTGAACTCTTGAAATACTGAACTCAAATCATTAGTTAGCCAATTTGTTGGGTGACTGTGGCAGGATTGAGTTTTTAATACAAAATGATGTGGAAAATTACCTTGCCCACTCATTCACATTAAACAATATATTGATTCTTTGAGCTTCTTTTCCATTTAACTTTTCTGAGACACTTTCTTGTTCAAATTTATTGAAAATTAATGGTTATTCTCACCTTGAGAGAACAATGATCATTTAACATTAAATATAACTGGTGATTTTTGAAAGTGAACTCAAGCTGGCCACCCAAATAATTGTGCTATAAACCAGAATGCCTTGAATGTCATCAGAACTGTTCAGTCTCCAAAAGTTACTCAACAGAACAACGTTAACGCCTTGAATTCACAGATGTTCGGCTGTCCACTGAAACTCTGTGACATTGATTGTCTGGTGCAGATGTGTTCAACATATTCTCACCCTTTCTGCCACATTGACTTACATACTATTGCATTGTTCTCACATCCCTCTATATTTAGGCCAGGCTGATGATCTTGGACAACGTCTCAAAATGAGTCATTGTAAACTGAGTCTTTATTTATTTTTTTATGTCTTCATATTTTTTGTTCCCCCACCCCCCCGTCCTCATTATTTCTGCAGACTTTGCACTATCAAAGCAGAACAAAAGCATGCATGCTTCAGTAATCACTTGTCACCCTTTCATTTCCTATCATTCTGTGTCAAGAGTGAGATTTTGAACAAATAAGAAGTTGGTTTAATCTTCGGGGACCGGGAGAAAACTTTCTTTATAGATATGAGCACGCAGACTTCTTTGCGTTTTTTCATTCTTGCCAAACATTAAAGCAGACAGACATTATAATCCAATTAACCGAAAGGATGGAAGAAAAAAAAAGAGGCAACATTAGATTCATTAAAGAAAATAAAATCAACTGTAATCACTGCAGAGCTGTCCCTAACTGATGGCACGCTTGCAGTTTCACAGATCCAATGCAAAACTTACAGCGTTTGCCGTAATTAATTTGGAAGCTTTTTGATAAGTGCCATTGACAAGGAGATTATTGGTTCAAATGAGAACAATTTCTGCTCGTCTTCACGAAGCTGCCGTAAAGTTGATGAGGAGGCAGGGGAAATACACTCTTATTTTCAGACTCCTTTGAGAAATGAAATATTGTTTTTTTTAGCCAACAATAAAGATCATCAGATGAGAGGATAAAGTAATTACTGCTGTTTTAATTCTCCTTTAAATTAAACGGCATTTTCATAACGCACCGCCTCAAAGGAGATATTTTTTATAGGCACGGAAGGAAAGGGAAATTAAATGATTCGTAATTAGGCTTAAGATGTTTATTTTTGATGAACAAAACTTTGCCTTTATAATTTGCTTGATATTTATTTCGTTGGCCAGAAAGGCATGCTTTAAACCCAGCAATCGATGTTGAATGTTAAAATTGGCAAGTACCCATGAATAAGAAATGTAACAAATCAAGAGGGAATGTGAAATTTGTAACTTGGAATTGCAGAGGATTGGGCAGTATTACAAAAATAAAGCAGGTAATGGATAGGATTAAATATTTGCAGGCACACATAGTATTTCTTCAAGAAACGCACATTGTAAAAGTGAAACAATTAGAATTCATAGGAGATGCCAGGGGCAAGTATTTGAGACTTGTCACACTTTTAATGCAAGAGACTTTAATTCATAAATCTATTTCAATTCATGTTTGAAAGTAATTAAGGATACACTAGAAAGATATATCGTCTAACAATGTAATTTTTTTTTAGAAAAGATCAATTTAATTAACATTTATGGTCCAAATGATGACAATCCTACATTTTTTAATGATTTGTTTTTGTTAATTGCTACTCTGACTGGATATTATCTATTGCAGGGGATATAAATTGTGTACTAGATCCTACTAAAGATCGTTCAACAGGGATTGATAAAACACATACTAAAGCTAGGAAGGTGACACAGGAATTTATGAAAGATCTATTTTACTAGATGTTTGGAGGGATCTTAATCCTGCAAGAATATCATTTTCCTGTTATTCAGGTATGTATCATACATACAGTGCATCCGGAAAGTATTCATAGCAATTCACTTTTCCCACATTTTTTTATGTTACAGCCTTATTCCAAAATGGATTAAATTAATTTATTTCCTCAAAATTCTACACACAATACCCCATAATGACAATGTGAAAAAAGATTTTTTTGAAAGTTTTGCAGCAATTACAGCCTCAAGTCTTTTTGAATATAATGCCACAGGCTTGGAACACCTGTCTTTGGGAATTTTTGCCCATTCCTCTTTGCAGTACCTCTCAAGCTCTATCAGGTTGGATAGGAAACGACAGTGTACAGCTGGGTAGCAGGGGCAGCAGTCTTAGGAGAGAACCCCAGACTTCCCTCTCCTTAGACACTTCCTCCAGCTCCTCCGGAGGGATCCCGAGGAGTTCCCAGGCCAGCCGAGAGACATTGTCCCTCCAGCGTGTCCTGGGTCTTGCCTGGTGGGACATGCCTGGAACACCTGCCTAGGTAGGCATCCAGGAGGCATCCAAAACAGATGCCCGAGCCAACTCAGATCACTTCTCTTGATGTGGAGGAGCAGCGGCTCTACTCCAAGCTCCTCCCGGGTGACAGAGCTACACACCCTATCTATAAGGGTGCGCCCTGCCATCTTGCAAAGAAAACTCATTTCGGCCGCTTGTATCCGAGATCTTGTCCTTTCGGTCATGACCCAAGAGAGAGTAGGAATGTAAATTGACCGGTAAATCGAAAGCTTTGCCTTTTGGCTCAGCTTCTTCTTTTTCAAAAAAGACCGGTACATCGACTGCAATACTGCTTCCGCTGCACCAATCCGCCTGTCAATCCCACGTTCCATCATTCCCTCACTTGTGAACAAAACCTCAAGATACTTAAACTCCTGGACTTTGGACTTTCCTCCAACCTGGAGATGGCAAACCACCTTTTTCCGGTGGAGCACCATGGTCTCGGACTTGGAGGTGCCGATTCTCATCCCAGCCGTGTCACACTCGGCACCAAACTGCCCCAGAGCATGCTGAAGGTCCATGTTCGATGAAGCCAACAGAACAACATCGTCTGCAAACAACATAGATGAGATCCTGTGGTCCCCGAACCGGACACTCTCCAGCCCAAGGCTGCGTTTTGAAATTCTCTACATAAAAATTATGAACAGAATGGGCAACAAAGGGCAGCCCTGCCGGAGTTCCACATGCACTGGAAACAAGACTGACTTATTGCCAGCAATGTGAACCAAACTCCTGTTCATACAGGGACAAGACAGCCCTTAACAGATCACCTTTGACCCCATACTCCCAGAGCACCCTCCACAGAATGCCACGAGTTTATAAGATGTTTAAAGAAAAGTTGATAACTCCTAATATGGAAATGATAATAGACGCGTATCATCAAGAGCTTTTGCCTACATCAATGAGAGGAGTTTTAATTACATTACTACCGAAACCAGGGAAAACAAACACAAAATGTGAAAATATGCGCCCAATTAGTTTGTTAAATTCAGACACAAAAAATTAAGTAAAGTTTTAGCTAAGAGGTTAGGAGGTACATTACCAAATTTAATAAGATAGGATCAAAATGGTTTTATAAAGAGTAGGCAAGGATTTCACAATGTTTAAAAAGTCCTGAATATACTTCATGAACAGAGGGGTGAACAAAATTGGCAAGTGCGTCTTAATACGACTTTCTACATGTGCTGAAATATAACGTTACATATCATAGCTACTGAATTGTGCCTATTATTATGAAGTATGCAGTGTTCAAGGTCTGTTTAAGCTCTCCAAATCACTCTTGTTCTCTGCTGCATTAGTGCCATTATTTATAATACTCTTAAACAACTTTAGGCATTGGTGATTTTTTTTCGTAGTGGCCGTAATTTGATTATTTTAATGATCTCATTCCACGCTGGGGACTCTCGGTGCCCCGAGGGAAAGTCATGCTCCAATGAGTCGCTCAAATGTTTTATCAGGCCAGAGATAGTTGTGTGCTGGATGGTGATGAGTGGCTCTCTGTGGACGTTGCCTTATTGTACCCCATCCTAAAGTGTCTTATAATAACACATTTAAGTTAATTTAATATATTGGCATGAAAACACTTTGTCATCTTGCAAAGCTGTTTAACGGTTTCTTATAAGTCAAGAGCCAAAGGGGTGGAAACTTCTTGTGTTGTATGAATTTGTGTCTGTCATGATGTTAAAAAGCTTATTCCTTAAAATGAGTTTAGACGAATATAAACCATGCCTATGATTTTCTTGTTAATGTTTTGGGACTTTTGAAGGGTGAATTGGAGCGGATAGAAAAGAGTCAAGTTTATAATATACATATGGATCAGGGTTATTAGAATTAACTAAAACTAAAGCTTTAAACAAAAATTCAAATAAAATAAGCTTTAATTAAAACAAAACTAGGGCGATGCGTTGGCGCAGTAGGTAGTGCTGTCACCTGACAGCAAGAAGGTCTCTGGTTCGAGCCTCGGCTGGTTCTGTTGGCATTTCTGTGTGGAGTTTGCATGTTCTCCCCGCGTTCGCGTGGGTTTCCTGCGGGTGCTCCGGTTTCCCCCACAAGTTCAAAGACATGTGGTATAGGTGAATTGCGTATGCCAAAATTGTCCGTAGTGTATGTGTGTGAATGAGTTTGTATGGTTGTTTCCCAGTGTTGGGTTGCAGCTGGAAGGGCATCCAATGTGTAAAAAACATAGGCTGGATAAGTTGGTGGTTCATTGTGCTGTGGTGTCCCCAGATTAATAAAGGGATTAAGCTGAAAAGAAAACGAATGAATGAATGAATGAAACAAAACTGACTTTTTTCAGCTATGCCACTGCAGAAATGTATTCTGCTTTACTTGTTTTTTGTTTTTGTTTTTTTTTCTAAAAATTATTAAAAACTATGAGAGTCAAAGACATTGTTTTGGTATTTGGATCAAATTAAATAGATAAAAGTGATTTTAAATACACTCACCGGCCACTTTTTTTTTGGTACACTTTACTAGTACTTGGTTGGACCCACTTTTGCCTTCAGAACTGCCTTAATCCGTCGCGACATAGATTAAAAAAAGTACTGGAAATATTTCTCAGAGATTTTGGTCAATATTGAGATAATACACGCAGTTGCTGCAGATTTGTCAGCTGCACATCCATGATGTGAATCTTCCGTTCCACCACATCCCAAAGGTGCTCTATCGGATTGACATCTGGTGACTGTGGAGGCCATTTGAGTACAGTGAACTCATTGTCATGTTCAAGAAACCAGTCTGAGATGATTCGCGCTTTATGACATGGCGTGTTATCCTGCTGGAAGTAGCCATCAGAAGATGGTCAGTAACAATACTCAGGTAGGCTGTGGCTCTGACATGATTGCTCAGTTAGTACTAATGGGCCCAAAGTGTGCCAAGAATATATCCCCCACATCATTACACCACCACCACCAGCCTGAACTAGCCTAAGCTATCCATGCTTTCATGTTGTTCTGACCTTACCAACCGAATGTCGCAGCAGAAATTGAGACTCATCAGACCAGACACTTTTCAAATCTTCTATTGTCCAATTTTGGTGAGCCTGTGCGAATTGTAGCCTCAGTCTCCTGTTCTTAGCGGACAGGAGTGGCACCCGGTCGTCTGCTGCTGTAGCCCATCCACCTCAATGTTGGACGTGTTGTGCGTTCAGAGATGCTCTTTTGCATACCTTGGTTATAACGAGTGGTTATTTAAGTTACTGTTGCCTTTCTATTAGCTCGAACCAGTCTGGCCATTCTCCTCTGACCTCTGGCATCAACAAGGCATTTGCGTCCACAGAACTGCCGCTTACTGGATATTTTCTCTTTTTCGCACCATTCTCTGTAAACCCTAGAGATGGTTGTGCATGAAAATCCAGTAGATCAGCAGTTTCTGAAATACTCAGACCAGCCCGTCTGGCCCCAACAACCATTCCACGTTCAAAGTCCCTTAAATCCCCTTTCTTCCCCATTCGGATGCTCGGTTTGATCTGCAGCAGATCCTCTTGACCATGTCTGCATGCCTAAATGCATTGAGTTTCTGCCATGTGATTGGCTGATTTGAAATTTGCATTAATGAGCAGCTGGGCAGGTGTACCTAATAAAGTGGCCGGTGAGTTTACAAGATGTGTCTTTTAGCATAACAGAAGTATATTTATATAATGCATACATTATTCTGTATTTATTAAAACATGAAATAATAAGCAATCATATTTAATTGTATTATATTTTCAATAATTAAACATTGCACATTCATCTTTGGCCAACTGACAAGCGTGAAAATGATAAAAACTCCCACAAAAATGTCAAATTATTAATAGGATGCATCCTCCTACTTCTACTTGTGTTATTTCTTAGTTGATAGTATGACTGGCATTTTGGAAAATCTAAATGTCATGGAAAAATAATTGTGTATAATAAATGTGTCAAAACCATTCAATTGCGGTGTACTTTGGATTTGAGTATTAATTTGTCATTATTAGACTGCTGGTGCTGTTAATTTGATAACCTCAGACTGTAACAATGGCAAAATAAAAAGAATAATTTGTCCAGTTACCCTGACCCTATGCCATATTATTAAATAAGAGCTGAATAAAAAGTTAAACTAATTTGGGAATGCATGACTAATAATGAATTCAGAAGGAACTTGCCTTGTGTAATTTAGTCTGGAGAGAGGTTAATGAGGCTGTGAGAGGGTGAATCTGTTCCAAATAACTAACACGTTTCACTTCAACAAATTGACCAGTGTTTAGCCAGCGTGTCCGCTGATTTCACCATTTTTGTGTGTATTTTCATCTTCAAGGAACCGCTTTCCCAGTTTTGCTTTGACTGGGGCTTATTACCCGGCATGATTGCATTGACATTTATCTAAGCCCAGCTTCTCCTCAAAACATCTCTAAACCACAACACTTCATCCTTCACTTTTCCCTGACTTCTGCACACATTTTGGGTTCAGTTTTTTCCCAGTTTGGTGACAATGTTTCCCATCAGACCCCAAAAAAATGAACCTTCCTTTCATCACTAAAGTTAACTTTGGGCCAGTTCTCTGTCCACACAACATGCTCCTCAGTAAATGTTAATATAGACACTTGATTCTTTTTGCTGATGAGAGGTTTGGCCACTGCAGGGCTTTCAGTCCAAATTCTATTAAATGTTGAGACACTGTACAGTATATGCAAATGACCGACAGCCACTTTCATGTACAGTGTTGTGGATGGGATTTTTAACTGGGGGACCAAGTTGTCAGCAAATGATTCAAAGTCAATTAGTTACTTATGAACAAAAAACAAAGACCATATGTAAATTGATAACAATACAAGAAAATTAAGCAAATTTAACATTCACATACATTAAAATGGGAACACTTTCGTTTGAGTACCAAATTTCATTATTTCACTAAAGTGGCTTGTAACCTGAAATTGGCTTTTTATTAGTAGTTAGACACTGTAAAACCCAAAAAGTTAACTCAAACTGTTTGAGGAAACCAATTGCTACAAACCATTTAAGTTCAAAAATCAATCCTAATGCGTACTGTGAACTTAATCCATTTGAGTAAATAAGCAATTTAAGCACAGAAAAACCCGAAAAAAATTAAGAGAACTCAAACCAACTGACTACTGTAAAACCCAATAAGTTAAGGCAACTCGTTAAAGGAAACCGATTCCTACAAAGCATTTGAGTTAAAAAAAAACTTTCAAATGAATAGAATTACTGTAACTTTCAGTAAATTTTGAGTTAACTACACTCATTTCATTTAATAAAGTTGACTGTGGGGTTTTACAGTGTAGAATACAAGTTCTGCATGATCTTATTCTACATCCCTAATACGATCCAATAGCCAAACCTACTATCTTAATAAGCAGCAAGTGTGCCATACACTGCAAAAAAATGCTTTTCTTTGAGTTTTTGTTTTGTTTCTAGTCCAAAAATCTAAAAATTCTTAAATCAAGAAGCATTTTTCAGACAGGAAAAAAATATTTTGTTTTGAGAAATAATAAGTGAAATAAGCAAAAAATAATCTGTCAGTCATGTAGCCATAATAATAATGTTTTTGTAATAATAATATTGATGTCAGTTTGACGGCTTTAGCCAAATATTCTTAACCACACCTCTAGTTTGCTATGAGAGAATAACACTGATAAAGAAAGCCCAGCCCTATTCCATTTCAGTTGGAAGTTTAATATGTGTCCCTGTTCATAAATGACCAACCTTTTTGAGGAACTTAAATGGCTTTTTAAAGTGACGTTGTAAAAACACGCATTGTAGAAATCCCAGATTTAGAACTACCAGCTTCTTTTGCTATGGTTGAAATGGTCATTCCTTTGGCCTTCATCTGGACAACCTGCTGTCTGGGGGTTTCACTTTGGAACGCCTCACCATCATCTTTCAGGTCAATGAAACCTGAAAAGTTATGAAAAGCTATGATGGAATGATGCACAAAAATGAAAGACCCTCCCCCTACTCATATTTTATCAGTTTGAAGTGTATCAACATACTAAATTGAAAGTCTCAGCAACTTCTGGTTCATGGATACTTTAAATGTTTCAGTAACTCCAAAATGTTTGTTTCAGCATCATTTAAAACATAGTATTTACAGATGCAAAGCATACATTATGTATACAAAGAGACCTGGCTGAATTCAGGGTAAAACAAAACAATTTAGAAGATTTAGGATGAAATGTATTGTTTCAATTTCTGTTAATATCTAAAAGAATAATAATAAAAATAAAAAGTTAAATTGTCTCCTATTATGACTGCTGTTTTGCTAATACATTACATCCTATACTGTAATTTCAACCACCCCTACCTTCTTCAGAAAGTAAAAATAAAAATAAATAAATAATATATATATATATATATATATATATATATATATATATATATATATATATATATATATATTTTTTTTTTTTTACAGTGTAGAGCCTCTTATACACAGCTTCCATGCCTCTTTTTCAGTGTGCAGACAGCTTTAGAAATAAAAGCAATAGTTCTCAGATGCTGCAGGAACGCCAGTAAATGTGTCCAAACCAGCAGCGGGAAGCAGTTCTTGGAAACACAGCATCCATGAAGCCCGAGGCTCAACACTACACTATAATGTTTCCTTTCATCCTCAAGTCCTCTTTTAACACATTCACCCCAGTATCTCGGCTCACCTTATGACTCAGTGCTTTCAGGCCTCCAAGTGATTTATGAAAACAAAATCTTCCATATTTAAGCCCGCAAAGGTCTCGCAATGCACTAAAATCATCCAAAAATCACTTTCAGGCCTCATATTCCTTCCGAGACGACGACAACGCAGTCGATAAACAAACATTTTCCCCTCCAGACCCGCACCTTCATAATCTCATCCATTTACAATGTAATTTACAGCCAAATCTAGTCGGTGAAACAGTAATTGTTTTGTATTGGATTTTAATGAGTGTGAGGTGAACCCAGGCACCTCTGTGCGCTGCAACCGTCTCTTATGACAGACGACTAAAAGAGAGAGTTATCAGTGTGCGTTTCCATTTCACCGCCGATTCAAAGAGCACTATAAAGGGCACGATCCGCGGCTGACGATATCAGTGTTCATGTCACTGTGTTATTAACTAGTTATCAAAGGCTTTTGGCTCACCTTTCGCGCAGATCAATGATGGTGCAATTAAAAGCTACTTTTCATGAAGCGATCTTAATTATAAGTGCACAGACTCGCTCTTTGTAAGTTTCCCTCCTGTTCTCCTGTCACTCCAGCCTGAGCGCTCCTCCTTAAATTATTCATCAGCAGTAGCATGTTAGGATTATACTCGTTAAAAAGTAATGAGGTACCGTGATAATAAAGGTTGTCTTGTATTGTTTTACTAAGTGTCTCTCACTAGTGGAGGTAGTTGCTCGCCTGCGGCTCTTATGAAAGGGATTTTGACTCTTGGCAGGGAAAGAAAGGCAAAGCAGAAGAGCGGTGTGAAAACCCTGAAACAGATGCAAAGGCACACAGCTGTTGAAACGGAGAGGCTAAAAGCTGTCTTGAGCCGTTTGCTGTTCCCCCCCCCCCCCCCCTCCTCTTTGAACTGCGAGATGATCTGAGGAGCTTATGCTGAGGTTTGAGACACTGATGGAAATGCAGAGTCTTTGCCTTCCCGATGAAGTGATTTGAGCATCAATCGCATGTGTAGTTGATGGTGTTTACTGCGTGACCTGCCTTTTAGTCTGCTGAGTTATTGTGCTGTCAGAAGTCGGAACTTTAATATCAAGTAGGAAGTGTGTTAATCTAAGAGGTCTTTGCCTTTCATGTGAGCTACTTCTAATACCAAATGATCAACTAGAAGTCAAGTTATTATTTGTTGTTCCTAAAACTCAAAGAACTCAAAGGCAACAAGCTTTTTGTCAGGTAGTGTACATGAAATATATGTAAGTTGATTTTGTAAATTGTGGTGTAAAAATCAAATAATGTGCGGGTCAATTTTATGGTGCTTTGGTTTAGCCAATTCACTGTTTTTATTTCAGAATTTAACTTTGAATACAATTAAACTATATTACAGTGCATCTGACATTAACTACTGTATGCAGTCTTGCACACAAGCGATTAAAGACAGTGACAGAAACACTAAGTGAATGTATTCATTTTAACTGCATATCAGATTGATTGACAGAGATAGAAACATCATGTGTTGTTTTGTATTAACCTCCTAGGGCTTTGTGGCCACATACGTGGACAGCACATTTGAGCTTTTATGTCTTATGTTTTATATTTTGTTACAGACATACAGTGACATCCTTCAACTGTTTTGCAGCATATGAAATGTCCCAAACCCTATTTTAACTGTCCAAAATAGACAAAAAATGTTGTTTTTACTGATAGTCAAAACAAGTTAAAAAAACATGTGTGTATGTGTTATTAAAAACTGAAAAACTTATTAAGGAAAAAACTGCTGTGTTTAAGGCAGAAATAAAGAGTTTTTTTATTCTATTACATAAAGGTGAATTTATTGTGTTTTATGTAAATTCAGACCATGAGTCCACATATATGGACATCATTTTTCTCTAAAAGTGCATCATATCAAAAGACGATACTTAGATTTTTATTCCAATTAGATTCCAATAAGCCCAAATAGCAAAGAGAAATAAAAAATGCATGTAAAAAACAGCTTGTGCCTTAAGAGGTTAAAAATGATGTTGTAAATGATCCAGATTATGAAATATGTGAATTAGACTTAGAGTAAGGGTTCATTTTTAATAAATTTTATGTCATATTGAATTAGAAAAGTAGCAAAGATTTTTTTTAGTAAATAAACAAAAAATGTACTCGAGTATAGAAAGGATTTGTACTCGCCTTAGTAAAATTGTGTTTGTACAGTAAACTGATGTGTGATTGTGTGAAATCAGAAAGACCTGAAATTGGCTCATTCAGTACTCAAATATGTTATACACTGTCCATGCAATACAGTGGAATACTGCTATAAGTTTAGTGTCAGCCCTATCATATTCATTCATTTATTTTCTTTTCGGTTTAGTCCCTTTATTAATCTGGGGTTGCCACAGAGGAATGAACTGCCAACTTATCCAGCACATGTTTTACGCAGCGGATGCCCTTCCAGCTGCAACTCATCACTGGGTAACATCCATACACTCTCATTCACACCCATACACTACAGACAATTTTAGCTTACCCAATTCACCTATAGAGCATGTCTTTGGACTTGTGGGGGAAACCGGAACACCTGGAGAAAACCCACGTGAACACGAGGAGAACATGCAAACTCCACACAGAAATGCCAACTGACCCAGTCGAGGCCCGAACCAGCGACCTTCTTGCTGTGACTGTAGGCACTACCTACTGAGCCACTGTGTCGCTCCCTATCATATTAGTCAAACATTTTAATATGTTATTATAATTATTTTTTTCATTATACCCTCATAGAAGACTGAACACCCTAAACTAAGAATCCTAGAATCACCTTTGGTAACTCCCTTACTTTTTGCTTATTTTACTGATTTATTTTTTAAATACATTATTATTTTATGCTATGTATTGTTTTAATCTACTTAAAATGGTTTTAAAAATAACTTCGATAAACTGCAGATTTACATTTTCAACATCAAAAATGGTCACAGCAGAGAGCAAGGCCCAAGATGCAACTAGTATTCATAGATAAACACAAAGCATACAGTAAATTATATTTTTATGTGCATTATTGGCATTAAAGGCTGGATGAATTTTATTTAAAATAATCTAAATATTCATATATATTCCATAAGTATATTTTCATAGTATTATTTGTATAGTCATTGTAAGTTGTTAATAAGCTTATTTTAAATACAGATGTTTCCATTTAGACATAATTATTGAATATTTAATTATTCCAAGGTGATGCGGTGGCGCTGTGGGTAGCACGATCACCTCACAGCAAGAAGGTCGCTGGTTCAAGCCTCGGCTGGGTCAGTTGATATTGCATTTCTGTGTGGAGTTTGCATGTTCTCCCTGTGTTCGCGTGGTTTCCTCCGGGTGCTCTGGTTTCCCCCACAGTCCAAAGACATGTGGTAGATGAATTGGGTATGCTAAAATTGAGTGTGTGTGTGTGTGTGAATGAATGTGTATGGATCTTTCCCAGTGATGGGTTGCGGCTGGAAGGGCATCCGCTGCGTAAAACATATGCTGCATAAGTTGGCGGTTCATTCCGCTGTGGCGACCCCAGATTAATAAAGGGACTAAGCCGAAAAGAAAATGAATGAATAATTATTCCAAACGTCTAAGGTAATACTGTATTATTTTATTTTAAAACGTTTTACAAACACACTTTGTTGTAGCTTTAGCTTTTAAATGGACTAATGATTAAATGATTTTGTGGTAAATGAACTATCATAAATTACCAAATTGTTATACTCTGCTAATATAACTTTTAAAGTCACAAAGACTTTTAATATAAAATATTCCCTAGAAAAAGAACTAATGTAAATAACTAACATTTTCCAAATAGATTCATCTTGTTATGACGTACCGCTATATACATTTCTGGAGAGCACCAAATATGTCCCAGGAGCTACGTTTTTTTGCAGTTTTTGTTTTTGCGAATCCACCAGAGGCCGCTGTGTACGTTTTTGGAAATTTTAAATTTCTTTCACGAGTGCTATTTCCCACTTGTTGTTCTCGTGTAAATCCACCAGAGGCCGCTGTCGACTGACTCATTGACTGACCGATTGATTGACCCACTCTCCTCCTTCTCTAAACCCAACCAATAGTGTTTTCAAGAGCACCGATTAACCCGCCCACCCACTTTCCTTAACCAGCAGTTTTAAAAAGCAATTCAGAAAAAGAAAAGCCCTCACCTGATTTTTACCACGTTTTCAGATTTTACCTCATTCTCACCCTGTTATTTACTTACTTTTTTAATTTTACTTTTATTTACTAATTTTTTTGGCTTCTGTCTTTGTCTTACCTGCTTTGTGGAGCCGTTCTGCACCTGACTCAAACTCTGTCATCATGGTCAGTTACTCTCTGCGTCTTAAGTCCACCGACTTACATAGTGAGCTACTGGACAAACTGGAAGCAGCGGCAAAAGCCGTCCACATGGAGGCAAGCAGTTAGCTGGTAAGCGTGAAAAGGAATGTTGTCATACCACCCCGTAGCATTTGTTTTAAAGATGAAATGCAGCCGTACATACTTCTGGCTACTTAATTCGTGATCTCCAGAGATGTATATAGAGCTACGTTTTCAGAATGAGCCTATGATGAAAAATTATGTTTCTTATTTGTTCAAACTACTTATTTAAAATGATTTAAAATAAACACAATTCTTGAATTTTTGTGCGACAACTTAAATGTTTTATATTCAATCCACTTAAATTTGTAAAAATGTAAGTTAACCTAATTCCTTCATGTTGTCCCAACAGAAATCAATTGTGTGGAACTTTGCATTTTTACAGTGTGTAATCACAGTATTGTGACTCATCGGCTGCTTTGCGTGTGTAAAATTCTCCACCAAGTCACTTAGCCAATGAATAATTAACATTGAGAAGATGCTTCAAACACACACAAAACAGCTTTGTAATAATAATAATGTTTGTTTGCTGCAACTACCATCTCATGATTCAGTCTTCTAGTGGACACGTGTTTCAATGTCAGCAAACGGCTCCGAGTCTGTTTGCCTGTGGAGGGCTTTGCCAGAACGCAGGATATTTTTAGGAGACGAAAGGTGCTCCCAAATGTCCCCCTAACGAGTATTCAACACCTCACACACTAATTAAGTATTAATTACTCCCAGATGGCACAGTTAACCCTCGCTCTATTTCTGGGTCTGTGCAGATGACTAGGGAATACGGTGACGTAGGGGAATTTTAGCGTAATGCTAAGCTCTTGCTGTGAAGGGAAAACTATAGCAATCAGAAATAGATCGCTCCATTATCTCGCCTGATTAAATCCTGCCGCTGATTGCTACTCTTTGTGTTATTGTGATATTATGCACGTTCGTTTATATGAATTTGATTGTATGCGGGCATGACTCTGATGATAATCTGCTGATAATATAGTTGCGGTAATGTTACTGTGATAATATAAGATCACAATTTGATATTGTTTTGCAACGATTTCATGCCCTTATTGCCATTTTCCTTTATGAACCTGAAAATTACATTTATAGTGAGGGATTCTAGCAATAGTTTGATGGCTAATGTTCTCAATAAATAAATAAATATAGAAATAAAAAATGTGTGTGTATGCATCTTTTTATACATTTAAAATGTACATATTTAAAAAAAAAATTCCATTAGTATTCAGCAAATATCATGAAACTAAAAAATATATAACAGAGAATGGCACATTTATTTATTTAATACACATTTTTGTTCAACATCAGACATTAAAGAGACAGTTCACACATAACAGAAAAGCCTGTCATCATTTATTCTCCCTTTACTTCTTTCAAATCTGTGAGTTTCTTTCTTCTATTGAAGACAAAAGTATATGTTTTGAAGAAAGCTGGAAATGTAACCATTGACTTCCATAGTATTTGTTTTTTTTTAGTATGGAAGTCAGTGGTTATAAGTTTTCAGCTTTCTTCAAAATATCTTCTTTTGTGTTCAACAGAATAAAGAAGCTCAAAGGTTTATAACAACTTGAGTGTGAGTAAATAGTGAGTAATAGGGTGAACTTGGGTGAACTTTCCCTTTAAAATACATGAAATCGTTCATTCAATGTCAGGTTTTCCCTTTTCTTAATGAAATTTTTAGAAAATGGAGCATTGATTATGTAACAGAGAGCAATTATGTTTATTACAATGCTTAGTGTACAGTTGAAACCAAAAGTTTACATACACTATAAAAAGACACATAACCATTAAAAAAAGTCAGATGTTAATGTGACTAAACTTTTTCTCTTTTAGGTAAGTAAGGATTATCAAATTTGTTTTGGAGTTAAAATTTGACAACATTTGAGTTAATTAGAGGCACAACTGTAGAATAGTATTTAAGGAAAACCTCAAACACACTGCTTCCTTGTGTGACAACATGAGAAAATCAACAAGCCAGAATCAACAAAAAAAAGCCAGATTACAATTTGCTAAATTTCACTGCGAAAAAGACAAATTTTTGGAGACATGTCCTGTGGTCTGATGGAACTAAGATTGAACTGTTTGGCCATAATGACCAGTGTTACATTTGGAGGACAAAGGGGAAAGCTCACAAGCCTAGGAACACCATCCAAACTGTGAAGTACTGTATGGGGGCAGCAGCAACATGTTGTGGGGTTTTGCTGGAGGAGGGACTGGTCCACTTCACAGCATAGATGGCATCATGAAGAACGAACATTATGTAGAAATATTGAAGCAACATCACAAGACATCAGCCAGGAAATTAATACTTGGCCACAAATGGGTCTTCCAAACAGACCATGACCCTAAGCATACTGCCAAATCAGTTAAAATGTGCTTTAAAGGACAACAGAGTGAATGTTTTGGAGTGGCCATCACAAAGCCCTGAGCTCAATCCTATAGAAATTTGACTATTGTGAGAAGCTTGTGGAAGGATACCCAAAACATTTGACCAAAGTTATACAGTTTAAAAGCAAAGCTAAAAAAAAACAAGGAAATGTATGTAAACTTTTGACTCTTTAGAAATTAATAAAAAATTCTCAAAAAAAAAAGAAATTCTCTCATTATTCTGGCATTTAGCAAATGTAAATCATTTAGGTAATCCGAACGGACCTAAAATAGTAAACGTTTAGTATGATTTACCATTAGAATTTTTTTTAAAAATGGTTATGTTCCTTTTTTAGAGTGTATGTAAACTTCTGATTTCAACTGGATGTATTAGCAATAATATAGTGATGTTTGCTTTAACAACTTGTTTGTTGTACCCTCACAACTGCTACAAAAACCCACAAAAAACAACTGACTTTAAAACCTATAAGCATAAATCCCAAACCGTCATCCTTCATGTCTAAATATCAGGATAGTTCTTTCATTTCAGTGTCTGATCAATGCTTTAGCCCGAAATAGATTCATCAAAACACGCGCTTAATTAAGATCTTGCAAGCGATGCTAGTTCTTACTCACTGGCTCTTGCTGTTTGTGCTCATTCAAATTTGTAATTAAAATTATATTGTGTGGTTAATTGGCAGGGGATGAATTTATAGATAGCGTGCACATATTTAAAGCGCTGATGTAGACTTTTTTGAAAGGTGTTTGTTAAACTGCTCTCATTCGAATTGAACTTTTGAAGGAGGACAAGGCCACGTGGAGAATGGCGTTGGAAAAGAGGCTTAAGGTCAGTGGATTAAAAAGCCTGCATTCATGGTTAGGTATTCATCAAGTTTCAGGAACAGAGAAGGTTATAACAGTTGGAAATGAATGTTGGAAATGAATGAAATGAAGTTGGAAATGAAAATGATGTTGGAAATGAAAATGAAGTTGGAAATGAATGAAATGAAGTTTTTTTTTGCCAAAATATTTTAATTTGATATATATATTGGAACTACAAAAGGTAATATATACATATACACTCGATACATATATACTCATGATACACCATACGTATGCACACATGATACACTCCATACATAAGCACATATGATAAACTATACATATATACTCATGATACACTCTATACATATGCACACATGATACACTATACATATACACACGAAACACTCTATACATATACTCACATGATACACCCTATGCATACAGTATACACACATGATACAGTCTATATATATGTATATACACACACACGATACACTCCATACATATACACACACGATACACTCTATACACATGCACATACGATACATTCTATAAATATGCACACATGATACACTCCATCCATATGCACTCGATACATTCAATACATATACACACACATGATACACTCTATACATATACACACACGATACACTCTATACATATGCACACACGATACATTCTATACATATGCACACACGATACATTCTAAAAGTATGCACACATGATATACTCCATCCATATGCACACATGATACATTCTATACATATACACACCTGATACACTCTATGCATATACTCACATGATACACTCCTGTAAGGGTTTGGGATAGAACCTGGGTCTCTGGCGTGAGTCACTTAACCACTGAGCTACTGGAAGTTAATGAATCCGAACAAAGGAAGGCAATCTATACATTTACACTCTATACATATACACATATGATACACTCTATACATATATACTCATGATACACTCTATACATATATACTCATGATACAGAGTGTATCATGTCCGAACAACGGAAGGCAATACATAGACACTCGATACATGTATACTCATGATACACTTAATACACTACAAACACATAATGCACTCCATAGATGATACAATCCATACATATGCACACATGATACACTCTATACTCATGATTCACTCTATACATATACACACACGATACACTCCATACATATATTCTCATGATACACTCTATACATATATACACACACACACCATACATATGCACACATGATACACTCCATACATATATTCTCATGATACACTCTATACATACACACACGTTACACTCTATACTCATACACATTCCATACAAATATTCTCATGATACACTCTATACATATGCTCACACGATACACTCTATACATATACACACACACACAATACACTCCATACATATGCACACATGATACTCTCTATACATATACACACACATGATACACTCCATACATATATTCTCATGACACACTCTATAAATGCACATGATTTGCTTAATAGATAAGCACACATGATATGCTCTATACATATATTCTCATGATACACTCCATACATATGCACACATGATACATTCACACGACACAGTCTATACTCCCATGAGTGAATATGCACTCTCTATACATGATACACCCCTGTCAGGGACTGGGATAGAACCTGGGTCTCTGGTGTGAGAGGTGAGTCACTTAACCACTGAGCTACTAGAAGTTAATGAATCTGATCAACAAAAGGCAATCTATACATATACACACACATGATACACTCTATAACATATATACTCATGATACACACTATACATATGCACACATGATACATTCTATACATTTACACACACACACACATGATACACTCCTGTCAGGGTCTGGGACAGAACCTGGTTCTCTGTCATGAGAGGTGAGTTACTTAACCACTGAGCTACTGGAAAAACGAAAGGTAATATATACATATACATAATTACTCATGATACACTCCATACATATGCACTCTGTACATATACACAACCATGAGACACTCCATACATAAGCACACATGATACACTCTTTAAATATATATACTCTATACATATACACACTATACAAATACATACATACTCATGATACACACTATACATATGCACACATGATACATTCTATACATTTACACACACACATGATACACTCCTGTCAGGGTCTGGGACAGAACCTGGTTCTCTGTCATGAGAGGTGAGTTACTTAACCACTGAGCTACTGGAAAAACGAAAGGTAATATATACATAATTACTCATGATACACTCCATACATATGCACTCTATACATATACACAACCATGAGACACTCCATACATAAGCACACATGATACACTCTTTACATATATATACTCTATACATATACACACTATACAAATACATACATACTCATGATACACATACACAACACACTCTATACATATGCTCACATGATACATTCTGTACATATACACACTCCATACATAGTACACTCCTGTCAGGGTCTGGGATAGAACCTGGGTCTCTGGTGTGAGAGGTGAATCACTTAACCACTAAGCTAGTGACAGTCAATGAATCTGAACAACGAAAGGCAACCTATACATATGCACACACATGATACACTCTATACATATATACTCATGATACAATCTATACATACACACACATGATACACTCCATACAATTGCACACATGATACATATACACTCGATACATAATTACTCATGATACACTCCATACATATGCACTCTATACATATACACAACCATGATACACGCCATACATAAGCACACATGATACACTCTATACATATACTGTATATACTCTATACATACACACTCCATACATATGATACATTCTATATATATACACACACGAAACACTCCATACATATACACACGATACACTCTCTATATATATATATACTCATGATACACTCCATACATATGCACACATGATACACATTATACATACATTCTCATGATACACTTTATACATACATTCTCATGATACACTCTATACATACACATGATACGCTCTATACATATATACTCATGATACACTCCATACATACACACTCTATACATATGCTCACGATACATTCTGTACATTTACACACTCCATACATGATATACTACTGTCAGGGTCTGGGATAGAACCTGGGTCTCTGGTGTGAAAGGTGAGTCACTTAACCACTGAGCTACTGGAAGTTAATGAATCTGACCAACGAAAGGCAATCTATACATATACATGATACACTATATGCATACACACACACATGATACACTCTATACATATGCACACATGATACACTCTATACATATACACACTCTATGCATATATTACCATGATACACTCTATACATACACATGATACGCTCTATACATATACACACTCTATGCATATATTACCATGATACACTCTATACATACACATGATACACTCTATACATATATTCTGATGATACACTCTAAACATATACACACACACTCTATACATGATACACTCTGTACATATGGTAACACTTTATTTTGATGGTCCATTTGAGTATCAGTAGACTGACTGCTTAATATCTGTTGACACTGACATTTAACAGTCCTTCAACAGACATTTAACTGACTATAAGAAACTTTGCAAGTACATGTCAACTTACACTAACCCTAACCCCAACCCCAACCCTAACCCCAACCTAACAGTCTACTTATAATCTAATGATAATTAGTTGCAATGTAACTTAAATTCAACAAACGGACCATCAAAATAAAGTGTGACCGTACATATACACACACATGATGCACTCCATACATATATTCTCATAATACACTCTATACATACACTTGATACATAGCCACACATGATACATTCTGTACATATACACACTGCATACATGACACACTCCTGTCAGGGTCTGGGATAGAACCTGGGTCTCTGATGTAAGAGGTAAGTCACTTAACCACTGAGCTACTGGGAGTTAATGAATCTGAACAACGAAAGGCATTCTATACATATACACACACACAATTCTCCAGTATTTTTCACAAGCGCGGAGACACAAAATAAAAAAAAAAAACAAAGAGTTTTTGAAGGGAATGAAGTGTAGTGTTATGCAACGGCCCAGTCAATCACCTGAACTGAATCCGATTGAGCTTGCATTTCACTTGCCGAAGACAAAACTGAAGGGAAAATGCCCCAAGAACAAGCAGGAACTGAAGACATTTGCAGTAGAGGCCTGACAGAGCACAACCAGGAATGAAACCCAGCGTCTGGTGATGTCTATGCAATCCAGACTTCAGGCTGTAATTGACTGCAAAGGATTTGCAACCAAGTATTAAAAAGTGGAAGTATGATTTATGATTATTATTCTGTCCAACTACTTTTGGACCCTTAACAAGTGGGAGGCACATACAGTATGCAAACTGTTTTAATTCGTTCAGCGTTCACCTGATTTGGAAGTAAATACCGTCAAATCAAAGACAGTCTGCAGTTAAAGCACAATCCATTGTGTTGGTGCATAGAGCCAAATATGTTAGAATTGTGTCGATGTCCAAATATTTATGGACCTAACTGTATATACACAGTGGGGGAAATAAGTATTTCACCATTTTCACCATTATTCTAAGAAAACATATTTCTAAAGATTTTGTTGTCTTGAAATTTTCACCAGACATTGGTAACAACCAAAGAAATACATATATTAAAAGAAAACAAATCTAACTATGTTAACAAATTAAGTTGTGTGTGTATAATGGCAGCTTAAAAACACCTCTCGTATGTAGAATGACACATGCATTGCTCACATGCATTGCTCAGTTCTTCGTATGTGGATTACTGAGTTAGCTGGATTTGGTTATTGACGATTTGACACGATCCAGGATCGTTTCGTTCTTTAAAACTCAACCGAGAGTTGCTGTCATAGCAACAGTTCTGGTAGCTCAAACCTTCTCAGGAGCAGGCTCATTTCATATAAATAGGATTAGATCGGGTCAGTTCAAGCAAAGGTAATACTGAAAGTATGTATCGAATTCTGATATTTTTTTTACAGTAGTAGTTATATACACTTGGGAAAATAGTAAATATAAATTTTTATATAAAATTATTAAAACTTGCACTCTGAAATAAAAGTACAAAGACTGTCACCTGGTGGTTCAAAGAGAAAATTTATTGATATTAATTTTTTAGATACAAATGTGTACAATCGATTTAGTACAATTTGTGTATAAAAATAGACATGCACAATATGCGAATTTTTTTAAAGGAATAATACTTTTATGCACCTTTACCAATATCAAAATGCTTTTGTGATGCAAAAATAATTTAAACATCCAGTTATTCTTTACACCGATTAACCCTCCTGCCGTGTTCACATTCTGCCCCTTACTTTAGTGTTCCCGGTCAAAATTGACCGGTCTGTTTTAACTGCTCCTATATTAGCACAAAAAACATTTTTCACCACAAAATTTTTATTCAACATTCTTTAGCTGTGAACAATGTTTTAAAGTAGTGTTTAACATGAATTTATGAAATTGGACATAAAAGAACTGCAGTGAAAATACAAATAGGTGCTGAAAATGTTTACAAAATGAAGAAAAGATTACATAAATCAAAATACTTTGTTTCGTTACTAAAAATCAGCTAGCTAAACTAACTATCACAGGGTTTTCACCAAAGAAATTGGAATTTTAATTCATCTGAATGATTTATCAACCAGCAAAGCACAAACAAATCGGTATACTTTCCTGTGATTTGAGTGCTCAAAATTTTATTCAGTACTTCAATTGGACTATATTAGTGTACTAATATAGGGAATAGTGACTGAGGGTATAGACAGTGAGCACAGACACAGAGAACTAGCACTAGTTATACTCATTTTTGAGCGAGATGCTAATGGTCTAATCCAATAAAATAATTGATGCTAAGTGCATCAGAAAGAAAGAAAGAAAGAAAGAAAGAAACAAACAAACACACACACACACAGATGGGTTCACCGAATTGGCTCTTTCACTGTCTCTGCACTTCACCTATAGCTGGTGGGTGGTGAGCCCACTGGCGCAATTGTCTTGTGGGTGCTGTCCCATCATCCAAGTGGATGCTGCACACTGGTGGTGGTGTGGAGAGACCCCCCATATGATTGTGAAGTGCTTTGGGTGTATGGCCATACACAATAAATGCGCTATATAAATACACATTACATTACATTACATAACAATTGTTTTAACAGGAAGTTAATTCATGTTGGAGAATCCAACTCTATCTCATGGCAATTCATAATATGGTTAAGTGGCTAATCATTATGAATTCGTACAATCTCATTCATACAATTTAGTACAATTTGCTTATCCCCAATGACGGTTGGGTTTAGAGTTGGGGTTGGGGGCCACGCCTCCTTTTAAAAATTGTACATTTTTATATAACTGAATTTGTACAAATTAGCCACTAAAGTGACAAAACATAAAATAGTTATGTTTCCTTGTGAGATCAAGCTGGATGATTGACACATAAGCGCGGTAAAGAGATGTGTATACCTGCAAAAAACATTGTTCAGTCTGAAATGTGTTTGTGTGTGTGTGAGAGTGAGTGAGTGAGTGAGTGAGTGAGTGAGTGAGTGAGTAAGTGAGTGATTGAGTTGGGGTGGTGTGTATGGGGATGTTTTCTGTCTGATGGATGAATATTGTCTGGATACCCATTCATTTTCTATGGCGGTCACTTTTGACCGGGAACACCACAGGTGTAACAAGATTGATTAAAACACTCAAAATGTAATGAAAGAGGTGATCATCACTTTTATATGTTGAAGTGCATAGAGTGGAGGATATCATAAGGTCTTGAGGCAATCAGATGTAAAATACAATAATTATGAGTGTTTTAAGTTGTAAATCGGTCATATTTGACCCGAACACGACAGGAAGGACTAGCTATAATACTACTTTGGCTAATATAATAAAGAAAATTAGCTCTAACTGCAAAACTAAATAAATTGCTAAATACTCTTGACAGATGAAAGTGTAAAGCCTGCAGCCCACAACAAAGTTGAAAAGTTATTGCGTATCATATTTAACAAACCATTTCCTATGAATTTTATGTTATTTTGCTGACATGAATAATTGAATATTAATCAGATGATAGTATTGCGCTGCTGTGCCGTCAGCCAATCGTTGCATTGTTGATCATGATTTCGAGGATCGATAGATCTATCCTTCCAATACATGCAGTGATCTCAGATCAGTTCATCCAGACATTTTAATCTGATTCGCAAACTTGTTTGAAGAACCAAATTAGCCAGAGATCAGTTATCAAGATTAAACGATCCAGGATCTGCCAAATCATCCTAGATCATTTAAGCAAGGTACGAAGAACGGACCCCATTTGAGAGTTCCCCTTCGGGAGGGGAACTTCAATGCTATGTGGAAAAACTTCCACTATGGGGATTTCGTCAGAATCCAATCATCTGAAAGAGTATAAAAACGGGCCAATGAAATGCCAATGAGTTGGCGGCGTCAGCGTGCACAGCTGTCTTGAATGACAATCAGCCTGGCATAAAAGGCTAGCATGTGCTCAGCAACGACATCCTTTTCGCTTTCAGAGCCTTTCACGAGCTTCTGAGAGAGTCTATGAGGGTATCTCCAACCTGTGTCTACAGAGAGAGATCGAGAAGCAGCTTCTCCCGGTCCAGAGCGCGTATAGGCAGTGGCAGATGGTCGAGCTGGGTTGTTCTCCCTTGCCTGGCGTCCTTTGGGTCCGGTCCTCCAAGAGCGGTATGTATATAGGAAGCAAGTTTCCTAAATGAGCAACACGGTTGTGCAGCGCGTCTTTTTCAAGACGTCGCTCCGACCGTGCGTTTCTGGTTGCGGTGGTTTCCTGTCCCCGGATGATGGGCACGAGCACTGCGTTTCATGTCTGGGGGTCCAGCATGTTGATGCGGTGCTCGCGGGCAGTGCATGCCATCATTGTGATGTCATGTCTGCTGCGCAGTTAAGATCGCGGCTCGCTCTTGCAAAAGAGCGACCCACCCCAGTTGTCCCCCGCACTGCGGTTGGCACTCGGGCAGATCTGAGGGTTTCAGTGGGAGTAAATCCGCCGCCCTCGGGCTCGCGGACCTCTCGCTCCTCCACGCGCTCCATCCAAGCTTCAGGTGAGAGAAGCGCTCCATCCTCGGGTGGTCGCCCTCTCACTTGATGACACCGAGGATCAGATGTCCATCGCTGCATCGGAGGATGGGCTGTCATTGTCTGATGAGGATGCGAACCCGCTCGCTCCCTCCCTCCGGGGTGGAGAGCACGGTGTTGGCATCTAAAAAGCAGACATGATGGCCGTGCTTTCCCGGGCTGTTTCGGCCGCGGGGCTGGGGGATGGTTTATCCCCCAGCCCCGCGGCCGGACCGACTAGATGGGTGTTATGTGGAGGATATAAGAAGGCAAGACCTTCTAAGCCTTCCGTCCCCTTCTTCCCGGAAAGTGCGCAGTAAGCTCACGCAGTCTTGGAGGGCACTTTTTTCTGCCCGATCTGCGTGCGCTTTCATCCTCACCATCCTTGGAGGGTTGGTTGTCATTGTCTGATGAGGATTCGAACCTGCTCTTTTCCTCCGGGATGATGGGCGTGGCGTCGAATCCAGAAGCAGACTTTGCAGCCGTGCTTCCCAGGCTGTTTCGGCCGTGGGTCTGGAGATGGTTTATCCCCCAGCCCCGCGGACGGACCGACTAGAGGGGTGTGATGTGGAGGAGATAAAGAAGGCAAGACCTTCTAAGCCTCCACGTCCCCTTCTTCCTGGATGTGCACAGGAAGCCCACGCAGTGCGCTGCGTGCGCCTCCGCCCTCACCATGCATGCTACGGCCACCTACCAGCGCTCCCTAGCGCAGGCGCTGGCCCAGCTGCGCGGGGATGGTTCCGACCCAGGACTGAGCATGAGCTCCGCACAGCAATCGACTGAAGTCAGCTGTGTGTGCCCCAGGGAAGGACGATGGTCACATTAGTGGCCCAGGAACGCCACCACGGGCTAAACCTGGTGATCTGCGTGATGCTGACAAAGTTCGCTTTCTTAGCTCACCCATATCCCAGGCTGGCCTGTTCGGCGACACCGTCAGTGAATTCGCCCAGGAATTCACGCCGGTGAGCGAGCAGTCGGAGGCGATGGGTAATACCATCTCTCGGCGGGATCGTAAAACCGCTCCTCCCCGCCGAGCCATCCACATCCACTGCTTCACGCCGAGAGCGCCCGCCTGCGGCTTTGCTCGGTCGCCCCCGCCTGCGCCTCTGGCCAAGCGGCTGTGCCGAGCATCTCGCAGGCAACCAGCGCTCCACGCCCCAGGGCGCCGCTAAGTTCGGTAAACGAACCGCGAAGCGTCCCTGAGACGGGCCATCTGGAGAGGAGGAAATTTGCTCTTTCCCCGCTGGAGGGCGGGGCTCTTCTTCTAAACAGCGTTAAAAAACGCTATCAAAACCTCAGAGAAAGAGCATTTTTTCCCTTCCCCGGATGTGACAGCCCGAACACTGCCAGTCTGGGACACTATGCTTTCCAGCTCGCAGGATCGGTGCACTTCGCCAGTGGCTCGCGGAGCGAGAGAGAACGGTCTCCTTTCTCTCCCCCTCTCAGCCCCACCTCCGGAGTACGGGTGCGAGACAAGAGTGAAGCTCTTGCCTCCTGCTCTCCTGTGGGACACCAGTGCTTCCCGGTTGAGCCCACCCACTCCGCGCTGCCCCACCGCTGGTACGTCAGCGATCGTGCGGACGAAGCCACTTGCGAGGGCTCTGCCTGCCTGGTTAGCGCGGGCCAGCCCATCGCAATGGCTCATCCGCGCGATCAGACTCGGCTACGCGATTCAGTTCACGAAACGGCCTCCCAAGTTCACGGGTGTGTATTTCACCAGGGTCAGCCCTGCGTCCGCCCCTGTCTTGCGAGAGGAGATTGCTGTCCTCCTGGCGAAGGATGCAATCGAACCGGTCCCTCCAGCCGGGATGGAGAGCGGGTTTACAGCCCGCACTTCATCGTACCCAAAAAGAGCGGTGGGCTACGGCCAATCCTCGATCTGCGCCTTTTGAACCGCTGGCTTCACAAGCTGCCGTTCAGAATGCTTACGCAGAAGCGCACCCTCCGGAGCGTTCGTCCTCGGGATTGGTCTGCAGCAGTAGACCTGAAGGACGCGTACTTTCATGTCTCCATACTTCTACGCCACCGTCAGTTTCCTGCGGTTTGCGTCTGAAGTCGAGCCTGGCGGTACAAGTCCTCCCCTTTTGGCTCTCTCTGTCTCCGCGGGTTTTCACCAAGCTCGCGGAGGGTGCCCCAGCTTCGGCTTGCGGGCATCCGCATACTCAATTATCTCAAGCGACTGGCTGATTTCAGCGCGCTCACGGGATTAATTGATTACGCACAGAGACAGGGTGTTTTGGCACTTCGACCAATTGGGGTTTCAGGTCAACCGAGAAAAGAGCAGCCTCGCCCCCGTGCAGAGCAACTCTTTTCTCGGGTTGGAGCTGGACTCGATCACCATGACGGCGCGCCTCCCCCGAGAGCGCGCCGGGCTGATGCTGGCCTGTCTGAGAGAGTTCGACAGGAATATGTGGTCCCACTGATATTATTTCAGAGGCTCCTGGAGCATATGACATCCGCAGCCGCGGTCTCGCCGCTCGGATGCTCCATATGAGACCACTTCAGCATTTGCTTCACGATCGGGTCCCTAGACGCGCATGGCACGCGAGCGCGCACCGGGTGACTGTCACTCCGCTGTGTCGCCGCGCCCTCAGCCTCTGGATGGACCCTGTGTTGCGGGCATGCAGCTGTGGTTCCGTGGTAGGAAGCTGGTTGCATTGGCATCTTAACTGCCTGGAGCTGTTGGCAGTGTATCTCACGCTGCACCGTTTTTTACCGGTGTTAGAAGGAAAACACGTGCTGGTCAGGACGAACAGCACGGTGGCGATGGTGTATATCAACCGCAAGGGAGATATTCGCTGTCGCCGCATGTCTCAGCTCGCTCGCCGTCTGCTCCCCCGGAGTCATACGCAGCGCAATCGCTGCATTCCATTTTTTCCCCGCCTAGCTCAACCGTGCAGCCGCTGCGCTCTTACGGCAGTTCGCCTGGGAGAATGGAGGCTCCACCCCCGACTGTCCAGCTGTTATGGGTGCGTTCTGCGCACTGGCTACACAGCTGGCCCCGGGGCGTGCGTAATACGCATTTCTCCAGTGAGCCTACTCGCACAGATGCTGTGTAAAGTCAGGGAGGACGAGGAACAGGTCTATGCATTGCGCCTCTTAGGCCCAATCAAACCTGTATTCTAGCTCTCTCCTCGTGATGGCCCCTCCCTGGCATGTCCCCTGGAAGAAACTTCTTCTTTGGGGACAGGCACCGTTTGGCACCCGCGCCTAGTTCTATGGACATCACGTGTGTCCCATAGATGGAGCGCGGAGGACTTAGGTGACCTACCGTTAGGTGGTTAACACCATCACTCAGGCCTAGAGCACCCTCTATGAGGCATGCCTATGCCCTGATGTGGAGTCTATTCGCTGTGTGGTGTACTTCTCTCCGAGAAGGAAACCCCAAACATGCCAGATCAGTGTGATGTTATCCTCCTTCATTTGGCTGGAGCCAAGGCTGTCCCCTCCGCACTGAGGGGTTGGCGTGGCGATCATCCCCGCTCTGAGGATGCGGCGATGGCGACGCGCTGGAAAAGCATCGCCTCATCATCCAGTCCCCAGAGGCGCGAGACGTGGATATATATCCTGTCCCCTCTCTTACCCATTTGAAGATCTCTCTTAGGAGAGGTCTGCTCGATCACTCGACTCAGTATCTATATGATTTCTGTCCAGGTAGACAGCTCTGCTGGTTGCGTTGGCATCGGTCAAATTGGCGGGTATCTGGAGGCATTTTCGGTCAGCGAAATGTGCCAGCGTTTTGGGCCGGCCCACTCTCACGTTTACCTGAGACCCCGGCCCACCTAGGTGCCCTAGGTTCCTACAGCGCTCGTTTACACTATGTAGTGAACCTGCAAGCGCTGCCCACGGAGGAGGCAGACCCAGCCCCTTATTGCTGTGTCCTGTTCGCGCTTTGCGTTTATACGGACCGTACTCAGAGCTTAGATCCTCTGAGCAGCTCTTTATCTGTTACGGTGATCGGCAGAAGGGAAGTGCTGTATCTAAACAGAGGTTGGCCCACTGAACAGTGAATGCCATCTCCCTCGCTTATCGAGCCAGGGCGAGCCGTGTCCCCCAGGAGTGAGAGCGCACTCCACTCGGAGCGCGCATCCTTTTGGGCGTTAGCACGCGGCGCCTCTCTAACAGACATTGTAGAGCTGCGGGCTGGGCGACACCTGAACATTTGTGAGATTTATCTTCGAGTGAACTGATTTCCTCACGACCGGTGAATGAGGAAATTCGGTTAGGTGTTGTAAAACGCTTGCTGCGCCTTTTCTTTCTAACACAGAGATACGTGCGCTTTTCTCGCTTTGTCAGTTGAGTTCCCCACTCGGCGAACCCTGCAGAGTTCCTCCGAGGCCCCCAGCATCTGACTCAGCGGAGCAGTCAAATGTTGGCCCATTACGTTGTAGGTATGCCCGCTGGTCATCCCGCGTTCTGGGTATAGGTGCCTGCTATGTGCGATCCCCGCTGGCGATCCCATACGCTCACTCAGCCACGATGTAGTCCCCCCTCCTAGGCGGGCTCGTGTCTTCCCTCCCCGCTAACCACCTCTTCGTATGTGCACTCCCCCTTCTCAGGGCTAGTCCATACGCTATTTGCCACCAGGTCTCCCCCTCCGGGCAGCAGGTGGCCTCCGCAGCGTCCTCCCTATCGGGACTGAACGCTTTCCCAACGTACTGTCGTATTTAAAAATTCCTAGAAACTAACTAGGTGTATTTTTACGACTCCCCGAAAAATATATCTAAACCAGAAAAGGTAAGTAAGGTAAGTAAGGGCCAGGGGACACGTTGGAGGACTGTGTCTCCAGCGATGCAGGTGCGCTCGTACTGCTGCGTGGCGCGCCCCTCACTGGAGACATGGTAAGGTTCTTTCGTTGTGGCGCTTTCCATAAATTTCCCCATAGTGGAAGTTTTTCCACATAGCATTGAAGTTCCCCTCCCGAAGGGGAACGCTCTGGTTACTAAAGTAACCCTCGTTCCCCGAGGGGGGGAACGGAAATGCTATGTTCCTTCGCCACAACGATTGTCCCTTAGCTGTTGAGTGTGAAAGCCTCTTCAGCTAGAAAAGGATGTCGTTGCTGAGCACATGCTAGCCTTTTATGCCAGGCTGATTGTCATTCAAGACAGCTGTGCACGCTGACGCCGCCAACTCATTGGCATTTCATTGGCCCGTTTTTATACTCTTTCAGATGATTGGATTCTGACGAAATCCCCATAGTGGAAGTTTTTCCACATAGCATTTCCGTTCCCCCCCTCGGGGAACGAGGGTTACTTTAGTAACCAGAGCGTTTCCTTGGCTGTGTTTTGGATCATTGCCTTGCTAAAATGTCCACTCTGGTGTCATCTTCATCATCCTGATGATGTTGATGTTGGACTGAAGCAGCTAATATTCATTTACACTAATGAAGGGCAGTGGGTTGCTGAATAACTTCAGAGAGATTTCAGCTGCTGTCTGAGATTTCACTGCCTTTTTACACCTCCCTTTCTTTATGTGTTCAATACTTTTTTCCTGTGTCATTTCATTTGAGTACACAGCTTTATTTGTAAACTAATTAGATTTGTTTTCTTTTCATATATGGATTTCTCTGGTTGTTAATATCCAGGGAAAATGTCAAGTCAACAGCACCTTTTGAAATATGTTAAAAATAGTGATGTGTTGAGTACTTAATTGCCCCACTGTACATACATTTTCATATATACATTATATACATTTTTTATTTTGTTTAAAATATTTAATATATTTCCATTTTAAAAATTTATTTACATATTTTTCCTATATTTATTTATTTATTTGATATATTTTAATATTATTATTATTATTATGATGATGATTATTATTATTAATATTATTATTATTATTATTATTATTATTAGTAGTAGTAGTAGTAGTAGTAGTAGTAGTAAAAGTATTAATATTTTATTTAGTTTTATTTTATTTTATTTTATTTTATGTTATTTTATTTTAAAAAAAAAAGCGTGTCTCCAATGCAATTGTTGCATGATTTTGCTGCTTATATACAGCATTCAACTCTCTTTGACAGTTTGGAAAGTAGATGCCTATATATCGGCAGTGGACCACATTCCCCATCCACGCTCAAACCCACACATGCAGGCAAACACATATGCAAACATCTATACATGCACTGCAAACTCTCAATGCTTCAGGCCTGTCAGCCGGGAGAGTGGAAACAGTTAGACAAGGTCCAACACAAGAAACAACAGGTTTAGACTGGGGGAAGTGGAAAACAGAAAGATCCCACAGTAGCACAGGCAGGCTGGACACACAGTAATTGCCTTTGAGTGTCAGTAATGGTGTGTATCAGGTAAAGCTCACACTACACTGCAGAGGAAATGCCTACCGCAAACCCACATATACTGCACCAGTCAGAGGAGAGAAAGACTCAAATTAAGCCAGTTTCATAAAATTATTAGAAGTTTGTTTTGTCAACTTTTTTTTTGAAATATCAAGTTAGAATGACCTCAAAGTATTAAGACGTGAAGGTAAGCAACTAAAATTCATATCTCAGAGAGTTTTTTAATACCATGCTTTAATTAATGTTTTAATTGGTGAGACAGAGAACACAAAATTGTATCAAATTAAGATAACTTATAATTTATTACATTAAGGCTCCCTTTATGCCCTGTTGTAATTATTTTTGACTTATTTTTGTTATTATTTGAGTTGAGCAAAAAATCATGAACAAAATTGGAAAAGTTTTTGTGCCAAAATATTTAGCAGTTCTTGGAGGGGTGCCACAGAAAAACTTTTTCAGATTTTTTCAACCAATCAATCAATCAATCAATCAATCAATCAATCAATCAATCAATCAATCAATCAATCAATCAATCAATCAATCAAGCAAGCAAGCAAGCAAGCAATCAAAACCAGAACGTTTTAATTATTTAATAAACATTTTGTGGAATTTAAAGGTACTCCATGGAACCATCAATGCTAATGATCCTTTATTTTGAGTGTGTAATTTAGTGAGTTGAAAAATACAAACTCTTTCATCGAGGATCATAATCAAAGCACTTGGCATGGTCACATTATTTCTATCATGACTGTGATGCTCACTTTATCATCACTCTCGAAACTCTTATAATCATCATCATCATCACTTCTGTCATGAAGTCATTACCATAATAATCGTAACTTTTTGATTTAGTGGCTAATTTGTATGAATTCGTTCGATCTAATTCGTACAATTTAGTACGATTTGCTCATCACCCAATGACGGTTGGGGTTAGGGGTGGGGTTAGGTGCCACGCCTCCTTTTTAAAACTGTACATTTTCATACGACTTAACTCGTACGAATTCGTACGAATTAGCCACTAAACTGACAAAAATATTAAATATTAAATATTTATGTTTCCTCGTGAGATCAGGCTGAATAATCAGGGTCATGTTAATAATCTCTATAGTGTGTTTTCATACCATGTCATCAGTCGGCCATATTGGGAAGCAGAATGTAAACAAAGCCACTTGAATATTTAGCTAATTACTGCTGCTGAAAATGATCCTTTATTGTCATATATTGGCATGAATTACTAGGTGGGACTGAAAAAAAAAATTTGTGTACTAAAGCGCCAACTTATCCAGCATATGTTTTATGCAGCGGATGCCCTTCCAGCTGCAACCCAACACTGGGAAACATCCATACACACTCATTCACACACATACACTACGGTCAATTTTAGAATACCAAATTCACCTATACCACATGTCTTTGGACTTGTGGGGGAAAACGGAGCACCCGGAGGAAACCCACACGAACAATGGGAGAACATGCAAACTCCACACAGAAATACCAACTGCCGCCTACCACAGGAATATGCTACAGATTGTTTATGTTTACTGAACATGTCATGTTCAGTAAACAGTAAACACATGTCTGTGTTTGGTGTCTTTATTGTTGATCAGTCTGACATTATGACAACTGAGATCTTAAAGTGTTACATGGACATCATGTTGGTACAGTTTTGACATGATACAATCATAAAGGATTACTAAAACAACACAATGGATTTAGTCTATTGGCTGAGCCATTACCATTTATACATTTTATTATTCATGTATATACTGTAATAATAATGTAATAATATGCATGTTGATAAATGCATTATTACCACAACTTCATGCAGTTTTGTGATCTAATCTAAAGTGAGGACTATTTATGCTTTGCTTTGTTTATTGTGTACATTTAATTTGTACATTTATGCTATCCCACATAGCAAACAAACTTGGCCCAAATGTGGCCTCATTATGGCACTGCTGGCATGTTGCCTAATCTGGAATGCATAATGTCAGCCGAATGTGGGCCATGCATGGCAATGATGGCACTGCATGCATGACGGCAAACTACATTTGGGCCAGTTGAGGATGGGAGGTGTGTGGCCCAGATCAGTGTAGTGATTGTTCACATTGTTTAGGTAACATTAGGCTGGGTTATGGCTCAGTTTTTGGGGTTTCTGGTTAAAGTATAAACTTATAGCTGAGAATCGGCACCAATAATAAACCTGTTTTGGCCCAGTACAGGGCCAGTTAAGGGTGATAAATTGCCTGAGATTCAGGCCGGTTATGGCCCATGCGTAGCCCTTGTCTTTAATCCAGTTATGGGCCACTTCAGGACTGTCATTCTTTGCGGTACTTGGGCCGAGGGAAAAGTTATTGTGTGGCTAAATAACAGGAGTGTCAAAATACAATATAAAAGTAAATAAAACAAATCATTAAGCAAATTATACGTGTGCTTATAAATCAAGAATACAGCTGTATTTATAAGCTGCTTACTAATGTCTATTAATTTAAAGGGCACCTATGATGAAAATCATCTTTTTGAAGCTGTTTGGACAGAACTGTGTGTAGGTATAGTGTGTCCACAGTCATATTGGAGTGATATAAAGACAATAAGTCTCTTTCTTTAGTTTCCTGATGTTAAAAATAGGATCCAAATCCCTCCCATTTTGATGCCCACCGCAACGTTTACGTAGGAGTGCAGTATTAACATGTCTTCGTAGTAACGCATATCAACAAGACAGGACGTGTGGTTAAATTAATAAAGATAAATCAGGTTTATTTTTTTACATTAGCATAACGAATATCCATACAGCAGTGTGCTGTATGCTTTTGCTGTGCAAAAACAGTGCAAAGTTAAACGCGCGTTGTGTGTGTGTGTCCGCGTAAACTTTATAACGACATTGTGTCTTTCTTACTGTATTATTTCTCACAAACGTGAGATCTGCTTCCTTCATGTGGGAAGGCATGTGGGAACAGTGGGCAGGGAGAACTAGCATTAAAAGCACAGGCAACAAAAACAGCTACATTGTGTTTATAGCAGAAAATCCAACATTCTGAAAGGTATCATAAATAATCTGATGGATGTTTTGAACTGAAACTTTACAGACACATTCTGGAGACACAAAAGACTTATCTTAAATCTTGAAAAAGGGGTAAAATATGTGCCCTTTAAAGTTAACGTTTAAAAAAATAATGAATTAACTAATTGCTAATGCTTAATAAACGATTCATAGTGTGCAGTTATTATACTGTAAAATGTTACCGAATTATTCATATACAGTAGATTTGTGCCCATCCCAACTATGGAGGTCACCACTATTATCCTTTTTGCCTTAATTGTCACTATTGTAGTATTAAAATTGCACCATGCCCAATCTAACATCACATTCTCCAAATAAGCAGCATCATTCACTGTGTACGTGAACTGACATCTATAGGCTACATTCTTGCAACCCTGATGTTAAATGTGTGCTTTTCATTTCTTTTTTCTCTCTCAATATCACACTGAACAATAAACACCGAACTCTGCAGTGCCAACGAAGGCTTTCACTCTTTCTTTTAATATGTTGTGATGTTGCTTCTCTCTCTCTCTTCCCTCCCGCTCCTCTTTTCACTGCACCAGGAATGAACTCTCTCAGTGAGGAAAAGCAGCAGGTTAAGCTGGAGGCTTGCCTTGGGAAAGTGAAAGTATCCTCTCTTTGATGTCAGATTCCCACTCTTTCTCTCTTTTCTCTGGCTCTCTTTTTCTATATTCCTCACACTACATCTGAGATTTACTGTAATATTTTTTCTTTGCACACAGTGATTTCTGCTCCATTATTTTTTCATTATAAATTAAACAAATAGAGGTAGAAAAAATCTAAGTTTTGAGATTATTCTGATGCCTAGTTGAAACCATAGATGAGATGTCTTCACTAAAATTAGCTGCTGGAATAACGGTCCTCTGTCGTACCAGCTCGGTCTGCTGTCTGTACTGTAGATGTCCAGCACTTTCACAGACTGAAGGCAGCCAGCTGTCCTCGAGAAATAGACACTGTTCGATGTGTTAGAGAGTTTTCGCTGTCTGGTTTTTCAAGGCTTCACATGATGAGATGTGGATGGGGCTATTGAAATGCAGCCCTAAAATTGTTCAGTGTCTGGATGAGCACTGGGTAATTATGCCATCTCTGTTTTTTTTCAAGCCTTGTTAAGATGTTTAATATGGACAGCTCAGTATGTGTTGTGCGGAATGAATTATACAGCAATGTAATGTATAATGAACTACAGCAAGTGGCTGTAGCGACAGATATGGTGATGTGAGTTTCAGTGGTGTGAAACCAGTTGTAGCAGAACAGTCGATTCTCACCTTATGGCCAGTGATAGCTAGGCTTTATTTGTGGATCTAGATTGATTTTCTTCAGCTGTCTTGTGCAAATGGCATAGTAGTGCAAATTAAAGTTGTCAGTACAATTAAATGAACATGTTTTTACACAAAAAAGTTTAACACCATTATAACAACATCACATTGTCAACATTACAATCACAGACATCATAATCACGATAATAATCACAATGCTAATGTCAAAACCATGATCACCACATTATCATTAACACTATCATCATATAATAACAACCTAATCATCAATAAAAAATGTTATCATCATAGCTATTCCCAAAATGTTAACACCACCATCATGATCACTCTTATAACTAACACCAAGCCACCATCATCATAAGCACTGTTATCACTATAGTTAGTATATCATCAACATCATCATTACTGTCACCATCATTACCAACATTTCACTGATTAAATACAACTATCGTCATCATATTCACTACCACTATAACCACTACCACCATCATCAGCATTATCGGCATCATAATCTACTCCGCCATAATTACCAGCTTTATTTTATAAACACAAATACTTACCATTACTGTTATGAATTAACATAATCGCTACTATTGTTGTCACTACTCTTACCGGCCACTTTATTAGGTACACCTGTCCAACTGCTTGTTAATGCAAATTAATAATCAGCCAATCACAAGGCAGAAACTCGATGCATTTAGGCATGTAAACATGGTCAAGTCAGTCTGCAGTTCAAACTAAGCATCAGAATGGGGATGAAAGGCGATTTAACTGACTTTCAACGTGGCATGGTTGTTCGTGCCAGAAGGGCTGGTCTGAGTATTTCAGAAACTGCTGATCCACTGGGATTTTCATGCACAACCATCTGTAGGATTTTCAGAGAATGGTCTGAAAAAGAGAAAATATCCAGTGAGCGGCAGTTCAAATGCCTTGTTGATGTCAGAGGAGAATGGCCAGACTGATTCGATCTGATAGAAAGGCAACAGTAACTCAAATAACCACTCGTTACAACCGAGGTATGTAGAAGAGCATCTCTAAACACACAACACGTCCAACCTTGAGGCAGATGGGCTACAGCAGCTCAAGACCACACCGGATGCCACTCCTGTCAGCTAAGAACAGGAAACTGAAAATAAAATTTGTACAGGCTCACCAAAATTGGACAATAGAAGATTTAAAAACTTTTGCCTGGTCTGTTAAGTCTTGATTTCTGCTGCAACATTCGAATGGTAGGGTCAAAATTTGGTGTCAACAACATAATAGCATGGATCCATTCTGCTTTGTATCGACGGTTCAGGCTGGTGGTGGTGTAATGGTGTGGGGGATATTTTCTTGGCACACTTTGGGCATACTCACACTATGCTATCCGAACCGTGCCCAGACCTGTTTCCCGGATTGTTTGAGAAGTGTGAGTGCTCTGAACCGGGCTCAAGCACTGTTCACTTGGCCGGCCCTGGCCCGGTTCGAAGAGGTGGGCCTGAGCGCGGTTCACTTGGGCTCAGGCGCGGTACGCTTGCAGTGTGAGTGAAGCCCGAAACTGAAAGCGAGACGTGACTTTTAAGGGACTGTATCATATGGATTAATTAATCATTCGTGCTGTTCAATGAACGCAAACTGTCGTAGTTTATTAAAGACACAAACCCCTCACTGCACGACAGCTGCACCTTCAGCAAACCTTCTAATTCCTGCAGCACGAGGACTTTATGAGCGTCAAAAGTGGCTGATCTGTTCGGCAAAATATTTGACTGCGTGTCACCGCATATCAAACTACTTAAACGATATAACTAAAGAAATCTCCACTGTGCTGAGCGAGAGCGATTCTCTTCCTAAATTGAACAGCGGGTCATCGATGACGTAAGCGCGCCCAGGCCCGAATGTAATGTGAGTGCCGCCCATCAGGGGGAGATGGGAGGGGGGACAAGCGTGCTTTGGCCCGGTTCAACGCAACTGTACATAGTGTAAGTACGCCCCTTCAGCCCATTAGTACCAATTGAGCATTGTGTCAACGCCACAGCCTCCCTGATTATTGTTGCTGACCATGTCCATCCTTTTATGACCAGTGAACCCATCTTCTGATAGCTACTTCCAGCAGGATAACACGCCATGGCATAAAGCATGAATCATCTCAGAATGGTTTGTTAAACATGGCAATGAGTTCACTGTACTCAAATGGCCTCCACAGTCACCAGATATCAATCCATTAGAGCACCTTTGGGATGTGTTGGAATGGGAGATTCGCATCATAGATGTGCAGCCGACAAATCTGCAGGGATGCTATCATATCAATATAGACCAAAATCTCTGAGGAATATTTCCAGTATGGTGTTGAATCTATGCCTCGAAGGATTAAGGCAGTTCTGAAGGCATACTACTACACAACCTGATCCTAGTAAGGTGTACCTAATAAAATGACCGTTCAGTGTATACCATTATGATAACCATCATGTCCTATCACCACTGTTCATGGTTCATCACTGTGTCAAAATCTTCACCACAATTATAATCACCATAATTTACCTATTAGCCAGTACCCCAACTTTTAGAACACACATTTTTAAATGTCACATTTTTTTTAAATTAAATTTCTAGAAAGATTTTTCCAGGACTATATCTGTGTCCATTTCTCCCTCACCTGTCCAAGGCAAATTCTCTGAAATGACCTTCCCAAAGTAAAACAGTAGCAGTTGCTCAAACATTTGGTCTATTTACAGTTAAGGTATATTTGAAAAGAAGACACTTTACTATCCATCATCCAGAGTTGATAATGCTCAAAAAGACAAAAAGTCATAGATGCTTAACATTAAAAGGCTGTTGATGTTGGGGACATCATCACTGTCATCAAAGAAATCATCATCATAAACAGCATCCCTGCCATTATTTTTTACATTTATCTCCACCATTCATCACTACAGTAATTACTGTTATTACATTATTACCTTATCATCATCATGACTACCGTTTATCATCATCCCCATGATCACAACACCATCGTATTTACAATTAAGCCCCATTTCACACTACTACTAGAGGCACACAGTGGCAAAGCATCAGGCGACAATTCAATTCAATAGAGAGCAAGTGAATTCTGGCGATTTCTGAACAATGACTTTTGTGGAGGACAGCCAATGAATTATTTTCACAAGATGGGGATGACATGTTTAACAGTCATCAGCTTTTTAAATCCTTAAAAAAGTTTCATATTTACATAAAAAACATGTACATTTATAAAGTGTGGAGTTTGCATGTTCTCCCCGTGTTCACGTGGGTTTCCTCCGGGTGCTCCGGTTTCCCCCACAGTCCAAAGACATGCGCTATATGTGAAGTGAATAAGCTAAATTGACCATAGTGTATGTGTGTGAAAGAGTGTGTATGGATGTTACCCAGTGTTTGGTTGCAACTGGAAGGGCATCCGCTGTGTAAAATATATGCTGAATAAGTTGGCGGTTCATTCCGCTGTGGCGACCCCAGATTAATAAAGGGCAAAGCTCTCGATTTATTGGTCAATCTACGTTGCTACTCTCACCTATGGTCATGAGCTTTGGGTCTTGACCAAATGGACAAGATCTCGGATACAAGTGGACAAAATGAGTTTCCTTCACAGGGTGGCAGGGCGCACCCTTATAGATAGGGTGTGGAGCTCTGTCATCCGGGAGGAGCTCGGAATAGAGCCGCTGCTCCTTCACATTGAGAGAAGTCAGCTGAGGTGGCTCGAGCATCTGTTTCGGATGCCTCCTGGATGCCTACCTAGGGAGGTGTTTCAGGCATGTCCCACCAGGAGGAGGCATCGGGGAAGACCCAGGACATCCTGGAGGGCCTATGTCTCTCGGCTGGCCTGGGAACGCCTTGGGATCCCCCTGGAAGAGCTGGAGGAAGTGTCTGGGGAAAGGGAAGTCTGGGGTTCTCTCCTGAGACTGCTGCCCCTGCAACTCGGCCCAGGAAAAGTGGATGAAAATAAATGAATGAATGAATGATTAAAGAGGACTTCCACTGCTGAGAAACCTGGAAATTTGAAAAGAACCTATACGAGCATCAGTAGGGTTGACGTGATCCTCTTTCAGCTCCTATGTAGACCTACACAGACCAGCGTTTGCTGCAGATAAATAGCCAAAATGCCGGATCATAATGTTTTTCTTGTTCATTTTTTAAATTAAGCGTTTTTCTAACTGATTTCACTAACACATACCCCAGTATACATTTCTGGAGAGAACAAATTATGTAGCCAGAGCTATGTATGTCTGCATTTCATTTTTAAAACAAATGCTACGGGGCGGTATGACGCTGCTGACAGCTTCTGTTTCTTTTCATGCTATCGACGGACCACTTATCTCTGTGTGGATGGCTTTTTCGCTATTACCAGTTTGCCCAGTAGCTCGCCATGTACGTCGACGGACTTGAGATGCAGAGAGCAGTTGACTACGACAACAGGGTTTGAGTCCAGCAAAGAACGGTTGCAGAAAGCAGGTAAAACTAAAACAAGGCAAAATATAAACAAACATGTAAATAACAGGGTGAGAATGTGGTAAAATCAGATAAATGTGGTAAAAATCAAGCAAGAGTTTTTCTTTTATGGATTGCTTTTGAAAACACTGTCGGTTGGGTTTAAGGAAGAAGGGTGATCGGGTCAATCTGTGCTTTTGAAAATACTATCGGTTGGGATTAGGGAAGGGAATGGGTGGGGCAATTGGTCAGTCGGTCAGTCAGTCAGTTAGTCGACAGCTGCCTCTGGTGGATGTACATGAGAACAGCAGGCGCAAATGGCACTCGCTGAAGAAAAGCAAACAGAGGCCTTTGGTGGATTCACAAAAACAAAAACTGCAAAAGAAAAAAAAACGTAGCTCCTGGGATGTATTTCACTTATATTTAGTGTTTTTCCTCCTTCGCTGTCAGTGAATATCACACATACTGTAAACATTACCTAAACAACCTCAAAGTACCTAAGGAACAACCACTAGCAACTTCAATCACCACCTATGGCGAAAGGCCGCAACAAAATCCCTGGTTGTGTGTATGAGACTGTACTTTTATCACCAGCTCCATATAAAGAAAACATAAACATGTCACTGGTATGTCACTGGTGATCCTAGATCCTATTGATCTCTATTAGTTAATCGTATCATATTTACAAAAACTTGCAATAAACTGTGAGGGCTAAGATTACAAATAAAAAAGAAAATTATATATGGAAATGTTTTCTTGCGGCAACTTAATGATAGCGTCACTTATACGCATAAGCTCATTAATTTATTTCATTCGCTCCTCTGCGTGCTTGGCCTCTCAAGTTTCTTTTTAGTGGTGGAGACACAATATTAAGGAAAGCATATTTTCAGACTCCCATTTTATTCTGATTGTTTTCAAAGGGTATTGCCATAAAACGATTAGCTTTTTTTCGGTGATTAGCATTGGTTTGCAATTGGAATTTGGAAAACATGGCGGAATGCAACTCGCCATGATGTAGATTCCTGTTCTTTAATCATCAACATAATCAAATCCCACCACTGATTTCACTGTTATCATCCCCCCTGCCATCGCCAACTTCATTTTCAACATCTTCATCATCACTGCCGTGGCTCACACAGCAAGAAAACCAGAGTCAACGTAGAAACTTGTGAAGAAGTATTGTTGAAAAGCATAAAGACAGAAAAGATTTCCCCCAGCAGGCTAAACGGATGCAGCGGCTGAGGAAGGCATATCTCGGCCTCAGTATGAGCGCGCTGCCGTTCTCTCTACTCTCATTTGGATAAACATCTCCGCGGGGTAGAGGACAGCAGTGCCGGCGTTCATTCCCATCCCTCATGCTCCTCCTGCCGCAATCAGGTTGCATGAGTATCAAACCCCCCTCAGCTCAGAGCCATGTTAATGTAATTCCTTCCACCAATCCTCTCCATGGACAGCTCTGTGTGTTTATCCGCGTGTATGTGTGTGTGTGTGTGTTTATAAGTGTGAGTGATGGGATGAGGGCAAGACTGCGTGTTTGGTTTTAAGTAATGTGTCTTGTGCTATCAGACCCTCGCTCTCTCTTTCTCTCTTTCACATAATTAAATTATGAACCCTGGGGTCTCACCATCTCCCATGACTCCGGTGACTAGAGGCCCATGGGACACTGGCAGGGCCCTGTCGCAGCAAAGTGTGTGTATGTGGAGGGGGGCATAAATTCTCGCTCACTTGCCGCCGTGCTGGGCTGTCACCTCAGATCACTCACTGGCATCTCCCGTGAGTCCATGTGCAACCAGCAACCTGACAACAAGCGCAAAATGTGCAGCTCAAGAGGTAAAGCTTGCTGAAACAGAAACAAGACCGAAGACGTTCTGCTGAAGAAGATGGGGGAGACGGGGTAAAAGAGGTGAAACATGGGCTCTGGATATTGTTTCTTCTTGACAGCTGGAAGTTGGGGATGGGATTTAAATTAGTAAAGGAAATTAGAAGGGGGAAAAAAGGCAGTTTTATGGAAATCCATTTTAATGACGGTGATTTTAAAATTGCAGAAATCATAAAGCTCATCTAAAAAATGTATAAGATAACATCAAGAACTTTTTATGCACCACCGAAACTAAACTTTAACATATATATATATATATATATATATATATATATATATATATATTATGTTATGTGTCCAGACATATATTTCTATTCCTTTTTTAGAAACATGTTTATAACAAAAGTATGTACGGTATTTGTATTTAAACAATGATTTTCAATCACAATTTGTTTTGCTGAATAATTACAATGTTCCAAAAAAGAAGCTTTAATTAACAATATTTCTATTTGATATTTGAAAGAAATCCAGTAAATCCAGAGAAACAGGTAATTTTTAAATGACTCTTACGTTTTTTCCTAAAGCTGTACACTACTTGACAAAAGTCTTGTTGCCTATCCAAGTTTTAGGAACAACAACAATAACTTGACTTCTAGTTGATCATTTGGTATGAGAAGTGGCTTACATGAAAGGCAAAGGCCTCTAGATTACGCTTATTTTACCAAAATAAAATATGATCATGCCTTGATTTTTAATTATTTAATTAGTACAGTAAGGTCTGACTTTGCTTAGACAAAAGTCTTGCCACTTAACAGAAATAATGTACAGTATAGAATATAAAGTCATGGTGCAGTGGAAAAAGAATTAACATTGTGTATGACTCCCATGAGCTTGGACGTCTGCATCCATACATCTCTGCAATGACTCAAATAACGTATTAATAAAGTCATCTGGAATGTTAAAGAAAGAATTCTTGCAGGACTCCCAGAGCTCATCAAGATTCTTTGGATTCATCTTCAATGCCTCCTCCTTCATCTTACCCCAGACATGCTCAATAATGTTCGGTGACTGGGCTGGCCAATCCTGGAGCACTTTGACCTTCTTTGCTTTCAGGAACTTTGATATGGAGGCTGAAGTATGAGGAGGAGCGCTATCCTACTGAAAAATTTGCCCTCTTCTGTGGTTTGTAATGTAATGGGCAGCACAGATGTCTTGATACTTCAGGCTGTTGATGTTGTCATCCACTCTGCAGATCTCTTACACACCTCCATACTGAATGTAACCCCGAATCATGTTCTTTCCTTTACCGATTGTGCTACCCACGGTGCCACCGTGACACCCCCACGTGATACAACAGACCAAAATATGAATAGGTGTAAGCACCGTCCAAAGCACACCTCTTCCATTTGATCCACTAACAACAATGTACACTAATCTGAAATTTTACAAGAAACTGGCAAGTGTGGTCGCCAGATTTATATACAGTAGAAACCAAAAACTAATTTTTAATGCGAATGTTCTATTATCTACACATTGTAGCTTTGTTACAGAGACAAAAACACAACCCTAAGCATGTGGAAATGTATATTATTAATCAATGATCACCACAAACAATTCCCCCACAAATAGAGATTCACACTAATATATAAAATATGCTCAGTGTCTTTTACATAAATACTAAACAACACCATCACGGTAAAAAGGAATTAAATTAATACAATATACATTTATCAAACTTGGATGCAACATAAACTCTAATATACAACAAAAATGTCCAGGGAACTCTGTTGTACTAGATATTTTTCAAGATACTATAGTATTCAGCTTCAACTAATTTAAGTATAGGCAAGTGATTGTATAACAGTGTTTTGTTCGGTAGACAATCGAAAAATATAAAACCGTATTTCACATGTCTTAATCGTGTCTACCGCTACAGGGAACGACACTACATATAAAACACTAAAAACGATGAGGCAAAGACTACTCATGAACCGCGTAACAATATGCGATTTAAAAGGGTAACTACTAGTATATAATAGCGACAACAGAAGACAGACTCCTAATAGTTTGGTTTAAAACAAGCATGCATGAATGTGACAGTCAAAAATAATGGCTGATTGATGTTTAAAGGAACCTATTAAATGTAAAGTAATAAGCCGGTAAAGAAAGTAAGTTAAAATGTCTTGTCATGTCATGTCTTTCCATGTCAACTAAATTGTTGTAACTATCTTGATTGACTCCTTTTTTTATATTAAAATGATTAAATAAGCTACATATTGTATAAATACAGCCAATCTCCGAGTCTGCTGGGGGGAGCACTATTAGCTAAACATAAATCATTAAATAGGATTAGACGATTAGCATCTCCCTTTAAAACGAACAAATTAGTTTGAATTTGTTTCTTTTTAAACGGATAGTTTACGCAAAAAATTAAAATTGTCATCCTTTACTCAACCTTTACTTGTTCCAAACCGGTTTGTCTTTTTTCCTTCTGTTGAACACAAAAGAAGATTTTGAAGAAAGCTGGAAACCTGTAACCATTGATTTACATTGACATATTATTTGTTTTTCCTTTTGTGGAAGTTAATGGTTACAGGTAACTGATGTAAAAAAAAAATAAAATAAAAAATATATCTAATGAATCAAAGAAGCATTGACTTTCATCGTTTCTTTGCCTACTTTCATTTAAAATTTGAGTCGGGTGTAATAGTACACCACCTTTTTTTTTAGGACTACACCACTGGACGTTACCACTATGACATCTATCAGACGTTGAATTTGGTAACTTTCCAACAATATCAACCAAATATCAACGTAATTTGACGTCGTTATTGGACGTCAAAATAACGTTGTCCTTAGACGCTGGCTAGACATTGATTTTTGGTCACCTGACATCATGACCTAAATCTAACCTAATATTAACGTCTTATGATGTTGTGTGCCTGCTGGGATCATTTAGGAAATATTTGAAAACAAAAATTCACCGGAGGGCGACTTCAAATGTATTAAGGAAACACATTGTAAATCAGATAACCGTTTTTTTCCCCCCGTTGCCAAATCATGACCATTTTTTACATCTTCCATGTAAAAAAAGACACAAACAATCCTATCTTTAATTTTTTTATCAGGTTCAGAATGCAGACAACAGTAGACATATCATATGCAGATGCAGAGTACATAATGTAAGATGCCATAATTAATACACGTCAAAGACACATGCATATTTTAAAGCTTAAAGCCGGCATCAGCATAATACCCCGCATGACAAATGAGCACATGCAACATAATGAAGCAACATTTAACAGCATAACAGTCCATTTCAGTGCAGCATTTCCAGCAGGTGAAAAGAAAGTCTAATTGTGTCCGTATAAACCAGACACGAGCGGGAGAACAAAAGTAGGGGGAGAAAAAAAGTGGTGCACTCTGTAATTTCTCCTGACATTGTTCCCTCACAAACATGAATAAGGCAATTGAACTCGGGCCTCTAATCTCATACATATTGAGTAACAAGCGCTCTCCGCAGATGCATGTAATTGATGCAGCGATTACAGTAGTTCAGCTGCCCTCGCCTGCACCGCTGAAGCGGAACCGACAGAGATTCTGGACGCCTCGTAAACACTGCCATCATAGAAGACAAGTCTCAGTGTTTTTTTGTGTTAAATCAATAAAACATGTACGTCTCCCCACCCTTGAGCTCTACAGAATAAAGACGAACATTCAGTGTTTCCATTTTCCTTCAGTCACGCTAAACATTGTGGATCCAGAAACCAGAGCTTTTTACATGAAAATACCAGTTGGTGACTTTTTTTCTCTTTCTTTTTGTAAGCAAGCTGTGCGCTCTGAAGAGCAAAAGAATAATGGAGCCCATTGAGTTTGTGTTTGGAGGAATGTGATGTGACTGATGATCTTGTGTGGAGCATTCTGACACCAAGTCAATATCGCGCTCCTGTTTCCGAGCCTTCGAGTAGTTACCTCTGGGTTTCCACAGCAACTAAGCGCAAAGGACAGGGAGATGAGACGGGCTTTAGTGAGTCGCTCCCTGCGGACAAAAGGTTCACACAAGAAATGTCTTCATTCCACCTGGACTGCTTTCCATTCAAGCCGTCAAGGAATGGGGAGAAGCGGGTGTCAGAATGCAATTTTGAAAACCGTTTCTTGATCGAGGATAAAGTTAGCTCTTAAAGTCAAATCATGTCACTCACAATGTTGGGTGTAATTAGTTACAACGTACTGTAATTAAATTACTTTTCAATTAAAAAGTAAATAAGGGAATACTTTGAATTTTTTGGCAATTTAGATACAATTACTCAATATTCTTGCCTTAAATACTGTACATAATTTAAACAGCTCTGTATAAATCGGTTCAGAGAAACAGAGTAATTCTATTTTTTAACTAAAGACAATTCATGTAATTTATTAAGACAATTGCATATGCTGAAGAAAAAATCTAATTCATGACAATAAAAAATCAGAGGAGAGTCATTTTAGATATATTTTTTGTATTTCATATATTTAGCAGAATAACTTTATATTTCTACCAAAGGTTTTAATTATATGACAAGTGCACATGCCTATTAAGAGTTAATTGTTTTAGAAGTTCATGTCATTATGCAGTAATTATGGGATTCATTTGAAATGTTTTGGGTTTTTATACATATACAGAAGTGTTTTTAAATTAAAGTAAACACTACCTAAAAATGAGTAAACCCACTTCTTTTATAAAGATTATTTGACTTATCTTAAAAAGGTGAATAAACCCATTTCTTTTATGATTAGTTGACTTAACTTTAAAAAGTGAGTAAACATTTATTTTATAGTGATTAGTTGACAACTTAAAAAGTGAAAAAAATAAATAAAATTTATTTTATAATGATTAGTTATCTTAACTTAAAAAAGTAAGTAAACCCATTTCTTTAATGATTAGTTGACTTAACTTAAAAAGTGAGTAAACCCATTTCTTTTATAGTGACTAGTTAACTTAACTTAAAGTGAGTAAACCCATTTCTTTTATAATGATTAGTTATTTTAACTTAAAAAAGTGAGTAAACCCATTTTTATGTTGATTAGTTGACAACCTAAAAAGTGAGTAAACCCATTTCTTTTAAAATGATTAGTCGACTTAACTTAAAAAAGTGAGTAAACCCATTTCTTTTAAAATGATTAGTCGACTTAACTTAAAAAAGTGAGTAAACCCATTTCTTTTAAAATGATTAGTCGACTTAACTTAAAAAAGTGAGTAAACCCATTTCTTTTATAATGATTAGTCGACTTAACTTAAAAAAGTGAGTAAACCCATTTCTTTTAAAATGATTAGTCGACTTAACTTAAAAAAGTGAGTAAACCCATTTCTTTTAAAATGATTAGTCGACTTAACTTAAAAAAGTGAGTAAACCCATTTCTTTTATAATGATTAGTCGACTTAACTTAAAAAAGTGAGTAAACCCATTTCTTTTATAATGATTAGTCGACTTAACTTAAAAAAGTGAGTAAACCCATTTATTTTATAATGATTAGCTGACTTAACATAAAGTGAGTAAACCCATTTATGTAATAATGATTAGTTAACTTAAAAAAGTGAACAAACCCATTTCTTTTATAATGATTAGTTGACTTAACTTAAAAAAGTGAGTGAACCAATTACTCAAAAATTGTAAGTACATTAATTATGCACAAAACTATAAAAATTAAGTTAAGTCAACTTAATTGTTCCAAGTTATAATGGATTTACTCACTATTTAAAGTCATCTTGAGGCCATCTTGAGTTTACTCACAATTGTCCAATAAACTAACTAACCTCTTTTTACTGTGTTTTTGACTAAAATGTAAAGATTTTATAGTTAGAGTTGTCTATGCATTAAGACGTATGTGGATGTTTAGTATTCAAGTCAACTAATTAAATTGCAAAGTTAGACAAAGTATTTACAAATGTAATCTAAATACAATTTTAATGATAGTAATTCATCATTAATTACTTTTTTGAAGTAACTTACCCAACACTGGTTACTCATGATAAAAGACTCGACGTTTGAGATGCCAAAGAATAAAAGCTTTTTGGCAACTTTTGAACAAACAACATAATTAATTTGTAGATGTTTTTTATGTTCCTAGTGATGAAGTTATGTTGATTTTTCTGAAGAGACCACTGCCTCAGAGGTCCGAGCATAATTGGGTTATCTTTTGGGTCATATCAGTGCAGAGCATCATTAACATGACTGGGAAGAAGAGGAGCCGTGAGCTAAGATAAACATTAACCCCAGTCACTGGCCCAGTGCTAAATGAGATACCATTCTTTACTAATTAAACTATCAGAATATTTGAGGACACAGCAGGATGATGGAGGTGGTAGGGATGGGTTTAGATGTGATTGAAAGCTCCTGGTTTATGCTAGACAGGGAGGTTTATAATCAGATGATGTCACATGTTGAATGTGCACATTTTTGAACAAGTAAAAGCACTGTATCTGCTGGTGCCCGACACTGTAATACATATATTAATTTCACATGAAGATATTTGGGTTGCGTTTTATAAGAAAAATTAAAAAGTAGCATTTAATGAGTTTGGATTTATGTGATTATTTTTCAATGTCTGAATAAAAAGTGTCGCTACTATTATATTACTTTATATAAATAAATAGTTTACTGTATAGTATTCGTTTGGATGTAAAGAATCATTATTTTTTAAAAATGTCATAACATGTTTGACAAAAATCATACTATATACTGTATATGATCAGCAATGTGTCATTAATGAGTGAATGTAAAAAATTAAAAATATGTATTAAATATTACAATATTAATAGTGCATTTTTAAACAAAACATTTTAAAACTACACATGGAAAAATAGGAATTTATGAGGATCTTATTTGATTATATACAGTTGAAGTCAGAATTATTAAACCACCTGAATTATTAGCCCCCCTGTTTATGTTTTCCCCCAATTTCTGTTGAACAGAGAGAAGATTTTTTTTTCAACACATTTCTAAACACAATAGTTTTAATAACTCAATTCTAATAACTGAATCATTTTATCTTTGCCGTGATGACAGTAAATAATATTTTACTAGATATTTTTCAAGACACGTCTAAACTTGGCATTTCTGTGTGGAGTTTGCATTGTTCTCCCTGCATTTGCGTGGGTTTCCTAAGACATATGTTACAGGTGAATTGGGTAGGCTAAATTGTCCGTAGTGAATGAGTGTGTGTAGATGTTTCCCAGAGATGGGTTGCGGCTGGAAGGGCATCCGCTGCGTAAAAACGTGCTGGATAAGTTGGCGGTTCATTCCGCTGTGGTGACCCCGGATTAATAAAGGAACTAAGCCAAAAAGAAAATGAATGAATGAATGAATGAATACTGTGAAAATTTCCTTGCTCTGTTAAACATCATTTAGGAAATATAAAAAAAAAAAAAATTCAAAGGGATTTTAAAAATTCTGATTTCAACTGTACATGTAGAGATAACACAAACATAAATTAAACATAATCTGAGAATTACAAGCTAACCACATTGAACTTAAATTAACTTTATTTAATTAAATATATTTCTATAAAACAGAAAACGTATAACATATTCTTAAATAGGGTTGTATGTCTTCAAAAAACTGTAATAAATAAATAAACAGAATATATTACATTTTTTCTAATTATATGCCTATTTTTATGCTCTAATTGGTTCTGATTCAGAAATAAAGTAACAAGGGGGACGATTATCTAAACTTTCTCTTTCACCTCTTGGGGCTATTTTGTCAGAGAAAAATGGTCCAAGGGGTCTTGTCTTTTTTATTTATGCCAAGTTGTTACAGCTGATGGCTGGTAAAATTTATGACGTAAAATCTAAGTGGGAAAAAGACTTGGAGTGCTCATTCACAGATGATAAATGGGAAACAATATGTGACTTTTTCTATCAATAGTCGTCACAAACTCATCCAATTTAATGTGATACAAAGAGTTTGCTATACTCCAGTTAGATTGCGCTCTTTTAAAAGTTCTTACCCCAAGCTTCGTCCTAGATGTAAAACAGACTCTCCTACATATGCTGTGGTGTTGCCCTGACTTAGAAGAATATTGGAACGAGGTTATTGCCATACTGTAATTGTAGGTACTAATGTGCCTACAGAGCCTAGACTTGCCCTCTAAGGAGATACTACACTACTTGATCAACAAAGCATTAATCTGAGATTAGTCAGAGTAGCCCAACTAGCAGCCATAAAATGTATAACTTTGAGATAGACGGATTCTAAACCACCTTCTACTTCCATGTGGATTAAAGAAGTGTCATCTTATATGCCTTTGGAAAAAAATTGTGTTTTGTTTGAAAAAGTGGCAAGATTTGTTTTTCAAATACTGGGGCAGCTTCTTACTTGGGTATAACAGGACAGACTGCTTAGAACCTGACGTTTTTGCTTTATTTATGGTTTTTATTTTATTTTATTCATTGTTTATTTGGGGCACTACGGGTTGGAGGTTTGGGACATGTATAGGGCAGTATGTGTGGGGATGAAAGATCTATTATAGATTATTCTGTACTTTGTGTTTAACTTGGAAAAACCCATTAAACATTTAAAAAAAAAAAACAATATTATTAGTATAAAATTTTACTAACATCTGCCTCTGTGGGTAGCTGCAGAGTAATAAAGCAACAGGTGTTTTGGGTCATTACTATTTTAGCACAATTAGACTGCTGTGTTACAAAGCACTGAACACTTTATATAGGATTTTATAAGCCTTTTTATATGCCATTTAAACATATTACTGAAGCTTGAAATGTTTTTCAATGGCATGAGGAAGCAGCCACATGTTATGCTTCATTTAGCACCAACAGGTGTTGTCAGTAACATCTGTGAGCAAAAGTAACACATGGAGACCCACGTTATTTCACATTAAACATGCATCTGGGGTCCATCTTGAGGTCTCCCACAATTAGCACACCCACCCTAAATCATGATCAATCAAAATCCATATATGGGTTTTCCCGTTCAGCACCTGCATTAATAAAAACAAGAATAGCTTTTTGAGCAGATATGCTTAGATGCTTTGGTCATCTGGCTGTTCCCCTTCAGGAGGGGAACTTCAATGCTATGTGGAAAAACTTCCACTGTGGGGGATTTCATTCAGAAAGCCAAACATCTGAAAGAGTATGTAAACGGCCAATGAAATGCCATTAAGTTGGCAGCTTCAGCTTGCGCAGCTGATGCTCGTTGCAATTAATTTGGCTATAAGAGCACAGCGCGAGCAAAGCCAAAGCGTCATTTTCACTTCAGAGACTTCAACAGCCTTCTGAGAGAGTCGATAAGGGTTCCTCCAGCTGAGTTTCAGACAGAGAGTGAACGAGATCGATCTCCCGGTCCAGAGTGTGTGACACGCAGCGGCAGACGGTCGAGCTGGGTTTCTCCCTTGCCTGGCATCCTTTGGGTCCGGTCCACCAGAGCGGTATGTATTGTTGCGAATTTCCTAAAAGAGCAATACGGTCGTGCAGTGCGTCTTTTTCAAGACGTCGCTCCGACTGTGCATTTCTGGATGCGGTGGTTTCCTGTACTTGGATGATGGGCACGAGCACTGCGTTTCATGTCTAGGGGTCCAGCATGTTAATGCGGTGCTCGCGGGCAGTGCATGCCATCACTGCAGTGGCATGTCTGTTGCGCAGTTAAGATCGCAGTTAGCTCTTGCAAAAGAGCCACCCACCCTAGTTGTCCCCCACTACGCGATGGGCACTCGGGCAGATCTGAGGCTTACAGTGGAAGTAAATCTGCCGCCCTCGGGCTTGCGGACCTCTCGCTCCTCCACGCGCTCCATTCAATCTTCGAGTGAGAGAAGCGCTCCATCCTCGGATGGCCGCCCTCTCACTTGATGACACCGAGGCTCAGATGTCCACCGCTGCATCGGAGGTTGGGCTGTCATGGTCTGATGAAGCATTTCCCCCCCTCCGCTCCCTCCCCTCTGGAGCAAGAGCGGCCGCGGCTGATCTGGAAACAGACATGATAACCATGCTTTCCCGAGCTGCTTCGGTCGTGGGTCTGGAGATGGTTTATCCCCCAGCCCCGCGGCCGGGCCGACTAGATCGGTGTATGTGGAGGATTAAAAGGCAAGACCTTCTAGCCTCCCATCCCTTTCTTCCCGGAAGTGCACAGTGGGCTCATGCAGTCTTGAGGGCACCTTTCTCTGCCCGATCTGCGTGCGCCTCCACCTCACCACCTTTGATGAGATTTCCCAGATTGAGATTGCCATCACGAGCCCGCGTGGTGCCTCCTTCTACAGGAGTCAGCCTCATCTCCCGTCTAAGGCATGTTGGTCTTCTGCCTCCCTCAGGCTTCCACCCTGCACGCTAGGGTCCATGCGTGCGCAATGGCCCAGATGCACGAGGGTGGTTCCGACCCAGGCTTGTTACAAGCCCTGCACCCGACTGATCCCCACGGACCTTAAGTCCACTGCGTGTGCCCTGGGAAGGACGATGGCCATATTAGTGGTCCAGGAGCCCCACCTCGGGCTAAACCTGGCAAAAATATGCGCGGAGTCGACAAAGTTCACTTTCTTGACTCCCCCATATACCAGTCTGGCCCGTTCGGCGACACCGTTGGTGGATTTAACCAGGAATTCACGGCGGTGCAGTTGGATATGATGGGCCATCCATCGGCGGGGATTCTTCCTGTTCCCCTCTTATACCCACTTGGAGATCTCTCTTAGGAGAGGTCTGCTCGATCACTCGACTCAGTATCTTTGAGATTTCTGTCCAGGTAGACAGCTCTGCTGGTCTCGTTCAGCCGGCCCACTCTCACGTTTACCTGCAAGCGCTGCCCACGGAAGAGGCAGACCCAGCCTCTTTATTTGCTGTGTCCTTCGTGCTTTGCGTATTATACAGACTGTACTCAGCTCTTTATCTGTTACGGTGATCGGCAGAAGGGAAGTGCCGTATCCAAACAGAGGTTGGAACATACCCACTGAACAGTGGAAGCCATCTCCCTCGCTCATCTGAGCTAGGGCGAGCCGTGTCCCCCAAGTGAGAGCGCGCTCCTCGAAGCGCACATCCTTTTGGGCATTAGGACGCGGCGCCTCTCTAACAAACATTGTAGAGCTGCGGGCTGGGCGACACCTATTGCGAAATTTATTAATCTTGAGGGGAGCCGATTACCTCACACAGTGAATGAGAAATTCGGTTAGGTGTTGTAAAACGCTTGCTGCGCCATTCTCTCTAACACGGAGATACGTGCGTTTATTCACTCTGTCAGTAAAGTTCCCCGCTGGCGAACCCTGCAGATAGTCCTCCGAGGCCCTCAGCATCTGACTCAGCGGAGAAGTCAGGCACTGGCCCGTTACATTGTTGGTATGCCCGCTGGTCAGCCCGTGTTCTGGGTATAGGTGCCAGCTATGTGCGATCCCCACTAGGTGATCCCATATGCTTATACTGCCATGGTGCAGTCCCCCCTCACAGGCGGACCCGTGTCTTCCCTGACCGCTAACCATCTTATATTCTTATGCGTACTCCCCCTTCTCAGGGTTAGTCCATATGATATCCTGCCACCAGTCTCCCTACTTGGGTAGCAGGTGGCCGCCGCAGTGTCCTCCCTATCGGGACTGCACGCTTCCCAACATACTGTCGTATTAAATTCCTAGAAATTATCTAGACGCATTTGTGACTCCCGAAAAATATATCTAAATCCGTAAATCTTCTGTTGAAGTGGGATAAGTAAGGGCCAGGGAACACGTTGGAAGACCGCGCTTCTGGTGATGCAGGTGCGCTCACGCTCTCTCTTCACTGGCAAAACTCTCATCAGGGGCGAAGGTAAGGTTCAATCATTATGGCGTTTTCCATACATTTCCCCATAGTGGAAGTTTTTCCACATAGCATTGAAGTTCCCCCTCCCGAAGGGGAACGCTCCGGTTACTAAGGTAATCCTCGTTCCCCGAGGGGGGGAACGGAAATGCTATGTTCCTTCGCCATAATGATTTCCCCTTAGCTGTTGAGGTGAAAGTCCCTTCCGCTAAAAAAATATGCTTTGGCTTTGCTCGCGCTGTGCTCTTATAGCCAAATTAATTGCAATGAGCATCAGCTGCGCAAGCTGAAGCTGCCAACTCATTGGCATTTCATTGGCCCGTTTACATACTCTTTCAGATGATTGGCTTTCTGAATGAAATCCCCATAGTGGAAGTTTTTCCACATAGCATTTCCGTTCCCCCCCTCGGGGAACAAGGGTTACCTTAGTAACCGAAGCCTTACTCATCCAAAACATTTAATTCAAGCTTCAAAAACTAGTTATGGTGTCAGTAATTTGGCCAAGGCCACCAAAATATAATGTGCATTTGTCATCGTGTGAGCCACACTGCTCAAAATGATTAGTTGTTTTTTTCACTAAGACAGTCAACCATAAAAGTTAAGGTTTAAAAAAAATCTAATATATGCTGAGAATAGTACATAAAAAATATGAACATTTGTATTTATACAGTAGGTCTATTTTTGTACGAATGTATTACATGCAAAGTGCACTTAACGTCTGCTTCGTGACCCCGTTTAACACTACAAAGTCTAAACCACCAGTAAAACCCAGTCTCTACCCCGTTAGTTAGCCAATGATTCCAGTCTATCTTGTGTCTAGCTGTGGACAAGTAGGACCTCCTGGCCTCCCACTTTTCCCTTTTCTTCCTAGGAAATTGTGCCCACAACAAATATCCCACCCAGATCTGTAATCAGTGCTATCCCATAAAGATGGATCTGCCAATATGGTTTCACCTCACTTCAAATTGAAAATTTGTTCTCAAAATTTGTAATGAAAAAAGTCACTCTTTTCCCTCTTTAAATTAAAAAAATTATTAAGATTGTTTCTCATACCAGGGAGTCCTGTTGCCACTTCAGTTTATTTTTTTGTAGATGCCATGTTCCTCTCTGGACCCCTCGTCCCTCAATCTAGTCGGGGTAGGGCTGTGACTGCTAAGCCTAGGATATACAGTCACTGTCCACTCTCTGGTCCAGAAAGGCACATCAAGGCATCCCACTTTTGACACCAAATTGTCGTGGCAGTTTCAAATAAAGAGACTCTTACTGATCAAGAGACAAAGTCTTACAAGGTTTACTTCTAAAAAGATTTTATTCTTTGCAAAGAGCAGGTCTAACAGTTATACAGGAACACCAGTTGCTGCAGAGTGCGACCCACAGGCTAGCTGGATACCAGGTTTTATCTTCTTTCCCTTGCTTCAAGGCCCACTTTGTCACAGTTGACACCCAGTTCTCTTTAAAGGATTAGATTTTAGAGCCAGAATTTACACTTATTGAGTGCATATGTTTAAAAGCAGATGACCACCTTCTGAATGACCTTGTAATATTTGCTTTTGTATCATCTTTAGGAAGGCATATGTTTCTTAGTATATGATGTTTCTAGTAAGAAAGAGAAGTTTTATGGAGTAGGTTAGTATTTAATAATAATTACAGTTTTTCTCAGTGGCTTTGGTGCATTTCTCAAAACACTATTTACATTTGCACAACAGTTAATGCATTTCTCAAAACAATTTGTGCAAACTGCAAAACCTAGTTGCTAACCTGCAAAAGCGTGTCACTTGCTCAAAATGGAAAGCTCATTCCTCAAAAGCAAGTATTCATGTCAATGAAAGTGTCAATGTCATCAAAATGAAAAGTCCTGACACCATTGTTTATGAACAAGATAGTCAAATGGCTTTGTCATGTTTTCATCATGACAGTTTACAGTTTACAGATTTTTCCAATGCAAAAAAGTCATTTTGGTGACACTTTCTGAAAATGCTCAAGACAGCATTATATACTATTTACACAGCCATTTGAAAACTACAGTAAAGTTAGACATCACTGCATTTAGTGAGGTATCTGAGTACAAGACACTGAATATGTATGTTTCACATTTTTACTGCATTTGCTCGTTGCAATTCTAATTTATTCACAGCATTGTGCAAAAGAATAAACACACCCTTATTTACAACAAACATAAACTCCCTTTGGATAGAGCTGTGCACAACTGTAAACAATATTGCAGTACATATTGGAACTGAACTTACAACATACACAGGTCTGTAAATCATTCATCAAATTGTTTAATTTAGAAGACATTTTCAAAAAATAAAGATTTTTTTAATCAAATTTGCTTGACAGATTTTGACAACTAGTTCAACATTTTTGTATGTAATGACTCAAGTAATGAAATGAGGACTATTAGTTTTATATGGAATGACTATTCAGCATTCACAAGTTTAGTTAATTTTGACTGACATGACAGAAGCAAATGATAATGTTACAAACAACAGAGAGTTGTATGAAAGCAATTGATGCATGTCCAAAAGCATTTGTAATTTGTTGAAAGGAATGAGAAACTGCTACTATGATGTGCACAAATGACTAATTGTTTTGAGAAATGCATTAACTGTTGTGCAAATGTAATAGTGTTGTGAGAAATGCACCAAAGCCATGGGGAAAACTGTCAAATGACTTTTTCCACCACATTATCTTACCACAAATACACAAAAATACTACACAATAAAGATCCATGAAAAAAAAATATTCTTGGTGAACATCCTGTCACTCTTGTTTGCCTTTCCAGAGATTACAAGTCTTCCAATTGCTCTTCCACAAGCATGATGCTGCAGTTCAGGAAAAAGGGTAGTGATTGTGATTGTGTCTACATATACAATCAATAGGAAATGCCACTCTGATATGAACAATAATCTAGCAATAAGCTTATTGTTTTGAAAAATAAAAATTTCAATCGAGAATTGAGCCAAAGCAATTGAGAAAAACTGTAAAAAAAATCTGATATTTGTTGAGAATAGGGAGTAATACATAGAAAAAATATGAACCTTTGTATTTATATAGTACATTTATTTTTGTACCAATGTATTACATGCAAAGTGCAATCTTGCTTGTCCAATTACTGTATTGTACATTTTATATTTCTTATACCACAAATACACAAAAAAAATTATTGGTGAACATCAGAGATGGGAAGTAACGAAGTACAAATACTTCGGTACTTAAGTAGTTTTTTCTGGTATCAGTACGCAATAATATGAGCGCCTTTTTGATGCAGTCAGTCTTTTTTTCCTCATTGCGCGCCTGCGTGCTGCAGCTTCTTCAAGGCTATCGCGCACCGTACATGGCCTAGCCCTAGTTCATGAAGATTACTATGAGAAAGGCTAGGATTACTACGCAGTGACAGAGGGAGTCGGCGAATTTAACATGACTGATGCTGCCCTGTTTACACGGTAATGAGACAACTTTTGCTCTTTCGGATCACAGGTAAACGAGACACATTCCAGTCAAAAACATGCTGTTTAAATGCTTAAGCCTTTTGTCCACTTCCGATCATACTGCACGGGCTTTCTCTGGTCTTTCAATCTAATACCGCGAAAATAGTGCTTTTTGTAAAGATTTGTACATTTAGTACTAAAACAATCAAATACTTTATAAAAAATGTATGCATTGCGGTTTATTTCCTTTATTTCTAATGAGATCATATTTCCTAATACAGAATTTATGCTGTTTTTCAGTTTTTATTGATTTGTTTTATTGACTATATGATTTTACATAGGCCTATACTGTTGTCTTCAATTAATATTTTTTAACAAATATTTTACAACATCAAAGATAACTATACTGGGGTGCGTTTCCTAAAACTATCGTTAGCCAACTAAGGTCACAAGTTCCGTCATTACAAACATAGTTTGTTGATTTGCCGTTTCCCAAATCCATCGCTTCAACGAACATTCGCAAACTGTGTCGCAAACTTGAGCACTTGAAACGTCACCTCTGGAGCTGTAGTTAGAAACGTAGTTCCTGGCTGTGTTCTATTCCCACTTATCCCCCCTATGCCCTATTCATTTAGAATATTCTAACATTCAAAGTTTGAATTATTAAAAATAAAAAAGCATTAAGATCATCTCTCTTAGATGTAATTTGCCTTCAAAGTATTTTTACAGTTCAGTTTTAGCGATCTTTATGTTTACAATTGCGCTCCCTTTGCAGTGCACTTTGAAAACTTTGATGTCATTTTGAACACAGCCTCATGACAAAAGCTATAGGTGACTATTTTTTAAAAGCAGAATTTATGTTACATCTCCAAAGCTTGTGAAAACAAAAAAACATAGCATACGTTAATTCTTTTAATTTATAGTAGGTTATTTATTAAGTATCTGTACTGTATATGACATGGGCCTGCTGGTTAGAGCATATCTGCAGTGGTTTGCACGTGCTCAAATTAAAAGCAGACTTTTCAAAAAATAAATAAACAATATCCTACTTAATAATAATAATAATAATAATAATAATAATAATAATAATAATCATTAATATTATTATTAAAATAGAATTTTTTTTCATTTTCTAATAAATAATAAATATTACATTTCATTTCTTAATAAATAGCCTCTTTATTTGTTTATTTATATGATTTATATATGATATTAGAACAGTGTTAGCTTTTGTAAGTGATTTTATGTTTTAGAATAGAATATGTAATGTTCTCAATAATATTAGTAAAGCAAACATTGGCCCTATATGTGCCATTTACATATATTTCAATTAATATGTAAAGCGAGTGCATGTTTTTACCAAAACTAATATTGGATTTTATTTTAAGTGCATGTGCGTGTAAAACAATATAATTTGCACAAAGAAAAAGTTCTTTTCTAAAGAAGTTGTTACTCCACCCCGTTTAGAGCATCATTATGGGCGTTTTACGTTATAACTAACGTGGTTCAAACCATGGATCTGCGACAGAGAAACTAAGGGTTTTGGGAAACACTCGTCACTACATTGTTCTTTTCCCAAACGATGCATGGTACTATGATAGTTCAGCAGCAAGTTACGCCGTTTTTGGGAAACGCACCCCTGGGCAAATTATGTGTATGTTACCTGTCTTACCTGTGTATGTTGCTTTTAGCATATAATAAATGTATTAAAGTTTTTCTCAGTCACTTTGGCACATTTCTCAGATCAGAACTGAAATTTGCAAAACAGTAGGTCTAAGTGCATTTCTCAAAACAACACGTATAAATAGCAAAACACCATGGATTACCTGCAAAAGCCAGTCTCCTGCTCAAAATCCTTCAGTTCATCCCTCAAAACTAAATTTCTGTGTCAATGAACATGTCAGTGGCGTCAGAATGACATGTCCTTGTGTCATTGTATACGAATAAGACTCAAATTACTTAGTAGTCATGGTGTCAATAACAGTGCACTCTGGAGGGCTGTTCTGGTGTAAACTATGGCAATATTTTTGCTGTTTGTACTGTAATTTGTTGCCAGATCATGTCATTCTGATACAGAAAGGAAAAGAGAGCACGGCATAGCACAAAGAAAAAACAAAAGTAAAAATGTGAACAGGACAACCTCCTTTTAGACCTTCATTAAAAAAAGCCAAGATTAATCTAGAAATGTAAAAAATGCTTTATGACTAAATATTAAGACAACTTGTTCAGGCATTTGAACGATTAAATGTTGTGGGGGTGAGTCTATTCAACAGAGATAAAAAATAACACATTTTGATCAACATGACATAAGCAACTGATAACATAGGAAACATCAGAAAATCGCACATAATCATTTGCATGGATGAACAAAAGCAGTTGCAACTTGTTCATAAAGAGAAACTGCCTTTCTGATGTGCACAAGTGACACAATGATGATCTGAAGATTGAACAGGGAGTTTTGAGAATTTCAATTCTGATCTGAGAAATGGACCAAAGGGACTGAGAAAAACTGTAACAGAATTAATGTTTATTCATTTTATAAAATAACCACAGTACCTGAAAAAAAAAAACGCTGAAATAGCAGGTTATATATGAGAGCTACTCTCTGAAGAGAATAAGAAGCTTTAGCCTAATGCAAAACAATTGTTTACAGTCATATCTGATAAGTATTTATTTTAGCAAAAGAAAAAATCAACATGAATGGCAGCTGTTATTTTTGATCTAACAGCAACAAAAACATGCTGAACACTGTGAGTTTGCATCAGGATGATTACCTACCTACAGTATCTCACTTGTTATCCTTCAGCTTCGTCCCTGATTTATCAGGGGTCGCCACAGCAGAATGAACCACCAATTATTCCAGCGTTTGTTTTACCCAGCGGATACAAGTCTTCCAATTGCTTTTCCACAAGCATATTGCTGCAGTTCAGGAAAAGGGGTAGTGATTGTGATTTTGTCTACATATACACTAGTGCAGTGGATAAAAGTTATCCTACTGTAAGACAAGAATGGGTGTTTCTAAATAGTTTTTGGGCATCTTTGATGAAACTTTTTGATCCAGCTCAAATGTTGACTACTACTGTATATGCTCTAAGAATTCATCGGTTAAGTTGTTGATTCAAATTGTTTTGCAATTAGAGGTCACTTACCAATTTAGCAGACATTATAAACAATGTCAATATCAGATATTTATGATGAAAACGTCTGTATACAAATGTTTGATAATTGAATAAATGGTTTTGAGCGTTACACGATGAAAAAGGATTGAGAAGTTGTGAAGAGTTTGACAATTTAAATGAGAATCGACTCATCAGTTTTGATCAACAAGCCATAGGCAAGTTTTTGTCCAAACTACAGAAATTACATGTTACGGTTTGCTCACATGCGCCAAGCATTTGTGATTTTCTTAAATCAATTAGAAATGCCAATCTGACGTGAACAGTAAGCTAGTTGTTTAGAGATCTAAACTTATTGTTTTGAAAAAACTAATTTCAATTGAGAATTGAGCCAAAGCATTTGAGAAACACTGTAATCAATAAGAAATGCCAATCTGAAGTGAACAATAAGCTAATTGTTCAAAAATCTAAACTTATTGTTTTAAAAAATACAAATTTCAATCAAAAATTGAGCCAAAGCAATTGAGAAAAACTGTAAAAGGGCAGATTTTAAAACAACATATGAAAATGGCCCTTTTACCAATAGGGGGTGCTCTTTCTACTATCTGCAACACAAGGCACTTTCCCCTCGAATCAAGCAGGACAGGTGGACTGACAACTAATGCCATGCCTAAATGCATAGATACAAGTCTAGAACTATCATATTTGCCAGTACCTCCAACTATCACATAAAAATAATAATAAAAAATGACAAAGCCCTTAGGTTAAAGTAAGAAAAAAAAATTCAAGCTCAAGACCAGAGAGGAAAGTCTCACCCAGCGTGAGACTTTGTCACCAACATCCAGCCTGCCCGACACAATCCCCACTTCGGCTTAAACTACAGAAGTCATGATTATTTTCACAGCTTGTTACCAAGCCCCTGGGGCAGAAATGACATTGTAGAAATTTTATATTGTGTTACAATTAAGGCGAGGACAGAAATAGACTTGAATGAGTAATTTAACAGATCACAGAGAGGAGAAAATAAGTCATTAAAAGCATCCAATTTATATAACCTCATAAAAACACTCTCTGGCTATTAGCAGAGATGCTTTGCTTGAGAGCTACCAATCACCCTCTGAGTGTTCCTCGTAATCTCTAGTGCAGTTCAAAACACTAATGTTTGCACAACCTTGATGCTGACACCACTGACCAAACCAATGACAGATAGACGGAGCGACTGAGTAATCAACTGACAGACAGAAGGATGGAAAGACGATAGATATTATATTTGTGCACATACATTAGATTAGTCAGTACTGAAGCCAAATCTGGGGCTAAACAAAATAACTTACGATAATAGTCCAAAAACCAGTACACCCAAATTTATGTTATAGAAAAATATTAAATACTATTTTTAAAAAAAGAGCAAAAATCAAAAAATCATAGGTTGTAATTTCTTTTGCAATATTTTGCTTGAATTTAATTGTAAATAATTATCTTTCAATTTCTAAATATGTTTGTGACTAAAATATTATTTTATAGTTTTCTCAGTGGCTTTGGTGCATTTCTCACAACACTATTTACATTTGCACAACAGTTATTGCATTTCTCAAAACAATTAGTCATTTGTGCACATCATAGTAGCAGTTTCTCATTCCTTCCAGCAAACTGCAAATGTTTTTGGACATGCATCAACTGCTTTCATACAACTCTCTGCTGTTTGTAACATTATCATTTGCTTCTGTCATGTCAGTCAAAATTAACTAAACTTGTGAATGCTGAATAGTCATTCCATATAAAACTAATAGTCCTCATTTCATTACTTGAGTCATTACATACAAAAATGTTGAACTAGTTGTCAAAATCTGTCAAGCTAATTTTATAAAAAATTTAAATCTTTTTTCCTGAAAATGTCTTCTAAATTGAGCAATTTGATGAATGATTTACAGACCTGTGTATGTTGTAGGTTCAGTTTCAATAGGTACTGCAGTATTGTTTACAGTTGTGCACAGCTCTACCCAAATGAAGTTTATGTTTGTTGTAAATAAGGGTGTATTTATTCTTTTGCACAATGCTGTGAATAAATTAGAATTGCAAAGAGCAAATGCAGTAAAAATGTGAAACAAACATATTCAGTGTCTTGTACTCAGATACCTCACTAAATGCAGTGATGTCTAACTTTACTGTAGTTTTCAAATGGCTGTGTAAATAGTATATAATGCTGTCTTGAGCATTTTCAGAAAGTGTCACCAAAATGACTTTTTTGCATTGGAAAAATGTACAGAGTAAAGTGTCATAATGAAAACATGACAAAGCCATTTGACTATCTTGTTCATAAACAATGGTGACAGGACTTTTCATCTTGATGACACTGACTCTTTCATTGACATCAATACTTTTGAGGAATGAGCTATCCATTTTGAGCAAGTGACACGCTTTTGCAGGTTATCACCTAGGTTTAGCAGTTTGTACTAATTGTTTTGAGAAATGCATAAACTGTCGCCACTGGCTTGCATGGTTCGGGATCTGTAGAGCTCCGCATCGATAGAATTGCTCTTCAGTGTTTGGACTCTCAGCAGTGATTATTAACCCACACTGAACTGAGCTAAACTGAACTGAACTGAACTTAAACTCTGAAAATTGAACTGACACTGTTTCAATTTACTATAATCTTATATGTGAAGCTGCTTTGACACAATCTACATTGCATAAGTGCTATACAAATAAAGGTGAATTGAATTGAATTGAATTGAACTGTTGTGCAATTGTAAATAGTGTTGTGAGAAATGCACTAAAGCCACTGAGAAAAACTGTAATAAATATATCTGTTTAATCAATCTGTTTTGTTTAAATGCACCAAAATACATTGCCTATATTCATTGAGAAAGGATAAAAATATTAATTTTCAAAAAATGGGGTGTACTCATATATCTGAGCACTGTAGGTAGGTAGGTAGGTAGGTAGGTAGATAGATAGATAGATAGATAGATAGATAGATAGATAGATAGATAGACAGACAGACAGACAGACAGACAGACAGACAGACAGACAGACAGACAGACAGACAGACAGACAGACAGACAGACAGACAGACAGACAGACAGATAGATAGATAGATAGATAGATAGATAGATAGATAGATAGATAGATAGATAGATAGATAGATAGATAGATAGATAGATAGATAGATATAGAATAGATATACACAATAGGCAAACAGACAGAAAAAGGGATGGATGGATGGATGGATATTTAGTATACTAGTATATACAAGTATATACCTATATATATATATATACACCTACATATAATAGATGTACAAAGGGATGGATGGATGGATGGATATTTAGTATACGAGTATATACAAGTATATACCTATATATATATATATACACACCTACATATAATAGATGTACAAAGTAGATCGACAGACAGACAGACAGACAGACAGACAGACAGACAGACAGACAGACAGACAGACAGACAGACAGACAGACAGACAGACAGACAGACAGACAGACAGACAGACAGACAGACAGACAGACAGATAGATAGATAGATAGATAGATAGATAGATAGATAGATAGATAGATAGATAGATAGATAGATAAATAGATAGATAGATAGATAGATAGATAGATAGATGTTTATTCAAGTATACACTCAGCAATAGATAAGTATGTACTCAGCATTTTAAATGTACTACATTGTCAAATTTACCACACACACACACACACACACACACACACACACACACACACACACACACACACACACACACACACACACACACACACACACACACACACACACACACACACACACACACACGCTGTATAACAGTATTTGTAGGTAATCAGTGTACACAAGCACTCAAACTTTCCCTAGGTAGGTGTATTTTGGCACTTTCCCTCCGCAGTACTGGACTGAGAGCTGCAGTACATGAGATTAGCTGTTCATTGTGGGCGACATGTGAAATGTTTGTATACATAAAACCAAAATACACAGCACATTGTTTTAGATGTGGGATTTCTGGTGGACAGTGACTCACGGCTTGACCTTTTCAGCGCGATGTAGGACTATATGAAACTGCAGTGTCGACATGGGGTAAACTCTGCGTGAACGCTAATGACTTAGTCTACCGCTGCTATATAAAAATTACATCTCTGACGCTCCAATTATTTTGAAACATCTTGCTGTGTATTGTACAGATAATGTGAGAAATACCAAGTAAAGCACGCTGAAGGCCTTCATACATCTGTACTTTCCTTAGTCAGACTCATAGCCCATAAATCTCTCCAACACAAAGTCCCTTTGTATCAAGCTGATGAATTATTGACAACACCTCTTTTTTTTCGTCGCCTTCTTCAATATTTCAAATGCTATACTCCCTTTTATTTTGCTGTTCTCGGCTCAGAGGTTTTAAATAGGAACAAAGACATGGAAGAACTCATGCTTGCTGGGTTACTGTTCACATTCACAGGAAAATGATGCAAAAAAAGAGACTTTTATCAGAACCTATCAATCAATAGACCGATAAAAGACAATGATCCATTTATGTTTGAGTGTGTGTTTCATTCTTGCCATATGCGGTGTAGTTCTCGTGAGCCTCTGCTGATAGTCTGGGAGATGTGAGGAACATCAGTAGTAAAGTATAAAAGATGCACTTTGACGTTTTACTTAGAGAGTTGTGTGTGTGCGGATCCAGGAGGAAAATTTATTCCGACAGAAATAAGGCGTATCGTCAACTTTCTTTGCAAAACTCACTGCTGTCACAGGTAAGTTCAAAACACACCACTATTGCTTTTACCATTTCCCCCTCTTTAACTTTCAAGAATCGTATGTATAGCTGCGTTTTTAAACTCGGGGTTGTAACCACTGCGGAACAAGAACCTGAGGCACAAGCTGGTCTTGCTTTTAACAAGTAGCTTAAACCATGTCACCTTTCCCAACTCAAAAAAATAATGATGACTTGCGTGTTGCATGTAGAATCTGTGCCCTTTCATTTTTAGACTTTGCAGTATATAAATCTTTTTCTGCATGACTCACTTTTTGCAATATGCATTTGACATTTATTTATTTATAATTAAATATTACACTTTGTGCTGATTCCTCCTCCTCATATTTTCCCTGTCCAAAGGTCAAGTGTTATGTATTGTCACATATCAAAACATCTTCAACTGATGTGTTGCCATATTTGATGCTTGATTGGGTTTGTAAGTCTGTTATGAGTTTCTAATTAATAGTTTAGTCAAAAATTTAAATATACTATATATAATATGTCTTTTAAATACACTACCTGACAAAAGTCTTGTCACCTATGCAAGTTTTAGGAACAACAAATAATAACTTGACTTCTAGTTGATTATTTGGTGTCAGAAGTGGCTTATATGAAAGGCAAAGGCCTCTAGATTACACTTATTTTACCAAAATAAAATATGATCATGCCTTGATTTTTAATTATTTAATTAGTACAGTAAGGTCTGACTTTGCTTAGACAAAAGTCTTGTCACTTAACAGAAATAATGTACAGTATAGAATATAAAGTCATGGTGCAGTAGAAAAATAATTAACATTGTGTATGACTCCCATGAGCTTGGAGGACTGCATCCATACATCTCTGCAATGACTCAAATAACGTATTAACAAAGTCATCTGGAATGGCAATGAAAGAATTCTTGCAGGACTTCCAGAGAGTCAACATTATTTGGGTTCATCTTCAATGCCTCCTCCTTTATCTTACCCCAGACATGCTCAATAATGTTCATGTCTGGTGACTGGGCTGGCCAATCCTTGAGCACCTTGACCTTCTTTGCTTTCAGGAGCTTTGGTGTGGAGGCTGAAGTATGAGAAGGGGCGCTATCCTGCTGAAGAATTTGCCCCTCTCCTGTGGTTTGTATTGTAATGGGCAGCACAAATGTCTTGATAACTCAGGCTGTTGATGTTGCCATTCACTCTGCAGATCTCTCGCAAGCCCCCATTCTGAATGTAACCACAAACCATGATTTTTCCTTCACCAAACTTGACTGATTTGTGTGAGAATCTTGGGTCCATGTGGGTTCCAATAGGTCTCCTGCAGTATTTGTGATGATTGGGATGCAGTTCAACAGATGATTCATTGGAAAAATCTACGTTCTGCCACTTTTTCAAATGATTAACTAGAGGTCAAGTTATTATTTGTTGCTCTTGCAACTAAGATCGACGACAAGACTTCTGTCAGGTAGTGTAAATCTGTCCAACCAAAATGGAGATTTTTGTTTTATTTGTTGGCGATTCATAAAATGCAGATTAAAAAATGTATACTTGTGGCTCTTGATGAAACATTAAGGAATTATGAAGTGAAATGATCAAACTGTGCAAGAATCTATACATTATACCACTCTATTACCTTTAACCAACAGCCTTAAGGCTGATTTATACTTCTGCGTCGAGTAATCGCAGTGATCCCCGGCACCTGCCTTGCACATAGCCCAGCATTTAAACTTCTGCATGCTGTTTGTGTTGCTCTGCAATAACACTTCCGAAATGCTAGCTGGCAGTAGGTTTTTTGTTCCTCTGTGTCAAGTTTCTTTGAGGGTGTTTTGTTGTTTCTGAATGCTACCTTAATATACAAGTAGCTAAAACTCGCTCATGCAATCATTTAATCATAAGATAAACACAAAACTAAAGTTTCCATCTGGAGCTCCTTCACGGGACTCCACACTTGTAAACACTTGCTCCATAGGGCTTGCGCCTCTCAGCACCGCTCACACTCATCACCGCTACTAAGCCGACCAATCACAGAGCTTGCGCTATGCGTCGTTGCGACGTGTAGTAACATTTTTTAAGAGGTGTGCTTCAGCGTCGCTGTCAGCCATGGTAAGTGCTATGCGACCGCGTGAAGGCTGCACCGGACCATATGTGTGTGCTTGACGCAGAAGTATAAATCAACCTTTAGCAAACAGCTTCCTGTCACATGACACAACATTTTGTTCAGGTTCTTGAATCTGTCTGGCTAAGAGGTCTTTCTATCCATGTGATATTCTACCATTATCACCACAGGAACTAGGGGAGCGCGGGACACAAAGTAACATAGGGTTAAATGTAACACAGAGTTTTAAGGTATTTGCTCAGGGTTAACCATGGCATGCTTCCGAGGTTTTCACCACAGTGTCGGCAGATGTCTTCCTGCCAATTATTGAAAATTTTCGGCGAAATTTGGATGAAAAACACAGGAGAAATCAATTTTGCAGCATAAAAGTATTTTTTATTACAGTCGATATTTTTTTATTTAAAAAAAATCTGTGAAAGTATGTACGTAAAATCATATATTGTTGTGATCACCGTCTTCTAGGCTAAAAGATGAAACCATTTTCAAAGATGTATAAAACACACAGTGACTGTAAGCCAGTTTTGAGTAAAACATGACACAGCGGGGTTAGTTGTAACAGGGTGTTACAATTAAGCCACACACTGTTGGACACCAATTAAACTAACAAAATATTTATTTGAATTTTAAGTGTAATGTTGAAAACTTTTTAAATAAAAAATGTTTTTTAATAGAAAATATTGTTTTAATAAAAAAAAAAATATATATATATATATATATATATATATTATTGCTAATAATGTAAAAAAAAATGCATTGTATAATAATGGATAAATGGATAATAATGCAAATAAATTCAAATATGTTTATCCAATAAACAAAAAAATAAATAAACATACTGTGCTATGTAGAATAAAAAATAAAATGAGTTAAGCACTGAGGAAATATAGGTACTATTTAAAGTAAACTAAATTTAAATTAATTGTGTGAAATCTGCCTTTATAAGCATGTGTTACAACTAACCCTCTGTCTGTTACAACTTGCCCCGCAGGTGGGGTAAATAGTAACATTTTTAACTCCTGGCACTTTTGGCAATACTGCACAGAAACCATAGGTTCGGCGATCATAATTCCAGTGCTCATTTGTAGGAGAGGCTTGTGTGTTGGTAAAAAAAAATATGGTTTGTCTAACTCCATTAGTTTGTTAATTATTTGACCAAAACCAAAAAGTGTTACTTTATGCCCCGCTCTCCCCTACTTCACATTTTTTTATCACTCTGATTTAAGCATACCTCACCACAAGTAAAAAAGAGTAAGAAATCTTCAAATACTAGTGCATTTGTTTAATTGAATGTAGTTTTAAGAGTTTTTAAATGACAGTGTGGTTGTTTAGACTTCAAATTGGTTTTGTAAAACAGAGATAATCTAAAGTAATCTGAAAATTTGTTTCAATGGTTTCTGAGATTTAAGCACCAGGATGACAGGACCAAAACTCATCGAGAACAACTTTACCTCAGACACGGATTTTGAAATCTATTGCGAATGTAATGGTCGATACAATGGTCAATTTGGAGTGTATTTTAATGCATGAGTGATAGTGATTTATGAATGATTGATCTTATACACTGGAGTAAATTAACAGTGGGGAGGGTAGGCATGTGTGTTGTATTCAAAATGATACATGTACTTATCCTGAATAGAACAACCATAAAATGTTGTGTTTGTGTGCGCAGTCGGTAAGTTTTCCTAATGTTTAATACGCGACAGGAAGCTCAGACTGTTGGACTCACTCCAGGATGTTTGTTGTGGCTGTGAATAAAGGTAACAATTTTGTAAATAATGTTCAGTTTCTTGCCTAGGCCAATGGTTTTGCTTCATAAGAACTCATTTGTAAAATCACTAGCCACATGTATTTATTTGGTTTTGCCTGTATTATTATTTTTTTTTTATCTCGTGTTATATATTTGGCTAGCCTTGTGCTATATTAATGTTCTCAGAATGTTAAGGGCTCTTAGGACATTCACATTATGTAAATGTCTTTTTTTATCAACATTACAAGAATGTTCCAGAAACATTTCTTTTAATAATGCTGCGTTCTAACATTTGCACAACTTAATGTTAGGGATGTTAATGTTCTCAAAAAGTTTCCTGTTAGTCGCATGGGAAAGTGCTGGAAGCTGTTAATTTGCATATTATGATCCACCAAAGACATTTTTATGTTACAAATATTCTTTTACAGTGTGTTCTACTAATGAAATCACCTACTGTACTGTACATCTTGAATGGCCTGAGAAAGAGCACATTAACACCAATAGTGAATTCATGGGTGAACTACACCTTTAAGATCTGTTAATGTTCCTGTCAGACACTGAGGTGTTAAAGCTTGAGAGGATAAACACTCCCTCACCTTTTCATTCAGCCTGTCAGACAAGTCTCTATGAAAACACATTATGCATGTTTTGCTGCATTTATCATATTTGGTGTTATTATCCCTGGGGTCATACTACTACAATCTATGTCCGCTTTCTGCAAGTTTCCTAGGGTTTCGTCTTAATATTACTTCTTTCAGTCCTCTCTTGCTCTTTGTTCTTTCCGAGTTTTAAAGTGAGTCAGATGATGTTTGTCTGCATTAATCTCTAGCCCTTTTGTAAACATCAAAACTCTGCTTTGGAGCCGCTTCTAACGCGAGTTAGCGGCAAGTAATGGCATGCATTAAAAAAAAAATCACAGGAAGAGATGAAATAAAGGAGATGATTTGAAGTGTCTGTTTAACTTCAGTGTGAGGAATAAGGTCTCGGTTAGAAAAACTGTTCATTCTACATCACTTTTAAGCTTCTTTTATGTATTAAAATATTATTTATTTATTTAAATAAACGTGAGGAGGGTAAAGTAAAAGAAAATGCATCTGAGTCATGTGCACCGCCAATACACTGAGTCAATGTGCCACCAATAAGTATATTAAGAATATATTGATTACACTCAAAAAAAAAAAAAAATAACCCATCGGATGAACTCAATTTAATTGAGGGCAGGATTTCCATTCAACAAATTTGTTTAGCACCAACTAAAAAAAAACTATTTACACAATTAAATGCAACATGATTTTATCAAATAAAAGTTTAAATACATTTATATTTTTATTTAACTTAAACTCAAAGGTCTGATGATATCATTTATGTTTATTATGTGTTGTACATTTTGAAGCCTCTTAGTTGTATATGAAGTTATCCTAAATGAGCTAAAAGAGCTTTTTTAAGCATATTTCATGAGTTACATATAGAGTTGAGTGAGACTGATCTCAGAACTCATTTTAGGACAATTATTGCTCACTGAGCAAAGCAACAAACTAATTAAGCTGCCAACACCCAAAGCATGGGTTCTTCTGCAAAGTGACAATCACAAAACTCAAAGCATTACATGAAAATCTTCTAAAACTTCAAACTACAGTGAAGATTAAACTCCAACAAGTCTTTATTTTAACGTTAAACCCCTAAGATTACTTTCATTGTCAACATTTCCCTCTCTTAAATCAATCCCAATGCAAAGCATGCTGGGAACTAACCAGGGGTGCGTTTCCCAAACAACGACGTAACTCGCGGCTGAACTATCATAGTTCGATGCATCGTTTGGGGAAAGAACTATATAGTGACGAGTGTTTCCCAAAACCCTTAGTTTCTCTGTCGCAGATCCATCGTTTGAACCACAATAGTTATAACGTAAAACGCCCATAATGATGCTCTAAACGGGGTGGAGCAACTTCTTTAGAGAACAACCCCATTATTTCTTTGTGCAAATTATATTGTTTTACACAAACACGCAGTTAAAATAAAATCCAATATTAATTTTGGTAAAAACATGCACTCGTTTTCCATATATGTAAATGGCACATATAGGGCCTATGTTTGCTTTACTAATATAATTGAGAAGTTGAACATTACATATTCTATTCTAAAACATAAAATCACAAAAGCTAACACTATTCTAATATCATATATAAATCATATAAATAAATAAATAATGAGGCTATTTAATATAAATATATTTACTTAATAATAATATTAATGATGATGATGATGATGATGATTATTATTATTATTATTTAGGATATTGTTTATTTATAAAAAAAAAAAATACAATTTGACACATGCAAACCACAGAAGAAAGTTCTAACCAGCAGGCCCATGTCATATACAGCAGAGAAACTTAATAAATAACCCACTATAAAATAAAAGAAGTAACGTATGCTATGTTTTTTATTTTCACAAGCTTTGGGGACATAACATAATTTTCTGCTTTTAAATATACCTATAGCTTTCGCCATGAGGCTGTGTTCAAAATGATATAAATGTTTTCAAAGTGCACTGCGAAGGGAGCACAATTGTAAACATGAAGATCGCTAAAAATGAACTGTAAAAATACTTTGAAAGCAAATTACAACTAAGAGAGATTAACTTAATGCTTTTTTATTTTTAATAATTCCAACTTTGAATGTTAGAATGTTCTAAATGAATAGGGCATAGGGGGGATAAGTGGGAATAGAACACAGCCAGGAACTATGCTTTTAACTACAGCTCCAGAGGTGTCGTTTCAAATGCTCAAGTTTGCAACGCAGTTTGCGAATGTTAGTTGGAGCGATGGATTTGGGAAACAGCAAATCAACGAACTATGTTTGTAACGACGGAACTTGCGACCTAGTTGGCTAACGATGGTTTTGGGAAACGCACCCCAGGTAGTTGGACCAACACAATTCCTTCATGTTGTCCCAACACAAAATGCTTAGTTTAACTTAATGGTTTATAAATTTAAGTGGACTGAACATTAAAAAATAAACTGGCCAAAGAAATTACAAGAATTGTGTTGTTTCAGCTCATTTAAAGCAGGTAGTTTGAACAAGCAACAGTAATCATATTTTTTGAGTGTAGTAAAGTCATATTCCACATATTTATGTTATAAAAGTCTTCATGATGTCTTTCCCAGAGCACACACTTAAATAAAAAGACATTTTAATTAACTTATTTTGTTTGGTTTATATATAGGGCGGCACGGTGGCTCAGTTCTTAGCATTGTTGCTTCAAAGCAAGAAGGTCACTGGTTTGGCCATTTGGGCTAGTTGGCGTTTCTCTGTGGAGTTTGCATGTTCTCCCCATGTTCGAATGGGTTTCCTCTGGGTGCTCCGGTTTCCCCCACAGTCCAAAGACATGCGCTATATGAATTGAATAAGCTAAACTGGCCGTAGTGTATGTGTATGAATTAGTGTGTCTGGGTGTTTCCCAGTACTGGGTTGCGGCTGGAAGGGCATCTGCTGCATAAAACATATGCTGGATAAGTTGACGGTTCATTCCGCTGTGGCGACCCCTGATAAAATAAAGGGACTAAGCCAATCCCAACACTAATCTATTTATAATTTGGGGGATTAGTAAAGTTTAAACCTTCTTTTTTTTAAGAAATCACATTAAAAACCCAATAAACAAATAAACAATAATTTAATGAACAATGTAAAATTATTATTTTTGATCATTTTAAAATATCATTTGTTCTGCCAGTGTTAACTTGGAATATAATGGATTAGCTGCTCAAGAAACATTTTTTGGTTGTTATTATTATTGTTGAAAACGGCTGAACTGCTTAATATTTTTTGTGGAAGCAATGATACTTTTCCAGAAATGTTCTGCATTATTTGAAATATAAATATTCTGTAACGTTATAAATGTTTACTAAACTAGTTTTCAGATTCATGCATTCTTGCTGCATAAAAAGAATATCATCTTTAAAAAGTTGAATATATATTTCAGGTCTTTTGAATAGGTTGAGTAGGCAACTGCCCATCTGGACGCTAAATAACCATGTTTAGAAAGCATCAGAAAATAACAGGTTTTTCCACAAGCAAGCACTCACCGATTTCTTCAGAAGACATTATTTTTTTTTCAATTACAAGTTTGATGTCTCTTCTAGATGTTTTCCAGGCAGTATAGAGTAGTTGTGACCTGCGCTGGCAGCAATAAGCATGTGTGTGTGTGTGTGTTTCTGCAAGGCTGTAAACACAGTCCTGGACGTCCATTCAGCTGCTCTGGTTCCCCTGGGCATCACTGTCTCCTGCTTCACGATGGCCGCCATGGTCAGGTGTCATCAGAAATACAGCAGCCATATTGAACAGCTCTGGCCAGCAGCAGCAGGAACACTTCACCTGAGCCGAGGTGGCCTTATGACCTGCAGCCATACACAGGCCTGTCTGTGTCACAAGCACTGGTGCCTACTAGGGTGGACAGAGACCGCAGGGCACACATTTGTAAGAAAGAAGAAGATGAAACACAACAACAACAGCAGTTCCACTGAAAAAGCATGCAGAAAACCCTTTATGACCTCAGAGTGAGGAAATGAATAAGAGGTTTATTGCTGTGCAGGCTTTCAAAAACATGCCTCTATCAACATTTTTGCAAAACTAAAAAAAAAAGTATATTCACATTTCCTTTTAGATTGCAGTTGAAATGAATGCTAGATCAAGTCAAACAACAATCACTTTGTTCCTGTTCAAGCATATTATGATTATGAGGCAGATTTTCATATAAAAAAGGCTCACTTCCATTATCTTGAATTAGATTTTACACACACATATACACTTACTGGCCACTTTATTAGGTACACCTGTCTAACTGCTCGTTAACGCAAATTTCTAATCAGCCAATCACATGGCAGCAACTTAATGCATTTAGGCATGTAGACATGGTGTAAGAGTCTAAATTATCATATTTATTTGTTTATATAGCAAAACATGTCTTTTTCACCAAAGAAGGTCCATACTGACTCCAAAGGCAGATACTGATCAGGGCCTGGTGTGTGGACTTTGGGAGTTTTACGATGTGGTCACATGTTGATTGGTCAGTTTAAATGTCTCAGTATTTGGGCTTTGGTCACATGGTCAAGAAAGATACAACATAGATGTTAAACTTTGCTCTGCCTCTTTTCCTGCTCTGCTCCTCTCCTGTTCTGGAGTCTATCTTCTCTGACTCTACTGCTATCAGACTATATTTGAGGCCTACTTACTGCTCTTTGTCTCTTTGTCTCTCTGTCTCTCCCTCCCTCCCTCCGTCCTTCAGGTAACTTGATTTTACATTTAAGCTGGGTACAATTATTGTCATGTTTTTTATCTTTTCATTTTTAATCATTTTATGCAGTGATTTGTAACTAATTCAGTTGTAACCATAGAGAATTATTGTCATTAAATCATCTCATTTTCAAGTATTTGTGAATTACTTTTGATTTAACATCAACACTTAAGTACTCCATATTGTAATACAATACAATCACACAATAGCAACGCTCTCCCACATTTTAAGCTATTAATACTGCCCTTATTTCCGTTTTTGGTATAAGATTGCAGAAGGATGGTTTGACTAGAATGTACAGTTTTTTACCATCATACTAATAATTTTTAGTCATCTGGCAGAACTGCAGTTCGAACCGCTGTGGTTAAAACCCATTCTTACAATGGTCAAGACGATCTGCTGCAGTTCAAACAGCATCAGAATGGGGAAGAATGGTGCTTTAAATGACTTTGAACGTGGCATGGTTGTTGGTGCCAGACGAGTTGGTCTGACTATTTCAGATACTGCTGATCTACTGGGATTTTCACGCACAACCATCTCTAGGATTTACAGAGAATGGTCAGAAAAAGAGAAAATATCGCAAATGCCTTGTTGATGCCAGAGGTCAGAGGAGAATGGCCAGACTGGTTCCAGCTGAGGCAACAGTAACTCAAAAAACCACTCGTTACAACTGAGATATGCAGAAGAGCATCTCTGAATGCACAACACATCGAACCTTAAGGCAGATGGGCTACAGCAGCAGAAGACCCACACCGGGTGCCTCTCCTGTCAGCTAAAAACAGGAAACTGAGGCTACAATTCACACAGGCTTACCAAAATTGGACAATAGAAGATTGAAAAAACATTGGTCTGATGAGTCTCGATTTCTGCTGCAACATTGGGATGGTAGGGTCAGAATTTGCCGTCAACAACATGAAAGCATGGATCCATCCTCCCTTGTATCAACGGTTCAGGCTAATGGTGGTGGTGTCAATATGGACCAAAATCTCTGAGGAATATTTCCAGTACCTTATTGAATCTATGCCACAAAGTATTAGAGCAGTTCGGAAGGCAAATTCAATTCAATTCAATTCAATAGTTGCTTTATTGGCATGACAAAAGTTACAAATGTATTGCCAACGCATTTAGCATTTATAGAGTTTACATAAAAAGTAACATACATATATATAATAAAAAATATATTATAATTAAATAAAATATAAATAATATATCATATTATTCAATATATTACATTTATTACCTTTAAATGTACTAGCCACACCCTAGCAACCACTTACGCCACCCTAGCAACTGTCCCATAGACTTCCATTGTTAAAAAAAAAAAACTGCCATTGACTTTACATTGAACATACTAACAACATACCACTTCATACTAACAATATACTGATCCATACCAGAAACACTAATCATACTAGCAACATGCAAATTCATACTATAAACATACTAGCAACATGCTAATTCATACTAAATTCATGCTAACGGCATGCTAGATTATACTAGCAACATGCTAGTGACATGCTAATTCATAATCAATACTAACAACATGCTAATTTATCTCTCTCTCTCTCTCTCTCTCTCTCTCTCTCTCTCTCTCTCTCTCTCTCTCTCTCTCTCTATATATATATATATATATATATATATATATATATATATATATATATATATATATATATATATATATATATATATATATATATATATATATATGTATATTTTATAACAGCTTATATAGAGCTATGGAGAAATAAATTGTCTAACTTGAAAATTCTCATTTTCTCTAGATTTACTGGATTTGTTTAAGTATAGGCCGAGATACAATGTTAATATAGGTTTTATAATATAAAAATGTGTTTTATATAGTATAAAATGGTTTGATTACATTTTCAAAACTTGAGAAGGTTTAAAACAAAAGCATTGTTCACTCAAAAATGAAAGTTCTGTCATCATTTACTCACTTTCCACTTGTTCCAAACCGGTTTGAGTTTCTTCTGTTGAACACAAAACAAGATATACTGAAGAATGCAAGGGGGGGAACCTCCATTGACTTCCATAGTATTTTTGTTCTACTATGAATGTCAATGGCTGCTTTTACACTAACATTCTTCTGTATATCTTGTTTTGTGTTCAACAGAAGAAAGAAATTCATACAGTTTACAACCACTGTGAGTAAATGGGTGGGAAAATATAATTTTTTGGGTGTACTATCCATTTAATTCTTCTGAAAACATTGTATTGATAAAAAATTTCTGAAAACATATCTTTTTTAAAAATTTTAACCAATTGTTATTTTGTGCAGCATAATATTTAAAAAAAAAATATATATATATAAATAAAAAAAATTCTTTCTCAGATTTGCAGTGTGACATCAGTAGTTTCAATAACAACAACAACAACAACAACAACAACAACAACAACAACAACAACAACAATAATAATAAAAACATTTTACTCAAACACAACATTGAACTCACATATTCATGTAAACTGAGATTATACTGTCTAATTCATGTCTCTTAATTTTTTACATATACATAGCTTTGGAATTTAGGACTTGGGTACATTGCCAGCAACACTATTTCAATGCTTCTCTTTCTTTCAGGATCTGGAACAGCTCTGCTTTGGTCCCCATAGCAACCCTTCAGATGCAGATTTTACCATTATAAAGACGTCTAAAGATATCTTGTTATCTTACGCAATGAAATTCACACGTTTTAGTGTGACTTATGTGCTCTAATATTTTTGAAGGCACCATAATGAGAAAATGTGAGTATGCTAATCAAGATGCTAGTGTCCTCCGTGAGCTTCTGTGGATGTTCCTGTACACAAGACCTGGTTCATCACAAGGATATCCTGAAGAAAAAAGGTCAGCGGTTAATGAGATGTGGAAAATGTCTGTTGCAGAAACACAAGCCATTGGAAAGTGTCTTTCCTTTGCATTGCTATGAGGATGTGCTCCATTGGTACTTCCTGATTGATTAGAACATATCCTTATAGGGCATTTTAATATGCACAAAAACATTATTTCAGTTTCGCTTTGGCTTCTCTTTAAAATCAGAATCAGGATGAGCTTTATTTGACAAATGTGCGCAAAACACACAAGGTTTTTTCTTTCAGGAGCTCAGGGTACATACATATATATCAACACAAGAACACAGAATGACATTTAAATAAGTTGAAAATAAATAAAAATTCGGATATATATATATATATATGTATAAGAGTTATCCGATTTCCGATTTGGTCCCATTTGGTCACTTTTAAGCTACAATTCTCACTATTAACTAGTGGCTAATTTCTTGATAATAGCCAGGTAATTAGCCACTAGATAATAGTAAGAATTTGTACTTTAAACTGTTACTGAGTTTATTGTATGTCATTGTCTAATAAAGTTCTATATTTTATCAACCAAAAACTGCCATACAGTTGTACAATTATACAGCATTTTACATTGTTTCGTGTAAATGCATGTTTTTATTTCCATAATAGCACATTTATTTATACAGTGGTGTAAAGTAACAAATTACAAATACTCAAATTACTGTAACTGAGTAGTTTTTCTCAGAAATTGTAATTTACTAAGTAGTTTCATGTGTACTTTTACTTTCCTTTGAGTACATTTTTAGTGCAGCATCTTTTACTTCACTACTTCCTTTCAACCCACAGTCACTACTTTATTTTTTCTTGGTTATGGTGATTCGAAAAATCGGTCCTGTGATTCCCGTCCAATTGAAACGCAAATAGAAGGTAAATCACATCATAATTAACTATCTCAAGACATGGGCGCTTTATAATTGCAGCAAACTGTTTGGAAGCATTACTCTTTAGATGCATGTCATTGATGAGAAGATGATGGATATTAACTGTATGATAACCTAAATGGCTTTAAACACCCAGCAGGCACAAGTCGTCAACATGACGTCAGATTGACGTTGTACCCCAATGTCGTGGGGACATTGCATTTTGTTTGGAAATGAAAATCAGGTTGACATCAGAACTCAACGTCAGGCCAACGTCAATGTCTAATCTATAATCAACCAAATATATGTCTAATAATGTAACAGCTTGACGCTGTGTGAACGTTATACACTATGACGTCTATCAGATGTTGAATTTTGGTTGCCATACCTGACGAATAAATTTCAGTATTTGACCTCAATATGACGTTGGATTTTGGTCACTTTCTAACACAACCTAAAATCAACCAAATATCAAAGTCATTTAACGACATTAAAATAATGTTGTCCTTAGATGCTGACTAGACATTGAATTTTGGTCACCTGACATAACAACCTAAATGTAACGTAATATTAATGTCTTATGATATTGTTTGCCTGCTGGGCAATAACTAAATGCACTAAAGAATGTTACGTTTACACATATTTACAAATTACATGTAAATGCATCAGCTTTTTACAGCGTAATTCTCACTTCTCACAAGTACTTTTGAAAGGTCTACTTTCAACTCATACTTTGAGTAATATTTATAACAGATACTTTTACTATACTTGTACATTTTACTATACTATACATGCACTACATTTTTAGGCAAGTAATGGTACTTTTACTTGAGTATAATTTTTTAGTACTTTTCCACTACTGCATTTATATCATACGTTAACTTTTAGTTTTACAAAAACATTCAGAGAAACTGTGATTTTTTTGGTCTTTATATTTGTATTTTAAAAAACAATTCTCAAATAATATTAATAATAGTTCTGGGCAAGATTAATCGTGAATATTCACATCCAAAATCAAAGTTCGCTTTGACGTAATATACTGTATGTGTATATTAAATGTATTTATTGTGTATATGTGATAAAACACATAAACATAGAAACAAAACTATACAAAACATAAAAGATATTTAAATGTATATATAATTTTTATTTTATACATGTATATTTTCGCTATTTTCACAACAGTAATGCTATCTCATGGCAGTTTGTAACTTTTTGATTGAGTGGCTAATTCGTATGAATTCGTATGATCTCGTTCGTTCAGTCACAAGGGGAGACGCTGACAACCAAGTTGCGGATCCAAATGCACGATTTATTATAAAGAGAATGGTCAGGCAGGCAATGATTACAATCAGGAGCAAAAGGTAACATGCAGGCAAATCCAGACAAAAGGTCAATAAGCAGGTGAGTGGTCAATCCAGACGGCTAACAACATAAACCAAACAAACAAACAAACAAAGTGAAGGTTGACAACAGAAAGACACGACTAGGAAAACCTGTCATAATGATAAACAAGATTCAGCCCAGAGGTGTATGTGTGCACTGTATTTAAAGTCCATCAAATCAGTTCTTGAGCAGCTCCCAGCCGTGAATGTGTGTAATCAACTGAATGAGGAACAGGTGCGTGTGAGCGGTGCTTGACTGGATATGTAGTCCGTGTAATGGCTGATTAGTAGCGAGATTGCTGGTGACCGTTACACGTACAATTTATTACGATTTGCTAATCGCCCAATGACAGTTGGATTTAGGGATGGGATTAGATGCCATGCCTCCTTTTTTAAAATCTTACATTTTCATACGATTGAACTTGTACGAATTAGCTGATAAACTGAAAAAACTTAAAGTAGTTACGTTTCCTCATGAGATCAGGCTGTTATTTTACATCTAAACATAAACATTTTCTCAAATATGTGCATACGTGTGTATATATATATATATATATATATATATATATATATATATATATATATATATATATATATATATATATATATATATATATACACACACACACACACACACACACACACACACACACAGTAAACACACTTCAATTATGACAGTGTTGGGTTGCGGCTGGAAGGGCATCTACTGTGTAAAACACATGCTGGATATGTTGGTGGTTCATTCTGCTGTGGCTACCCCTGATTAATAAAGGGACTTAATAAAGGAATCTTTCTGAACTTTCATCAACATTTTCTGAATAATTGTCGTCTAAAAGAAATCTTTGGCGTTTAATATCCAGTAGGGTCAACTAACTTCTTAAGAGCAGATGAAAGGCCACCTGAAGTTGTATCTTTGACCTTGTTTCACATCTTAATAAAGACCAAAATCGTTTTTGTGGCATTCATTTTTGTCTTTTGATTAATTAATTTATTTATTAATTTATTAATTAGTTTCTTTTCTCTTAAGTATGAATCTAAAGTTTTTGTAAACATACTTTCTAGGTTCCACTAACAAATATATATATTTTTTTCTTTCATGCACAGTACTGTACATATTTAAGCTCTTATGACAATCTTTTTAGTGCCCTGTTTGGTTTTGTCTTCCTATTTTAAACAGGAATCTCTTTTAAAACCAGACTAATGAAACAAGCTCTGAGTTCAGTTGTCTGTCTTTGTTTTTTTTTAAACTTCCTGCTATCTAGTTTTCCACGCCTCTGACTTGCCCTTTCTGTGTTCTCAGCTGCAGCGTCACTGCGCGTGTGGTTTCCTCTCCTCGCGACACACAGGAAATGTTGCAGCAAAAACAAATTCAGTCACCTTTTCCATGCTGTTCTGAAGCCGCAGTGTCTAAATATAGTGGCTTCAAAAGACTAAAATAAATAGTTCAAACAATGGTGTTTGTGTGTTTTTAACCACTGGAAGTGTAAAACATGTCTTAGATTTGTTTGTTGAGGTTGGATTTAGCATGTTTGTTCGTCTCTCTATATCCGCATAGCTTTATCGATCATACTGTACACAGTTATAAGAAATGTGATGGAAATTATGAAGTGGCATGAAGTATTGAATCATGCTAAATTTGTAGAAAAACCTGACTATATGTATGCTTTTATGTGTGTGAAGGAAGCTGACTCAAGCAATCATGGTTTTGAGTCAAAAGTTCAGTTTCATGATGTTTTTGTTAACTTATATAAAAAATAATGTACAAAATTACATTGAGAATAATAAAACTCTAACATTTGTGTAGTTTTTGTGTTTTTGTTAATGTTTCCTCGTTATTTTAATGATAGTGTGAAAAAATTATATTGTAATTGAGTTTCCCAGTACCGAGTTGCGGCTGGAAGGGTATCCGCTGCGTAAAACATATGCTGGAATAGTCGGCGGTTCATTCCACTGTGGTGACCCTTCACAAAAAAGGGACTAAGCTGAAGGAAAATAAATGAATGAATGAACTGTAATTAGGCATATGAAAAAAGTAATACTACAACAAATAATACAAAAAAAAAGTAATACTAAATTAAAATTAAGTGGTTTACAGATTTTTCTGCCTTTCCTTGTCAGTAAATTTTAAAAGCGTATTAAATTGTGTGTGTATGCCTGCTTGTTTTGGGCACTAAATCAAGTATAGCAATACAGGTACATTTTGACCTTGTGGGGACTTTTATTTTGGTCACACAAGGTAAACAGCTCATAAACTGCATATTTAGATAGCTCTCAGTTAAAATAGTTAGGTTAAAAATACCCCAACATATAACCCAACTATAGGTTATTACAGCACCTTCCCAACTATGGGTTATTTTAACCCAATGCTTTGGGTTATTTTGATTAAATGTTATTTTTTTCTATTCTGGTATTACTAATGCTACTATTACTATACTACTATTAAGGTGATAATTATGGCTGTGTAAATAAATCCCTGCAGGCACAGGACGTCACATCGGGTTTATCGTCAGAACCCAATGTCAGGCAGATGTCAATATCCAACCTAAAATCAACCTAAAATCAACCAAATATCAACGTCTAATCATGTTACACCTTGACGTTGTGTGGACGTTACGACTATGACATCTATCAGATGTTAGATTTTGGTCACTTTCCAACACAACCTAAAATCAACCAAATTTTAATGTAATTTTACGTCGTTATTGAACGTCAAAATAACGTTGTCCTTAGACGTTGGTTAGACATTGAATTTTGCTCACCTGACTTCATGACCTAAATCTAACCTAATATTAAGGATTACTTATGATGTTGTGTGCCTGCTGGGAAAGCATGCAGTTTTCAAAAATATTGAAAATGCTTTGTTTCCACTACATTTAAAGGTCCAGACACTTTATTAAAATAAATCAGGAATCACAAACAATGAAAAAACAGGATACAAACAGTTATAAACTGTGCAAGCAGAAAATTATGTTGATGGAGCATAATATGGAGCTGCTGTAGAGACTGTCCAGCAGCTGCAGCAGGCTTCACTCAGTGTCCACAATGTACAATACATTTAAACCACATTCAAAAGCTTCTAAAAGAACTGTAGAGATGATTTAATATAGATAGGCTATGAAGCGCGTGTTTGTATCATCAACTAGAAAAGTAAATTTGACAAACTTTATGCTGTCTTGAGAAAGTCTTGTCTGAAAGTTTGAAGTAGGTTTAAAGTTTAAATAAAATTAAATAAATGAAGTAGTTTAAGTAGTTTAAAACAGCTATAACTACATATAGGTTAACATGTTTCTAGTATGGATTAGCATGTTTATTGCTGGGCTGTTGATTTAGGGTTCTGAGTGGTTGCTAAGTGGTTGCCAAGGTGTTGCTACTCAGTTGTTTGGATGTTCTAAGTGGTTGCTAGGTGGTTGCTAAGGTGTTGCTAGGCAGTTGCTAGGGTGTTCTGAGTCGTTGCTAAGGCGTTGCTAGGCGGTTGGTAGGGTGTTCCAGGTGGTTTCTAAGATGTTGCTAGGCGGTTGCAATGGTGTTCTGAGTGGTTGCTAAGGTGTTGCTAGGTGGTTGCTAAGGTGTTGCTAGGTGGTTGCTAAGGTGTTGCTAGGTGGTTGCTAGGGTGTTTTGAGTGGTTGCTGGGCTGTTGCTAAGGCGTTGCTATGTGGTTGCTAATGTGTTGCTAGGTGGTTGTTATGTGGTTGCTAAGGCTTTGCTATGTGGTTGCTAAGGTGCTGCTAGGCGGTTCATAAGGGGTTCTGAGTGGTTGCTAGGCGGTTGCTAAGGCATTGCTAGGTGTTTGCTAAGGTGTTGCTAGGTGGTTGCTGAGATGTTCTAGGTCATTGCTATGGTGTTGCTAGGTGGTTGATATGGTGTTCTTAGTGGTTGCTAAGGCGTTGCTAGGCGGTTGGTAAGGTGTTGCAAGGCACTTGCTAGGGTGTTGCTAGGTGATTGCAAGGCTTTTGCTAAGGTGTTCTAGGTAGTTGCTAAGGTGTTGCTAGGTGGTTGCTAAGGTGTTGCTAGGTGATTGCTAAAGTGTTGCTAGGCCGTTGTAAGGTGTTCTGCGTAGTTGCTAGGCAGTTGCTAACATAAATTAACATGATTCTAGTATGAATTAGCATGTCGCTAGTATGTTTTTAGCATAAATTAGCATGTTGTTAGCATGAATTTAGTATGAATTAGCAGGTTGTTGATATGTTTATAGTATGCTTGTTAGTATTTTTGTTAGTATGGATTGGTATGTTGTTAGTATGTCCAATGTAAAGTCAATGGCAGTTTTTTTTAATGGAAGTCTATGGGACAGTTGCTAGGGTGTGGCTAGTAAGTTGAAAGGTCATCGGCAGGGCCAGACGGAATCTGCGGACGTTTTTTGCTATTTCTGCGGAGAATTTTGGTAAAAATCTGCGGATTTCTGCGGAATTATTTTGGGAGTATCATAACTAAAACCTTAATATGTTAAATAAAAAATCATATCTTTTTAACTTGTATTTAATGTTTAAAATGCAAATCCAATTAGATTAACTGTAAATAGTTAACTTTAAGTAAATAACCAATATTAATGATGGGCTAAAAATCTGCGGAAATCTGCGGAAAATCGGCAGAAAATCTGCGGAAATCTGCGCGCGCAGATTCCGTGTGGGCCTAGTCATCGGTGATAGGCAGATTGGTAGTCTGAGTTAAATGAGCCTAAACTTAAGTCTGTATGGCAGTCTGGTGGAAAGTTATGAGGTCAGAGAGTTTGGTCCAATGTTAAGTCAATGAGATTTTTCTGAATTTTCCGGGTCAGTTTTCAGAAACCGTAAGTCGGATCAGTTAGAAAAGATATAGCAACCCGAGTCAGACCAGTTTGGAGGTTTGCAGGAAGTTTGGTGGTTGTAGTATGAACGGTCTTGGAGGAGATGCTTTCTTAAAATAGTCTAAGAAGAAGAAGAAGACGGAAGAATAAAAAGTTTATGTAGTATAACAGTATGTTGGCTTTCTCAAGGCACTATAATAATAATGCTGGTGAACAACAATATTATTGCGTTTGAGCTTAAATAAACTTTATAATGCAAAAACACTGTTACGCACCCATATTAATACAGCTGTTTTGTGTCAGTTAAAACAGTTGACTGTTGAAATTCAACATTTTTAACCCAACTAGTTGAGTTATTAAATAAATAACCCAACAAAGCAGCAAATAACCAACAGGTTGAGTTATTAATAAATACCCCAATAAAGGTTAAAAATAACCCAACAAAGTACCAAATATTTTTAACTCAACCATTGGGTTAAATAAATAACTCAACGTTTTTTATAGTATACAAGTGTGTGTGTGCTCTATATGTTAAATCAGTCTAAAAGTAAATTATCATTGTAGTAATTCTGCAGTGGTGTCAGACTTAATCCTAGACTATATATATTAACTTCATCACTAAGCTAATTATAGACATTTTTAATGAGATGAGGCTTGTTACAGGAAGCAGACACATTCACTCATCAAATACTATGTTAACGGGTGGATTTCACCATCTTTTGCTTTAATTGGAGAACGCAACACATAGATCACATCCTTGCTTCACGTTCACTATTCCCTTCCCTTTGAACTGTCCTCTATAAAGGGCATTAGGTCAGCGGAGCCTTTAAGAAAGCAGATTAGGCCTCTTTGTCTGTGAGTAAAGAAAGCAAAAGTCAGGCTATAAATAGGCGAGTGTAAACTCCTCTATTTGTGTCTTCGCCAGCAGTAATGAACCTGACTATATGGTGACTCTGATGTTACTCTGGTGTCACAATGTTTGAGGCGAATAGCAGCACTGCTGAATGATCTTTTCAAAGAGACTTCTGCCTTTGTTATTTTATAAAGGGATAGTTCACACAAAAAAATGATAATTTAGTCATCATTTATGCACCCTCATTCAGTCCAAAGACGCATGACTTTCTTTTTATCATTGAGAACAGAAAAAAAGAACAGAAAAGAGATATACTGTATTTAGTAAACAGAGAGTGTTAGATAATATTTAGAGTAGATGTATACTGCATCATATTATTCTATTTTCATTCAATATAGATATGGATTAAACTCTGGATTTATTATTTAATAAAAATAAGGTGTACCAAAGTTGTTGAGTTCGTCATTTATTCCCAAATAAGGAACAACCCAGCATTTTTTGGAGTGCTCTCATTTGCATATATGGAAATTTGACATGCACTGTAAAAAATGAAGCCAATACAACAACAAAAAAAACAAAACATAGTTCCATATTTCGCTTTTTCTTGTTCACTCAACTTTTGAAAACATCAGCTGCACTGACCTAAAATTATTTGTCAGGAATACAAAAAAATTTAGTTGGGTTAACATAAGATTATTAGTTTTCTGGAGAGATGAACTACTCAGTAACAAAACTTTTTAAGTTGTGCCAACTGAACATTTTTTGTCTGCAGAAGTTTTTGTCTGAAGTTGAGTGAACAAAAAAAAAAATCCTTATTTCCTTTCAATTTTTCTCATGGAGTTAACTTTTAAAAACATCAGTTGCACTGACCTAAAATCTCTGAAGAACCACTTTGTAATGCTTCACAGGGAAAAACAAGACTCAGCAAAGAGTATGTGAGAATGAGATATCTTTATAGTCCTAGTAATCAGTCCATCGTGAGCTTCCAGCTGTCTGTGTGTTCCTTCATTTGATTTGTCATTTAATTATTATTGGATTTTACTGAGTTGTTCATGAAAATAAAATATCAAATACATTTGATTTCTCATTTGAGAATGCATTTTGATTCATTGTTTGATCATCTGAGCGTTTGACTTATCATTTGGGTAGTTGTTTTGAGAGTTTGATTTGATTTTTTTAGGCATTTGAATTTTCATTTTCATTTTGTTAGGCTAAAAACTTCCATATATATATACATAGTTAAATACAAATTAACAGTCCACAAGCGCTAAGCGTTTCTTTTTGTAGAGCAACTAGGTAAATTTGAGATGATGAAAATTCACATTAAAAATTTTCTGCATCTGTAACCTCCCTCCTCCCGACAACAAAAACAGATAAATTACACATGAATAATAATTTCAAATTATGTTAGCATTATTGCAGTAGTATTTTGTTTTTGTTGTTGTTGTTGTTGTTGTTAATAATAATGACATTAATGTTATTATTGGTGTTTCTATTATTTTTGTCGTTGTTGTCTGGGTTAGAAATACTGCAACCTTTATTTTTTCAAGCGAGGAGGTCTGAGATTAACTCAACTTAAAGTAACAAGTAAGCAGAATCTTTTTTGGGTGAACTTGCAAAGTTTGCTCACAAAACTAATCTTTTAACTTTTGATTTAGGTTAAGTAAACGTGTTAAATGTAGTTGTATAGACATTTTTACTGATTTTTGCCAACCCCAAAAAAAAAAATTAAAAAAAAAACAAGTAATTTAAACTTTTTTTAAGTTGGATTTTTTACAGTGAGCCACAGTCCCTTAAAATGTAAAAATTATTTTTTAAAGATGCACTCTCAGAAATAGAGTTACAAAACCTGTCACTGAGGTGGTATCTTTTCAAAATGTCCACTTTTGTACATTACAGGTCTGTATTGGCACCTTATTTTGTACATGTAGGGTACACTTTTGTACATTTAAGTTACTTTAAGGAGCACATTTGTACTTTTTAGGTATTAATAAGTACCATTAAAGTAAAAATGTGGACCTGTTGTGCTCAAAAGTGTACCTTTTGAAAAGGTAAAACCCCAGTCACAGGTTTTGTACCTTTATTTCTGAGAGTGTGTAAATAAAAAATTTACAGAAGGCTAAGAAGGTTTACATTTCACAAGAAAATTATTTTTCAGTTTTTCCACTTACAAAAAAAATGCACACTTAATTCTGTGTCACTTGCCTTTCCTTTGTAATTATTTGAGAATTTTAGAATACCAGCAATTACAGAAACATTGATATGTTGAGTTTCAACACTATTTTTCCAGTGTCAAAACACAATTGAAATTTACATGCGGCAGATACTTTGATCCAGAGCAACTTGAGCAGCATTCAGTCTACATATGTTTCTCAGTTCATGTGTTCCCTCCTGGGAATCGAACCCATGACCCTGGTGTAACTTTGCTGTTTGAGCTACAGGAAATTGAGCTACTTAGTTGTACTGTTTCAACTTTAAACACACAGATGTATGAATCACAGTTTCTAAACAACAGCAGTCTAACATTCAGTGCATTTTAAGTAATCTCTTTCTCAAAAATTCTTTCAGAGGTGTCTTTATTTCATCCCATATACTATTAATATACTGTACAGACATTTGAAACAGTCCAAGCTCACTTAAAGGGATAACGCACCTCAAATGCATCTTAGATTGTTTACTCCGCCATTACACTTGAGAGTCTCCTCATAAACACGTTGTGACAGTGTATCCATCATGTCAACGTATTACGTATCAATGAAAAATAACCTTGGTTAAAGCAGTCTCTAAACAGCCATTGCAATCTTGCGGCTATTGCCTCACTGCTATAGCACACAAATTTTATTAAACGCTGTTACCGAATTCAGCCAGCAAAACGGCATACAGCGAAAATTACTCCTAGAGCAGTTTTAGATTTAATATGGACTCAGATAGTTACGGCGGTTTCATATTTATAGAGGACTTTAATTTGTTATTGGTCTATGAGGCGGCTGTTTTATGCTGATGAACTGTGTGCTGTGTAAAATTCCCTGTGCGTTTGCTTGACTGTAGCCCGGGCTGAGCTCTGCCATGTGGAGCTGGATTTCCCCTGGATTGGCTCCAGTCTCCCCCACCTCTGACTTTGCGTTCACTCCTTCCTGTGCATCCGATTCCTCACTATATACAGTCCTCTGCTGTTTCTTTTCCTCTCAAAAGACTTTTGGGTATCACTTTATTTCGATGGTCCCTATTGCACATTTTATTGACTATAAGTTACATCGCAACTACATGCCAACTAATTCTCATTAGAGTATAGGCTGTCTGCTTAATATCTGCTGACACTGCCCACCGACATTCTCCTGACTATAAGAAACTTTGCAAGTACATGTAAAGCACAACCTCACAGTCTATTAATACTCTAATGAGAATTACTTGGCATGTAGTTACAATGTAAGTTAAAATCAACAAAATGTGGTAAAGGGACCATCAAAATAATGTGATACTGACTTTATTCATGAAGAAACAGACTTTTGTCAATATACTAAGCAGCTCTAGGCTTCCAGATTATACTTCAACTGAATAACTTGGTATGTAATTGAGAATAATGTCAGGAGTTGGTAGTTGGAGCTCAAAACAGCTTCCCTAAGCAAGTAAAAAATGCACTCTGAGCACCTTTGAACTTGAATTGGTCCATGCCGATTATGTAATAGGTGGGTGTGGCTCTGAGACCCCGCCTTCTTTGACGTGTAAATCTTCTCTGGTTGACTTGCTCTGTTAAGCCTGTTGATGCTGACTGTCTGTGAGTAAAAGTAAACACTGAAGAGCTGCTTAATAGTAGAAATCAGTGTTATTCTGAATGTTTGTCACATTTAATACTTTGAAGCTGCTTGGTTTAAAGCAGTCTACGGTAAAGTGCAATATAAATAGACATCATGTCATTTGTTCAAACATTTGTTCAAACAACCTCATTTCTTTAAGACTGTTATCCTTAGTTATTGAGAGGAAAAGTAATACTCATGCAACTACACTACCTGACAAAAGTCTTGTTGTCGATCTCAGTTGTAAGAGCAATAAATAATAACTTGACTTCTTTGATCATTTGAAAAAGTGGTAGAATGTAAATTTTTCAGATGAATCATCTGTTGAACACGCATGGACCCAAGATTCTCAAAGAAATCAGTCAAGTTCGTTAAACAAAAAATCATGGTTTGGGGTTACATTCAGTATGGAGGCGTGCGAGAGATCTGCAGAGTGGATGGTAACATCAACAGCCTGAGGTATCAAGACATTTGTTCTGCCCATTACATTACAAACCACAGGAGAGGGCAAATTCTTCAGCAGGATAGCGCTCCTTCTCATTCTTCAGCCTCCACATCAAAATTCTTGAAAGCAAAGAAGGTCAAGGTGCTCCAGGATTGGCCAGCCCAGTCACCAGACATGAACATTATTGAGCATTATTGAGGAGGCATTAAAGATAAATCCAAGGAATCTTGATGAACTCTGAGAGTCCTGCAAAAACACTTTCTTTGCCATTCCAGATGACTTTATTAATAAGTTATTTGAGTCATTGCAGAGATGTATGGATGCAGTCCTCCAAGCTCATGGGAGTCATACACAATGTTAATTATTTTTCCACTGCACCATGACTTTATATTCTATACTGTACATTATTTCTGTTAAGTGACAAGACTCTTGTCTAAGCAATGTCAGACCTTAATGTCCTAATTAAATAATTAAAAATCAAGGCATGATCATATTTTATTTTGGTAAAATAAGCGTAATCTAGGGGGCTTTGTCTTTCATATAAGACACTTCTGATACCAAATGATCAACTAGAAGTCAAGTTATTATTTGTTGTTTCTAAAACTTGGATAGGCAACAAGATTTTTGTCAGGTACTGTAAATGCCATTATTGGCAGTGTTCTGGTATTTCAGTGAGTTTATTCACCTACTATTGACTTTTTTTTAGCTTCACTGTGAGTATATTGGGGCCCTCATATACAGTACGTACAAAAAAGTATCATGGTGTGAAAAATGTTGCATGATAATTCCATGCCATTAAAACCATTACTTCCAGGCTGTTCAGAAGTTTCTTCTAATTCCAATTAAGCAAGAAAAATAACGGTGAACAAGACAACTGTTGATATATTATAGAACTACAGATTTATAACATTAATGTGAAAAAAAAACATAATTTTGATTATTAGTACTGTCAAGAATTGAATAAATTGTTGATGTTTTATCCATGGCAACAAAAAGAATGACCATAAGGATGAAATCAAAATATAAGCTGTTATTTACTGAACATCTTACATTCTGCGGTCTTACTTTTTTTAATATATAAAAGTTTGACATGCAAAAGTGATATTCACATTTTGCTACTTAAAAAATGGCACATTACAGGAAAAATGATACACATTACAGGAAAAATGATAAATTAATTGATTACATTTTGATCAAATAATAAGATCATTTCTAATATGCCATTATTTATTTATTTATTTATTGCAATTCTGGTCAGGTTATCCAGATTGCAGATTCCATTTAATCTCATTTCATTGTTGTCTATACAAGAATAGGTTGCATTTTAAAGACAACATAAATATTATATGAATATTTCAGTATGATTCAGAATTACATTTTGTTAGTTCCAAATTCTAAAATGTTTTTAGTGTTTCTGACCAGAGGATTCCTCAAGCATCAAGCACCAACAGCACATCCAGTTTTTTTTTAATCAACAGTATTCACTAAGCATGCTTTCAGGGAATACTAAAACACAGGGTTTTAGATAAAACTTTGTAGTTTCCATCTCATCTGAGCTCCAATTCCCAGCCATCATAAATCTTCTATCTCAGATTATTGTGTAATCAGAAGGGGAAATATGATGCCAATAAAGAGCGTGAGCCGGCGGGATATTATTGGTGGGCGTTTATTCTGCAAGAATTATACAAGGATTTGCTGTATAATTCAGAGGGGGCTATAGCTAGGTCTGGTGGGGACGTTTATATTCACACCACGGAGATTGACTGATATTGCCTTATGCTGTGCCGTTTTATTGGCAGTTAAGGGCTTTAGGGTACAAAGCAACTAGTCAGGAGCTGAATTAAGCTCAAAACTTTTTAATGTTCACATCATTGTAATGCTTTAGTTTAGTTTATTTTGCACAATATAATATACACTGTAAAAACATCAACAAAACATTGAAAGATCAAAAAGTTGAACTAATACTCATATTAGTTATTTAGACTTTACTAATATATTTTTAAAAATGTTCAATTAAGTTTTTTTTTTTTTTTTCAAATCCAGTTATTTTTAAAATGATAAAATTAGATTATCTGTTAGCTATTTTGGACAGGACTAATAAGCAAACAATCAAAAAAAAAGTTGCAGTCAAGTTTGAGCCATATCTAAAAAAACGCAATTTAAGCAATATACCGAAGATAGACCTGTCGCGATAAGGAATTTTTGTTGTGCGATATATATTGTCACAGAAATTGTTGCGATAAGGCGATTCGTAAGGCTATTTAGATTTTATAATTTGATGTTAAAGAGGTAATTGTCCTATTATATTAACATTACATTTCCAATTATAAACGTTGACCCTGGTGAGGTTGAATGAAACATCATAGTAAAACGGCTAAAGGTTATTTGTGAATTTGTAAATATATATTGCAATTGCGAAAATTATTGAGGTCATCTCCAGGTATTGCACGATAAGTTAATATATTGATTAGTGTGACAGGCCTAGAAGATCAACAGAAATAGTTTGCACATTAAAACATATGTAGAATTAGTAAATTAAAAGAATAGTTCACCCAAACATTTTAATCTATACTTACTATTTACTCGCCCTCAAGTGGTTTCAAACTTGTTAGGTTTTTTTTTTTTTCCAATTGAACACAAAAGAAGATATTTTTAAAGAAAAACTATTGGTTACAGGTTTTCAGCTTCATAATATCATCTTTTGTGTTCAACAGAAGAAAGAAACCCATGCAGGTTTGGAACAAGTGAAGTGTGAGTAAATGATGACAGAACTTTCAGATTGGGTGAACTACACTCAAAAAAGAATCACAATGAGGTTTGTCAACTGTTTGTGGCCTTTTGAGTTCATTTAGTTTGTCAGATTTTTCAAAATGTATGTTGTCAGATTGCTTACACTCTCAGAAATTACGGTACATCAGCTGTTACCGGTCTGGGCTGTCAGCTGTAATAGTTTGTCAGTAATGCCACTAATATCTGCATACTCCACGTCTTAATTCCATTTCTGTTTAGTTCAGTTATACCTTTAGTCGCATTAAGGTAATCAAAAATCGCTGTTTACATGGTAGACTCTTAATCAGAGTATTGTTTTAATCATATTAAAATCGTATTAAAGTATTGCTGCCCATGTAAACATACTCAATGCTTGACACACCATCAGGGCTCTGTGAACTTGCCTTTGCGAAGCAACATTTTCTATATGTACGTACATCAATAGCAAGCATGAAATCACTGTTTCGAGCTTATGTAGGCCTACAGTTCAAAATCCATGTATAACTGAATAAACAGTTAGTAAACACAAGTACATCTTATTGAACATCATTTATTTTCATCACCAATTATCATAGTAGAACAGTTTCTCAAGCAGTTTGTGATGCATTTTGGAAACAGGAGATGAGCCCCTGGTCTAATGCGCCACCTGGCTTGAGAAACCCGTTCTCAAAGACTTATTATTTGGGTAGCACACATATTCTGAATGCCATCGGCAGAATTCAAATGAGCCATTTTAATCTAGATTAATCTAGATTAATTTCGAGATTAATCTAGATTAAAAAAATTCATCTATGCCCACCTATAATTAGTACCTAAACATTTTAAGAGGAACACTTTTGTACTTTTTAGGTAGTAATATGTTCCCTTGAGGTATTGATATGGACCTTTAAGGTACAAATTTGTACCTTTTGAAAAGGTACCACCCCAGTGACAGCTTGCGTACCTTTATTTCTGAGAGTGTAGAATCAATTTAAATTTGTTAAAATCAAATATATTATATTTTAATCAGTTAAAATATATGACTTTGGTATAAATATTTAAAAAGCCAATTAGTTAAATTCTATGAAATTGGTTTCCTTAATATTCTGGGGCAAAATTGACACAGCTTCATACTCCTCACATTAAATTAAGAAGCAATTAAAACGCATATTATTACATAAATATTGTTCTTATTTGTTTAATTTATGTTTAACTAATAAATATCAATCATACAAAGTTAGTTCAATTAATTAAAAGTATGTAATCCAAATGATTGGAAATGTTCTATGCAATCTGAATACATCAATCTTATTTGTTAGGCCTAAATATTTTGAGTGTATACCTTTAATAATAATTAGTCGAAGCTACTTCAAATTTTCTACACTGTACATACAATATAAATCAAGAAAGCACAATCCACATACACCGCAAGAGGCAGAAAACCTCTCTAAGATCTTCTTCGAAACAGAATAATCATAACAGAATATAGCCCAGGCTATGCAGCCATCACCTGTTGGTTTTCATATTAGCATTTCTCTGTAATAATGAGCCTTTCTGGCATGTGCAGAGAAAACCCTGCTAACATTTAAGATCAGAGAGCATGTAGACACTTGTCCTGCAATCCTATCACAACCAGTCAGACAACTATTACACCTTTGTCACGTAATATTTTCCATACTCCAAGGCTATTAGTCACCTTGGCCTTTCGTCACAGAGCTAATGGTATAGCATTAGCCTTATCGGTGCCATCAAACTCAAGCAATTTAATATTACTATACATTTTAATGAAAATAAGTTTTAATGTTTCGATGTACAAGCTGAAATATTGTATGCAAAGAATACATAGAGTGATCCATCTTAAAAATGAAGGTCAGGGATAGCATGTTGTGTTATTTTGAATTTCCAAAGACCAGGCGTCTGATTTTTAGAAACCTTCCTAAAAGTGAACGTACGCCAGAATGGACCCTTTTCACAAGATTGTTGTGACGCATTTAACGGTCATCCTAATCTTAAATCCCTGAAAGTTTGTAATATGTAGATTTTTTGAAAAAGTGTGTGAACAGTTATATGCATTATATGCAATGTATTATATAATCTTTGCGTCGAATAATAAAAAAAAAACAAATTACCGCTTATGCGAGGTGTTTGTAATGCCGCATCTATGGGGCTGACAGTAAATTTTAGGTTATTCTCTCCTCTGGCTGCCGTCATCGGTCTCACACAAATTTTTTTCCTTTTTCTGAAAGTCTTGATAACACCATCAAGGAGTTTTTCTTTAACTATTTCAGTAAATAGGATTGGAAAAAAAAGATTTGTTGTACTCCCCCATTCACTGCACTCTAAGTTTATCCAACTATGACGACGTCCGCTACTGAGAAACCCAGAAATGTGAAAAGGGTCTACACATTTGGATTTACAGTATTTAATAATGATTATTGCTCATATAAGATTATTTAAAGTGGTTCAATTTAGTCAGTATTTAAGTTATTTACAGTTTACTTACAGCTGAGCATATTCTTATGTCAAGTTTGTTTTTATACATCAAAACATTGGTGTTGAATGTGGTGTATGCACGTTTTTTTTTGTATACACCATATGAATAAATGAGACCCCAGGGGTGTAAATAGTACTTAAAAGGCTGTAAATTGTATATCAGTCTTTATAGATACACTTACAAAACAATGGAACTGAAAATGTCGTCAGTAGTTTTCAAAAATATTAAATACTAATAAATAAATAAATATGCAGTGCTCAGCATAATTAAGTACACGCTGTTTTGAAAATGAATATTTTGATCCACTTCTCAGTGAATATGCGTAATATATATTGGTGCATTTGAACAAAACTGATTTGTTAAACAGATATATTTATAAAAATAATATTTTAGTCACGAAACATCTTTAGAAATTATAAGATAATGCATTTAAACTCATGCAAAATATTGCAAAAAAAATTACAAACTACAAAATTTTAACTAAATTGTATATATTTTTAGTTTCTCTTGATTTTTGCTATTTTTGAAAATATTTTTCCCTAACATAAATTTGGGCTACTAATTTTTCGAATGATTATTGTAAGTTATTTTGTTAGATAAGCTCCAAATTTGGCTTCAGTACTGACTAATCTAATGTATATGCACAAATATAATATTGTAAAGCTTCCTATAGAAAATATTAATTTACATGAGAGATTTGTGGGGGTGTACTTATATATGCTGAGCACTGTACCTGAGAATTTTCAAGCGGTCTCTTATTTTTTTCTATATCTACAGTATATAACATGCACATGCACATTCTCTGTTAATTTGCATGAGAAAAATATGAATTATTAAGTATAATAATATATTAAGTTACGTGATTAAAAAGTACAGTTTCTTCTTCAGAATTGTATTCAAGTAAATGTATAGTCAGTTTGAATTGTAAGTGTGCAAAGTACGAGATGAATACTACAGTACAGTAAACAACAGAAGTAATGTAAGAACTCAAGTCTTTTACACCCCTGCTAAAGACAAACATCTATTTCCTTAAAAAGAAAAGAAAAAAGAATAAAGCATTAACCAGGAGCAGTGCGGCAAGAAATTAAAAGTGTTTCTCATCAGATAAGCCGGGTTTGGTCACATGGGATCTGTTTTTTAGGATCTGACTTGTTGCGGCATTGTCTGAGACTGAGTCGTTTCCGCTTTCCACGCATCAGCATTAGTCTCTCCACTTCTGGGTTTGTGATATCACGGAGCGCAGGAAGTGACATCACGTCCTTGTTTGTGAAGCATGGTAATTGTGGGCTAGACGACAAATGACAGCTGTGCTCTGCTGGAAAATGGATACGAGTGCGGTTAGAGGTTAGCCTCATAACCTTGTTGCTTTATTGGCATCTTTCTGCCCTTTTTCTAACAGCTTTAAATAATTTTCCCATTCCTCACAGGCAGACAGACACACTGTCATGTGTTTAGTGCTGAAAGCTTTCATTGTGATTAAATCTACTAGAGATATAACGCTGATAACAGGTATTACTTGTATTACTTAACCCATAAGGCAATTAAAAATAATGATAAAAAAAAAAAAAAAAAAAAATATATATATATATATATATATATATATATATATATATATATATATATATATATATATATATATATATATTTATTCAGCTTGAAATAAATTTAAAAGACATTCTCAGTATATTTTGTAACTGTAAGGTTTTATAAAATGTTATATTTAAATGATTTATATTACAGATGAATAGAGCTCTAAAGTATACTTTATATTACTTTATATACATATAGGTTTATTAAGCATCTTTGCTTTAGAATTTTTAGAAAACAAATTAAGATTTCCTTTAAGGTAATGTGTTTTCTTTCAAAATATTTAATTATATACGTATAGTAGAATATATGAAGAGTTTAGATGCAAAAACCTCTAAATGACATCTGAAATTAGGTCATGATGTCAGGTGACCAAAATTCAATGTCTATCCAGCATCTAAAGACAACGTTATTTTGATATCCAAAAACTATGTCAAATTACGCTGATATTTGGTTGATTTTAGGTTGTGTTGGAAAGTGACCAAAATCTAACATCTGATAGACGTCATAGTGGTAACGTTCACACAACGTCAAGGTGTAACATAATTAGACGTTGATATTTGGTGGATTTTAGGTTGATTTTATGTTGGACGTTGGACATGAAGCCAACCCGATTTATTTTTCCAAACAAAATCTATTGTCCCCATGACGTTGGGGTACAACGTCAATATGACGTCATGTTGACTCCCTGTGCCTGCAGGGTTTCCTAAAAAAAATTTTTCAGGCAAAGAATGTCCTTTTCCTGGTCTTTAAAGTGATATATCTTAACATAAACAAAGGAGGTTGAGAAAAATGTTCACTTTCGATGGAAATTTTAGATGGCACTTAGAGGTTTTTGCATCTGAACTCTTCATATATTATACATGTATTAGTTTTTTATTCAATGAATATGTATTAAATATATATAAGATCTGAATGAATTATAGTTCTTTTTAAAGTATTTCCCAAATGCAATTTAGGGGCGATGCGGTGGCTCAGTGGGTAGTGCTGTCGCCTCACAGCAAGAAGGTCGCTGGTTTGAGCCTCGGCTGGGTCAGTTGGCATTTCTGTGTGGAGTTTGCATGTTCTCCCCGCATTCGTGTGGGTTTCCTCCGGGTGCTCTGGTTTCTCCCACAAGTCCAAAGACATGTGGTACAGGTGAATTGTAAGCTAAAAAAATTGTCAGTAGTGTATGCGTGTGAATAGTAGTGTACCTCAGTGTACCTCCAGAGGACAAATAATAGAAACACTGTGAAAAAATATGTCCTTGCTCTGTTAAACATCACTTGGAAAATATTTATTTAAAATAAATAAATAAATAAATAAATAAACTAAAATTTCACAAGAGGTTTAATAATTTGGTCTTCAACTGAATATGTGTCCTTAAAGCAACATAGCTCTAGGATATTTATCATAATGAAGAGACCTGAATTCAGGGCCAAAGATGGGTTTATGTAAAGCAGCTGTGGAACAAACAGCAGTCTGTATACTGTTCTTTCCACCCTCTGAAGACCACAGGTGCAAACCTCACAGGAGGGTTTTGCATAGTGAAACGGCCACAGCACTGGAGGGCCACATTTACTGATGCATTGTGTACAATGGAAACCGGTAGATAGTTATGACAGGCACGTTTGCCACTTGACCACCACTGCTGGAAACATAGCCTGTATATATAGTAAAAGATGAAGGATATAGTAAACATATATGGGTCAAAGACAAAAGGGGGTTTTCAGGCATCATAACAGTACAACTGTAATTGGGTGAATATGATTTACAGAAGACACCCACTAACATATCAGTGTAACAATAGTTTATACACACTGGAAAATCTTTTCAGACAAATTTAGAAAAAGAATCATTTGCTGACATGATAAAAGAGTCTATTTAAGGATCAAAGTGCAACACTAAAATACTAATTACACTGTACAAATATATTTTAAAGTCATTTTTTATGTTGAAGTTGCGTTATATGTAAACTTAAATATTAAGTTAAATAGGCGTAAATAAAAAAGGAAGTTGAAACTAGCTTGTTTTAATAAAGAATTATGAATATTCACACTTTGTCACTATACTTGAGACTGACACAGTTTCAATTTCAATTTACTGGCACTTCTATGTTAAGCTGCTTTGATACAATCTACATTGTAAAAGCGCTACAGAAATAAAGATGAATTGAATTGAACTTTAGACCAATTGGTTTTAATCATTTGTCACCAATAAGTTTTTAATTATTTAAAAATATAATAAAATGTTAAATGTTAAACTTAAAAAAGTGCACGTCAAATAATAAGTGTGCTGTTTCATTTTATGTAAATATATATCTTGTGTGTTGAATATTGATAGAACAGTATTTCACTCATATTTGGATATTTTAATATATAGAGAGTATGGGAGTGCTATCAAATTAAGCATGAATAAGTGCATCCTAAAAAAAAGTTTATATTTAAATAATATTTGTGTGTACTACTGTGTAGATTTATTCAAATGCACACATGTATATATTTGAGGAAAAAAAGTTTATTTAAATTTATATATAAAAAAATTATACTTAACACAAACTATAGATACATTTAAACATTTGTAAATATTTATTTTTTGTATTTTTGAATTATGTATGTATATGTATAGGGCAGCACAGTGGCGCAATGGGTAGCACCCTCGCCTCACAGCAAGAAGGTCGCTGGTTCGAGCCTTGGCTAGGTCAGTTGGCATTTCTGTGTGGAGTTTGCATGTTATCCCGTGTAGGCGTGGGTTTTCTCCGGGTGCTCCGGTTTCCCCCACAGTCCAAAGACATGCACTATAGCTGAATTGGGTAAGCTAAATTGTCCGTAGTGTATGAGTGTGAATGGAAATGTATGGGTGTTTCCCAGTGGTGGGTTGCAGCTGGAAGGGCATCTGCTGCATAATACATATGCTGGATAAATTGTCGGTTCAATCCGCTGTGGCGACCCCGGATTAATAAAGAGACTAAGCCGAAAAGAAAATGAATAAATGAATGAATGTATATGTACAGTATACACAGTACACACACATATATTATGTAAATATAAAAAAAATGTACGTTTTTATTTTATATATATATATATATATACATATCACATATCATAGGTCTCAAGCTGGATTCCTGGAAGGCTGCAGCTCTGTACAGTTTTGCTCCAACCCTAATCAAACACAGCTGATTCAAATAATCAAGGTGTTCAAGACTACTAGAGACTATTAGGCAGGAGTGAGTTGGAGGTGGCTGGAGCTAAACTATGCAGAGCTGTGGCCCTCCAGGAATTGAGTTTGAGACCAATGATATATACTGTATAATAGTTAAGACCACTTGATTTTATAGTTATGTGTTTAAATAAAGTGTTCTTTGTTTTATTATGTAAATTACTTAAGTTTAAAATACATATTTATATAATTTTGTTGCATAAAATTTGCACTTTTTAACTTTAGAAGAGTTACGAAATCAATATTTTATGGATTAACGCTGATTTTCAGCTTTTCTTACTTATTTTTCATTTTCTGAAAAAAATAATTTTTATAATTTTGTAAGAAATGCAATCAGAGTTTTATAGGAAACAACAAATATTCATATTTTACCACATTTTACCACCTAATGAATCCAGAGATTGCTTTAAATGCTTTATAGTACAAGTTATCCATATTTCCAATCTAAAGATGCTTATTAACCCTCCTGCAGTGTTCGCATTCAGCGTCCACCCTTTATTTTAGTGTTCCCAATCAAAATTGACTGATCTGTTTTAAATGCTCTTAAATTAGCACAAAAAAAAACTAAACATTTTTTACTACCAAATTTTTATTCAACATTCTTTAGCTGTGAACAATGTCTCAAAGTAGTGTTTAACATGAATTTATAGAATTAATCATAAAATAACTGCAGTGAAAATACGAATAGGCACTGAAAAGGTTTACAAAATGAACAATAGATGACAAAAATCTAAATACTTTGTTTCATTACCAAAAGACAGCTCGCTAAAATAATGATCACAGAGTCTGACCAAAGAAAATGAAATTTTAGTCCATCTGAATGATTTATCAATCAGCAAAGCACAAACAAAACTGTATTCTTTCCTGTGTACGGAGTGCTCAAATTTTCATTCAGTCCTTCAATTGGACTATATTAGTGTATGGAATAGTGACTGAGGATATGGATGGTGAGTATGGACACAGCACTAGCACTAGTCCTTGAGGCAATCAGATGTAAAACACAAAATTTATAAGTGTTTTAAGTTGTAAATCGACACGACAGGAAGGTTAAAGATTACCAAAAAGTTCAGTTAAAGTTCAGGTAATATTATAAACGGCAATAATGTTCTTTTGTAAATGATTCAATTACATGTATGAAAACATTACATTACATAAATGAATTAAAGGCACATAGTCTGTGATACTCTATACTGTATATACATGGAAGGATGTAGTTATATTAGCACGTCTGATGGCAAAGCAGACCAGTATCCTCTACGATAAATCATGTTTTCATCTAAATAAAGAAAGCAAAGACAATAGGCTTGGGTACCTTGGAGACCAGTAGGACTTCTTTGCCATGGCAACTGTGTGCTGAGATACGGTGCAGTGATGTGGCTTCACCAACACATTCAGTGAAAGAATGCAGAAAGTGTGTTTGCTGCTGCGTTTCAACTTACTTTACATCTCACATCGTTATATTTGAAGAAAAAAAAAAACCTTCCTGTGAAATAACACACAACGGCACATTTGTTCGAGAAATGTCCAGTACGGTCCTCACCCAAATTAAGTATAGTGTTCCACAAAAGCCGGTTTTTCCGTGTCAGTATATTTCTAAACACAGAGCATGTGTATTATTATAAAATATTATTGTGTGCACTCTTGGGTTTCATCAGTAAACAATGGAGATGTCAAATCAAGCTTTATCATGCTATTTAAATCTAGAGGTCTTCGTATCAACAAACGGACGAAGACAGACATTCAGGGTTCTTTTCTCAATAGATGAGGATTCTATTGCCTTTCTACAAGTGCACACAAGTTCACCAATATGTGTAAATGCACATATGTGGGTGTATGTTTGTCTACCCTGCATTTCTCCCTCACTCATGTGCCTCAGATGATGGAATGCAAAGCAAACACACAGACACACACATTTTTCACATGTTTTATGGGGACTTTGCATTGACGCAATGATTTTTAGACTGTATTCTGTCCATTTACTCCAAATATTTTCAAAATAGTTAATTCTGTATGATTTATGAGCCTTTTTCCTCTTGTAACCAAGAAAAAATGTAACCAAAGGTCAAAAATTACTGGTATCACATGCTACCAAATGTCCCCACAATGTTATGAATACCAGAACCTCACATACACACACTCACACATACCCATGCACACACTAGCAGACATGGGGTGAAGAGTGTGAGGCATGTAGTGAAAGCTTGTGTTAATTTCCTGTGGCAACAGAAAGGATCTTCTGTGTGCACTGCATTTAACAATGGGTTAAAGGGTAACTCAGGCCACGTGATTCAGATGAAGGCAGAAATGCCCTCAGTTGTTTTTTTGCTGCACTATATTTACGCTATTCGTTTGGCATTGCTGACATTTTTTTGCTCAAGGAAATCGTTGATTGATTTGTTTGAGGCTTAACAAAGTATGACGTACTTGATGGTGTGCCAGATGTGATTCAAGCTACTGGTAAATCTGAGATGAAGGAGTGAGGTTCTGCTGCATGTCAGCCACAGACATCTACTTTTTGGCCCAATTTTGATTTTGTTCATTAAAATAAAATACACACTACATTAAAAGTGCCATGAAATAAAAATCTGGATATACCTAGACTGATATAACTAATCCCAGCAAACAATTTTGTGTTTAATAGATGTCTAATAAAAATCTAAACGTAGTCAGCTTGGCTAAAACGAGGCTAAACTTGGGCTGTCAGTGAAAATCTAATAGACATATATAGAATTGCCCAAAACTAGACTAGACAGACTTTGTATGTGTAGTCATTCATTTCTGTTTATATGATGACTAGTCTAGTTTTGGCCTATTATTTTTGTGATTGTTTATTTATTACAGAACAAAGCCAGCATACATAGCTTATTTATAAGCAAGGGTTTGTGTTAAAGGAAAATAAATAAGAAATTAAATAAATAACAAAAGACAGGAAAACAAAAATAAAAAAAACTCTGGGGTGAGAAGTGACCTTTATACGCCTCTAATATAATATTATTTATCTTTCAGTATGCTTTAGTTTATCTAGTTATTATATAAGAAAGTGTCTCAATAAATTCAGACCATACTTTGATTGTTTGGGTGGTTTAGCTCTTTTAATTATTGCTGTAGAACATTCTAACAATGCAATATTTTTTTAGTTCAATAAGCCACATTTTATCCACTGGGAATGTGGGTTCATGATAATTTTAAACATAACCTTCTTGGCTGCAGTTAGTTCAGTATGAAATATCCTACGTTGGTACATGTTTAAGTTAAGATCATAATCATCATTCAAACAGATATTGGGGTATTTAGGAATAAATGTATCACAAAATTCTGATGTAATTTGAAAGACCTTATCCCAAGTTTTGGCCTTTTCTTAGACGTCTATTAAGCCCAAATTTAGCCTTGTTTTAACCAAGACAACTATGTTTAGACGTCTGTTAGACATCTTTTAAAAACAAAAAATTCTTGCTGGGATATAACTATTACTGAATAATATGAGTTCAGAACATTGAAATGACACACAGTGAGCTTCAAACACTGATGTTTCCTCATTCTCATGTAAGGCTGTACTCACACTATGTACAGTTGTGTTGAACCAGGACAAAGCACGCTTGTCCCCCCTCCCGTCTCCCCTGATGGCCCGCACTCACATTACATTCGGGCCTGGGCACGCTTACGACATCGATGACGCGCTGTTCAGTTTAGGATGAGAAGCGCTCTCGCTCAGCACAGTGGAGATTTCTTTAGTTATATCGTTTAAGTCGTTTGATATGCGGTGACGCAGTCAAATATTTCGCCAAACAGATCAGCCACTTTTGATGCTTATAAAGTCCTCGTGCTGCAGGAATAAGGAAGTTTGCTGAAGGTGCAGCTGTCGTGCAGTGAGGGGTTTGCGTCTTTAATAAACTACGACAGTTTGCGTTCATTGAACAGCACGAATGATTAATTAATCCATATGATACAGTCCCTTAAAAGTCACGTCTGGCTTTCAGTTTCGGGCTTAGGCACGCTTGCACTCACACTGCAAGTGTACCGCGCCTGAGCCCAAGTGAACCGTGCTCAGGCCCACCTCTTCCAACCGGGCCAGGGCCGGCCAAGTGAACCGTGCTTGAGCACTCACACTTCTCAAACGATCCGGGAAACGGGCCTGGGCACGGTTCGAATAGCATAGTGTGAGTACGCCCTAAATGTGCCTTGCAGTCTTTGCACTTTACATTATTCTAACAATGCTTGACTGCATTTACACTAGTGTGTTTTCATTTTAAAATGTCGCTTTAAAATGAAAAGGCTCCTCATCTCGTCAGTATTTGCATTTAAAGGGCACCTATGATGAAAATCATCTTTTGGAAGCTGTTTGGACAGAACTGTGTGTAGGTATAGTGTGTCCACAGTCATATTGGTGTAATAAAAAGACACCAATATGTCTAAAACACAATACATGTGACCATTCACGTTCACTGAGCATGGCCATATTTCATCGGCATTCATGTGTGCCATCTATCAGTTACAAAAAAAGTTATATGAGAATGGTTTGATGAATCAGGTAGCAAACGCAATAGTGCAGAAACCCAGAAGATGGTTTTGTTTTCAAAAGTCTGTGTTTTCCTCCATTTGCACTGAAATAGAACTCATTTCCAAACTAAAATGGGGTCTTCAGCAATTTGAAAACACTGGAGCTGCTAGAGTAATGTGGATGTCACACATAACCATGACAAAACTTACATAGTAAACATAGTAGTGTAAATGGCGGGATGGCATGGTGGCGCTGTGGGTAGCTTTGTCGCCTCATAGCAAGAAGGTTGCTGGTTCGAGCCCTGGCTGGGTCTGCTGGCATTTATGTGTGGAGTTTGCATGTTCTCCCTATGTTCACGTGGGTTTCCTCCAGGTGCTCCTGTTTCGCCAACAAGTATAGGTGAACTGGGTTAAATTGTCCGTTGTGTATGTGTGTATGTCCTGGTCCTCCTGATTGGGGGTTGAGCGTTGGGCTAATGACTCGTAAAAATTAGATGTTAAGAAACACTAATATGGTGTGGCCAAATATCAACTTCAATATAAAAGGCCCTGGGAGTAAGTGAGTGTAAACGACACATGTGAGTGCTTGAGGGCACTTCTGCAGTAATATGTTTAACCAAAGAATGAGGAACGCTCAGTATGGCCACCACAGTGAATGAAGTCCCGCCTTCTGGTCGAATTAGCCAATCATGAGTCTTTATAGCCACACAACTCTGTGGGGGAGGGGTTTGTGGAGATTCGCAAACCCTGTTCCTTAGTGATGACTATGTTCCTGTGTTGATTTTGACAGGAAAAAAAGAAACAGCACAGCATATCCCATCACATATAATGCTCTTCCAGTCTTTTCCTCCAGTCTTTTCTTATGTTTTGTTTCTGTACTTTTAGTGTTTATACTGTAACTGTGTCCTCTGTCCTCCTCCTAATCATTGCACATGGGCAGTAGCTGGGGCACACTGGAAATTATGTTTTGAATGTAATTAGTGCTTAAAGGGCACCTATTTTACCCCTTTTTCAAGATTTAAGAAAATACTATTGTGTGTCCACAATGTGTCTGTAAAGTTTCAGCTCAAAACACCCATTAGATTGTTTATTATACCTTTCAGAAGTTTCTGCTTTGAACAATATGTGGCTGTTTTTGTTGCCTCTGCCTTTAGTCCTCTCCACCCACCGTTCCCACATGCCTGTCAGTGTGTCTCTGTCAGATAAACAGCACAGTGACAGAGATGAAGGAAGGGATGGAAGGAAAAGGGAGGGATTTTAATCCTATTTTAATGGCAGGAAATCTTTAAAAAATATATATTGTCTTTATATCACTTCAATATGACTGTGGACACACTATACCTACACACAGTTCTGTCCAATCAGCTTCCAAAAGATGATTTTCATCATAGGTGCCCTTTAAGCAGCAACAGTAATGGAACAGATCATTTCAGATTTTTGTAGCTGATTTGAAATAAGTCATTTTATTTACGAGTTCAGCGAGCGGTTTTCAAGATTTTAGGGTTTTGACATTCATTTAGATAGGGCTTTTGTCTTGGATGAGCTGAATGGGGACATTGCAAATATGACCACTGAGAGAACAGGCTTTTCATGAAAGGGACTTTGGTTTTACTCAGAGTTGAACATTCTTCAACTGTCGGCAAATTTCAAAAATGCAGAGTATACAACACTTTCAGCACCTCCTCATGCTGCTGGTTCTAAAAAACTCAATAGACAAAATATGCTCACCATGGGAAAAAAACGCTTCGGTGGACACAAGGTCTTAATAACAAAATAAATGATAAAAGTTACAGTGTAAAAATACGTTAATAAAGCACATGTTTGATTTGTTTGGCGCACAAGCACTGCAATTCACAAGCATTACGTCGACAAGTGAGGTTATTAAAATTACACTGTTATAGCTCGATTACAAAGTGTATTTGAGACTATAGATTGTATAGATCTGATGATGTGAGACTATAGATTGAATGAACCCATTTTCTTTGCAAGAATCATTGACATCACAGAACAGAATAGTTCTTTTGGCAATATCCCGAACATTGTTTAAGCATTCGATTTCATGCATCACTCAATGGAAGAGAGCCTCTTGTGAGCATGTATGAACGTCATATCTTCTCGATTTTTCATGGCATAAATGTTCTTCACACAAAAATTAGTCTGGAGTTTTTCATGGACAATGAAGAGGGTCAGGGAGGGTCTCACTTTTCAAGATTCATTACAAGCTGTTTACGCTTTAGCAAATTAAATAGTGAATAAAATTCTTAGGTATATTATAGCTCCTATTAAACAACAGCGATGGCAACTGAGAACAAATTATAAACTGGAAGCCCTTGTGGATCATATTCATTTATGAAAAGAAGTGTCGAATATGCTCACTTTTGAATCTTAAATATAAATATAAATTATATATATATATATATATATATATATATATATATATATATATATATATATATATATATATTATATATATATATATATATATATTATATATATATATATATATATATATATATATATATATATATATCGGCCACTTTATTAGGTACACCTGTCCAACTGCTCATTAACGCAAATTTCTAATCAGCCAATCACATGGCAGCAACTCAATGCATTTCGACATGTAGACATGGTCAAAATGATCAGCTGAAGTTTAAACTGAGCATCAGAATGAGGAGGAAAGGTGATTTAAGTGATTTTGATTGTGGCATGGTTGATGGTGCCAGACGGGCTTGTCTGAGTATTTCAGAAACTGCTGATCTACTGGGATTTTCATGCACAACTATCTCTAGGGTTTACAGAAAATGGTCTGAAAAAGAGAAAATATCCAGTGAGTGCAGTTCTTTGAGGGCAAATGCCTTGTTGATGCCAGAGGTCAGAGGAGAATGGCCAGACTGGTTCGAGCTAATAAAAAGGCCACAGTAACTCAAATAACCACTCGTTACAACCGAGGTATGTAGAAGAGCATCTCTGAATGCACAACACGTCCAACCTTGAGGCAGATGGGCTACAGCAGCAGAAGACCACACCGGGTGCCACTCCTGTCAGCTAAGAACAGGAAACTGAGGATACAATTCTCACAGGCTTAGCGTTGCCTGGTCTGATGAGTCTCAATTTCTGCTGCAACATTCGAATGGTAGAATCAGAATTTGGTGTCAACAACATGAAAGCATGGATCCAATCTGCCTTGTATCAACGGTTCAGACTACTGGTGGTGGTAATGGTAATAGTGTGGGGGATATTTTCACACTTTAAGCCCATTAGTACCAAATGAGCATAGTGTCAACGCCACAGCCTACCTGAGTATTGTTGACCATGTCCATCCCTTTATAACCAGAGTGTTCCCATCTACTGATGGCCATAACGCGCCATATCATAAAGCACAAATCATCTCAGACTGGTTTCTTGAACATGACAATGAGTTCACTGTACTCAAATGGCCTCCACAGTCACCAGAGCTCAATCCAATAGAACACCTTTAGGATGTGGAGAACGGGAGATAGGATCATGGATGTGCAGACATGTCAAAATGGACCAAAATATGGACCAACATCTCTGAGTACCTTGTTGAATCTATGCCACGAAAGATTAAGGCAGTTCTGAAGGTAAAAGGGGGTCCAACTCCGTATTAGAAAGGTGTACCTAATAAAGTGGCCAGTGAGTGTGTGTGTGTGTGTGTGTGTGTGTGTGTGTGTGTGTGTGTGTGTGTGTGTGTGTGTGTTGTGTTTGTGTAAGTGTGTGTGTATATATATATATATATATATATATATATATATATATATATATATATATATATATATATATATATATATATATATATATATATATATTTTTTTTTTTTTTTTTTTTTTTTTTTTTTTTTTTAATAATGCAAAGTTGACTTCTTTTTTATAAGCGGTGGATGGATGAAGGAATGAATTTATCAAACTAAACATGTCATGTAAAGTTCATTGAACCCGCCGTCTACCTTCATTGCTTTTTAAAACTCACTGATGCCTGTGTATAGGTCACTGAAGAGGTGTGCCATAAGAGATGCGATGTGTACATTCTCATCTTTCATCAACAGATTTATTTGAAGGAGTTGTCGAGTCTGTGCCCTAGCAAGTCTGGAGTAGCAGCTTTTCAGTGTGCTATCAAAACACAAGTCACGTTTTTCCCATTAACAGAGAACCTTGTTTTATGAGTTCAAAACAAGAGCCCATCCTATAGTCCTGCTGTTTGTATATCTTTCACCCATAGGGTATGTGTGCATAGAAATTGTCTGAAGGCTAGATTAGATGGTAACTTGCACATGGCAAACATTGTTAATGCAAAAATATGAACGTACAGTTTAATATCATAACCAGAGCGCGTCTCAGCTGTGGAATAGACCTTGATCAGTTTTTGCAGCGGTGGTTTGGTATATGGGCTGGCGGAGGAGCGATATTACTGACATAACCCAAACAGCTGTCTCAAATCTGCATTATGATATATGCCTGCTAGCATCTGATAAAAAACAATGCCATCTGTACAAAGGATGAATTTCTGAGCATCATACTCGCAGCCAAGGCCTCCAATTCACCATCCGATCAATACTAACCGTATTTGTCAATTAGCGCTCAGCTCCAACACCTAGAGCTGCCTTCCCAGACAGTTTTTTAAGGCGTCATAGACCTTTTCCTGAAGCGAAGGCTGATACACAGTAGGTAGTGTATAATTATGCTGTCTTCTTGGATACCGCACAGCATTGTGTGTGTCCTTCATGCATAAAGCGATCCCAGAATACACTGCGACAAGCTCTGTGGTAAAAAATCCGCAATTCATCAATTTTAAATATAGTCATAGTGGATAATGCGAAGCACAACATATCTCATAATGCTCTGCAATAATCTCAGTGCAAGAAAATCGAATGTAACCCGAGTCGCATCTTTCAGGCACTTTCTGTGAGAAGTGATGCACGTTGGGATGCTCTGGTCTCCATAATATGTTCAGAAGTTGGGATGTAACTTATATCTAATGAACCGAATGACCTGTAAAGCTTTTCTGTATCCCATTAGAGACTGTGAAGGTTTACATGACCGTTATTGTGCTGAACTACAGTGATCCACTTTACCAACCACCAGACTGGAGCTATTCTGACAGGGCCTGATTTATTCACTCGTTTGCCCAGGTTCGCCACTGCTGTTGTGCTGTTTGTCCAGATGATTTCTGGTTCACGTCTACCTCTGGCCTGTCATCTTTCATGACATGCTGTGGTCCAATAGTCATAATTATTGTATGATTCTGGAACACCCCCCAGTTTCTGGCTGTGGACACCATTGAGTTACCTGCAGGCAATCCTGAATCGACAAGATCTTGTGGTCCGGCTTTTTCAGCCTAACCTCACATGACACTGTGTCCACTGGGTGGACATTAACTGGTTGATATACACAATGTACCTAGAGGAGAAGTAAACTTTTAAAGGATAAAAAACTTCTCTGGTTAATGCTTGTTTTTTGGATTTAAATAATCATAAATAAAGTATTGGCAGTTTTATGTACATAAAAAAAGTGTATTCCCTTAAAGATTACAAATGATATAATGAAATATATTATGAAAACTGTCATTAGTATCGTAATGTAATCTCACCATGTTTTTGATTATTTTTATATTACTTTTGACCTAAGTTGTTTATAATTTAACATAATGAGGCTGTCAGAAAACTTTATGTAAGCTACAGTATATTTGGTCAAAAGATATATAAAAGCCATAAAGAAATTTCCACCCAAGTTTCAGTTCACATTTGTCGTCTTTTGTCTAGGATGGCCCAGAAACTTACAATATATAATTGTATTTAAAAACAAAGAAAAAAAACATACCTTGGTCTGACTTGCTTTGATCTTTATCACATCTTTAACCATTTTCCCCCTTAAAAACAACTTGTGGCCCATTTCTACTGAGTGGTACGGTACGGTATGGTACGGTTGGGTACGCTTTTATGGTCGTTTCCACTGTCAAAAGGTACCTTAAAGCAAACTGTATTATACCACTTTTAGGTACCCTTTCGGAAAAGTACCTAGCACAAACAAAGGGGTACCAAAAGGCGGAGCAAGACACACAGCAGAACGCTATTGGTTTACAGAGATATGTCACTAGCTCATGGACAAGCAGGAGAATGAAAACAAAGGAACCGCCATTTTAAAAACACAGCCGAGACATTACACCATAATAATACAGTATATACATACAATAACGAGCCATGGTCGAACCCAAGCTTAAACAAACCTTGTTGTCGTCTTGATGAACAGCCACAAAGCCAAGAAGAAGAGCAGAATCTACCCTGTGCCCCATAGTTGTTTTCAAGGCTGTCTAAAGCGCGAGCAGTTTCATTTTCTCAGCATCTATATTTGAAATAATGAACATCTTGAGCTGATGATAATAACCTGCGCTTGATTATTGAAGTGCTTCTGACACCAGATCCTTTCAGAAACGGATAAACGCGAGAGTGACGCGCAAAAAAACTAAGTAGAAGCCTGACAAAACAAAGGAGCAAATGATTGTTTCAGCAACCTAAAACATGAACAAACTGCCATGTTTAACTACTGCGTGTTGTTTTTGAACTCAACTAAAGAACTAAATGTATGCTGTGTGCAATTGTTCTGCAATTGGTTACATATCGGAGACTTTATTTATTTTATATAATTGCAGATGTTCTGTTGGCTTCATCGAGCATGGACCTTCAGCATGCACTGGGGCGGTTTGCTGCAGAGTGTGACGTGGCTGGGATGAGAATCAGCACCTCCAAGTCCGAGGCCATGGTGCTCCACTGAAAAAAGGTGGTTTGCCATCTCTAGGTTGGAGGAAATTCCTTACCCCAGGTGGAGGAGTTCAAGGGTTTTGTTCACGAGTGAGGGAAGGATGGAACGTGAGATTGACAGGCAGATTAGTGAAGCGGCAGCAGTAATGCGGTCAATGTACTGGTCTTTGTGTTAAAGAAGGAGCTGAGCCGAAAGGCAAATCTCTCGATTTACCAGTCAATCTACGTTCCTACTCTCACCTATGGTCATGAGCTTTGGGTCATGACCGAAAGGACAAGATCTCAGATACAAGCGGCCAAAATGAGTTTCCTTCGCAGGGTGACAGGGCGCACCCTTATAGATAAGTTGAGGAGCTCTATCACCCGGGAGGAGCTCAGAGTAGAGCCGCTGCTCCTCCACATCGAGAGAAGTCAGCTGAGGTGGCTTGGGCATCTGTTTCGGATGCCTCCTGGACGCCTACCTAAGGAGGTGTTCCAGGCATGTCCCAGGCAAGACCCAGGACACCCTGGAGGGACAATGTCTCTCGGCTGGCCTGGGAACGCCTCAGGATCCCCCCGGAGGAGCTGGAGGAAGTGTCTGGGGAGAGGGAAGTCTGGAGTTCCCTCTTAAGACTGTTGCCCCCGTGACCCGGCCCCGGATAAGCGGATGAAATTGACATGACAGTAGGCTATTTCGCCCTATCATTGATCTGCAGTTATAATCAAATCATGTTCATAGTAAGGTTAGTAATGAACATTTAGACAAGTATTTATGTGTATAAAGTATCTGTTTTGTGAGAAGAGCTTCTCGAACGACCCGTACAGCTTTACTTTGACATTTCCTTGAGCGAGAATGACGTCGACTGAAACATTCTGTCGTACACCACGCTCACCATTGATACCCTTTTGGCAGTGGAAACACAAGCCTGATAAAGGTGATCCGTACCGACCCGTACTGTGCTGTACCAGTCAGTGGAAACGGACCATAACTGGCTATTGTGGTATTTACATATTATTGTTCTTAGGTTGTTTTGATTACTTGTCTTCATTTGAATGTCATTTTTTGGATAAAAACATCTGCAAAATAAATGTAAAACACTACTTTTGCTACTTTTCACAACAATTTTTATATTGGATAAATAAAAATAAATTTTATGGTGTTCTTTGCACACCTCGAAACACTTTTACCATAGTGCTTGATTTGTAAATGTATACATTTTAGACATTTAAATTACATGGCTTTTCAAATAGAGTAAACTTGCTCTGTAGCCCATCTGGTATAACATTGGACTTGACTGTCCTTGTAAATTGGTCTAAGTGCTGGGTCAAAATATTTAGCAGTACCCAAAAACGTCCATAAAGCGTTCAAAACCATTCAGGACATCCTCAAACATGGTGACCATTTTAAATCGGAAAGCACCTCACATTTTCTTCAAACTGTTTTTTTATACCAATAGAGAACATATTTCATCCCTAAATAGACTATAATAGGGAAATGTGTATGCCCATGTTGAACTGAGAACACTGAAATACGAGCTTAGCAGAAATCTGTCTGTCTTCAGATGAATGTGGAATCACACCCAGTTAAAACTCAAACAAAAATCCAGCCGGCCGGTTTAACCACTGTACACCACACACTCCCAGTTTACACTCTGTATTACCCAAACACAGATGGAAAAAAAGATTGCGTAAGAGACAACAAGGCACCGACCCATTAAAAACTGTACCAAACCATGCAAGTCATTCGGTTTCACTTCTCTGTTGTTTCACGCCAGTGCTAAAATTAGCAAGCCATTTATTCCACTGCAAATGGTTACATCTTACTCATACTTCATACATGTGGCCTTAACCATTCATGGTGAAAAACTGCTCTTCAGTCAATCTTGTTCTAGACTTTTTTAGACTCTTTTAGGTGGTTATAGTTTATATTTAGATTAGCAAGCTAAAGCAGTAGCTCTTTTCAGGAAGTCCCCTTAAATGTAACAGATAGGCCTCAGGTACTGGTCTTCTGACACATAACTGAACCTCCTTTTGTTGTACACATCAAACAGAGCACAAAGGCAGGCAGTGACTCAGTTGGGGGCAGGTCTCAGAGGCTGGCTTTCTCTGGCTGCCTCGTGGGCTCTGGTAATTGTTTTCCTGTCGCCTGTAACCTTCGGCTGGCTAAAATTCCCAAGAGGCCATTGGCTTCATGGCATTTGTCATATTAATGACACAAATGTGTGCATCAGATGTCAGGACATACTGTAACTTGCGCTTTAGGGTCTACATCACATTCAGGACAAATGCACGGCAGTTAGCGCATGTAGATTAGCATGTAACAATTATCCTCAGGTTAGATGGGGCGGGATAATATGATGGAACATATCTAGATCACATACAAATGTATATGTCTTTACATATAGGATGTGGTTCATTAGGTTTAACAATACATCATATACTGTACATTAATGGTGAAGAGTGTTAAGGGTCAGTAAGATTTTCTTAATGATTTTTTTAATGAAGCTTTTTTTGTGCTCACTAAAGGCTCGTTTATACTGTACTTCTGCGTCAATGATCACCGTGACCCATGGCGCCTGCCTTGCGCGTAGCCATGCGTTTATACTTCTGCGTGCTGTTTGTGTTGCTCTGCAATAACACTTCCGAAATGCTAGCTGGCAGTAGGTTATGTCATGTTCCTCTGTATCGAGTTTCTTTGCCGGTGTTTTGTTTAGTTTGACAGCTACCTTATTGTACCAGTAGCTAAAACTCACTCATTCAGAGGCAGGAACCGGCGGACATGCAACTATTTAAATTATATGGTAAACACAAAACCACAGTTTCCAACCAGAGCTAATTCACAGTACTCGACACTTGTAAACACCCGCTCCTAACAGGTTCACACGACTCTCGGTCACACTGGTCACAGCTACCAATCTGACCAATCACAGAGCTTGCGCTATGCGTCATTGCGACATGTAGTTACATTTTATGATGTCAGCCATGGCAAGAGCTATGTACGCTTGATGCAGAAGTATAAATCAGCCTTAAGGCCAGATTTGTTTGATGAAAACACTGTGAAATAGTATTACTATTTAAAATAACTGTTTTTTTTTTTTATTTATTTGTATATACTTACAATTGTAAGTTGTGTCGGCAGTTGTCATTAATTATTCATCAGAAATCTTTTAAGAATTAGGATTTGCTGGTCAAATTTTTCTTATTTTTTTTTTTTTTATCAATGTTCTAAACGGTTTTGCTACTTAATTTTTAAACTGTAACATTTATAATCATAAGTATTCAATTTATGACACAATTACTTAACATAAATTAGATAGAAAGAGAAAATATCTACCAAAATGAACTGGCATTGTGTATTATAGAACGCATATAAAATCATTTTTACAAGTTTCTACACTTAATTTATAAATTACTTCATAAAAGTTTAAAGTTATTTATTGTTATCAGTTGATAAAGCCATATTTTAATAACCTTTATTGAATTAAAGCATTTAATGATGCAAATCAATAAAGATTTACACTACTATGTTGAAAGGCCTAACAACTTAGAACACAGCCCAGCAAGCATTTTTTGTTTTTAAAAGATGTCTAATAGTCGTCTAAACATAGTTGTCTTGGCTAAAACAAGGCTAAATTTGGGCTGTCAGTGAAAATCTAATAAATGTTTAAGAATAGGCCAAAACTAGTCATCAAATAAACAGAAATGAATGACTACACATATAAAGTCTGTCTAATCTGTATATTTGACGAGTTTAGTTTTGGGCTATTCTTAGATATCTATTAGATTTTCACTGACAGCCCAAGTTTAGCCTTGTTTTAGCCAGCTGTCTACATTTAGATGTCTATTAGACGTCTATTAAACACAAAATTGTTTGCTGGGAGAGTTGAGTAAACCCTTGTAAAATTTTACAGAGCCAGACAATCAGTACAATCATCTCATTATCATTCTAGTGCTTTAAGTATATAACGGGATCAATGAAGCTACGAACTGCTACTAAATTCTCTAATATGTAATAATGCTACTCTCCTTGTTGAGTCGAAAACAAAACTATCACAATTAACTAAGAATCATTCCTTAGTTATCTTTTTGTCTAATCTAAATCAAGAGGGACCTTTTTGCTTTATACACCACATGATGCCATTTATAATTTCAACTCACTTTTCTCCTGAAGCTAGAATAACACATGCTGCTCTTTTGCTCCACCCTCCCTAAATCGTGTAATAGACTGTCAAATACTCATATATCAGCCAGTCATCCTGTCTGCTCCTCGGCCACCCCCGACAGGCTCACCTTTATGCTGATGATGGAGATGGCACAGGTTGGGGGGGTGGCAGAGGTGGGTGATGGAGAGAAAAAGAGAGAGATAGAGCATCTCCATCAGGCTGCCAGCCAGAGCCAGTGATTAATTCCAGCAGATGCCTGGTATTTGCCTCTGAACGTGGGGGTGTGAAGCACTCTCTCTCTCTCTTTTTCTGTACCCAGGCTAGCTGGCAGATCTTAATGAAATATTAACCAGCAGGAGATAGACCGAGCAAACGAGGACAGACACAGGCGTGGGCTTCGGCGTAGGTGCGGGGAGAACCGGCCTTTCGTAACAAGGAGAAACCCCCGCCACATATACATGCAGACACGAGGCAATAACACATCAGGTTAGACAAGCTACCCAGGCTGTCCTGGATGTCCCACATCTTCCACCCCCTTCCCTGGTAAGGAAACACCCTCCCACTACTCTTGTTAAACTTATAAGTGAGTCACAGACTGCCATCCCGATTCCCGAACAGAGCATCTGGTTATATAAAGTTGTTGATCATTAGAAGGACGACATTCGCCTACATCACTCTTTAAAGTCAGTGTGAAATCAAAATTTATAACGTTTATTTTGCTAGTGCACATCGTTATTCTTTATGTGAACAATTAATCTGTGCAAGTTAATCCACTCAAAAAAAGTTTGTTTTGGTCTTCTTTATTCGAAGTCTGACCATTCCTCGTTTAGAGTGGTAGTCCTTCTCTGTTGATGTCAGTTTGACAGCAACATAATCCTGTTTCTGTTTATTTTTCCGAAATTAATTCATTTGTTAAGTGGTGTGATGAAAACTTTTTAAAAGAAATACGAAAAAAAACAAAGAAAATAATCTTTGATCCCAAGTGTGTTGTCGAGCATTTACCAGTGTTTGTACATAATCAAGAAATATCTCAGGTACAGTCAAACAAGTATTTGGGAATTTACATAGATGGGTCTCTTACATGGGACACTCACGTAATTGTATTTGTGAAAAGCTTTACCAAAGACTTTATTTTCTATGAAGGTTATGGTTCTATGGTGTTGACTAGAAAATCATGTACTTATTTTATCTGGCTGTATTTGAGAGTGTCATCAGGTAAGGTCTATCTACATGGTATGGTAATCTTTCTTTCTTTCTGTGTTTTTAAATATTATCAGAATTGCTATAAGACTAATAGGATCAGAAACCTTCCCAGTATTCAAACCCTCTACAGGCAATGCACTCTGAGTAAAGTGGAAAGAATTCTGAACAATCCATCTCATGTACACTTCCCATGTTATGATCTTTTACCTTTTTGTAGAAGATACAGAATCTTCCACTGGAAGCAGAATAGACCTAAGAACTCAGTGTCATTCAGACTGTTGTTCTGTCATTCAGAACACTGATCGATGGTGTGCATATGTTTTTCTTTGTGTATGTAATTCTTTTGCATGTTTGTTTTTATCATTTTTATTGTGTCAGAACTTGCTGAAGTGCTCTGTGAGTCCACAGAAATTTCCCCTTGAGGGACAATAAAGTATACAAACAAACATTCTCTTAACCACGCCCCTCTCACAGTTAATTTGCTACAAAGGAATAATGCAGAAAAAAGCCCCACCCCCTACTCAATATCCATTTCAGTTGGAAGTATATCAATACTGTATACTGAAATAAAGCAAATGACTAAGTTGGTATGAAGCAGAAGTTAAGATTGTCTTATTTTTCCCTATCCTTATATACAGCCAGTTGAAATGATTTCTGAAATGAGATCAAAATCTAGGGTGGTAGATGATTTCATCCTTTGGGAAACAATTGGATCATTGGAAGATGGCCGTTGCTAACTAAATATAGGAAGATTTGAATGTCAGTTTACACAGTTCGGAAGAAATACTGACCTTTGCCCCCTTCTGGAAATTATACCTAACCACCATATTGAATATTGCTAATTGCTGTGATGCCGTGACCGATTTCTGTAGAGGCCTGGCAGAAACGAGACACGCACTGATGGCCCTGACCTAAAGGCATTCCATGTGACCAAATGTTAAAAAAATTAATTTCAAAGGGGGAGGAAAGATTATGGTATTTGTTTAAGGATTATGAGGGGAGTTTTTGACGACACGGTGGCTCAGTGGTTAGCACTGTTGCCTCACAGCACGAAGGTTGCTGGTTCGAGTCCCAACTGGGCCAGTTGGCATTTCTGTGTGGAGTTTCCATGTTCTTCCCGTGTTGGCATGGGTTTCCTCCGGGTGCTCCGGTTTCCCCCACAATCCAAAGACATGCGCTTTAGGTGAATTGAATAAACTAATTTTACCATAGTGTATGAGTTTGAATGATTTTGTGTGGGTGTTTCCCAGTACTGGGTTGCAGTTGGAAGCACATTCGCTGTGTAAAACATGGATAAGTTGGTGGTTCATTACACTGTAGCGACCCCTGATGAATTAAGGGACTAAGCAGAAGGAAAATAAATGAATGAAGGCATTTTTTTTACTTAATAATAAAGTGCACAAATACATAGTTTATAGCAAGCATCATTACAGTAAATTATAAAATAAGAAGAGTAAATTTAGATTTACCATATAAAAATAAGGGTGACGCAGTGGGTAGTGCTGCCGCCTCACAGCAAAAAGGTCGCTGGTTCGAACCTCGGCTGGGTCAGTTGGCATTTCTGTGTGGAGTTTGCACGTTCTCCCTGCGTTCGTGTGGGTTTCCTCCAGGTGCTCCGGTTTCCCCCACAATTCCAAAGACATGCGGTACAGGTGAATTGGGTAGACTAAATTGTCCATAGTGTATGTGTGTGAATGAGTGTGTATGGATGTTTCCCAGAAATGGGTTGCAGCTGGAAGGGCATCCGTTGCGTAAAACATGTGCTGAAAAAGTTGGTGGTTCATTCCGCTGTGGCGACCCCAGATTAATAAAGGGACTAAGCCGAAAAGAAAATGAATGAATGAATATAAAAAAAATAAGAAGAAGAATTTTTGATTTCACGCCAACTTGAAGACAAATGTGCATTGAAATCTGAACTAGCCAGTTTTTGGTCATTATAATATAGTTTATTGCAAGATCAGTCAGAAGATGCAACGTGCATTTGATATTCCTGTTCTAACTGTGAATGTTATTCTGAAGAGATGTTTTATATTATTATTTTTTGATGTAATCTTTCATCATCGCTCTAATAACCTGCTGCACCTGCGAAACGACTTCTCCACTGACATCACAAAGCCTGCTTACTCAATAAACTGCTTTTGTGAGAACGCTCAGAAATGAAAAACACTGCTAATTCACAAGTCTTTAACATGTCTATCACATTATTTTCACACCATTAAATTAGCCTGTTGAAAATTTCGACAAGTCACCAGAGGAATTTCTGGTTTTTGATCAGTATTGGGTAATAGGCCACCATTAAATAGGTGTAATTGATTGCAAGGTGCAAGTAATTGACTTTTTTGTGAAGCCAAAATTAAAAAGTGATTCTTTTGTGACATGTGTCCTGTCCTTGGATGTATCAGTAATATTTTAACATAGTAAAAGGGTCTAGCAATGTCTCAACGTGTTTTGCAACAGGTTCAACTCAGATTCAGTGACATCGTTATATTAATGGTGAAAGTACAGCTCAATGTGTTATAGTCTAAAGTCTTAATTATATTTTGTGCGATTTGTGGAATTTTTAAACAACAGCCCAACACACTAAATGTGTTCTTCCGGCCCTCGCAGTCTCGTTTTCATTCGCGTTAAATTCAAATTGCGTCTGCTCTGACTAAGTCTATTGAGTCAGCAAAGTTACATCGATCTCCCTGCCAAAGCCACGGCGCAGTCCCTGCTCTTCTCCTCAATTTACCGAGCATCAGTACACCACCGGCGTCCGGAGAGCCTGCTGCAGCGCTTATTTGCATGGGTGTCGGGAGTTGAGTGACAGAGAGGATCCCTGTGTATCGAGTCCGGGACATCCCCCAATTAAACAGATCTCCTCTCTCCTCTGTCAGCACCCACCATCCATCAGTGCCAACTCGCCGGCCGTGCACCGAATAGCCAAGTGTCATTCCTTAACCAATAGAGTTTAATTCTAATTCTAAATATAAAACTACAGGGAATGGGGATAAATGTGTAGGCTATTAATGGAGTAACGCGTGATTTATTGATTGATTTGTCATGCAAAATATAAACAAATAAGCTGTCTAATGCTGTTTTAAGTTGTAGCAAAAATAATAAGATTACATAATAAACTAATCAGATTTAACAATGTAGGTTTATCATTAAAAAGAATAACCCTACATTTAGACTACGTGTATAGCATGCGTACATGCATATTGTTTAAATACACATCAACGTGTTGCACAAAACAAAACAACCGTTGTGCTCTTGTGGAAAACTGCGCTGTACTGCATGTGAGAATTTATTCAGCTCATAATATAAGCAGTAGGCTATACTTCTAAACGAATAAGCGTTTCCCTGCATATGCAACGTAAAGCATTACTTTCTGTTCGTTAGAATAAGCGCAGCTTTCGGGAAAACGAACTGCAGCGAATTAACGTGTCCTGAGTTTGATATAACTTAATATTTACGTGCAATTGTCCGTTGAAACCATTGGCTCTGTTGTTTAGGTATTGAGGAAAAAGTTCTCTCTCATAAATCTTGGAACGGGCGAGGCAGCATAGTGCTGACATTAGTTATTGTGCGGAGCTCTGGACTTCAATTGCACCCAAGCCTCCGTTTCACTGCCAAGCGCCGATCAGCTACATCAGGAAACTCCAAATAAGGGCATGGAAGTGGAAACCCACCGGAATCATGCCTTATGTAGTCACGACCTTATATGGCAGGGCGGAGCGCGATCTTCCGGCCAGGGCTCTGCTACAGCGCAGACGGGAAACCCGAACATTTAGCGAGACTTTTGAGGAGAAAAGGAAGACTTGCGCTGCCGTTTCTCTCCGAGAGACACTGCGCTTACCAGGCATTGATTTGCTGTGGAGGAGGAACGGGCATCTCCCCTCCATTTAATGCACAGGCTTAATGTTTAAGCTCCCCAATCTGCTTTTTTCCTCTAGGCAAACGTCATGTGTCCTCCACTGCAGTGCCTAAATATGGGCTTCCTCCTAGTCCAAATATGGACATCTACGTCACGGCAAGAGGATATATAAAGGAGTAGGGATTCTCTGAGCAGAGAAAGAGCCTAGAGAGCCCAAGCGATTCAGCACTAGTGCAGAGAGCTGATAGGCAACACGTTGCGATATATATATAATCAAATACATTTTGACACATTAAATAAATGTGACAACTCAATTCAAAACAACAACAGAAACAAAACAACAACCTGGTTTGTTTTTAAAAGTGCAAGTTTGAAGTAGGGAATGAACAGAAGGGATATTCAGAATCTCAGCTATTTTATCTGAGACAGTGGATTTGTTCTGCCTCTTTGGACCGTCACACAGGAGAAGAGGAAGACAAACAAGAAGACAAACTGTGAGAGTGAGGAGATCAACCAGAAAGAAGGGGAGTCAGACATCGCAGCATCTTCACATTTGCCGTCCCAGAGGGGTTAGCTGCTGATTTCTCCAGCACAATTCTCTCCTCTCCGAGCACACTCCAGAGAGATGGCTGCAGCCAAGACAGAGATGCTCCTGCCTGCTCTGCAGATCTCCGACCCCTTGAGCTTCCCTCACTCCCCCACGGATAACTACCCCAAGTTGGAGGAGATGATCATGCTGAACTCTGCAGGGACCCCCTTTCTCAATGCCACAGCACCTGAAGGCGCTGTTTTTGGCTCCGGGGAGCCCGGGGAGCAGTTTGATCACCTTGCTGGAGGTAAGCACTAAATCCCTTTTGATTAAATTGCATGCTGCTTTCATAACTAGATTTGCAAGAGTTTGCTTGTGCATAAAAATGCTGACATTTAAATAAGTAGTAAATGTGTTATAATAAATGTGGTCTTTTAGCTTTCTCTTCATTTAAATATATAGTTATACATGGTGGAGTTATTATAATAATGTGTATAAATGATATTGCATCAATGTAAAGTAAAAATATCATTTAAATCGAAGCTGACAGCAGTCAAAATGTAGTCGCTGTAAAAGCTAAGGAATGAATGAAACATTTAAGAGAATAGTTTCATTTTAAAACCCAGCTTTTCAGTCTTTTAAAGTGCATTTTGAATAAATATAAGCTGTGCAAATGTAAAAGAGGGATATGAGAGTAATATGAAAGAGACTGTCGAGAGAAATGCACATGTAGATGGTTAAAGCTTGCGCTGGCTCTTGTCTCTGAGGGAGATCGGCAAATGTGTGTGCGTGTGTCTGTGTGTGTATGTGTGTTTTGGTGGGGGGTACCCTTTGCGCTCCATCAGCACCTGCTGCTCTGTCTGAGATTGTGGGAAAACACAGTCTCGACAGCCAGCAGGACCCCCCAACTAAATCACCTCTGGGATCATTTATGTGCAGTAAAATAACTGAGTTAACAAGTCATGCAATAGTTTCTAATCCACTCTCTTTCTGTGTTTGTGCTTGCTTTTGCAGATACGCTTTCAGAAATTTCCATGGAGAAACCTCTGGCAGATCAGACCTACTCCACCCAAAGGCTGCCCCCCATATCTTACACAGGCCGTTTCACCCTTGAACCTGCCACCAACTGCAGTAACAGTCTATGGGCTGAACCTCTGTTCAGCCTGGTGAGTGGGCTGGTGGGCATCAACCCACCAACTGCCTCCATCCCGTCCTCAACCTCTCAGGCAACTCACCCATCTTCCTCTTCCACGTCTTCCATCCCCTCTTCGTCCTCGTCATCCACATCCAGCGCCAGTTTGAGCTGCTCCGTCCACCAGAGTGAGCCCAACCCCATCTATTCGGCAGCTCCCACCTACTCCAGTGCCAGCCCAGACATCTTCCCTGAGTCTGGCCCTAACTTCTCAACCACGGTGGGCACCTCACTGCAGTACTCCTCATCAACATATCCCAGTGCCAAGACCTGTAACCCCAGCTTCTCTGTGCCAATGATCCCCGACTACCTGTTTACACAGCAGCAGAGTGAGATCAGCCTGGTGCCACCAGATCAGAAGCCCATCCAGACACAAGCGGGTCAGCAGCCCGCCCTGACACCGCTGCACACCATCAAGGCCTTTGCAACCCAAACGGGTTCTCAGGACCTGAAAAGCGTCTACCAGTCTCAGCTCATCAAGCCCAGTCGCATGCGCAAGTATCCTAACAGGCCAAGCAAGACACCACCCCACGAGCGCCCCTACGCATGCCCTGTGGAGACCTGTGACCGGCGCTTCTCACGCTCAGACGAGCTGACGCGCCACATCCGCATACACACAGGACAGAAGCCATTCCAGTGCAGGATCTGCATGCGCAACTTCAGTCGCAGTGACCACCTGACGACCCACATTCGCACACACACAGGCGAGAAGCCCTTTGCCTGCGAGATCTGTGGCCGCAAGTTCGCCCGCAGTGACGAGCGCAAGCGCCACACTAAGATCCACATGCGGCAGAAGGACAAGAAAGCAGAGAAAGGTGCCGCTGCTGCAGTGCAGAGCTCAGTTTCAAACATTTCCATCTCAGCTTCCTCACCAGTGTCCAGCTACCCCTCTCCCATCACTTCTTACCCCTCTCCAGTCTCCTCTTTCCCATCCCCAGTCAACTCCTGTTACTCGTCTCCGGTCCACACCTCCTACCCCTCCCCTTCCATTGCAACCACTTACCCATCGGCCACCAGCACCTTCCAGACGCAGGTGGCCACTTCCTTCCCTACCTCAGTGGCCAGTAACATCTACAGTTCTCCTGTCACCACCCCACTGCCCGACATGCAGTCTGCGCTTTCCCCTCGGACAGCAGACATCTGCTGAGACTTCCCCAGAACTCCAGGCTCTCCCTTGACTCAGAAAGCATCTATGACTTTTACGTCCCCTCTGCAAAAAGCACTTTTTTGCCCATGCTCACAACATGGCACAGTTACAGAACAGTCAAGGACTTGGCAAAGACATTTAAAAACAAAAGGGATCTTTTTGTGTGTTGTTCTCTCCCTTCGAATCCCATCCTTTCAAATGAGGCATATGAGACTTTCAAATGACAAACAAAAGCAACAGGCTTCTGCAAGTTTTCCCTCAGACTGTGTGTACAGACGTACTTGCGACGCAGAATGGCTAAAGGACGTTAAGGGTGTAATCGAAGCCTGTGGGTTTGAGGCTCGACAGGTGTACAGTTACAAAAGACATTTGAATAATATACATAAGCTACAGTATATTGTACATGTGCCATGTTTCCTTTTTGTTTTTACTTTTTAGTACCATTGTTGTGACAATTGATTTGAATATTTGCATTGTATTATTCTTGAGCAGGGCCATATTTTATAAGATACATTCTGTATTAAGTAGTAAAAATGCTGTGATAAGTTCTTGACTTTGTTTGACTAGAAGCACTTAAGTATTCTGACGCATGTGGAAGAGTGATGTTAGTTTCTCTTATTTTGTAAATATCATCCACTGGTACTATATTTCTCTTTCTCAAATGTGACAACAGAAACCTGTTAAACGGAGGGAAAAAACATCAGAAAAGATTCAACCACAAATCTTCAATTTTTTTGGTGCCTTTTGTAAAGCCTTGCAGATGTTTTGACAGATATCAGTGTGTGGATGCGTTGCATCTAGCCTTAAGGTGTAAGGGATTTTGTTTTCTCGTTTCTTTTTTTCTATATTCAGAAAGTCATTTCAAGGAAAGAAGGGAAAGGATACGAGGGCACTGCATTTCTTTGGGATGTAAGCAAAAAAGAAAACTATAAACTATATTTTTGTAATGGAAATGTACATATCTACATCTTGAGGAGTCGGAATGCTGTAGTTACCTACTGAGTAGGCATGGGATTTTTTGTATGTTATTTACATGCGGTCCATTATTTGTTGTTATTTTTATTTTGTATTTGTGTTTGTTCGAAAAAGTGACTGTTTATGGCTTCTAAACACATTGAATGCGCTTAACTGCCAATGGGATATTTGGTGTACAAGATATCCTTCAAGAACAGAACTATAAATAAAACATAAATATATAAATATATATACGTTGAATCCCTGTCTTGCTTTTCATCGCTTAGCAACAGGTCCCGATGAATATTCCTTTACAGAGTGAACGCACACTGCACACACATCACTGCATATTAAAAAACAATTTACTGTAATACAGTATGTCATTAAATGCCATTAGTTCATGGTCTCAAGTTGCACAATTCTAAATTATTCTTAGTCTTTCTCATACACCTGACAGCATACACGTATAATAAAATGATATGTGATTAAAATGACAGAGTAGCTGATTGCGGTGAATGATTCCAGAAGCTCAGATTATTCATAATGACAAAGTTTCATCCTCAAAAAGTGTATATTTTTGAATTAGTACGTCTATCCTAAAGTTTAATGATTGCTTTGAAAGCATCCAAGCTTTCACTTGAACAAGTCACGTCTCCCATAACAAAAGATATCAAAAGTGAAATATAACCTAGAGCAAAAGAAAAAAAAAGAGCAAATTTAATAAATAAAAACTTGACATCAAAAATATATGTACTGATGCGTTCTTTTGTTCAGAAGTTCGGCAGACTGAGAAGCCAATCATGGAGTTGATACGCCAGATCAGATTGTCTCTCTTTATTACTTATCAAAAGAGCTCCTGGGCGTCATGAGAATATGTTATCAAAAGATAGCATGTTCGAATGTGACTGGATGCGCTTGGGGCTTAATTATACATAGATAGCAATCTTGTAAAATCAGTCGACACTAATAAGACGCCCTTGTAATGGGCTTCCGTGTCTATTGAGTTTGTCAGGGGAAAAAAAAAAGTCTCAATATCGAAGTCGCTTTTAAGAGTGAGGCAGCTTTTGCTCTATTGTATGTTTTACCTTCCTCCATGAGTGTCTTTGTAAAGGAAAAATAATAATCTGCTCATACTAATTTCTCTGCCACCAAAAAGATCAAATGAAAAAAAAAAACACTCTTTTTCTTTCCATCCTGGCATCTGAACGCCCTTGGTGTGCTCGTTACAGCTCTGTTAAACTGTCTTGTCGGGCGAGATGCGAGTTGAACAGATTTAATGTGACAGAAGTTGTGGGTGTATGTGCAAATGTGTAGCGTGTCTATACATTTCTTTCCTCATTTAACAAGGAAAAGCCAAAGACCATAAAGGTTGATAATCTTACTACTGCAGATGTACATAACGTAACCATATGAGTGAACAGATGTCAAAGAAATTAGATGATTTTCTTCTATCAGCCACATTAGCAGTCAGACCAAACTCTGCTTAAAATGTTAAAATCTCTGACTTTTAGGGTGTGTCAGCAGTCCTGGGATGAAAAATTTGGCTTGTGTTCTTGTAGGGGGACTTTCCCAAACTATGAGGCAATATCAGCCCAAAAGATGAAGCCACAGAACAGCACCGAATGCGAGTGCATCTAAAAGAGGAATAACAACCGTGAGACAGAGCGAGTTGAAAGGAAAGAACAACACAAAGGAAAGTAATTAGGGTAATTGGTCTCATAATCCCAAATTGACTCTCTACAAATGTCTTCAGTGAGAAAGCCGTTGCTTGAATCAGATGTCAATGAACCACAATGAAGAAAGTGCCCTTCTTGGGATCTCAAGCTACAATCTATCCCACTAAAAAGGCTAGTTTACACCAGCATGAGTTTCCTTGCTGGTTCAGCTTTTTTTTTCATCGTAATTCTACATAGCTCAACCATTAAGTGTTACCTAAAACAATAATTCAACAAATATTTGTAAACAGCATTAGATTTGTGTTGTTGGAACTACATCACTAGACCTGCAGTTAGATTCATAGTTTGTAGGTATGATGTACTCCTAAAGACACAGTATGCAATTTTCACCACTAGAGGGTGCATATTCACAACAAACAAAGACATAGTAGCTCAAAACTGCTCGAGCGCTCTCAAATATACGCTGCTGCTCGTGCGCAAAGGCCTAAATGTATGTTTTGGGTATTTTTTATTTGTAATTCGAAACATTTCAGATACTGTAAGTATTTGTATTTGTTCATAAATGTTTTATTTTTTTAAATTTTATATAATCACAGACGTTACAGTAGGCTATTTCACATTATCACTGATTTGCATCTATAATCAAATCCTGTTTATAGAAAGGTTAGTAATTAACATTTACTTATACATAACTATTCAAGTATATAAAGCAATAGTTTAGTTAGAAGTGCTTCTCATACGATATGTAAACTTCAAGCGAGAATGATGTCGACTGCAACTTTCTGTCGAACACCACGCCTACCAAAAGGGTACCTATGGTACTATTTGGCAGTGGAGACATAAGCCTGATAAAGGTGACCCGTACTGAACCGCACCATATCGTACACTGTAAAAACAAATTCGTAATTTTACAGTTTATTTCCAGCAGCTGGGGTGCCGAAAAAAAAATGCTAAATAACAGTGTTTAAATTACAGAAAATTATTGTAAAATAACAGGTTGAATTACAGAAATTTACCAGAAATTTAAATTGAAGGAAATTTCTGTAATTTAAATGTATATTATTTTACGGTAAATTTCTGAAATTTAACAGCCGTTATTTTATGTTTTTTTTTTTCGGCACCCCAGCTGCCGGAAATAAACTGTAAAATTACGCATTTTTTTTACAGTGTACTCTACCACTCAGTGGAAACGAGGCATTTGAGAGCTTGTGAGCAGTTTTGTGCAGAACAGAAGAAACCGGCGTGCGAGCAACGAGATTTGCACACTTGTATTACATGAATGTGCTCTCGCCATTTATCATTGAAATAACACAATAGGTGTTTCCCAGCACTGAGGATTGTAGCTGGAAAGGCATCCGCTGTGTAAAATAATTGCCAGAGAATTTTTTTTTTCATTCTGCTGAGGCGACCCTTGATATAAGTGTAGGAAAATTAGTAAGTGACTGAATGTAGAATCATGAGATTTGTGGTCTTCATTAGCTATGGACTCCTGCATAAATCATGTTCATTAATGAGCTGAGTTATTCCAAACTTATTATCATGGTAGTATTAAGCAGAGTAAGGCTGAAAGCTGTCAAACAAGACCACCGAAGCTGATAAAAGATGAGAGCCATATAGCACAAAAGCAGCAGAGCTTTTATTATGCCACACAATATAAAGCACTGTATTGTATAGCGGTATTGGATGTTGACATGAGAACACATTTCTGATCAGTACGACAACTCTAACTTTAGCCACCTTTGCTGTGAACTGGCACATTCATTTACATATCGATTAGTTCAAAACCTGTAAAAATACAAAGTGTACTTAATTAAATCATATAAATTAAAATAAATTCATTCATTCTTTCTTTTCGGCTTAGTCCCTTTATTAATCTGGGGTCTCCACAGCGGAATGAAGCGCCAACTTATCCAGCACGTTTTTACGCAGCGGATGCCCTTCCAGCCGCAACCCATCTCTGGGAAACATCCACACACACACACAGTTATTCACACTCATACACTACGGACAATTTAGCCTACCCAATTCACCTGTACCACATGTCTTTGGACTGTGGGGGAAACCAGAACACCCGGAGAAAACCCACACGAACGAAGGGAGAACATGCAAACTCCACACAGAAACGCCATCTGACCCAGCCGAGACTCGAACCGGTGACCTTCTTGCTGTGAGGTGACAGCACTACCTACTGTGCCACTGCGTCGCTTAAAAGAAATAAATATAATATAAACACAGTTGTAGTTAATTAATTATTAGTTATGGTGAAGCATGGCCACAGGTAATTGGGATAGATCCATATTTTAATCCCATTTTCTTTCCAAATCTTTTTATGTGGACGTGATGACACCTTCTAATACAAGATAATACATGGCTGTAAATCAGTATTAGCGGGTAGAGATAACCACACTGATACAACATGGTGCAGTTCGCCTCAAAATCTCTGGGTTTTGGATCTTGGTTTAATGTTATGGTATAAAAAAAGACTTGTGTTTATACCACTCTAATATACACACTATTACTACACACAGTTTCTGTCCAAACAGCTTACAAAAGTAATTTTTGCACGAAAGGTGCTTTAATCAAAAAATCTTGTGCCTTTATATTTGATAAGCTCTGAGCAAAATATATTTCATTCCATGTTTACACATTTCTTTCCACATCTTTTAGTTTGTCAAGGTGCAATTTTAAGAAGTATTTAAAAAGCTGAATTTTTGTGATTGTACAAATTTATGCAAACTGCCCACTAAATTCCCCACTAAAACATAAAATAGTTACCAATGACAGTCACCAGTTGAACAATAGATAAGCAACAAAGTTGCTATCAAATAAAGTTACAAAACTGCAGGGTAATAATGTTGGTTTGGTGCTGGTTTCATTAACATTAAAAATGCTGGTCACCTATAACCTCAACTCCAGGCTCATTCTGAAAACGTACCACTTTATACATTTCTGGAGAGTACCAAATACGTCCCAGGAGTTAAGTTTTTTTTTTTGCAGTTTTTGTTTTTGCGAATCCACCAAAGGCCGCTGATTTTACCGCATTCTCACCCTGTTATTTATTTGTTTATTCGATTTTTTAGCTTCTGTGTTTGTCTTACCCACTTTGTGGAACCATTCTTCACTGGACTCAAACCTTGTCGTCATGGTCACCTCCTTTCTGCGTCTCAAGTCCACCAACATAACGAGCTAACTGGACAAACTGGTAGCAGTGGGAAAGTTGTCCATATGGAGGTAAGCGTTCAGCTGGCGAAAAAGAAAGAGCGTCATACCACCCTGTAGCCTTCGTTTTAAATTTTGGCTACATAATTAGTGTTCTCCAGAAATGTGTATAGGGCTACGTATTCAGAATGCGCCTATGTTGCATAATCTTGCTGATCGACCCATACTGGTGAGGCTTGGACTTAGACAACTGCTGTCTCAACTGGAGCATATGATGATTTCTTAACCAAAAAACTACCCTAATGAAAAATACTACATTAATTCATAGTAAATACTAGTAAATAACAGTGTTTTTCCATCATACTATAGTAAAGTGTATACTGTATATATTATAGTATGTACAACATTTTGTTATGAATGCTGCTGCACACTATAGTGTTAACTATAGTGATCTGATAATTAAAGGATAAAGTACATCCAGGCAGTTGTTATTGTGTAGAATAAAGCCAGAAAAAAAACACCTGGATGTACTTTATCCTGTTTATTACACTGGTACCTGTCACAACACTTAAAAATTAGACACAAGCATTGTTCTGACCTGTAATAGGTTGTTAATTCTTGAATTAAACTCAAAGCTGACGAAAACAAAAATGACTGAATGAAGCTGATGAGCTAACTGAAACATTATTCAGTCAAAAGATAAACACTGTCAAAAACAGCAGCAATACAGACAAGCATATGAATATACAGCACAGGGATGTGAACATACTCATGGATGGTCAAGATGATTCGAAGTACAGGGATGAACTTGTGTTATCAGATTCAACAGTTGTTATCTGGGAATAACATACATTGGAATGTCATGAATGACCAATCAGAATCAGCCCTGTAACAAACTGTAATAAATACTGTAGTATACTTTACTTTTTACTTCAGTGATGTATTGTAGTATAATATACCCTATAGTTGTAGAAAACTATGGTTTGGATAATTTGCTTATATTAGTTGTTGTATTACCACCCCAACTGTAGAATTAGCATTACAGATTGATTCAAGCACTTTACTTTAGTGTGGTTCAAAATCACTATAATATTTACTATAAATACTATAGTATTTTATATTGTTAGCATATTCTTTTGATCATTCATTTTGTTCTATCACATCTGTGGTCTGACCAATTGAAACACGAAGCTCTTTCAAACACAGCTCCTAAACATAGCTAAATGAAAGAGATAATTATGCAATGAAGAAAAGCTTCTTGCTTTTTTGAGCTTTTCTGAGGATGAAAAAAGCTAGTACAAAACACTCAAAATGCCATTGTTTGCTTACGCTCTTGATTCTGAAATACAGTTGCTAGTTCTGCCTTCTCAATGACATCATGAATGTTGTGTTCGTGAAAATCAAATCTGTTACAGTCAGAAATATTATGTAGTCCGGGCACAGAATTTCACAGTCCACTGTAGGCTCTCCTCACTTCACTACAGGCTAACTCGAAGCCAGAAAGCTCACACGTCGATCTGCTCTGAAGCATCTGTGATAACAAACCCCAATCCCCACATCCGTGGTCATTTCAGAACGGTGTGAGTTTCATATTCAACAGGCATCACACAGGGCTGCGCTAGTCAAGCGTTAGCAGCATCTGAAGTCTCCACGGGGGAGCGGGAATTCAAACGCGAGGTCCCACAACAAGTTTAAAGCCAACTTTGTGACAATATGCCCCCTCGCACCCAACTTTCGAGCAGAAAGGAGCTCTTTCAAGAGCGCTGGATGTGTTAATAATGTTTTCCCTTTGCTGGCTTTCGTAGCGACTTAGTTGCTTTTTGCTTATATCAAAGTCAAGCGGCTGACATGGAGGCCTCGCTCAGTTTGGGAGAAAGCAAGAATGACAGCCATGGAGAGAGAGAGAGAGAGAAAGCAAGATGATGCATCGCTCTTTTCTCCACTCGTCGACTCACAATAAAGCCACCTTTCCAATTCTCCCATGAGCCTCCACTTCAAGGCCCCTGCCTGTTAAAATAAGTGTTTGTTCTCTTATTCTTTTTGGACCTTTTTTAGGGTGGCAAAAAAAGAAGTGTGGAAAAAGAAAAGAAAGATAGGAGCTAGTGCGCATTGTCTTTCCTTGCGCCCAGTTAAATGGCATATGCTAATAAGCTCTATCCATTTCTGATGCAAGGTCCGTATGCAACTCTTCCCTTCTCTCGTTCTCTTTCTCTCTGTCGTTTTCTCCCTTTCATCCAACTACAAATGCTTTCTTATTGCATCTTTGCCCTCAGGCCTTTTAAGATCCCTTTTTGAAATATGCCGTTTGATAAGCACATCATTGGCTAAGTCCCCACAGTGATTAGGGCTTGACTTTAATGTGCTGGCGACAGAGAGAGAGAGAGAGAGAGAGAGAGGGGGGGGGGGGGGGGGGGGGGGGGGGTTGAGAATTGAGAGAATTGATGATGTTGAGGCATGGAGCTTTGCACTTCAACTCTCAAATCTGCTCACCTCTTCACAGATGAAATGCGCTTTCACCCTTTATACTGTCTCTCACGCCTTTGTGTAACAACGGTATTATTAAAATCATTAGGTTTTCTGATTATTTTAGGTGTTTTATGGAAATCATTTCCAGGAGTATATCATTTAAGAATGGGTGATTAATCTAGATTTTATATTGTCTGAAGGAAATTTAAGTGCATGCTTTGCCATGCGAAATCTGATGCCATGATACAGTTGCTAGGGCGTCTGGGTGCTTTGAGCTTTCTGCTGGGTAGAAGCGACTGCTGCTGCTGCTGAGACTGCTTCAGATTTAGCAACACATCAGTCGTCTCAAAACGGTCAACATGTTATGCATGTCAACATGCATATTAAAAATCAATGACTTTTCCAAGATGCCAGAACACTGCACATTGTCTGGTTGTACCATCTGTTTAGCTGATTGAAATTGATAATCTTTGTATTGACCAAAATGTTCTGCTGGTTTAATGACCATTTTTTTCTGGGAACACATTGAAAAATGACATATTTATGTTGGCTTGAGAAAGCATATTGTTATCTACTTAAATACTGTATATTATTATTATTCCATCTTCTTAGACCAATTGTATCTCCTTCTAGGGCTTTAATGCTACAAGCCCCAAATTTGGCCAAAATTTGTGTTCTGCATTAGAGTTTGTTGTTATGTCTTTTCAGGTTTATCAGACTCTTTAAGGTTTATCATTTTTAAGAATTATATTTTTCAAATATGGCAGGCATTTTTTACTTAAACTCCATATTTTTTTCTGATTTGACAAGTCATTTTTACAAAAGGTAAAATTTTTTTACTGAAATAGCAAGCCATTTTAGTCTGTATCCCATTCACACTTATTAAGCATTATATTTTCAATAAAATATGGCAAGTCATTTTTTTACATGTCCAAGTCCAGTTTTTGACTGTCATAGAGACATCTGGGCAGTGGAGTAAAGTAACAAATTACAAATACTAAAATTACTGTAATTGAGTAGTTTTTCGGAAATTGTAATTTAGTAAGTAGTTATAAAGATGTGTACTTTTACTTTCCCTTGAGTACATTTTTAGTGCTGTAGCGGTACTTTTACTCCACTACTTCCCTTCAACCTGCAGTCACTACTTTATTTTTCTTGTCTATGGGGATAAGAAAAATCATTCCTGTGATTCCCGTCCAATCAAATCGCACATAGAAGTAAAGAGGTAAATCACATCATGATGAACTACCTCAAGACATGGGCGATTTATAATTGCAGCAAACTGTTTGGAAGCATTAAAAGTGTCCAAGAAGATCTTTAAACGCATTGACCCAGAGACTGTTTAGATGCATGTCACTGATGAAAAAATGATGGATGTTTACTGTATGAAGATCGAAATGGGCTTAAACACCCAGCAGGCACAAGACGTCAACATGACGTCAGATTAAATTTGTACTCCAACGTCATGGGGACGTTGCATTTAGTTTGGAAATGTGAATCTGGTTGACGTCAGAACCCAGTGTCAGGTCAAAGTCAATGTCCAATGTTTAACCTAAAATCAAGCAAATATCAAAGTCTAAAGGTGTAACAGCTTGACGTTGTGTTGACGTTACCACTATGACGTCTATCAGACGTAGGATTTTTGTTGCTATACTTGACAAATACAATAAGTCAGTATTTGATGTCAATATGACATTGGTTTAAGATGTTGGCTCGACGTTGGATTTTCGTCACTTAAACACCACCTAAAATCAACCAAATATCAACGTCATTTGACGACATTATTGGACATCACAATAATTGTCCTTAGACAATGGCTAGACATTGAATTTTGGTCACCTGACATTACAACCTAAATCTGTGTTAAAATGTGTTCTGACGTTGTGTACCTGCAGGGCAATAACTAAATGCACTACAGAATGTTACGTTTACATGCATCCACAAATTACATGTAAATCCATCAGCTTTTTACAGTGTAATTCTCACTACTCACGGGTACTTTTAAAAGGGCTACTTTTTACTCTTACTTTGAGTAATATTTAAAACAGATACTTTTACTCTACTTGCACTACATTTTTAGGCATGTAATGGTACTTTTACTTATTGTAAGTATGATTTTTCAGTACTCTTTCCACCACTGCATCTGGGTCGATTTATATCACTGATTTTGGTAAGAAGATTTGATGCATCGTCACTAAGCTGTCAATTGCGCATAGCAACAAAACAGGCCAACCTAGCAACCATTTAAAAAAAGCAATATCTCTACATGAGAACATCATAGGGAGCTGGGTATTGGCTCGTTTGACTCATGCTTGCAAAACGTGACTTCCTGTGCACTGCATGGTAACAATGATTAGCCAAATGTTAATAACGATTAGCTACATGCTATTAATGATTATCTAAGTGCAATAACATATACTAGAAATGCTTACTAAGTAGGATTTCATCAAACATGTACTTGAGGGTTGCCATTAAGTAACTCAGTTTACATTAGCAACTGCTTAGCAACCACCTAGCAATGCCAAAAACATTTTAGCAAGTGCCTAGTGACATTTCCAGTCCTAGAGCAGTCACGTTGGCTTCTCAAACCAACATCAAAGTTCGTCAATGAACTTTAGGTTCTAGTTGTAATTGCTTTTGATTGTATCAATGTACAGCAAACTATCTCCTAATTGAAAGAATGGTTCACCTAAAAATTAACATTTCTTCACCATTTACTCACACTTAAGTGTGTTTTAAGCTTTATGAATTTCTTTCTTTTTTTGAACACAAAACAAGATACTCTGAAGAATGTTGAAAATCAGCAACTACTTACATTAATATAATGAAAATAAATACTATGCAAGTCAGTGGCAGTTTTTCTGACATTCTTCAAAATATTTTATTTTGTGTTCAACAGAAAAAAAAAACTCAAAGGTCAGTAATTAATGACATTTTTTTTTCATTTTTCCCTTTATCAACTTTCCCTTTAAGACTTTTTTTGTTTGGTTATGTGGATTGTAGTGGATCAATGCAGTGTCTGTGACAATGTAATCTCACTGCAATTTGTAACTTTTTGATTCAGAGTCTAATTTGTATTATTATGCACAATCTCATTAAAATTTTGTACATTTTAGTAGAATTTGCTCATCTTCGAATTGTGCTTGGGTTAAGAGTAAGGTTTGGGGACAAAAACAGTCATACATTTTTATAAGAATGAAATTAGACTTCTGTCTGGAAATACATAAATTGGTTACATTTATAATTAAGCTCGGGATATCATGAAGTATTAAATGTAAATGTAAAAAAAAAATAAATTAAGGTAAAGTGGATGTAGTAAAACGAGATATGATAAATTTACCAGTTTATGAAATGCATTCTTGTGTATCCATAGAGCTGAATTATTCTTTCCTTCTTATTCTTTTCCTTCTTCTGAAATGTTTGTTGTCCCTTTTCATTGATGACACACCTAATATTTTCCCACAAACACTGACCTCTGAGTCTTTACAACCACAAAACTGGATTACAATCATTCGAAAACATCAGTTTGCATTAAAAGCACTAAAACACTCGAGTTAGCCCAAAAATATACACCTGCTCAGTGCCTCATCAATAATGCATTTCTTATCTGCCAATGGAGCATGTGCTGTTACGCGAACAGTCACAGCTGTTTCACTACGAGCTGTCCACACTAGCCATGACTAATATAAAGCAAGAAGTCATTTTCCTCCTGCAGGGTTTGTATTAAAAAGTAAAGCTATCCATCTGTTATATAAAAGGTGCTCCACACAGGGCAACGTTTTGGGCAGTAATGTAGTTTTGGAAAACAGGCATCAACTTCAGCAGGAACATTATTACTCAAGTTTATTACTCTCTGCCCCTATCTGACTCCCAATTCTAGAAATAGCAAAACAAAGTAAAGCAAAGCAAAACAGATGGATGGATGGATGGATGGATGGATGGATGGATGGATGGATGGATGGATGGATGGATGGATGGATGGATGGATGGATGGATGGATAGATAGATAGATAGATAGATAGATAGATAGATAGATAGATAGATAGATAGATAGATAGATAGATAGATAGATAGATAGATAGATAGATAGATAGATAGCCTTATATATATTTATATAACCTGGTACAAAGCATTTTTGTCTTGTTGAAGAGGTCTAATAATTTAAATTCTCTTTTTGTTCTAAACAGATAGCTTTAATCAAAACAAAAATTCCTATAAAATTTTCATTTTTCCAATTAAAAAAGTAGGGTAATGGTTTCTAAATTTGATAACTTGAGCCAATAAGAAATAAATCATTTGCCTTAAACAATATTTTTTTTAAGTCTATAAAAGTATAAAGCATATTGAGTTTAGTACGCATGCACTGGCTTGTGTGAGTAACCTTAAAATTTTACATGTCAAAACATATCTCTTACTGTGGTTGAGCTCTTAATCAAAAACATTTATATTTAACTATGTTTCGAATTTGAAATATATTACTTGAAAAATAAAACAAATAATATTAAACTGAAATAAACACTGTTAACAATTTCTGTAAATTACACAGTATTTAACAGTAAAATGAACTGTATTTTACTGCACAACAGTTATACAGTAGTATTGTATTTTAAAGTTGCACTGTGGGAAATATCCTCTTGGCACTATTACGTACAGTATTTTTATATTTGCTGTAAATGTAAGTACAGTATTTATTCTGTAATTAGATTTACAGTAAGTAACTGGCGAATTGCTGCCAGTAAGTTACTGTAAACTCTACAGGAATTTTTTAACAGTGAAAGTTTTTTTTTCAGTGTAGATAGATAGATGGATGGATGGATGAATAAATAAACAGTATATAATGAATAGTATTGGCAATAAACGAATTTAACAAAATAAAACTAAACTAAAAAAGTCAAATGAGTATTTCAAGTTTATTGTTGTTAAATGTACACTGTAAAACAATTACATTGTTGCCTTACATTTTTAAATTTAAATCAAATGAACCTTTTGAGTCATTTTAACTTAAATAACATAAACTTAAAACAGCTCGTATAACTAAAAAGAAGTTAGAAACATGATTAACTTGTTTTAATAACATAAAAAAATATGTTGTCATGACATACTGTAGATCACTTATTGTTTACAGTGTACTTACCATACACTCTCAGAAATAAAGGTACAAAAGCTGTAACTGATGTGGTACTCAAATGGCGCACTTTTGTAACTAAAAGGTACACTTTTGCACTTAAAAGGTCCACACTGATACCTTAAAGCAGTGGTCCTCAACCACCAGACCGCGAACCAGTACTGGTCCGTGGATCAATTGGTACCGGGCCGCACAAGAAATCATTAATGATTTCTGTTTTATTTATTATCTGAGTCTGAATGATCTTTAATTTTGAAAAGTCTTTTATTTTGAAAAATTAACATATTCTCTTGCTTACATCTCAATTACTTAAGCACCCAAATTTAACCCACAAGCAGCAAAATGAGTAAAATACAGACGTCTTTGGAAAGTTTCTTTGTTAAGGGGAAACGGTCTCATTGAACGACCCACAAACTGTCAAGGAATGGCTCCGCAACCTATTTGTCAACAAATCAGGTGTCAGCTTGTCATCCTCTGAGAAAACGTTTGATGGTCACCTAGCAACCTACGAAACACCGAAACCCCCAAGGTCTATGGTAAAATTTTTAAGCGTTGACTGGTCTGCGGTGATAAAAAGGTTGAAGACCACTGCCATAAAGCATAGGTCTCAAACTCAATTCCTGGAGGGCCGCAGCTCTGCACAGTTTTGCTCCAACCCTAATCAAACACAGCTGATCCAAATAATCAAGGTGTTCAAGACTACTTGAGACTATTAAGGCTCCAGGAACTGAGCTTGAGACCATTGCCTTAAAGGTACTAGAAGGTACACTTTTAGACTTTTTAGGTATATAATATGTACAGTTAAAGTCAGAATTATTAGCCCTCCTGAATTATTAGCCCCCCTATTTATCCCCCCCCCCCCCCAATTTCTGTTTAAAGGAGTGAAGATTTTTTCAACAGATTTCCAAACATAATAGTTTTAATAACTCATTTCTAATAACTAATATTTTATCTTTGCCATGATGACAGTAAATAATATTTTACTAGATATTTTTCAAGACACTTCTATACAGCTTAAAGTGACATTTAAAGGCTTAACTAGGTTAATTAGGGTATAATATTTAAAAAAGAAAAAAAAAATCAAAGGGGGGCTAATAATTCTAACCTTAACTGTATACTGAAGGTACAAGTGTGGACCTTTATGGCACCAAAGTGTACCTTTTGAAAAGGTACTACCCTAGTGATAGCTTTTGTGCTTTTATTTCTGAGAGTGTATGGTTAAGGTTAGTATCCAGGCTATGGGTTAGTTGTATGTAATTATGAATAATTAAATGTAATTTTTGAAGTAAGTACATGGAAGGTGCACTTCTTAAAAATAATTTTTTGGCCCACGCTTGCATTGGTTAATATACTGACACAACTATGATAAATAGTAATAAGCAATTCAAATAATAATGAGCTTATGGATTAAAGGTCGACTGGTTACGATGCAGGTTAAAATAGTTTTACCAAAAAAAACATAAGTTCAACTTATAAACTGAAAGCATACCGACCTTATAGTTTCTGCAAGAATTCATTCTGCTTCTGATTGTCAGAACAGATCATTCGCCTCACAAGCAAAGAGTCATAAAACATGTGCCTCAACAAGCACTTGTGCATGTTATTGTAAGCTTCTTTAGCAGGAAATCGTATGCTAGATGCATGAATGTAAACGTTTTAATTGTTTACACATATTAAGCAAATTGAATGGGACGTGATCTGCTCTAAGGCCAGTATGTGTCAAATTACCAGAGAACTGAGCTGTACAGATGTGAAATCACATCTGTGATCGTGATCACATGCTCTGGGAAAAAGCAGTAGCCAGCAGTGACTTCATTCAATCTGCTGCACAGGAGGAGCATCAGGACACACATCATACATCTGCTGGAGATGCAGGGAAGATCCGGGAGATTAGGGTCTTGAAGAATCAAGAGAATGGAAACATAAACTTGCATACTGAATACTTTGTTCTATGAGAAAAAAAACTCTGATATTTCAACGCAATCTCACTGCAATTCATAACTTTTTGATTTAGTGGCTAATTCGTATGAATTCGTACGATCTAATTCGTACAAATTAGTACGATTTGTACATCACCCAATGACGGTTGGGTTTAAGGGTGGGGTTTAGGTGCCACGCCTCCTTTTTAAAATCGTACATTTTCGTAAGACTGAACTAGCCGAATTAGCCACTAAACTGACAAAACGTAAAATACTTACGTTTCCTCGTGAGATCAGGCTGGATATTTCATGCGCGTCACTTTAGATTTTGGACTTGGCTTTTTTTCAAGTGTTTAATTAGTCTAAAATAAGGAAAGTATCTAAATAAATAAATTTTTAAGTGTTTCTTTTGTTGCACTCTTACAGAAATGTGAGTATGCTGTATGTAAGGATTTGGCCCCACTTTATTTTAGGTGGAGTTAACTATGTACTTACACTCAAATTAATCATTTGTTACAATGTACTTATTGTGTAAACTGTACATGTTTTGTTATTTTACTTATGATTGATAAGAACAAACCCTACCCATATCCGTCTTCAACATCACCAGAAGTTTTCTGTAATACATTATGAACACTGTAAGTGCATTGTACTCATTTTTTGATGAAAGTACATAGTAGTTAAAGCCACCTATGTGGCACTAATAAATCTGTGTCTGTATGTAAGTAAATGTAAGGATTTGTATTTGCCTGGCAATATTTTTTCTACAAAATGTTGTAAAGAGTATTTATTTTCTGGCTGTTTGTAGTATTTTATGAATTATGGACTGTAAAAAAAATCCCCTTCATCCAATTGGACTTCATCCAATGTTCAGATGCTATCCAAACGAGGTCATCTTTAGTAATATATATTGCATCGTTTGTATATTTGACCATAAAATCTGAGAAAAAATAAAAAGAAAGTTGGCATTTCTTGACAATAGTGTCGGGCTGCAGACTTGCACATGCACGCTGAGACATGCACTCTCAGAAGCAAGCACTCAATAGAGCAAGTGATGTCACTGTGAGGGGTAGGTTTAGGGGCGGGGTTAACTGTGGACCTAGAGTGTGTCTGTTCTCATTCTTAATGCAATAAATAACGTGGGAAAGTATGTTGATATGAGTAGGCTTGTGAAATATGACAATATACAGTTGAAGTCAGAATTATTAGGCCCCCCCTGTTCATTTTCCCTCCAATTTCTGTTTAATAGAGAGAAGATTTTTTCAACACATTTCTGAACATAATAGTTTTAATAACTCATCTCTAATAACCATGATGACGGTAAATAATATTTTACTAGATATTTTTCAAGACCCTTCTATACAGCTTAAAGTGACATTTAAAGGCTTAACTAGGTTAATTAGGTTGACTAGGCAGTTTAGGGTATTTAGCAAGTTATTGTATAATGATGGTTTGTTCTGTAGACAATCTGAAAAAAATATAGCTTAAAGAGGCTAATAATTTTGACCTTAAAATGGCTTTTAAAAAATTTAAAACTGCTTTTATTCTAGCCAAAATAAAACAAATACGACTTTCTCCAGAAGAAAAAAATGTTATTAGACATTCTGTGAAAATTTCCTTGCTCTGTTAAACATCATTTGGAAATATTTAAATAAGAAAAAAAATCAAAGGGGGCTAATAATTCTGACTTCAACTGTATATCATATGGATAAAATAAAAAAATATATTGTTTCATATTATGATAATTTATTTCATGGTGTCACAAAATTAAAAGTAAAACATTATTAAAGTAATACCAATATAGGAATGCAGAGAAAAACATAAAAGCATCGTGAGAAAGTTGCAATCTTGAAAGTACATTGCATTTTATTTAGCAAAATGTTTCATGGTTTTTTCATGTTGGACCTGTAATCATTTTGGAACTTTTTTTTATTATTTATGTATTAACATTTAACTTACATTTTAAAATTTTTAATCAAACATTTTTCCCTGAAGTTCTAAATATAACTTTCCTAAATTAAATATAAATTTCCGAATTGAAAATTTAAAAAAGAAATTACATTTTTTTACATTTGATCAATACATAAACTTTAAATTGATCAAATTTACAAAAATTGCACCATATAGTGATATACTGTATATTGTTATCAGGATATGAGATCATGTTCAAGAAACCAGTCTGAGATGATTCACACTTCATGACATGGTGAGTTATCCTGCTGGAAGTAGCCATCGGAAGATGGGTACACTGTGCTCCTACAGGGATAGACTTGGTCAGCAACAATACTCAGGTAGGCTGTGGCATTTACACAACGGTCAATTGGTACTCATGGGCTCAAAGTGTGCCAAGACAATATCCCCCACACCATTACACCACCAGCAGCAGCCTGAACCGTTGATACAAGGCAGGATGGATTCATGCTTTCATGTTGTTGACGCCAAATTCTGACCCTACCACTAGAATGTCACAACAGAAATCAAGACTCATCAGACCAGGCAACGTTTTTACAATCTTCTATTGTCCAATTTTGGTGAGCCTGTGCAAATTGTAGCCTCAGTTTCCTGTTCTTAGCCGACAGGAGTGGCACTCTGAGTGGTCTTCTGCTACTGTAGCCCATCCGCCTCAAGGTAAGACGTGTTGTGTCTTCAGAGATGCTCTTCTGCATACCTCGGTTGTAACGAGTGATTATTTCAGTTACTGTTGCCTTTCTATCAGCTCGACCCAGTCTGGCCATTCTTTTCTGACCTCTAGCATCAACAAGGCATTTGCGCCCACAGAAATGCCACTGGATATTTTCTATTTTTCAGACTATTCTCTGTAAATCCCAGTAGATCAGCAGTTTCTGAAATACTCAGACCAGCTCGTCTGGCACCAACAACCATGCCACGTTCAAAGTCACCTTTCTTCCCTATTCTGTTGCTCGGATTGGACTGCAGCAGATCATCTTGATCATGTCTACATGCCTAAATGCATTGAGTTGCTGCCATGTGATTGGCTGATTAGAAATTTGCGTTAAGGAGCAGTTGGAGAGGTGTACCTAATAAAGTGGCCGGTGAGTGTATCTTATAATGTACAACATTTTTTTCATATATTTCATATATAACTATGAGTTAATTTCCCCCCTTTGCACCTGCATCATTTAAACTGAAGCCGAAAGCTATGCATTCCTTGACTATATTTTGTCCTGCTGGTCTGGGATTATATGGGCGCTCCGGGCAGAATGTTCCGGCACTTTTCCGCATGTCCTGTGTCATTTACACCTGCTGCGTTCATGCCAGTGATGTCACTTCACTTCAGCCGTAACACACACCACCTGTCAATTACAGTGCGAGCAGCCTCTCGCCATCACACTGACACCTGCCCTGACGCACACAGATACACACCACAACCAACTGTCCATCTGTGTTTCACTCCAAAATAACCCTCACTAGATGACCAACACTCTGCCATTTAAATCAGCCACTGGTTTCATCGATTCATCAGGTCATCACAGTCATGCTTACAGCTGTAATGGACATAAAATGATATGCAATCACACATGAATGCTAGGATGTGACATACGAGTTCTAATGGTACATTTAACCATGACAACAGAGCGAGCCGTGGCTATGTGCCATCACAAATCCATCATGCCACTTGTTAGGTAACACCATCATGTGTGTGAACTTTAGCTGTGATAAATAATGCAATAAGTGATATGAATGAAACATTCAGTTATGCAACTGAACAATGGATTTCTTCATGCTAAAGCCACTGACTAATGGCACATGCCAGTAAGGATGATGACCACTTCATCAATAGATGCAAAATGAGGAAAGCGAATGTCAAAATGAGAAATACATTGCCATGTAATGAAACACATCTCTATCATCTGTGCTGTAAAACAGCCATCAATAACAAACTCATATTATATGCAAAAACTGTATGTTCTATGGTCAAGAAGATATTCATTTATATTTATTAATAACAAATGAGTGGTGTAATGCATATAGTACGCTACTAGCAGCAAACTTTTTTATCTTAATCACAAACACAAAGCAAAAAACACAACAAATTCAAAAGCTATTCAATAGCTATGGGCTATTCTTAGATGTCTATTAGATTTCGACTGACAGCCTAAGTTTAGCCTTGTTTTAGCCAAGCTGTCTACGTTTAGACGTCTATTAGATGTTTATTAAACACAAGATTGTTTGCTGGGAACTAAATTTACAAATTATTAGTCATATAATGATAGAATACTACCAAATAGACAAATTTTGTTTTTGCAAAAATAAAAAAAGTAAAAAATATAAAGCAAAGCAACACAAAACAATACATTACAAAACCCTCTGGCAAAAGCAAATGCAATTAAAATAATAGAAAACTAAGCAAAAAGCAAAACCAAGGCAAACCAAACATAAACACAAAACAACTTAGGAAAGTAAGCACTTTTGCCAAAATAACTGGTCTTCTGACTGTATATCAGTCTCATATGTTGTATCTGCATGAACATCTAGGGATTATAATGTGTTGCTGTTGTTGTTGTGTCACAACATAGTTGTTTTCTCTGCCACTGTTGCCACAGGCATCCTTGCAGGGACGCGAGACTGGGAATACAAATACTGCTTGGTGACAGTCTTTGTAATAGGCACGGCTACAAGAAAACCAGAATACGAAGTGAATGCACCGTCGCGGTGTTTACATAGCTGCAAGGTCACAGATACACATAATGCCTGGTCTACAAACTGATATCTATTAAAACGACAGAAAGGACGAGGGTTGTCATGTGTAAAAGTGTTTGAATTGCAGCCTGCAATTAATATGGTAAATAAATACAGTTTAATGCATGTATATTTTGCAGCCTGTAAATATATGTAAAACAAGTATAGGGGAACAATATGAAAAGTTTGAAGAAACAAGGGGCTAAAATATCCAAACAAGATAAAACAAGGTAAAAACGTTTGCATTTACACTGTAACAAAACAGAACAATATATTTCTGTCACTATATTGACAATATATACAACTCTCTGAGATTTTTATTATGGGAAGGAATATGTACTGTATATGGCAATGTAAATGTGTTTGGTCTTGGTGGAATAGATCTGCTATGCTGCTGCTGCTGCTGCTGCTTGATTATTGTCGCAGAGCAAATACCAAGACTTCTACTGCCAGTATATTCACTGACATGCTGTCTGAGAATATTACACATGGCTGCTTACATAAAATACATTTAACCCCCATAGCTAAATACAGGTAGAGCTGGGCTGGAGGAGGGTTTTAGTAAATGCACTACAAATTGTTAATGCAAACAACACTGAGCCATTTGAAATGTTGAGGAGCTAGCTCATTGGCTGCTGAGGTAATTGAGGTAATTTTGTGTAACAAACACATTTTCAACATAGGCTCATTCTGAAAACGCAGCCCTTTATACATTTCTGGAGATCGTGAATTATGTACATATGGCTGCATCTCATCTTTAAAACGAATGCTATAGGGCGGTATGACACTGTTCCTTTTTGCGTTTACCAGCTGACCGCTTACCTCCATATGGACGACTTTCCCACTGTTACCAGTTTGACCAGCTGACAACGACGATGTGGTTCGGGTCTGGCGAAGAACAAAGCTGAAGCCAAAAAATAAAATAAACAAGTAAATGACACGGTGAGAATGTGGTAAAATCTGAAAATGTGGTAAAAAAAAAACAGGGGAGGGATTCTGGATTGCTTTTTAGAACTGTCAGTTGGGTTTAGGGAAGTGGGTGGGCGGTTCAATCGGTGCTTTTGAAAACATTATGGGTAGGGTTTAGGGAAGGGGGAGGGTGGGTGAGTCGATCGGTCAGTCAGTCAGTCATTTAGTCAGTCATTCAGTCAGTCAGTCAGTCAGTCAGTCTGTCTGTAGAGGCCTCTGTTGGATTCATGCGAGAACACCAGGAGCGAATGGCACTCGCGAGAAAAATTTGAGATCTGAAAAAGTGTCCACGGTCTCTGGTGGATTCTGGAAAACCAAAACTGCAAAACAAAAAAGCTCCTGTGACATATTTGGTGCTCTCCAGAAATGTATATAGCGGTACGTTTTCAGAATGAGCCTGAGTTGCACAAATTCTTAACTTTTTGTTACAAAACCCAATTAAACAGTGCAGGTCACAGGGTAAATATTAAACATTTATAGGCTGTAAATTAAAGAGGCCATTGATTCTTGTAGTTTAAGAGTGTATATAAAGTTTATAATCTGTAAATTAATGTATTATCTCTTTGTTTCTTGATTGACATTGTAAATATAACATTTGTGGGCTCTAAATTAAACTGCTGCTTTTTATTACACCTTGTTTCTTGTGTTACATTGTAAATTTAACGTTTGTAGGTTGTAAATTTAACTGCTGCTTGTTAATTCCTTGTTTTTGTTGTAGTTACAAGGAACATTTTTTACATTTCACGGACTGTAAATTAAAGTGGTGCTTGTTATCTCCTTGTTTGTTGTATTTACAAGTTAGATTCAATGTTTGTGGGCTGTAAATTAAATTGCTGCTAGTTACCTTTATGTTTTTTGTAGTTACAGTTTGAATATTGTGTGCTTTAAGTTAAAGGGGACTTATTATGCAAAAAAATCACTTTTATAAGGGATTTAAACACAGTTGTTTGTCAATATAACCAGCTTCTAATGGTAAAATGTATTAATTATTATTTTTTTAATCACACAAAAACACTTGAATTGACATTTTTCCTTTCTACATGAAATCAGAGAGGAAAAAGTCCTGCTCATTAGCCACAATCTCTCCCTCATTAGTACAGGACGTTAGTCTTGTTTTTGAATCTACCACTATGCTAACACATAGGAATTTGTAGCTCCGCCCTCTTCCGAAAAGAGTGCTAGGAGTGCAATCTCATTTGAATTTCAAGCAACAGTGACCAAAATCCCACATTTAGGATCAAAGCCTAAAAGGGGCAGTTTCAAAGAGTTATAAAACATTATTTGTGAGGTATTTTGAGCTGAAACTTCACATAAACACTCTAGAGACATCAGAGACTTTTTTACATTTTGTGAAAAGCAGCATATTAGGTACCCTTTAAATTAACACTTGTTACCCCCTTGTTTCTTATAATTAGAAGATAAATGTAATGTTTTTGGGCTGTAAATTAAAGTGGTGCCTAATATCCATTGTTTCATGTAGTTACAAGGTAAATATTATGTTTGCAGATTATATATATCGAAGTGGTTACCACCTTTTTTGTGACAGTTACATGGTAAATGTAACATTTGTGGTTTGTAAATTAAAGTGGCACTTGTTACCCCTTTAATTCTTGTAGTTACAGGGTAAATATAACATTTGCAGGCTGTAAATAAAAGTAGTGCTCGTTAACTATTTCTTTCCATTCATATTGTCCCAAAATACTATTATGTGCAACACAGGCTCATCCTGAAAACATAGTTCCGTGGACGTTTCGGGAGACCGCGAATTATGTGGCCAGAGGTATGTATGGCTTCATTTCATTTCGTTTTTTTTTTTTTAAACAAACGCTACCGGCGGTATGATGCCATTCCTTTTCACGCTTACCAGCTGACCGCTTACCTCCGTGTGGAGGGCATCCCGCCGCAACCAGTTTGTCCCGTTAGCTCGTCATGTACATTGGCAGACTTGAGACGAAGAGAGGAGTTGACCACATCGACAACGGGGTTTGAGTCCGGGGAAGAGCGGTTCCAAAAATCAGGTAAGACAAAAACAGAATCCAAAAAAATAAAATGAACGAGTGAATAACAGGGTGAGAATGTAGTAAAATCTGAAAATGTGGTAAAAATCAGACGAGGGCTTATCTTTTTCTGGACGGCTTTTGTATATCGTTTGGTTGGGTTTAGAGGAAGTAAGTGGGTGGGCGGGTCAATCGATAAAATTGGTTGGGTTTAGGGAAGGAGGAGGGTGGGTCAGTCGATTGGATTGGTCGGCCGGCCAGTCAGTCAGTCAGACAGACAGTCGGTCGACAGTGGCCTCTGGTGGGTTTCCACAAGAATAGTGGGCGCGAACGGCACTCGCAAGAGAAATTTAAGACATGAAAAAGTGCAAACAGCGGCCTCTTGCGGATTCGCGAAAACAAAAACTGCAAAAATACGTACCTCCCAGGACGTATTTCGCGGTCTCCAGATACGTCCACGGGACTACGTTTTTCAGAATAAGCCTGGGTTGATTATGCATGTACTGCATAAACTATTATTCAACAAAAAGTACACTGTAAATTTTGTTTACTTACTATGTAATTGCAGGGCAGTAATCTAAAGCATTACCGTCCAAATGCCTGGCACCCTTCACTTTCCTGTATCTCCTCCACGGTTGTCTTTGATACAGTGAAAGAAGCTGTGGTATTTTTAGGATACTTGTGATGAGGTGGAACCAATCTCTCTTCTCTATGGAGGCTGATGTCACCAGGGTGCGTGGGCTTGTGGCAGGGATGCTGGACGACCTGCTGTGAAAATGTGTAGTCTCTTACCACCCAGAAATTAGAGCAATACAAATTACATACTAATATCAGCTGTGCACAACCGGCTTCAATAGACTGCTGAGCTGTGCAATGGCCAATGAAAGATTTGTTCCTGACTGAATAGCAGGTACATGCTCTCACATTTCTACGGATTTCCTAATGTCAACAGTTTTCAGTTCACATTTATAAAAGATGCTGCAGCTTGTGTGTGGAATCGATTTTGGCTTCTTGAGTGAGAGGGAGGAGAGTGTTGGATTAGTTTTGTTGTCACATTTCATCCACTTTATTAATTTATTACACTGTAATATGGCACTGATTCTGTTTGTACTTTCTGAAATGTGTGATAAATTACTATTAGGTTTAGAAGACTAGTTCTGTTACAAAATCTTTTGCTGTTTTTGTAAGGTGACCAGATTTCTGAAATGAAAATGTGGATGATTCTTTGTTCAGTGGTCATAATACAAAAATATAAATCCAGAAAATACCTTCAAAACATATTTTTTTATTTCTATATTATTTTATTATTTAAAAGTTTTTATTTATTTTATTGTTAATTATTATTGGTAATAAAACCAGGTACAATTCACAAATTATAATGAAAAATAATAAATGCTTAGTAAATAGCAAAGAGATCAAAACAGTATTGTTATTGCCAAATTTTGACTTTTGAAAAACATTAGAAATTACTGTATTTACCATTTAATATATACCATTAAAATTACTTTAAATAATAAATTTATATTCACAAACCAAGAATTTTGAAAGTTTTTTTTTTTTTGATATTTCAAATGACATTTATGCTTTTTATTCTAACACTACAAAGCTTTTTAGCTGAATTATTTATCTAAATAAAAAAATGCCTCATTTTTTTGGAAGTTTGTATAATATTTCTATTACTTTCCTGGGGTGCGTTTCCCAAACAACGACGTAACTCGCGGTTGAACTATCATAGTGCGATGCATCGTTTGGCAAAAGAACTATGTAGTGACGAGTGTTTCCCAAAACCTCTAGTTTCTCTGTCGCAGATCCATCGCTTAAACCACGTTAGTTATAACGTAAAACGCCCATAATGATGCTCTAAATGGGGTGGAGTAACTTCTTTAGAGAACAACCCCATCATTTCTTTGAGCATTATATTGTTTTACACAAACACGCATTTAAAATAAAATCCAATATTAGTTTTGGTAAAAACATAAATCATATAAATAAATAAATAATGAGGCGATTTATTATAAATATATTTATTTAAATAATAATATTAATAATATTAATATTAATGATGATGATGATGATGATTATTATTATTATTATTATTATTATTATTTAGGATATTGTTTATTTATTTAAAAAAAATTCAGAGGTGTCGTTTCAAGTGCTCAAGTTTGCGATGCAGTTTGCGAATGTTCGTTGGAGCGATGGATTTGGGAAACGGCAAATCAACAAACTATGTTTGTAACGACGGAACTTGCGACCTTAGTTGGCTAACGATGGTTTTGGGAAACGCACCCCTGTTTAGTTAATCTTTATTAATGACCTATAAAATAATGGTGACTTGATTTTCTAAAAGAAACGTATATATACTTTCCCCATTATCTAGTAAAATATTATTTTCTGTCATTATGTCAAAGATAAAATAAATCAGTTATTAGAAATGAGTTATTAAAACTATTATGATTAGAAATGTATTGAGAAAATCTTCTCTCTGTTAAACAGAAATTGGGGAAAAAATAAACAGGGGAGCTAATAATTCAGGGAGGCTAATAATCCTGACTTCAACTGTATATACTTTCCCCATTTGGGGTTGTTATTTAACATTTAAATTATATCATCCTTAAAAAAAGGGACTACAATTTAATAAGACAGAAATGATATTGGCAAAATTTGCACAAAATAAATATATTAAATATAACTGAGAAATAGTAAACTATTAAAGTAAAGCTACTGCTTGTATACAAGCAACAAAGTCATATTGCATCAACTGAACTTTTTTAAACAATTGTGTAAATTAAATATAAAATGGAGCATTTAATATATGTGCTCCATTTAATAATTAATTTACACAATTGTTTAAAAACGTTCAGTTGATGCAAACAAATAAGTTCAACACAAGCATGTACAAAGTAGTTTTATCACCATTAAAAATAAAGTTGTTGCCAAGAATGCAAAAAAAGTCAAGTTCAATGTAGAAAAAAAAATTACAATCATATGTTTTTTTGTAGAAAATATACACACTAAGGCCCAATCCCAATTCTATTTTTGTACCCCTGCCCCTTCCCCTTGGCCCTTGAAACATAGTGTGAATGGGAAGGGCTTCAAAATTTAACCCTAAGAAATGGGACAGCACCACAACACCTGCACACATCATCATATGTCATCGCAATCTCTTGCTTCATCTGAGATCAGACGATGACGACTGCTGTAGTTATTCCAGTTGGGCTATTTGTGGGTATTTATCTTCAGGAAATTACTGAAGGCAACGATATCATGTTCAGGGTGTTCGGTGGGTCTTAAAAGGTCTTAAAATGTCTTAAATTTCAAAAACAATTATTTAGGCCTTAAAAAGTCTTAAATCCACTGAAATTTGTAGGTCTTAAATCATTTTAGGTCTTGATTTGCTTCGTCCAAGTAAAGCTACTCAATCAGGCTGACACCTATCCAATCACCACCAATACATCTCAACAAAACCTTATTTTTTATATTTGTTTTTTATTACAATTCACAACAGCTGTTAGACATATTTACAGCAAATTTCCCATTAAATTCCCTAATCAGGGAAGGAAAACAATTATATCATTCCTATAATACTGGGTCATTAGAAAACAAAATCCTTAGTGTATATGTCTACCCTGATGTTATCATAACGATATAATGTGGCAATAAGATTGTAACTGTACTGTGCATTTACACATATATTTATCTATGCAAACACACGAAAACAACATTAACATTATAGCAGACACTGTAAAAAGGTCATTCCCAGCCAATAGACCTTTCTGACAGGGTATTTGAGTGTCACCGAGTGACAGAATGTTGTGCAACCACTATACAGGAATTATTATTATGGATTATAGATAGCGAAATTTAGCGGTTTTTATTTTAAGGCATGACAGTAAAACATCACGCGGTTATGAATATATTAAAACATATGCTTGTTTGTTGTAAAAATTCATAATAATGACAAAAAATATTAATTTGTGCATCTCCTGACTTCCTTGTGCAGCCATGCTGGCGTTGTAGCTGGTGTATTCTGGGAAATTTTCTTACCCCTTGGTTTCGAGTGTGGTCCTGAAAAATCTCTGTTTCAATATCTAGCCCTTCCCCTTAGCCCTACGCCTTCAAGCTAAAGAGAATTAGGACAACCCTACCCCTTCACATGAACATGCAAAATGAGGGTAGGGATAAGAGGAAGAGCTAAGGGGTAGAATTGGGATTGGGCCTAGTTGACCAAAATCTGAAATTTGTTTCTTAAAACCTTTTTTTTTGTACATGACAGGTCTCGCAGTTCAGTCTTTAGGAGATTTCCATTCCAAGAATAAAGCCCTCTTTGGTCATATAGCCTATGTAGGTAGGCTACTATTATGTAGACTAGCCATATATTGTCTGGTTTTGACATGTACACTGAGGGCAATCCACATACTGTAGCCTACAAACTGAGCCGCGTAAAGTGCTAATGTAATACATCTCATGTGCTTTTAACATGTTGTTGTCCATTACAGTGACACTCATGGATATTCACAACCCTAACCTGTAGCTATTCCAGGTTAAACACAAAATCACTAGAGGAAAAAGGCAAAGAAAAACACACTCACTTTCCCTAAAAACCCTGCCGCTCCGACACCCATCCTCATTACAGCGTTAAGCCGTGATTGGATTGCGGACCCGGCCTGTCAAGCAGCCGCAGCGCTATAAATACACAATAACCCCCTCTAACCTCCCCTACTTCTAACCCGCTCCATTCTCCGGCTCTAATGTACGTGAAGCCTCAGATAATTGCGTCGGATTACAAAAGAGTACCTCGCAGGTATTTTTTCCCCTCTCCCCCTGCTGGAAATACGGGCTCTGTTAAGTGTTATTCACACCAGCCGGCTGCGGCTCAGCCGTGGACCCTGATGCGCCCTAATAGAACTCCATTGTGAGTAATGACCCTCCGATCCGCGCTGTTATTCCATCTGGTTCAACAGGGTAAAAGCTCGCATAAGAATGGAAATGAGCGCGATGCTTTTACCCGTCGGCTCCAGTTCGCCAGACATTCTCCTCTGCTTGATATTGGCCTTTAAAGCAGATGTAACTTATCGCTCGCTCATATAACGTCCTCGGGAATTTGCTGAAAGGATGATTTCAAAAGAGTCTTGGTGAATATGTCACCGTGTCCATTGCGGTGTCACTCTTTGACAAATTTATGTAGCCTAGCTGAGAGGCGTTTGGTTAAAAGAAGGTCAGCAGAGATGTTTGCATGGCCCTGGGAAAGAATTTAGCCTACACAAGTGTAAAAGATGCTGAATTACAGCACATGCTATTTAAAAATATCAGATCTAAAGCAGGAAAATGCGATTCATGTTGTCAGACGGTGGTTTTCTATGATCAGTCATATAGCTAGCACTCCAGCACGTGAAAATCGAAATTCTGTTTACTTTAATGGAGAAGTGGAGAACTTTCCTCTTAAGATCTCATCAAAAGCTTACTGACATTAATGGATGTCAGAAAACAATTATCAGCGTATGTTGAGGTTGAAGAGGTAAGTGATAAATGCATTTTTAGACACACACACACACACACACGTATATAAATATCCTCACACACATTTTCAGTTCCATTAGCTGCACCAAATGTAAACTTGCAAGAATAATGACAGTTTTCAGAGAGTTGTCACAAACATGCTGTTTTCGCAAAACACCACCTGTCCATCATTGTTTGGGCATACAGGCAGTGCCACCTTGGCTTACACCTCTGACTGAGATAATGCCTAGGTTTATGTTTACTGACTGTGATACACTAAAAACAGAAACATATTCCATTACCTTTTTTTTGTTTGTTTTCCTATAGGTGCCATTGCTGTTCGTATATTTGGCATGCTAGGCTATAGGTGGCGATGCCACTTTTTGTACACTACCTGACAAAAGTCCTGTCATCTATTCTATAGTTTTAGGAACAATAAACAATAACTTGACTTCTAGTTGATCATTTGGCATCAGAAGTGTCTTATATGAAAGGCAAAGGCCTCTAGATTACGTTTATTTTACCTAAATAAAATATGATCATGCCTTGATTTTTAGTCATTTAATTAGGACAGTAAGGTTTGACTTTGCTTAGACAAAAGTCTTGTCACTTAACAGAAATAATGTACAGTATAGAATATAAAGTCATGGTGCAGCGGAAATATAATTAACATTGTGTATGACTCCCATGAGCTTGGAGGACTGCATCCATACATCTCTGCAATGACTCAAATAACGTATTAATAAAGTCATCTGGAATGGCAAAGAAAGCGTTCATGCAGGACTCTTTGGATTCATCTTCAGTGCATCCTGCTTCATCCTACCTCATTTTATGCTCAATAATGTTTATGTCTGGTGACTGGGTTGGCCAATCCTGGAGCACCTTGACCTTCTTTGCTTTGATGTGGATGATTGAAGTATGAAAAGAAGAATTTGCCCTCTCCTGTGGTTTGTATTGTAATGGGCAGCACAAATGTCTTGATACCTCAGGCTGTTGATGTTGGCATCCACTCTGCAGATCTCTCGCACGCCCCCATACTGAATGTAACCCCAAACCATGATTTTTCCTTCACCAAACTTGACTGATTCTGTGAGAATCTTGGGTCCATACTGGTTCCAATAGGTCTTCTGCAGTATTTGTGATGATTGGGATGCAGTTCAACAGATGATTCATCTGAAAAAAAATCTACCTTCAGACACTTTTCCAAATGATCAACTAGAGGTCAAGTTGTGAGGTAGTGTAGAAACACAACACACCATTTCACAAACAATCCTGTAGTTCTCTGTTGTTTTTGCTGTCAAACACTGCTGTCATGTAAATGAATGCTCTTAATGCACACTATTTCAAATGTATTTAAATTGTCATTGTAAGAGGCTCATGTAATATGACAAAATATTTTTTTTAAATGCATATCATATTCAAATCCCATATTTACAGCTCTTATATTAGCTACTTATAACATAGCAGATGTGTAACCAGTATCCAACACTAAACAAATTAAATGAATCTGAAATCAACCTAGGTTTTTCTGCATATTGAACTAGAACAGGAGGAAGAGTTTTAGCACAGCATCTTTAAAGTGAGTACTTTATTTTGACTAGTACTTTTCTAACTCGCTGACATCTGCCAGGTCCGAAAGCACATCCACTAGTGTCCTGTTCTTGAGCTGAACTGCCTCGGCACTTCCACTTGGGAAATCTTATAACAAAATGAATGCAGGGAATACACATTCCTCCAGCCAGCGGAATGCTAGCAATGCCACGCATGTGTCCCACACTGTAAAGGCTTTTGCCATGACCCTGACAATCTTGTGGAGTGAAGTAACCTCCTATGAGATGCCCATTATTTACTGTCTGACACTGAGCCAAGCTATGTTTGTGCATGCATGTCTTGTAGTTAGTCAAGACGTCAGTTAGGAAAAGATGTGTGGATAAAATGATTAAAATACATAGAGTATAAAGGATTTCAGCTTTAAAGAAACTTCCTCACAAATAGAACATACCTGATAATATGAGGTGGGAAGATTGCTAATTAGCCACTCGGATGACAGAGGTTTGTGGCACATAGTAATTAGTACTATGTAAAAAAATGCCATTATTAGTATTGCTTATGTTTAAGAAATAGAACAAAATCAGCACTTGTTGAGGACAGGTGTGATGATATTTAATCAAATAAAATAAAATTACCATTGAAAGAACACCTAACACCCTAGCAACCATCAAGAACACCTGTGCTGTGTCCAAATTAGCCTGCTTATGCTACATCCTAAATTATGGACTTTGTTTTATGAAGAAAATTATACCGTTTTGAGTGTGTTACAGAAGTAAGTAAGCTTTGAGACATACTTATTCCTCATTAATAAACCATTATTGATAATGAAGATATTGATTAGTTACCTTCCCTGTCAATCACCTTGTCACATCATCCACATTTCTTTCAAATTTAACCAAACTGGAGATGCAGCAGCAGGTTAATGTGAGTCCTTGAAACAGAGAAATCTTGTTAGGTGTTTGCATAATTATCCATTCAGAAGTTATTGACCAAACACGTCTTTATAAAAGCTCACATTGTTGTTGCAGATGACATTTAACATGGAAAACGTGAAATAAATACATTCCAGAAGGATAGATATTAATTAAGAATCATTCAAACATCTTTACCAAACTCTCTTCACTTAACTGTCAGTCTTGCACGTTCACCATGTTTGTAGATTGTTAACACTTTTCATCTCTGTGTGTAGTTCTAATCAAATTCAAGTCCAAAATGCAATGTATTGTGGGTAATGTTAGTTGCTAGAGTAAGCACGGATCTGCACTTCAAATTTCTACCAGAGATAGCAGACCATCTGGGGAACTTTGGAATACTCATTTCAATATCCTATGATTTGAGACATACTACATCTATTTAGTCTGACTTTGCTTAGACTAAAGACTTGTCACTTATCAGAAATAATGTACAGTATAGAATATAAAGTCATGATGCAGCGGAAAAAGAATTACTATTACTATATAAGATTACTATATACTTATGACTCCCATGAGCTTGGCCGTCTGCATCCATACATCTCTGCAATGACTCAAATAACTTATTAATAAAGTCATCTGGAATGGCAAAGAAAGCGTTCTTGCAGGACTTCCAGGGTTCATCAAGATTCTTTGGATACATCTTCAATGGCTTCTCCTTCATCTTACCCCAGACATGCTTATTAAAGTTCATGTCTGGTTACTGGGTTAGCCAATCGCTATCCTACTGAAGAATTTGCCCTCTCTTGTGGTTTGTAATGTAATGGGCAGCACAAATGTCTTGATTCTTCAGGCTGTTGATGTTTCCATCCACTCTGCAGATCTCCCGCACGCCCCCATACTGAATGTAACCCCAAACCATGATTTATCCTTCACCAAACTTGACTGATTCTGTGAGAGTCTTGGGTCCATGTGGATTCCAATAGGCCTTCTGCAGTATTTGTAATGATTGGCATGCAGTTCAACAGATGATTCATCAGAAAAATCTAACCTTCTGTCACTTTTCCAGATGATCAACTAGAAGTCAAATTATTATTTGTTGCTCTTACAACTGAGATCAACAACAAGACTTTTGTCAGGTAGTTTATACAAATTGAGATGCAACACCAAACTACACAACATTTTTTAGAAACACCCAACAACCACATAGTAACACTGTAGTAACCACCTATAACACCCTGACAACTACATGCAAATGTGCTAAACAAAATCAGAACCTAGCAACGCCATGGAAACCACCAAGGACACCCTGACAAACCCATACAAACAACACAGGCTCATTCTGAAAACGTAGTCCCGTGGACGTTTCTGGAGACCGCGACATACGTCCCGGGAGGTAAGTATTTTTGCAGTTTTTGCTTTTGCGAATCCATGAGAGGCCGCTGTGTGCGCTTTTTTATATCTCAAATGTCTCTCACGAGTGCCGTTCGCGCCCGCGCTGTTCTCGCGTAAACCCACCAGAGGCCGCTATCAACCTACCATCTGTCTGACTGACTGAATGATTGACTGGGTGACTGACCAATCGACTGACTCACCCTCCTCCTTCCCTAAACCCAACCAATTTTATCGATTGACCCGCCCACCCACATACTTCCCTAAACCCAACCAACGGTTTACAAAAGCCGTTCAGAAGAAGAAAAGCCCTAGTATGATTTTTACCACGTTTTTGGTTTTTACCACATTCTCACCCTGTTGTTCACTCGTTCATTTTATTTTTTTGGATTCAGTTTTTTTCTTACCTGATTTCTGGAACCGCTCTTCCCCGGACTCAAACCCGGTCATCGTCATTTTCGTCAACTCCTCTGTGTCTCAAGTCCGCCGATGTACACGACGAGCTAAAGGGATAAACTGGTTGCGGCGGGAAAGACCTCCACACGGAAGTAAGCGGTCAGCCGGTAAGCGCCAAAAGGAACGGCGTCATACCGAGAATGTTTTATTTGAAACATTGCTTTTGAAAATTGTTGGCTGGGTTAAGGGATGTGGGTGGGCGGGTCAATCAATACAATTGGTTGGGTTTAGGGAAGGGGGAGGGTGGGTCAGTCCATTGGTCAGTCAGTCAGTTAAACAGCAGCCTCTGGTGAATTTACGCAATAACAGCAGGCACAAATGGCACTCGCGAGAGAAATTTGAGATCTTAAAAAGTGCAACAAATGAAGAGAAACTTTCTTGAGCGACAGCCAATAGGAGCACCAGTAGAGCTCACGTGATCCTCTCTCAGCTCGCTCAAAGGCTGGTTGTATTATCCGCGCTGTAGACCTACACAGACCTGTTTGCAGCAGGTTGCTATCCAGAGCGACAGTCAGCTACAAAGTTGCTGCTAGTGTGAATGAGGCATTAAAGAATGAACTGGACACTTCAGAGACTTTTATTTCAGTAAGTTGATGTATTTCCAATTGAAACAGAATACTGAGTAAGGGGTGGGGCTTTTTTTTGCAAATCATTCTCTCATAGCAAACTAGTGGTTAGGGGCATGGCTATGAATGTTGTGGCCAAATCCATTAAACTGACATCAACAGAGAAGGACTGCCACTCCAAACATGGAAGCAAATGATCATGATTTGATTCTGTTTTTCAGTGAACTAACATATTAATTGTTCACCTAAAAAATAGCAATGTGCACTAGCAAAATTAACATCATAAATTTTGATTTAACTTTTAATCAATTATCCTTATATCAACATCCTAACAAGTTCAACCACTTTGAAGCTCCTAGCCATTCTAAAATACACATAAGTGAATGGCAAGAAGCACTCCCAAAACTCCTGCTGTCATTAAGTTGCTTACTTGAGGTTTTCAATACATTTTCATTTTAAGCAGCCAACAGATTTCCAAAGAAACCAAACTGCAGGTGCAAAAATGTCTAATGAGTCAAGTCGACCAGCCTCAACATAACGACAGCACAGGCCACAGCTCAGTGACAGAGACAGATGGACAGGTCACAGAAAACTGCAACAATACAGCCTCAAAAATTGCAGCAGCATTGAATCAGCACGTCAGAGACAGAAACGGTACATTCTGAAATTTGGAAAGCTTTAGTAAGCCAATTAATGGGACAAGTGCCACTCAGAATCTGCTTGTATCCAAGAACAACATATACATATATAACCTAATGTGATGAATGCAAAACCCAAAGAAAATATTGTCACATAAGATATGTTGGTGTAATTTTGGTAAACTGGGCATGTTATCTATTCTTTGATATGGGACATAATTTGTTTATATATATATATATATATATATATATATTTAAAAAAAAAAGCTTTATTGGTTTCTATTTAGCTGTATGTGACCCTGGACCACAAAGAAGTATTATGTTGCACACATATATTTTTGGCAATAGCCTAACATTTATTGTTTGGGTCAGAATTACTGATTTTTCTAATTCCAAAACTCATTAGAATATTAACTAAAAAACCATGTTCCATCAAGATATTTTATACAGTTCCTACTTTAAATATATATAAATATATATTTATTAGTAATATTCATTGGTAAGGACCTCCCACAACATCTTAAGATGTTAATATTAGGTTATATTTAGGTCATCAGCATCTAAGGATGTTATTATGACATCCAATAACGATGTGAAATGACGTTGATATTTGGTTGATTTTAGGTTGTGTTGGAAAGTGACCAAAATCTAACGTTGAGCCAACTTCTTAAACCAATTCATATTGACATCAAATACTGACATTTATTCGTTAGGTATGACAACCAAAATCCAACGTCTGATAGACGTCATAGTGGTAACATTCACACAACGTCAAGCTGTTACATCATTAGACATTGATATTTAGTTGATTTTAGGTTGCGTTGGAAAGTAACTAAAATCCAACATCTGTCCAACTTGCACATTGACGTCAGCCTGATGTTGGGTTCTGAAGTCAACCTGATTTTCATTTCCAAACAAAATGCAACATCCCACGACGTTGGGGTAAAATGTCAATTTGACGTCATGTTGACGTCCTGTGCCTGCTGGGTTAATTTGGACAAATTTGAAGGCGATTTTTTTTTAGTGTTTTGTTTTTTTTTTAAACCCTCAAATTTCCAAATTTGTATGTAAACCAAATATTGTCCTATCCTAATAAACCAAACAACACGGAATATATTCAGTACTTTGAAATGTAAGCTTCAGCGAAGGTTCTACCAGGAAGACTCTAATTCTACGTCATTCTTCATAATGATCAATTCAGCCAATAATGATCAAGCTAGTTGTATAAATAAGCAGTATAAAGTATAAATAATTTCGTAAAGTAACCGAAGTTCCCTCCACCCTCCACACCACCACCAGGTTAGGCCCCGTTCTCGCTGGGAGTTGGCTCTGCCCTGCCTTCATCTTCAGGCAGTATTTGCCAGCCCTTCACGAGACCTGCATCATCGACGGGGCTTTGGCCAAAGGACTATACACAAAGGACAGTAACTGAAATTGCAATGTTCTATGCAATCTCAATAAATGTTATAACGTTTTTCCGCCTCCTGAGTCTTTCTGGTAGAACTGATTTTGTGGTCCAGGGTCACATATAATGTAACTATTACAACAAATAGATTTTTTTTTTACATACAGATTTATAAAAGTCTTTGTTAAAGCAATATAAACCAAGAACCAAATCAACCAGAAGAGAATCAAAATATTACAAATCTATAATATTAACCTATAATACTAAAGCGAAGCACTATATCAGGGGTTCCCAAACTTTACAGCCCACGACTCACAAAATTACAATGCCAGTGACTCGTGACCCCCAATATCCTCTGAAGTGGTTATAAATATATAAACCTTGCACACAATGGAACACACATACCAATAGGCCCAAGTCTATTCATCATTTAATCTTAAAGAACCCCACTCGGAGACAATCCTCCATGTTGATTTGTTGACTGTATTTATTAGTTATAATTAAAATCTTCTTTCTGCTAAGAAAAAATTGTTCTATTCACAGAAAACTGTTCACTTTTCCGTCTGAATTAAAATGTTCACAGTAAGTACACTGTTAAAAATGTAAAAAAAAAAAAAAAAAAAAATGATTCTATAGAAAATCTTATTTGATTCCCCAAAGAAAAGCAGATTCTTAAAAGAAACATTTGTCTGTGCAGATTCTTTTAAGAATCTGCAAAACTTTTTTTCAGTTAATCAAATCATGCCTATAAAGACCATTTACTGATCATGGCATCACTGACGGTTCCTTCTCTGTTTTAAAAGTGAAGAACATCTTGTTTGATGGAAATCTCTGGAAAATGAACTGTTAAACTGGAAAATTAACTCCTAAAGCTTGGTGCAATATGCAACAACGATTTTCAGGTATGGCAACATTCCTGGAGGCACTGAAGGTGAAAGGTGGCCTTGCGTACTAGGTCTGTGACATTAATATATTGCTCACTGTTTATGCTATATTGCCCATGACCTGCGTTTGTCTGAGAACTCGCTCTGTGAATTCACACAATGCAGGTGTGTAGTTGAGTCTAAACGTATGTTATGAATTTACAGAATACAGATGTCTGCTTCACTACCCCCATGTCTGCAGCCCATCCCTTGCTTTGTAAACAAATGCACACACACATCCATCCATCCATCATCTTATTTTGCTAGACACAGCTAGAGCAGGTGCATGGACTTACTCGTGTCACATGCAGAGAAGATTTATGAATAACACACACACAACTCTCTCTTTCTCTGTCCCAGTATGCCTCTGAGCCCTCTTTAAGTGTTAAAAAGCAATATTTTTTTATTATTCAGCAAACAACTGCCTGTGTTGTTTATCTACATATTTTATGTAAATTATCTCAAGAACTATGTAGCTTATAAACTTTCTTTGGAATTAAAACCAAACAGCAGCAACAACAATAAAGCTTTTCTGATTTATAATATGCAATGTGTGCACAAACCAACTGGGGCAACTTAGAAAACACATACAGTATCAACCATCTGGGTACTGCTAGTTAAAACACTAAAGAAACTAAACTTCAAAGGAACACATCAGAACATTAAAGAAACCAATTAGCAACAACACAGCAACCACTTAGGAACACCTAGCAACCACAAAGAACAACCTAACAACCACATGGAAGCACCCTAGCAACCATCAAGGACACTATAACAGCACGCTCTTAGCAACAATCAAGAAAAACAGACAAGAAACCACAAAAAACCACAAAAAACCAACCCAAACTCATTCTGAAAACGTACCGCTATATACATTTCTAGAGAGCACCAAATATGTCCCAGGAGCTACGTTTTTTTGCAGTTTTTGTTTTCGCGAATCCACCAGAGGCCGCTGTGCACTCTTTTTCAGATCTCAAGTTTCTCTCGCGAATGCCATTCGTGCCTGCTGGTCTCGTGTAAATTCACCAGAGGCCACTGTCGACTGACTGAATGACTGACTGACTGACTGACTGACCGATCAACTGAGCCACCCTCCTCCTTCCCTAAACCCAACCAATTGTATTGATTGACCCGCCCACAGACTTCCCTATACCCAACCAATTGTGTTTTCAAAAGACTGACCAGTGCCCACCCACTTTCCTAAACTCAACCGACAATTTTCAAAAGCAATCCAGAAAAAGAAAAGCCCTCGCCTGATTTTTAAGTTAATAAAGCATTTACTAACAAACAAATTAACAATTAGTATATGCTTTAATAAGAAGAATTATAAATGTTAATTTGAATAGTTTATTAATCATTTACTAACTCATTCTGAATGATCTGGAAAAAAAAAATAACTATGCTTAAATAACTGGTCTGTAAATAATGCAATACTTAATTTAGTAATGAAAAATAAATCATTAACGAAGTATGAAAACACAATTATTAAGCACATTATAAATGTGGTTATACAGTAAGTCAAGAAGACAGCATTTGTAGCTGCAGTTATAAACTGCTTACTAACATTTATTAATGCAGAGTTAATGCTTAACAGATAACGATATCACTATTTGTTAATGCTTAATAAATGGTTCATAGTGTATAGTTATTATAAAGTGTTACCAACTTTTCAAGCAAAGTTCTTAAAAGTTACAACAGCCCAAAAGAAAATTTATATTAAGAGGTTCAGGGCTATGAGCCCAACTAAAGCAAACACTGATGGTGTCTTTAGTCTATGTGGCCCACATTTGTTTTAGGATAACTGGGTCACATTTGCCATATCTTTTCTGGGCCACTATAGGTTAACGGCTGCATTACCCAGAGTTTACTGTGCCGAATATTTGCCAAAAGTGGCCCACATATGTTTTAAAATAACTGGGCCACATTTGCCAAATTTTCTCTGGGCCACATTAGGCTCACAGCCGGAATAGCCAGAGCTTACTGTGCCAAATGTTTGCCAAAAGTGGCACACATATGTTTTAAGATAACTGGGCCACATTTGCACTTGCATCTGTTTAGACTCAGATTACCCTTAAATGACTATGCCACATTTTTGCCAAATGTGGCCCACATTTGTCCTCCATCATTTAGGCCAAATTGATCATTTTCCACATGGGCCACATCAGGCTCACATTCAGATTACATTTTGCCGTAAGTGCCAAATCTTTGCCTTAAATGGCCCATATATGAATTGGAATCTTTGGCCCGCCTTTGCCATTGTACAGGTGGGCCACTTCAGGCTCACATTCATTTTGTCTGGGCTGAAGGAAGACCACCAGTGCTGCATAACTGCCTAAAGAGGCCCACATTCGTATGCTATCTAGGATAGCACTGTGCTAAAACAGCCAGAACACTTTAGGAACAACCTAGCAACCACAAAGCTCACCCTAACAACCACATGAAATACCCATCATTTGTCAACATACTGCCTATAAGCTAAAAACACTGTAGCAACAATTAAGAACACCTTGACAACCGCATAGCAACTTGCTAAATCATTCAAAATCCTATAACCACACATCATCATCCTAGCAACTACCAGAAACATGTAGCAACCATCAAAATCAACCTAGCAACCACAAAGCACTCCCTAACAACCACACTTAAAATGTGTAGATTCAGTGGCAAACGCTGTTACCTGCAAACCCCGTCCCACAGACCTTACAGTGAACGGCTTTAGTTATTTTCATAGCGGACTTGAAGCCACTGGAAGTCTTTTATCCACTCTTGGAAAAGTGTAAATGGTGGATTAACATTCAGCACATGATCACTAATAGGATGTGTCATTATTTAACTTTAGGTGGTTTCTAAAACTAAATCTGTCAGTGTTATTTTCATTCTCTCATCTTCAGCGCGTCACATTTTTGCGGCTGTTGCTCCTGTCATGTGAAGGCAGAAGGCATTGACTGAGTGATTGACAGCTGATATTAACCAATCCATTCGCGTTCAGTTCTAGCGGAGTGGGCCATTAGGAAGAGCACAAAGGCGGGGCAAGCATTGTAGGCTTTTGTACTTCAGCAAGTTCACATGACAACTGTTTTAATCTGTTCCTTAGCGCTGCGTTTGGTGTCTTTAGGTGTAAAGATGCATCCTGCATAAATGTCTCCTAAATCCGCGCACGATGAGGATTTTGCCGTGAAAACAGGTCGCACGGTAAAAATGTATGCACTAGCACAAATGCTTTCAAATACATATTTTCGGTCGCATAAAATATCAGGCACAAGTGTGACCAAAACGGTCGAGCTCTAGCATCTTTACTTGTTATTATGTCCTCATAATAATAAAAAAATATGTAAGTTATCATTAATCTCAATACAAATTACAGTGAACTCTCGTCTCGTCTCCGCCACCAGCTGTGGGGAAAAGCCATTATGACACAGATCACTCCGCCTGATCATGCCAGAGTCCCGCGGAAAAAAAGTGATTGACAGGTGGTAATTTGTGTATAACTTTATTTATTTATGGTTTGGTCATGGGTAAAGCAAAGACCATGTGGGTCAGGTAGTGAAAACGATAGGCTACAATTATTAAATTCGTTATGAATTAATTGATATTTAACAACAAAGACCCGCCTACGACGACGATACCAAATTTGCCAAATTTGTCAACATCGCCCAACCCTACTATTTAAGCCACATTTATAAAATGGCCTTAGAAAAATATATTACTGGTGTGCACCTGGAGACAAAAAAATGACACTGACATATTTTAAGACATCTCACTGAAAGTTATATTGAGTTGAGATCGCTCAAACATGCAATTTATTCTTGACTAGCCTTAAACCTTGTTTGTGAAACCGGGGGATAATGTACTAGCCTTAAATATGGTGAGTTCTGTATAAATCTCAATGAGTTCGGCATGAATCAATTAGAGTAACAAAATACAAATGTATTATAATTCAGTAATTCTGTTTTTCAGCCGAAGGAAGTGATCTTTTTAATGATGATTACGCATGCTTAAATTGTCAATATGGTAGGTATAAAATAGGGTGTCATTGATTTGAAATGTTTTGATGCATTTAATGTTAATTATTCTTTAATTGTTACATTTAAAATAAAACTAAAAATCCATGTTTGGCTGATATTTAAAGAATTAAAAGAGTTTAATTATTATTGTCTGTGTTTGAATTTGTAGAGATTTTTGTATTATGTCAAGTATGTTAAGTTACTTATTAAATTGAATTATATTATAATTTAAACAAATCAATAAAAAAAAGGATTTTAAATACAATTTTAATGATGTTACTATAATTAGTATTTTTTTTAATGTAACTTATCCAATCCAAGGACACCTTAACAACTACATAGCAGCATGGTAAAGCCACTCAGAATCTAAGAATTGTCAAGTAAACAGCCTCACAACCACCCAGAACATTTTGTGCCTCGACATCTGCCTGTTTTAACAAACACTAACATGAATTCCTTAATAGCACGAATCCTCTGCTGACAAAATATCGCTTTTCATTTTCTGAATCAATGATGATTTGTGAAGCACTGAAATAAACACGCGGTTACACTGAATCCTTTCAGACGGCAGCAGCTGATGATAAATTAATGAGTGCGAATCGGTTTCTGCTCATCAACATGTCAGTCATCTCATAGCACTCGCTGTCGATACATTGACAGGGCTTAAACGCTCAAATCTCTGTGATTCTGTTTCATGTCCTCCCTTTCTCTTTCTCAGATTCTCTCTCTCGAGCGTTCACCAGCACAAAGGCTAGAGAATCGACTATTCTGTTCTCAATGCAGTCTAAAAGGTCAGATGCTGCCCTGCACATGAGCTGATAAGGTAAAACAGCCTCATGTTGAAATCCTGAACGAGAAGCAGAAACCTGTGCAGTCCGAGGACTTTTCTGACGATTTTACAACTAGAAAATGTATTCACATAATATAATATAATATAATATAATATAATATAATATAATATAATATAATATAATATAATATAATATAATATAATATAATATAATATAGGGCTGCACGGTGGCGCAGTGGGTAGCACATTCACCTCACAGCAAGAAGGTCGCTGGTTCGAGCCTTGGCTGGGTCAGTTGGCATTTCTGTGTGGAGTTTGCATGTTCTCCCCGTGTTCGGTGGGTTTCCTCCGGGTGCTCCGGTTTTCCCCACAAGTCCAAAGACATGTGGTATAGGTGAATTGGGTAGGCTAAATTGTCCGTAGTGTGTGAATAAGAGTGCATCGGTGTTTCCCGGTGATGTGTTGCAGCTGGAAGGGCATCTGCTGCGTAAAACATATGCTGAATGAGTTGGCGGTTCATTCCGCTGTGGCGACCCCGAATTAATAAAAGGACTAAGCTAAAAAGAAAATGAATGAATATTAATGTATAATATAATAATATTTATAATAATACTATACATCAATTTAACTTTATAATGTGTATTATACTGCATTATTGTATTTACAATACTTTATTAATGAATACTACATCATACTGTACTGAACTGATAAATTGTGATAGAAGTAGCATATAAGAAGTAGTAATAGTATACTTTATTTTTTAGTAAAGTAAACTGTGGTATATTGTAGTATCATTTACCCTACAGAAAACTATAGTATTTGTTTATATTAAATTACCACAGCAACTATACAGTTACCAACAGTTTAATTCAAGTAATTTACTATATTTATTATGGTATAAAAAATATTTTAATATGTTTAATAAAGTGTTGTAGTATATGCTTAAAAAGTTTAAAAAGTGTTAGCATTTCATTACCCTCTTTAAGTGAATGCGGTAGTTTACTGTATGTGTAGTGCAGTGTTGTGATTCATCGACAAAGAATGAAAATATTAACAATAATTATATTTATATATACAATAATTCATATATATAATTATATTATAATAAAATTATTAAATTATTATTATGATTCCTGTGATGCTCCAAGGACAGACGAGTCTTCGCTGACGTCCAGCTTCCTGCGCCTAGACTGCAGCTCTGCACAAGACGTTTGGCCGAAGGAGGAATGGTCGTGCCCAACTGAGCCAGGTTTCTCTCGAGGTTTTTTAAATCTTCACTTTCGCCAATTGGTGAAGTTTTTTCCTCGCCGCCGTCGCCACTGGCTTGCATGGAAGGGATCTGTAGAGCTGCGCATCGATGGATTTGCTCTTCAGTGTTTGGACTCTCCGTAGTGAATATTAAACCACACTGAACTGAGCTAAACTGATCTGAATTGAACTTAAACACTGAAAACTGAACTGACACTGTTTCAATTCACTATAATCTTCCATGTGAAGCTGCTTTGACACAATCTACATTGTATAAGCACTATACAAATAAAGATGAATTGAATTTAATTGAATAATAAACTATCAAAGATTAATTTAAGTGACAACATTATTTAATTTCAGGATTTTTATGAATAATACATTATTATGGATTAGTTTGGCCATGTGTTGTGACATAAGATGACTTTGTAAACAAAAAGTGTTCTGAGAGGTTTTAAACAAATATTTTTCTGGCTGAGGTATTTCAGAGTGACTAAATCGATGTTTGAGGTTTGTAGTTTTGCAAACTATATACAGTTGCAATCAGAATTATTGAAACCCCTTTGAATTTTTTTTTCTTTTTAAAATATTTCCCAAATGATGTTTAACAGAACAAGGAAATTTTCACAGTATGTCTGATAATATTTTTTCTTCTGGAAAAAGTCTTATTTGTTTTATTTCGGCTAGAATAAAAGCAGTTTTAAATTTTTTAAAACCCATTTAAGGTCAAAATTATTAGCCCCTTTAAGCTATATATTTTTTCAATAGTACAGTCTACAGAACAAACCATCATTATACAATAACTTGCCCAATTACCCTAACCTGCCTAGTTAACCTAATTAACCTAGTTAAGCCTTTAAATGTCACTTTAAGCTGTATAGAAGTGTCTTGAAAAATATCTAGTCTAATATTATTTACTGTCATCATGGCAAAGATAAAATAAATCAGTTATTAGAGATGAGTTATTAAAACTATTATGATTAGAAATGTGTTGAAAACATTTTTCTCTCCGTTAAACAGAAATTGGGGAAAAAAATAAACAGGGGAGCTAATAAATCAGGGGGTTGAATAATTCTGATTGCAACTGTAAATATATATATATATAATTATTATTATTATTATATTTGTAGTTGTACAATAATGAATTAAGTTTTTTAAGTGTTTTCTCAGTTAAAATGTTTCTATCTCCCTTTAATATGTTATGTGCATCTTGCACTTTCATCCATGCATTTTAATGTTAAACTGATTAAAAACTATATGTTATGAAAAAAAGAATTACATTTCTATTTAATTTTTTATTATTTTGCACTTTAAAAACTTAATTAAGAGAGAATTCCTGTTGCACAAAAGTATATATTTTTTATTCTCTGTCTACTTTGTTTCTTGCATGAACCCATTTACCTTTTTTAAATATCTTTTTTTTTCCTGATTTTTTGCAGTATTGAAAATTATATGTAACAAACAAACACAAGTGCAAATTTGTGCAGATTTTTGATTATAAATTAAAAGAAAGACTTTTAAAAACAATGAAAAATGAGACGCTTCATTATAATGATTTGAAGCAATGGAAGAAAATACCCATAATGACAGATCAAGTTTAATTATGCTCATTATGCTTAAGTGTCCCACTTTACATTGTACAGTGTTAAACTGAACTGGGTTTGGATCAAATCCAAACAAGTGTGGAAATAACCTGAATCTTCTGCTGATCCTTGTATTTGGCCAAATACCAGTAATCATTTACCTGTTTTAAATATTATTCTATAAAGACAAATTAATATTCCAACAGAAATGATGGTAACACTTTACAATCAGGGTCCACGTGTTAATGATTTTACTAACACAGTAGTGCCCAAAGTTTTTCTTATAAAGGGCGAGAAACCAAACTTGATTGAGGGCTGTGGGCCGAAGTTAAATATACCAAACCGCATTACATTAAATTTGCCATGGGTAATTTTCAAGTTTATTTGCTAATATGTAAAAATAACTAGAAAGCTTTGCTTTAAAACATATAAATTAATGATGCAGTTTCATTTTTAACGTTTTATAATGAACTTAACATAAACAATCCCATTAATAAAGCAATAGAGTTCAATGCTGAATACCTTAGTTGAGCTGCTCCTGCCTTTGCCTTGATTTGCTCACGATGTCTTGTGCATTGTCCTCTATCTGTCAACTGACAGTATTTACATTTTAAAAGTCTGATTCATTTACAACATTGAATTGAAACATTAATTTTTTGTAACTCCTTAATTAAACAAAGAAACAAAGCGTTATGTCAAATTTGAAATGACGATTTCAAAGGCATTCGCCCCAACCAACTCCCCATCACTCTCCGTCTCTTTTCAGATGGGATGGTGGGCCAAACCAAAGGTTACCATGGGCTAACTTTGGCCCGCAGGCCGTACTTTGTGCACCTCTGTACTATGAACAAAGGATGAATACATCTGTGCTAAAATTAGTTAATGAAAATAATGTTGCTCATTAGCAGTTAACTCACAGTGCATTAATGCTAACAAACTTAGCTTTGGATTTTAGTAGTGCATTAGTAAATACTGAACAATGATTATTAAATGCTGTACAAGTATTGTTCATTATTAGATCATGTTTGTAAATAGTATAAACTAATGGAACTATGTGTATTATTAGCACAAACAAAACTATTAGTACTTTATTATTGAAAAGTGTGACAGAAATTCTGACCAAACACATTTCTGGCACTGGAATTTGCTCTTTTTTGCTCTTTCCTCATTTAATGAAACAAGTTTGAACAGTTTTGTTCTGCCATTTACGACATGTAGAAGACTACAAGGAATGTGTGGTTTGATTACTCGCTAAGCCTGAGTGTTTTTTTTTTTTTTAAGCATACATAACCACAGTCTGAGCTGGGAGGATTAGCTTAGCTTAGCCCAGTCACCACGAGCTGCGTAACAGAGCGACAGGCCTGGAGTGCAGGAGAGCAGGGAGTGGCTTCAAAACACACACACATACACACACACACACGCTGTGGCCCAGGCCCTCAAATCTGTCCTCTCCCGCTGCGTGTCATGTGATCCGGGCTTAGGGAACCAACCAGCTAAAGAAATGTGGTCTCTTGCGGCCAGCCAGGAAACCTTTGTGACCATACAAGGCACTTCCTTCCCCAAGTCTCATCTTCCTGTTGGCTATGTATGGAGTTTCCTGCCCTTTCACTCCCTCCTTTTCACTCTTTCTCAGTATTGGCTGTGTGCCCTGGTAAACTGGCTGGGTGAAATCTCTTTTCTCTCTCTCTCTCTCTCTCTCTCTCTCTCTCTCTCTCTCTCTCTCTCTCTCTCTCTCTCTCTCTCTCTCTCTCTCTCTCTCTCTCTCTCTCTCTCTCTCTCTCTCTCTCTCACTCTGGCAGTTGCCTTTTTACTGTTTGTGGAAAGCAGGCCAGAGGTTTCTGATTACTGATTGCTGCTGTGTAAAGGAATGGCGGCTGTGTGTGTGTGTGTGTGTGTGTGTGTGTGTGTGTGTGTGTGTGTGTGTGTGTGTGTGTGTGTGTGTGTGTGTGTGTGTGTGTGTGTGTGTAAATGCATGTTATCTTAACAGCATGTGAGGTCAGGGTGTGGGGGGTTAGGCTAGACAGATATATGCATATAAATTATGTGTGAAGAACTGAAACTAAAACCATTTAAAAACATATTAAAACATGGTTTTTTATAGTCTAACTCCCCAGATTGTCCTTAAGGGAACACTTTTTCTTTTGAAATATGCTCATTTTACAAGTCATTTAAAGTTATTTGACTATTTTTGAATCCATTCAGCCATTCTCCGGGTCTGGTGGGTGCACTTTTAGCTTAGCTTAGCATAAATCATTGAATCGGATTAGACCATTAGCAATAGAGTTTTGATGATTTTTCTATTTAAAACTCGACCCTTCTGTAGTCACATAATGTACTAAGACTAATGAAAAATTAAAACTTGCTATTTTTAGGTCAATATGACTATAACTAAACTCATTCCAATGTAATAGGAACTTTGCTGCCATGCCATGACTACAGCAGGCACAATGATACACAGCACCTGAAAATAATCCCCAGCTAAATAACAATGCTGCATAATATCATAGAGCCTGCTGCAGCCATGGTACGGCAGCAAAGTTTCTTGATTATTATAAAAAGTTCTAGAATGAGAGTATAGTTAAGTTCTTAATCATATTCTGTTATTGTTTTGTTTCAAAGAATTTTTTGCTTACTTTTTTCTCACTATCCGTGAGAAGTGTGTCGTCACGCGTCCAAGCACTATATCAAACTGTGGGGAGACTCAACAAATGCTAATAATAAGCGTTTACAAAGCGAAAATCCCAATCGCAATATACATATATACATATATATATATATATATATATATATATATATATATATATATATATATATATATATATATATATATATATATATACTGTATGTGTGTGTGTGTGTGTGTGTATATATACATCCCAATCGCAATATACATATATACATATATATATATATATATATATATATATATATATATATATATATATATATATATATATATATGTATATATATATACTGTATATACATGGCGACGCAGTGGTGCAGTAGGTATTGCTGTCGCCTCACAGCAAGAAGGTCGCTGGTTCGAGCCTCGGCTGGATCAGTTGGTGTTTCTGTGTGGAGTTTGCATGTTCTCCCTGCGTTCGCGTGGGTTTCCTCCGGGTGCTCCGGTTTCCCCCACAGTCCAAAGACATGCAGTACAGGTGAATTGGGTAGGGCAAAATTTTCAGTAGTGTATGAGTGTGAGTGAGTGAGTGAGTGAGTGAGTGTGGATGTTTCCCAGAGATGGGTTGCAGCTGGAAGGGCATCCGCTGCGTAAAAACGTGCTGGATAAGTTGGCGGTTCATATCGCTGTGGTGACCCTGGATTAATAAAGGGACTAAGCCGAAAAGTAAATGAATGAATAAATATATATATATATATATATATATATATATATATATATATATATATATATATATATATATATATATATATATATATATATATATATATATATATATATATATCCGATTGCCATGTGGTAGCCAAAGTAATTAATTTTTTTATAAATTGTTAAAATATTGGTGCCTGTGATGCAGCAAGTCCAGAGCCTGTTGTGTACGCCATGATTATATAGAAAATTCACTTTAATGTGTGATATGTCTAAAGTTGGTCAAAAACATTTTTTTTTTTATTAAAATGAGTAGCGGCTTGGACCCGGAAACAGTATTCAATACGTCATGACTTAACATGACTTAATATTACTATTGTGGTTTAAAAATTTCTTTACAATGATTGGTAATACTTTATTGGTAGTTTTTTTTTTTTTTTAAATACTTTTAAACATTTATTATTCTAAATTAATATTAGTTTGGACATAAATACAACTTTTGAAATTAATTATTAGTAAATTAGTTAATATTATTTGATGAGCTTGTTAACAGGGTTTGTATAGTAACTAAACTGAAAAAAAGATTAATGAATGCAAATATACGCAACAATGTACTGAACCACTTTATTTATGTTATTTAGGTAAAATATTCGCTATTAATAATCCATTAATTATGATTTTGCCTCAATAAACTCTTTATTTGCCGCTTATTGTTAGTTATTTAGATAATAGTTGGGTAAAGTAGCTTGTTTTACCTAAATAATTTGTTTGGGGTTTTTTCTGAGTAGCATATTTAATACATCAGAATTGTATGCCTCAAAATATGACATAGTATTTAGACCTCAGGAGTGAATTAGAAATTTATTTTAAGTCAAGGAGAGAAAGCATCTCAAATGTGTTTATTTAATTTTTATGATATGTATGGAACCTCTAGGGTAAAATATAATTATATATAAAAATGTTTGTCTATGTATTTTTGTAGAGTATCATATCTGATACATCTACATTTATTATAACAGAAAAATCAACTTGGAAAGGAGGAAAAAAAATGCAAGGGAAACCCATTTTTTCCAATAGCTTCGCTGAGTCAAAATTCTTTCTTGGAAATCTTATTATTAAGAGTATATAACAGCTCACTTATATAGTCAATTTTAACCCTATATATCCCATCATTTTAGTACGACAAAATTGTAAAGAAAAATATATTGATAATTAAAATAGGTTAAGTTTCATTTTTAGAAACACACGTACCACAACCCGAAGAGGAAAATTTGTACAAACATACCAAAGGATTTACATGCTAAAAAAATAATAACTATCAATCAAACAACAGAAGTTATGCAGAGGATTGTCTACAACAGGTTTTTCAGCAATGTTTGGATCATGCTGATAATTTAGAGGTCTTAGAAATTTCTATTTTCACATACTGTGCCCTTACAGTAGGCTGTTTAGCTTTCAGATGATTTCAGTACAATAAATGTTCACTGTAAAAAAAATATGTATATTAGCAGTTTTCTATATTTTGTGATTCATGTGTTTTTTTTTTTTTTTCACTTACTTAGACTTTTGAATTGCATTATGGGAGCTTGATCTTTCTTCCAACAACTTTTAGCCTTGAAAAGTTTGAAAAAGTAACTTTTATGAACATTTTAATAGTTTGAAGTGATATATTGTCTGGGTTGGAATTATTATATGTTGGATATATCATGCTGCAAAATCCTGGTAATAAACTGCCAATACATTGTCTGTTATTTTACAAACCTAGATCTCTATATTTTTCTTAAACAATATCTTGTCTCAAACTACTAAAATGTCAATAAAAGTCACTTTGTTAAACTGTAGAGTTGAATTTTTAACATCAAAGTTGACAGAGCAGAGATCAACATCCCATAATGCAATTTCCAACTGTAAATTAATGGAAACACAAAATACGGATACTGTTAATTCACAGATATTTTTAAAGTGTACTACATTTATTATTTATAGCACAAAAAATAGCACACTATACATACTTTAAACATAATGTATTAACATGATGTCACAATGCCACATGTCACAATTCCCCTCCGACAGCAAACCAAATAGGACTATATCCTCATGTAGGCTTAGAAGACACACAATTACATCATATGTCCTAGCATGCACTTTCCTGCACCAATGGCCGTACTAATCCGTTACTACACAACCCCGACTGAGTTACTGACATCATGGCCTGAACGCTGAGCTCTGACCAATAGCGTTCTGAAATCTTGCACGCATCACAAACAGGATCAGACTGATTCCTTCAGTCCAAAACACAGTTCTAGTTTTCTATCAATTAGTTATTATTAGTTTATAACTATTTATTTCAATGAAAGTATCAACATTCAATCAGATTTTCCCCTAAAAAGCCTGAAAACAGCAACAACATGCAATTAATGGCATACAGTGAATGTGTAGAAAGACTGTAGCATGTTCATTTGATTTTTACCAGATTTAGGCAAAACTCTCTATGATAAATAAATAAATAAATAAATAAATAAATAAATAAATAAATAAATAAATGAGATAATAAAGAGATCACATACTTTTGTATTAGACATGCTTTATGTCAACCTGCAATATACTGTATGCAGAAATATGTAGTTTATTTGATATTTACCTGATTTAGGCAAAACTCTCTGTGGCAAATAAATAAATAAAAATAAATAAATAAGTGAATTAGATAATAAAGAGATCATATACTATTGTATTGGACATGTTTTGCTATATGACAACTTGCAATATATACAAATAATATAAATAGAAATCCAAATCATATCTTGTAAAATAGAAATCTAACATGTATGGTTCAGTGACACGCTGTTTACTTTTTTGCATCATTTAACTTTTTTTTAAGGTTACATGCGGTTTGTCTTTCCTTTAAGTTCTCCTCTGTGCTTAAATTGTGACAGACGCAGTACGACTGCATACCTGGCATAACTGCAAATGTGGAGTTTGCCTCAAGGTTATTTTTTGTTTATTCGACTCATATCAAAGCATTATCTCTAGAGTAGCTAAACATTTTCAGGCCATCAAGGAAAATCAGCAACTAACTCTGTAACATTTCACACGTTCGTCCTTTGAAACTACCATTATTTCAGATTTCAAGTGTTCACATCTTGTTAAAAGCATTCATATTTAAATTATATTTTAGAAATGAATAATAATTTTAAATAAATTACAATGGGAATAATCACCAAAAAATGATCAATACTTATTGAAACAAGCTCCCCCTACAGTTTATGAAGTAAAACACCAATTCAGCAGAGATGTTGTATTTAAAGGGACAGTTCACCCAAAAATAAAAATTACTTGATCATTTATCATTCTTCATGTGGTTTAAAACCTTTATGAGATTCTTTTTTCTGTTAAACACTAAGAAAAAATATTTTGAAGAATGCTGGTTGCTGGGACCCATCAGCATCCATAGTAGGAAAAAAAATACTATGGTAGTCAATGGATCCAATGGAACAAGCATTTTCCAAAATGTCTTTATGTTTGTTTTTAACATAAGAAAAGAACTTAAATAGGTTTTAATCAAGTGAAGGGAGTGTAAATAATGACATATTATACATTTTTGGGTGGACTAACCCTTTAAAAGACTTTCAGCAAAATGAATATTCATTAATCAAGTTGTTGTATTGTGTCTAAAAAGTCCAACATATTGATTGTATGAACTTTAATGGGGGTTTTTAATAGCAGTGTTGATCAATTTACAATTCTTCGTTCAGACAACTGTGTTTGACTTCTTGGAATATTTGGAGTTGTAAATTCATTGTTCTAACATGGTTTATTTTTATGTAGTTTCAAATAATTTCTTAGTGTTTATGGCTCAAAACTTGAAAATAAGCAATTGCTTTTTTTACCATGAAGAGTGCCCAGAGCTATTTTCACTTTCAGACCTTCTCCAACTCTTGTCTGTAATTATCAAGTGTTCCTGAAGATTTTAATTAGCCAGTTCAGGTGTGTATGATTACGGTTGGAGTTGAACTTTGCAGGAAAGTAGATTTCTGTGAGCAGGACTGTGCACCTGCAAAGATTTTCTTACTATGGGGAGGATAAAAATGTCTGTATTTTACCATTTGAAACATGTAACGCTAACTTAGTCACAAGAAGCACAACTTAGCCAATCACATAGTCTCCTTCTCTTAAACCAGGGGTGCCCAAAATTTTCGTATGAAGGACCAAAAACCAAATATCACTGAGACCAGTGGGCCGAAGGTATTTATACCAAACTACGTCACATTAAAGTTGCCATGGGTAATTTCCTAATTTATTTCCTAATATTTCAATTCAATGCTGAATACATTGGTCAAGCAGAATTTGCCTTTGACTTGATTTTTTTCACCAAATTCTCTGCATTGTCGGGTGACAGTATGTACATTTAAACAAAATCTGATTAATTTACACCATTTAATTGAAACATTTAATTTCAGTTGGCTTTTAACAATAACAATAAAGCAAACAAACAAAGGGTTACATAAAATTTTAATTGACAATCTGGAAATCATCCAGCTTCAACCTTTCCCAGTGAGATTACAACTATTATATTTTTCCTAATTTTCCCAGTTTAACATATTCTAAACAGAGTCCTGTGCATGTAGGACTCTTATTTTAAATAAGGGACAGGTATTAGGTCTGGGCTCAATCATTGCAACAGCATCATAGTGCACCAAAATGCAAAGTTTGGAAGATGTATAAAAATATATTCAGCGCCACCCAAAGAGTCATAAGGTCTGTTTAAATGTATCTTTTGTTAGTTTAACGTGTATAGTGCTACACTTTAAACCTAAAGTGTATGTTAAATTTTCCATGTACACTTAAACCCAAAAAGTTAAGGTAACTCAAACCATTTGAGGAAATTGATTGCAACAAACCTTTTAAGTAAAAAAAAAACTAGTCCTAATGAGTACTGTGAACTTAATCCATTTGAGTAAATGAAGGAATTTGAGCACAGTAAAACCCAATAAATGAATAGAACTAAATAAATGAATAGTACTGTAAAACCCAATAAGTTAAGGCAACTCAAACCATTTGAGGAAACCGATTGCAACAAACCATTTGAGTTAAAAAACTAATCTATATGAGTACTGTGAACTTAGTCCATTTAAGTTAAAGTAATGAGGTATTTAACTCATTACCTTCAACACTGAGTTCAAAACTCTTTTCAAATGAGTAGAATTAACTTTCAGTAAATTTTGAGTTAGCTACACTCATTTCATTTGATAAAGTTGACTGTTGGGTTTTACGGTGTATGTTTGTAACAGCAACAGCATGTACATTCCTGAATTAGGGTTCAATGCACATTTATGCATCATGTCATATCACTCAGCTCTTTCTGTGATTTTCTAGAGTTAAAGGATGTCAATAAACTTCAAAAGATCTCCACGTTTTTGCCAGTCTCTTTTGTTGGGTATAATTATAATTTAGTCCATATTTCATCCACAAAAGATTTCTCAGGAGCAGTCATGGACAGATAGCTCACTCGCTCCTAATGTGAACCTCTTCTCCACTTCAGTTGGAATGATTTAGTTTGAGAAGGCATCTACTCAATTTGTTCAAATAGTTTTTGACAACTGAAATAGGATTATTTTGCACATGTGTATATCAGAGAATGAGCTCTGAGAGGGTAAAGTCTAGATTGGATACGCGGCCAGCCGGAAATGCGATATGCACTCAATATAGCAGCATTTTTATGACACTGTATAACAATAATTAATATTTTTACAGTACTGTGATGGTTGGGTTTAAGGTTGGGGTGGGGGTAGGCATTAAAAAAATACTATTTATTGGGTAATTTAATAGATAGCATGAATAATACTCAGTACAACCACTGTTTTTACATTACTGTGACGGTTGGGTTTAGGGTTGGGGTGGGGGTAGAAATTAATAAAATACAATAAATGGGAAATTTAATAAATAATATAAATAATTCTCGTTAACTTCCAGCCGCAACCATATCCGATCTAGCAACCACCCTCTTAAAGCTCATTAATATTCACAACCTTTCTTAATAAGATAAAAATGGAGCTTTCTATTCTTGGTGAACAATTAAAACAGTGTACCAATGCATTCTATGCCACCTTAAAAAATTATTGTCAAGATTTATAAAAGGTATCCAGTAAAATATTAGTGATTAAAACCGTAGTAGTGCATTGATTTTTGCAGCTGAGCTTTTTGCAAATGTATTTGTAGGAACTTTTTAAGGAACAAAATGAATGATTGAAATTGTGTGTAAATGATGCATTGCAATAACTTGTTTGAAATCACGTGTTACTAAAGATGCACAATTTTAAATAAGGTCCATATTGTAGCAGTTTTTAAATTATTTCAAAATAAAGATATAAACAGGAAAAAAAAACATATGCTGTACATGATCCCTATATTATGAAGAGCTATTTTCTGCTGAACTGAAATATTTGCCTGCCATCGAGTCAGTAAACACTGCATAAGCAATTACCTTGTCCTCCAGACATCCTTAAAAACAGTTGAAAGCATACAAAAGAAATGGATGCATATATTTGTTTTGTTTAATGGGTCAAAAATGTTTATTCCAGGGTGCTCTGTAATGACAATTGTTTGGTTTTTGCCAACGCGAATGCAACAAACATTCAGCACTGCTGCACCTCTCAATCTTAACATTATTGTTGTTTACTTTACAAGGTTAGACATCAAAGGTCAGCCAAAACAACACTAAAGGCATGAATTATCACAAAACAAGATGGAAACAAGTCAGTGCAGCACAATGAAATGCATGGGAGCTATTTAAATAAATGATTTATATTTACCTGTGGGCGGCACTGTGGCTCAGCGGTTAGCATTGTTGCCTCACAGCAAGAAGGTTGCTGGTTTGAGCCCCGGCTGGGCGTTTCTGTGTGGAGTTTGCAACCGGGTGCTCCGGTTTCCCCCACAGTTCAAAGACATGCGCTATATGTGAGTTGAATAAGCTAAATTGGCCATAGTGTATGTGTGTGAATGTGAGAGTGCATAGGTGTTTCCCAGTGCTGGGTTGCAGCTGGAAGGGCATCCACTGCGCAAAACATTTGCTGGATGAGTTGGTGGTTCATTCTGCTATGGCAACCCTTGATAAATAAAGGGACTAAGCCGAAGGAAAATGAATGAATGAATGTTTGCCTGTATTTGACGTAACTGTTAAGTGTTTAACATAAGTTATACTAGTTTACCTTTGACGAAGTTGTCACTGCAGACTTCAGCTACATTTTGTGCCACAGCAATGGTGTCATTTGCAAATAACTAATTTATTAAGATTTACAGTAGTCAGTTTAGTGGTGTTTATGCCATTCTTTAACCCTTTGAGCAGACCCACATGTGGGATTTTTGTTTCTGTGCCCCTAGAAGTTCAGTCCCTTATATGGGATTTGGATGTTGCAGAATTTAGAATTTGACTGCCAAATAATGGCCAGAATTTTAAATTAAAATTCTAAATCTGTCACTCAAATTATAGGTCCTGTGAAGTGCTTTGTAATGTGCATGTGTGATGTAAATTGAACTGAAACATGAAGACAGGGTGGGACATAGAGTAGCTCCTTACCCTTTTTAACACTTTCAGAAGTAAGTTCTAAATACTCTCGATGACCCCCCTGCTTTTTTTGTTTTTTAATGTGACCATTATTTAGAACACATCACTTTGTTTTCATGGCAACACATCAAGTTTAACATGACACACTGCAGCCCCAGACTATTTTCTGACCATTTGCATTTTCTGCAAATATTGACAAATGTCCTAATTACATTGTGAAATATTTGATATTCCGATTCTCACATATGTGTAAGAACACTTATTTCATTGTTTAAATGACTTAACATTGATCAGATTATTTGATCTATGACTGATTGGCCTAGCAATTTTAATCTACACTGCAGGAAAGATAGGACCTGTCCTAGTCCTAGTAACATAAACAGTGTGTTTCTTACATGAATAAAGCACATCGCCTAATTATATTTAAAAATAATTATTATTATTTCCATCTCCATAGATATTAGCGTATATTTTACAAACCATAATTGCTATGTTTGCTAGTGCTTATTCAATGTCTAAAACCTCAAATAAATGTTATTTGTTTGAAAACACTGATAAATTGTGATTTATGACAAGCACACTTTTTTATGCTCAATCACGGAAAATCAGACTTGAATTTAGCAGCTGATGTCATGCGCTCTGAAAATTCTAATCACACCAGTGTGATTGTGCGCTTCAGGGACCAGCCAAAGCAGATCACACTGGTGTGATCATGCACGTCAAAGGAGTTTTAAAAAATCTGCCAATAACATTTCGTTTTATCACAGTTCTACCATTGTAAGTGGTTGTACATATAGCAAGTGCATATAGCAAGAGCGGTTGACTGAGGCGAGACATGTCATTTACTAGAGAGCATTTGATTGATCAGAATGTTTGATGAGAACCTAAAGTAAGGGGTGACGTTAAAAAAAAATCATCCATTTAGGTGGAAGTGACTTACTGCAAGCTTTGGATGTTTATATATATATTTTAATGAAAATTGTGTAATTGTTTTGGAGCACACTTGTGTAGCTTTTTTTTGGAGCACACTAACTTATAGATATCCCTAAGACTAACATATTAATACTTATATTTAAACAACAATTTTTATTTCATGGAAACTTTTCTGAAGCTTATTGTGCTGCCATGAAAACAAAATGAAACATTTTAAAAGTGTTCTAAAAAGTGTAAAAACGTTAGAAAACCCACTCCTGGGTAGGCAAAAAAGCTTAAGATCGTGTCACGTTCAATTAACAAGCAATTTGACTGTCTACACCACACAAAAAAAAAAAAAACATTTAAATACCAGACATTCAGAAGTGTAGCACAGTGCACTGCTCTTCCAATGAAACGGTTTATGAACATGAATAAATATTAAACCTCATCAGCATTATTAAAAGCACATGCTCAGTGACCGATGTTGGTTTGCACTGAGTTCATACTAACCTTTGTGTTAAAACTATATGTTTGCTAGTTATTTTATATTTAAGATCTGAGGTAAATTATGCTGACACTTTCACTATGGCAATAAATGTCACGTCAAATAGTGTTCAAACTCACATTAGTAACATTTAACACTGATTAAAGCACATTTGATCATTTTCATAGTAGTTTATGCTGCTGTGGTTCCATTTATAATACTACGGAAATAGAAACTTAGGTTTCACCGTTGTGGATGGTTAAGATATAAGCTTCTTTTTACATAGAAAAGATACCTTTTATCACGTCACAGCATTAAATTGAAACTTCATTTAGTCCAAAACAAATCTTTTGAGATAATAAAAAAAAACTGAAAGTATTTGATCACAAATTATTTTTTGCATTATGCTAAAGCTGCTTCATTTTCCTCAAACAGCAACACTCATGCAGCTCACATAATTTCACTATATGTTTTTTGCTTTGTTTGTTTGTTTTCAGAGTATTGTGTACATTTTATTTAATCGATAAAGTCATTTAATGCTGTTAATACATTTTTGTATAATCTTTTTTCACTTGATAAGTTCCTGATCCTTTGCATTATATTTTTATTAAAAAATATCCCAGTATAAATAATTTTGATGTTCTAAAATATTTATCTAACTATCTATAGTTTAAATGAATTTTACAGTGTACAGTATATGATAAATTCAAATATGAACTTGTTGGAAACAAAAAATAAATAAGGAAATAAATCTCAATGCCTAACGTATTCATAAAGTATTTAGGTTTTTTTTCGCGGTATTAGATTGAAAGATCAGAGAAGTACAGCTCACCATGGCCGAAAGTGGACAAAAGACTTTAACCCCATTTAATTGCCAGATTTGAACAGGAATAAGTCTCGTTAACCTGTGATCCAATCGACCAAAAGCACATCTTAGGCCAGGGGAGTCCTTTAGCTCCAACTAGTGTCTTTCTAGTGTACCCAGTAAGAGCTTGATTAGCTGGTTCAGGTGTGTTTTATTGGGGTTGGAACTAAAATATGCAGGACACTGGCCCTCCAGGACTGAGTTTGGACACCCCTGTCTTAGGCTATTACACGATATAAACTTTACATCGCTGATTCCCCGTCTCATCCATGTTCACCATACTTGCTGTTCCCATGGTAAGCTCAATGAACAAGTCTACTTATGGTGTGTGATTAGAGGCTGAAAAAGCCACACACTGAAGCACACAATGACAAAAAATATATTGATTGAATCAAAAAGGCGTTCAAATTGCGCAAAAACAAGAAATAATATAGATCATGCCACAAAACACATTAAAACGAAAGTAACGAGATTTAAAAATGTAAGAGTAGAAAGTACAGATATTTGTGTAAAAAGGTAAGAAGTAAAAGTAAAAAGTTGTCAGAAAAATAAATAGTGAAGTAAAGCAGATACCAGAAAAAATCTACTTAAGTACGTTAACAAAGTGTTTGTACTTCGTTACTTCCCATCTCTGGTTAGCCATTTTGCACTGTGTTGTTAGTAGATTACACACATCTTATCATCATCGACTCTGCTTGTTTGTGTTGATTTGCATTTGTTTATGTGCTGTGTTAGACATTATGAAAGTGAGCTGCTGCTCCAGTGTTCTTTACTTTGTGCATTGTCTGTAGATCACTCGCAATCAAGGACTTTTTAAGGTTTGCACTTATGGTAATTTGCACCATAAATCTGGCTTTGTACTGTATATACTGAAAAATAATCATAATATCAATATAATGACGTATCAACACTTCTTAGTTCTTTACACGTTTATTAATCTTGTTTGTATAGCTCTGAGATGAGTCTTGATGTTGTATATACTGTAGTTTTTGAGTGTGTGTTTGTGATGGGATGTGCTCTGGGCTACTGCTGATATGCAGTGTGACCTTCAGGTAAACACCACGGCTGTTCATGCCAGCACTTCCATAGGAGTCTGGCAGTCGTCCACACGGCTCTCTCTGACTTCCCTCTCCCGCTCTCTCTGTAAAACACATGCACATCCACATACAAGCACAGAGCAGATGTGTCCACATAAATTATATATCCAGTGTGCACTTTGTGGTGTGAACCTTTCCAGATCTGCTTAAATGCACGTCCTGAACGTTCAGTTACACCCAGAACAGAGAGAAGACAATGATTATTTAGAGTGCACTGTCAAAAATATCCATACATTAGCAGTTTAACTTATTTGGTGATTCATGTTTTTTTTTTTTTTTTTGTTAATTTATTTAATTTAACTATTATATGCTTTTGAATTACATTATGGCACCTTGATCTTTGCACCAACAACGTTTGATCATAAAAAGTTAGTAAAAGTGAGTTTTAATGACATTTATAAGAGTTTGAAGTGATATGTTTTCTGTATTAAGGTTGTATTTTCTGTTATTTTATTCACTCATACACCTGACAAAAGTCTTGTCGCCTATCCAAGTTTTAGGAACAAAACAATAACTTGACTTCTAGTTGATCATTTGATATCAGAAATGGCTAATATGAAAGGCAAAGGCCTCTAGATTATGCTTATAATCAATAAAATATGATCATGTCTTGATTTGTAATTATGTAATTAAGACAGTAAGGTCTGACTTTCCTTAGACAAAAGTCTTGTCACTTAATAGAAATAATGTACAGTATAGAATATAAAGTCATGGTGCAGTGGAAAAAGAATTGATATTGTGTAGGACTCCCGTGAGCTTAGACGACTGCATCCATACATCTCTGCAATGACTTAAATTACTTTTTAATAAAGTCATTTGGAATGGCAAAGAAAGCGCTCTTGCAGGATTCCCAGAGCTCATCAAGATTCTTTGGATTCATCTTCAATGCCTCCTCCTTCATCTTACATTAGACATGCTCAGTAATGTTCATGTTTGGTGACTGGGCTGGCCAATCCTGGAGCACCTTGACCTTCTTTGCTTTCAGGAACTTTGATGTGGAGGCTGAAGTATGAGAAGGAGCGCTATCCTGCTGAAGAATTTGCCCTCTCCTGTGGTTTGTATTGTAATGGGCAGCACAAATGTCTTGATAACTCAGGCTGTTGATGTTGCCATCCACTCTGCAGATCTCCCGCACACCCCCATACTGAATGTAACCCCAAACCATGATTTTTCCTTCACCAAACTTGACTGATTTCTGTGAGAATCTTGGGTCCATGTGGGTTCTAATAGGTCTTCTGCAGTATTTGTGATGATTGGGATGCAGTTCAACAGATGATTGATCAGAAAATCTGCAGATTTCCACAGATTTTTTGCCAATCATTGAATATATTTACTTTACTTGTGGAAATGTATATGTATTCAGTTGTTTAATTAATTTCAGTAATAATATTGACCAAAATGAAAATGTTCATATGATTTATTTACAATACAGTTTGTTTTTTATTAGATATATTATATGAAAGACTTGCTTTGTTTACCAAATAACTGGATCTAATTGGATTTGCATTGTAAACATTAGATAACACTTTATAATAATAATAACTACACACTAAGAATCATTTATTAAGCATTAGCAAATAGTGAATTCATTATCTGTTAAGCATTAACTCTACATTATTAGACATTAGTAAGCAGTTTATAAATACAGCTGCAAGTGCTGTCTTCACTTCACTTGACTTAAAAGCACATTTATAATGTTCTTAATAATTGTATTTTCATACTTTATTGCTTATTAATTGTTCATTACTAAATTCAGTATTGCATTATTTACAAACCATTTTTATTTAAGAGTAGTTGTTTTTTTTAAGATCATTCAAAAATGAGTTAGTAAACGATTAATAAACTATTCAAATCAACATTTATATATCTTATTATTCAGGCGTATAGTAATGGTTACTATGAATGTTAATAAATGCTTCATTACTCAACTTCATGCAGTTTTGTGATCTAATCTAAAGTGTGGACTATTTATGCTTTATAAACCCCTTATAGAGCTTGGTATCAAATGAACAATAAATGTTTGCAATCTTATCTAAAAAATAAAATTACTGTAACAATGTTTAAACATTGCCGAATAACAGGAGTGTCAAAATACAATTAGCAAAAACGACAATTAAATAAAATTGGATAAAACAACAACAATATGATAATTTAACAATATATTATGATGCAACATTTAAATGTTATTTAAACTACAGTAATTTTATTTGACATAAGATTATAAAGATTTATTTTTCATTTGATACAGTTTTATTTGTGTATCTTAAAATGAGTAGAAATTAATAAAGTCATTTATTTTATTTTATTTTTTCTGTTTAGAATATAACTGAGCCTTTAATTATCATTTATAAAGGGTTTTTTTAAAGTATAAATAGTCCTTACTTTAGATTAGGCCACAATCTGAATGAAGTTGAGTTAATAAAGCATTTACTGACATAAAAATTAACCATTAATATATGCCTGAATAATAAGATATATAAATGTTAATTTGAATAGTTTATTAATCATTTACTTAAGCATTCTGAATGATCTGAAAATAGCAACAACTATTCTTAAATAACTGGTCTGTAAATAATGCAATAGTTAATTAATGAAAAAATAATCATTAACAAAGTATGAAAACACAATCATTAAACACATTATAGATGTGCTTATAAGTCAAGAAGACAGCATTTGTATCTCTATTTATAAACTGCTTACTAACATCTTTTAATGTAGAGTTAATGCTTAACAGATAGTGTATAATTGCTTAATAAATGATTCAGAGTGTATAGTTAATATAAAGTGTTACCAAACATTAAATAATTAAGTTATTTATTTAATTAAATAAGTTAAAAACATATAATTCTTTATTTTTATATAATTTTTTTAGTTACGATACTCCCAAAATCATTCCGCATAATTCTGGCGATTTTGTACAAAATTCTGCGCAGAAATAGCAAAAAATGTCCACAGATTCTGTCTGGCCCTGCCCATAATGCAATTTATAACTGTAAATAATCTGAAAACACCTCCAAAATAATAAAGACAGATAACTGATTAATAATAAAAACTCCAGAATTATGTAAAAACACAGACAGTCAATTTAGTGACAGTGATTCTGATCAGCATCATCAATTACATTTGTGAAACTTTGTGAATTTGTGAAGAAAAAAAACGCTTTGAATGTAAATGAGCTTAATTTTATGCAACCAAAATTAATCTTTAGTTCAGCCATTTTATGAAACTTACAAATTGCGCATCAAACAAGCTCAAACTGCTCTGGTGCTCTGCTTTCAGTCCCTTTGATTTGATGTTTTCTTACACAGATATTGTGAAGTATTACTCCATTAATTCAAGAAAGTGTACACACACATACGCGCACACACTCTCTTCCGCTCTCAGTGAGTTCTCTCATACGGCTGCCTGTCTCACAGCAATTACATGATGTGTGGTAATTGCCGGTCTTTCATGCATCCTCTTCAGACATACTTCAAAGAGATCTGAACACATCCAGAGCCGCAATTAGCAAGCGCAGCGCAGGCCCCAGAGAAGCAGCGCGGCCGCCGCAACGATCCCATTGTTCTCCGTCTCCCCTCTCAATACGCACTCACAGTCTGCAGGGGGACACCTGCGCTCCTGCAGCGCTTCTGACAAACATCCCGGTCAGACAAAGCTCAAATCATCACAACTGTCTCTTTTCTCAACACTAGAATGCAGTTATGGGAAACGCAAGTAACGAGCTGCAAGTTTTAGCATTTCTGTAACATCCAGTGGATTTTTAAAGTGTAATGCGTTATCCTCATTTCTGAAAGTAGACCATTTGTAACATGCAATATAAGTTTAGTACTAGTAGAAAAGCTGTGATTTACAGTCAATTTCCCCTTTTTAACAAAATATACACTATATTGTCAAAAGCAGGTGCCCAAACTTTTTCTTATGAAGGACCAAACTCCAAGCTTGACTGAGGGCTGTGTTACGAAAGTAAATATAACAAACTGCATAAGTTGTTAACTGTATAAGTTGCCATGGGAAATTTCCTAATTTATTTCATAAGAATTAAAAAGAAAATATTACTTCAACCATATTTACTAATGCATTTGAATTTTTCGAAAATATATTATTGTAAACTTTGCCTTCATTTGCACACTGATGGGGGGGGGGGGGCAAACACCAGAAAAAAATCTAACTGTTGGTAAAGTAAGAGTGTAAAAGCCATTTTTCAGGTGATGTATCAAAAAACAAAAATATGACTAAAGCATATAATAACTGCATAACAAATCAGTTCATTTTAGTTCAATTTGGGTTTATTATCAGTAATTAAGTAATCAAGATAATCAGTAAACACACACACACACACACACACACACACACACACAAACAAATGTTGCCTAATCACTGGCCAGTAGCACTACTTGAAAATAAATTATGCTCTCCCTTTTTTCTTCTGGCTTGCAAATTTCTCAATAACCGTTAAAGTCAGTCATCTCAGTCACCAGTGTCTTCTCTATTGACAGCATGGCCAATGCATTCAGCCTCTCTTGCGTCATGCTGTTTGAACAGCAAACACGGAAATAGTAAAAGGTATGACTTACATGAACCTGCCGGTCCTAAGCGGACTCGATTGCAGGGGGGACCCGATTTCTCATGACACCGGCCAACTCCGTTTGTCATAACAAGTGCTGGAAAAGCCCCGAATATTCGCGCGCTCGCCATCACTTGACTACTGGTGAATTTGCAAAGACGGTCGATCTGGTCCAAGCTTTTTGATTCTTTTTTTTTTCTTCATCCAAACGCCTTGTGAACAGATATCTTTGCAAAGATACAACGGCATTTTCCTTCATCTCGAGAAATTGCATTCTAAGCTCTTTGGTGAGAATGGTCCAATCACATAAGGCCAATCATAAAAAAACAAATATGATTCGTTCTAACAACTAAAATGGGAGGGTTCGGGGCGCAGAGCGCTGCGCCCCAGGGACAATTTAAAACCGGCCAATTAGAGCTTATCGTCATATCACGTGCATTGCAAAAGTTTGTGTACCTACATAGACACTCATTAGTCCGGCGCCCCGCACACATATGAAAAAATATTGTTCATACTTTTTTTTTCACTAAATGTTAGTATGACTACAATAAATGTTAGAATGTTATAATTAAATCAATTTATTTAGTTAATATTTGTGATAATAAACATTAACATATTAAAGGGGTCTAACTTGAAGGGGGGGCGGCGCCCCAGTGCCCTCTATTGACCATCCGCCACTGCTGATGTCTTCTGCTTTGTCCCCTATTTGTTAAGTGACACTATGTACATTAAAAAAAATACTGTTTCTTTTACACCGTTTAATTAAAACATTTAATTTAATTTTTTGCTTGTTTTTTTGTAGCTCAATAATAAAACAGTTAGACCAAAGGTTACATTGAAATAGAAATGAGAATCTCTGTTAAAGGCATTTCCCAACCCTTCCCAATCATTTTCCCACTGGCGAGCCAAATCAAAGGATACAAAGAGGCAACTTTGGCCCGCGGACCGTAGTTTGGGCATCTCTGGTCAAAAGTGTTACCTTTAAATGCACATAAACTTTGAATGACAGTCCATTCTTGATCTGTAGAGTTAATATGGAGTTAGCCCACCCTTTGCAGCAATACTATTTTTTACCATTCTTCTAAGCGCATTTGTTTTGAACAAAAGATCTTGTGAGCAGTCTCCGCACTAAAGCCTGGTTTATACTTCTGCGTCAAGTGATCGGCGTGACCCACGGCGCAAGCCTCGCGCGTAGCCGTGCATTTATACCTCTGCGCGCTGTTTCTGTTACTCTGCAATAAACTTCCGAAACGCTAGCTGGCAGTAGGTGTTTATGTTTCTCTGTGTCGAGTTTCTTCGCTGGTGTTTAGCTTTTCCTGAACACTTCCTTAATGTACAAGTGGCTCAAATTTGTTCATTTTGAGGTGGGAACCGGCGGACGTGCAACAACTTTAATCATAAGGTAAAAACAAAACAACAGTCTCCATCCGGAGCTCCTTCACGGGACTCCACACTTGTAAACACTCGCTGCATCGGGCGCGTGGCTCTCACCTCCACCCACACTCGTCATCGCTACCAAGCCGACCAATCACAGAGCTTGCGCTACGCGTACGCGTTACATTTTTTGAGAGGTGCGCGTCAACGTCACCGACGGCCAATGCCAGGGGCTATGCGTCCATGTGTAGGCTGCGTCGTAGCATACGCGTGCATTTGACGCAGAAGTATAAATCAGCCTTAAGGGTGCACTCACACTATGCTTTCTGAACCATGCCTAAGCACGTTTCGCGATTCGTTTCACAAGTGTGAGTGCCCTGAATCGGGCCCAGGCGCAGTTAAGTTAGCCGGTGTTCTGACGATCTGTGCTACCTCTTCAGAATGTGCTACCGGTAGCTTAATCTGTCATATGTCATCTAAAAAAAACAGGCTTAGCACATCTTGTCAGCTTCAAATGTCTATCAGAATAAACTACCTCCTTAAAAAAGGGTGTAAAAACAAGGGCAGTGCATTTTGTCAGCTTCAAATGTCAATCAGAATGAAATACCACTCTAATAAACAAACATAATATAAAACTAATGAAATAAAAAAAGTAGTTTACTCTGATTTTGAAGCTGACATTTGAAGCTGCTACGCCTTTTTCTACATTGTTCAATAGTGCATTATTCAATACATTTAAATAATTTTGATAGATATTTGAAGCTGACAAGATGTGCTAAGCCTGTTTTTTTATGAAATATGACAGATTAAGCTACCGGTAGCTCATTCTGAGAAGGTAGCACAGATTGTCAGAACACCGGCCCTGGCCCGGTTGGAAGAGGTGTGCCAGAGCGCAGTTCAGTTAGGCTTTGTTTTGTAGTGTAAGCGTAAGTGTCGGTTGGGTTAATGCTTGTAGTGTAAGTGCAAGGCACGCCTGAGCCTGAAACTAAAGAGGCAAAGTCACTTTAAGGGACTGTTTATGGATTTATTAATCATTCTTACTTTTCAATGAACGCAAACTGTCGTAGTCGTTGACGCAAAACCCCCCTAAAAAAAGGATTTTTATGATAATTTATGAGCGTCAAAAGTTGTGTATCTGTTCCGCAAAATATTTGACTGTGTGTCACTGCATCCCAAACGACTAAAACGATACAAATAAAGCAATCTCCACTGTGCTGAACAAGAGCGCTTCTCTTCCTGTTAAACTGAACAGTCGCATCATCGATGACGTAAGCGTGCTCCGGCTCGGAAAGCAAAATGCAGTGTGAGTGCAGGCCATCGGGGGAGAGGGGAGGGGGGACAATTGCGCTTCGGCATGGTTCAAGGCAACTGTACTTAGTGTGAGTATGCCCTATTCATCCAAAAAGTGTTCAATTGGGTTGAGCTCTGGACTCTATGCAGGCCAATCAAAATCCTCCACACCAGACTCGCTCATCCATGTCTTTATAAATATTGTTTTGTGCACTGGTGTGCGGTCATTTATTTTATTGCGTTAGCATTTACTAATGAGATTTTATTGTAAGATACAGTGCTCAGCATAACTGAGTACAGCTCATTTTGAAAATGAATATTTCTATCCATTTCTCAGTGAATATAGGCAATGTATTTTGGTGCATTTAAACAAAAAATATTTATTAAGCAGATATATTTATTAAAATAATATTTTAGTCGCCAAACATATTTAGAAATTGAAATATAATACAATTAAATTCAAGCAAAAAAATTGAAAAAAAATTACAACCTACAAAATTTCAACTAGGCTTAAAAAAAATTTGCCTCTCTTGATTTTTCCTTTTTTTTATTTGTATTTAATATTTTTCTATTACATATAAATTTAGGTGTACTAGTTTTTAGACCATTATCATAAGTTATTTTTTTAGATAAGCTCCAGATTTGGCTTCAGTACAGGTTAATCTAATGTATATGCACAAATATAATATTGTTTAGCTTCCTATTAAAAATATGAATTTAAAAGATAGATTTGTGATGGGTGTACTTATATATGCTGAGCACTATATTACCTATTGTATTTTATCATCTTTGTGCTATTTAATTTGTCTTAAACATTTGTTTAGTTTGAACATATACAATAAAGCATTATTTTGATAGTAATTTTGTCTATTATACTTTTAAATGTAATAATTTTGTGTCAATATTGTGATAATACTGGAAGCCATGATAAATCATCAGCAATTAATTGCAGCAAGAATATCTGATACTGGCAGAAGCCTATTTAGTAGTGAGGAAATTTCACGAATGAACTCATTGCACAGGTGGCAACCTATTATTATACCATGCTTGAATTCGCTGAGCTCCTGAGAGCGACCCATTCTTTTAGAAATGATTGTAGAAGAAGTCTGCATACCTTGGTGTTTGATTTTATATACCTGCGGCCATTGAAGTGATTGGAACATTGTTCGATGATTTGGAGGGGTGTCCCAAATCTTTTGGCATTTTAGTGTATGATGGTTTCTTAAGATCTGTTCAGCAGCCCAAAGTGACTTTGACAAACGTGGATAATCATCAGATTACAGCATGCCACTTCTCAGACATTCTAGGACCCGACGAGCATTCAGCATATTCAATGGGCAAAAATGAGCTCCGACAGACGGCAACAGGGATAACACACTGATCCGACAAACCAGAAGAAGTGTCTGATGCCGTCTGTTGGTGTTTGTCTGTGTGGAGTGAATTGGGCTTTACACGTGTAGATCTGCTTATCTTTGAACGCAGCTTTGAACCAATCAAAATCAATGTCCAGAACTACCTATTTCTTAATTTTTTTTTACTCATTTACTTGTACGTTACATTTGCATTTGTATTTTATAAATTTTAAACAATTTTTTAATTAACAATTTTTAATTTTGCTCGAGTGTATAAGTTATATTCTTATAAGGAAAATGGCCTGTATGGTTCTTTCAGGTATGACAAACAAATGCACTGTTCATTTTTCAAGAGAAATTGAACAGCAAACTGATATGACATCATTCATTCATTCATTTTCCTTCAGCTCAGTTTCTATTTCAGAGGTTGCCACAGAACTGCCAACTATTCTGGCAAATGTTTTACACAGCATTTTCACCTATAGCGCATGTCTTTGGAAACCGGAGCACCTGGATCAAACTCATGCAAACATGGGGAGAACATGCAAACTCCACACAGAAATGCCAACTGCCCCAGCCAGGACTCGAACCAGCAACCTTATGGCTGTGAGGCAACAGTGCTAACCACTGAGCCACCGTGCCGCCCTGATATGACATAACTTCAAACTAAATCTGGCTTTTTTCTATTTTGCATAAAGGCTTGTACTTATAGTAACTAGATTTATTAACACTGACCAAGCACAATGCTATACATAAAAAACACATGTGCACAAAATCATGTCGATAACACATGATATCACATATAGCCACAGCTTTATCACCCTGTAGCCCAAGACCGGTTGAAGCTGAAGCTAAGCAGGGCTGAGCCTGGTCAGTACCTGAATAGGAGACCTCATGGAAAAGCTAGATTGATGTTGGAAGTTGTGTTATTGAGGCCAGCAGGGGGTGCTCAACCTGCGGTCTGTGTGAGTCCTAATGCCCCACTATAATGAAGGGGACACTACACTGTCAGTGAGCGCCATCTTTCGTATGAGATGTTAAACCGAGGTCCTGACTCTCTGTGGTCAATAAAAATCCCAAGCCACTTCTCATAAAAAGAGTAGGGGTGTAATGCTGTGTTCACACCAGACGCGTAATGCGCGAATAAATCGAGCTATTTGCGCGTAAATACACACGTGAGCATTTAGAGTTTACTCGCTTCATTTGCGCATCAAATCTGCTTCATTCGCGCATCGAATTCAGTTCACAATTGAGGCGGATTCAAGTCATGGGTGGGGCTTCTGTCTGCCCGATTACTCTAGCTTCGTTGCTAAATGGCTAACATGGATTTTATTGAGAGAATAACTGTGTTTATGTACTTTATGAAGGCTGAAAAACAGCGTTGATGCGTTTAGTCGTGTCTGAGTCCACTAGATCCTTTCAGAGGTGCACCCAGCTCTGTGAGTTCATAAACTCCTCCAGAAACTATACCAGGATGATGGAAACTTTCAGCGGTGCTTCAGACTGAGCCGAGCCCAGTTTGATGAACTGGTGTCGGCAAGAGGATTTTCCTCCAGGGCACCAACAACAGGTGCTACATCATAATCATGCCCGTACAAGAGAAAAGTCCTGATTGGTTAACGTGGCGCGTTCCAACTCGAGCGATACGCATGTGAAGCGCGTCAATCGCGCAAAACGCTCAACTCACGCCACTTCATTCACGTGAATCGCATCATTTGCGCCACCCTCATTCGCGCATATCGTGCCGCAGGATGTCTATTCGCATCTTTGCATTGACTTAACATGTAAATCACTCGCGATTGCCGCTTTATCCGCGTCTGGTGTGAACGCAGCATAACCCCCGTGTCCTGGCCAAATTCCCTCTATAGGCCTCCCCCTTCACTGAATTGGCTCTATCACTGTCTCTCACTCCTATAGCTGGTATTTGGTGAATGCACTGGCTCCGTTGTCCTGTGGCTGCCGTCGCACCATCCAAGTAGAGCTGCACAGCTGCACACTGGTGGTGGTGTAGAGAGACCCTCCAACATGATTGTGAAGCGCTTTGGGTGTATGGCCATACACAATAAACGCACTATATAAATACAATTACATTACATAACATAGATTACACATGTGAAATACTTGGAAATACACATGTGAACCCAATAAACGTTGATTTGGAACATCTTTTTAAAGGTATCCACTTTTGCTTATGTGGATTTCAAATGAAAGTTCCAAAATCAAATTTCACATGTTCCATGTGCGTTTCTCCTGAAAAAAAACAAAAAAAAAAACACAAATGTTTCACATGAAAATGTTCCAAAACCATGTTTTATGCGTTTCATCTGTTTCTCACATATTTCACATGTGAGGCTTATGTGATGCCCATGTGGTTTTTCTAAGAAATAGGAATGCAATAAATCTGACTGAAATATGTTGCATCCGAAAATGGAAGATCTCCTACAACAACACTATAAACTGCAGTGTGAAGAATATTACAGCCAGTTGCAGCAGTATTGACATTTTGTATGAAAAAAAATGGACAAAGCTATAGTTAGCCCAGTAAAAATCAACAGGAACATAGCTTGTTCATTAAAAAAGGGCTGAGCCATAATTTGTTAAGCCAATTCCCCACCCCTAATAATCTCGGCACTTGGTAAGTTTATGTTTTATTTTATTACTTTTTCAAATATGTAAATAGTGTTATTTTTGTATTTCATTTAGTTACTGACAAATGAACACCCCTCCCATCACCATAATTGCAGAAGAAGAGCCTCATGTAATGTGTTTCCTTCAAGAATACCATCTGTATGTATTACATAGTGTGTACCATGATTCTCGAACACTGTCTGTCCAACATTCCATGTGCTAGTGGACAGTAGATGTTTCTGGAGAACATATGAGACGATTTGTTTACTTTCATGTCACGCTAGGTTGACCAACTCATAGTTTAGTTTTATTCACAGAGTGTAATAGCAAACACTGCGAGAAGAAGGCTTCAAAAGAACTTCAAGGTTCTTTATAAAAGCCGAAATATTCAAGAAAACCTTTCTGTCCTCATCCCATTTGTACAGGTTCAAAATGGCACAGCTGAAGGTTAAACAAAGATGATGCTGTATTTGTTGAGTGCTGTTTGTGCATTGGTACAAACACAATGAATCATCACAGACAGAAGCACAAAAGTCTCCACAGCAACTCATGTGAAGCTTTCAGCGGGTGTAAGACTGATAGTCCTGCGTAATAGTTGCACAACATATCATCTCTGCCCTGATATTCTACACCGAGCAAACATACACAGTACGTTCAGAGATGTCCAAATGACTGACAGCTGATGGCCCCGGAAAATGACCTGGCTGTCATGACCGCGTCTGCTTTTAAAGCATGGCAGCGCAGGGTAACACACAGCTCTGCTGACACCTACAGTAAATGTTGGGGTGAACCTTCAGTTCCTCGTTCACTGAGATGCTGAAAAATAACAAGGACAGAAATGAACTTTGTATATCTCCGAGTGGGTTCATGAGGTTTTTGGTTTCATTATTAGTGACATTTGCTGAGGCATGAGTTGTTGGTTATACTGAAAATTGATTAGCTGAACAAACTCTTCACTCTAAATGTTCAACTTTTTCCACAAAATCAGGTCCTGAGGTCAGCCTGCTTTAAAGACTTCAGTCCTTGCAAATAGATGCATTTAAAATTGATAGAAATTAGAAAACAGTACCTAGAGTAGCAGTATTACTACCACAATTAATAACAATGATACAAACATTTAAAATTTTAAAAGTTAGTGATTAAATTAATATATATTTATAATTTGATTAAACATTTAATTAGTAGAAATTAGAAGAGTAATGTTGTTATTCAAACCGTTTAATTACATGTAATTAATAGACATGACTAGTGGAAGAAGAAATGTTGCTATTCAGAACAATTTATTCCAAGATTAAATGTTTAATTATTATAAAAGAGCAAAATGACCTGAAATTTATTGGAATTTTTGTGATGATAATGATAATAATAATAATAATAATAATTTTTGCGGCGGTTCATTCCGCTGTGGCAACCCCTGATTAATAAAGGGACTAAGCCGAAAAGAAAATGAATGAATGAATGAATGAATGAATACTTTTTTGGTGTTAAATGTTGTTAAATTTGTACAAATTATCTAATAATTATTATTTACAATTATTATTATACAGTTGAAGGCAGAATTATTAGCCCCCCTTTGAATTTTTTTTTCTTTTTTAAATATTTCCAAATTATGTTTAACAGAGCAAGGAAATTTTCACAGTATGTCTGATAATATTTTTTCTTTAGGAGAAAGTCTTATTTGTTTTATTTCGGCAAGAATAAAAGCAGTTTTTAATTTTTTAAAAGCCATTTTAAGGTCAATGCCTGTATTATTAGCCCCTTTAAGCTATAAGCGATAGTCTACAGAACAAATCATCATTATACAATAACTTGCCTAATTACCCTAACCTGCCTAGTCAACCCAATCAACCTAGTTAAGCCTTTAAATGTCACTTTAAGCTGTATAGAAGTGTCTTGAAAAATATCTAGTAAAATATTATTCACTGTCATCATGGCAAAGATAAAATAAATCAGTTATTAGAGATGAGTTATTAAAACTATTATGTTCAGAAATGTGCTGAAAAAAATCTACTTTTCATTAAATAGAAATTGGGGAAAAATAAACAGGTGGCTAATAATTCAGGGGGGCTAATAATTCTGACTTCAACTGTATATTTAAAAATACCCTCAACAACACAAATATTTCATTAAAATTAAACCATAATTATTCATTTTTAAAAATCACGTATTCTCACCCTGACAACCATTTAGCAACCAAACATCAACAGTTTGGCATCCACCTACAACACTCTTGCATGTAAAAATCTACTTTCATAATAATCCAACTTTACAAAGAAATACAAATGATGTCAAGGTTTGATTACCAGAAAAAAACATAAGCACTTTAAATGTTTTCACCCTTTATACCCTCTAAAAACTCTAATAATAACACACCCAAAGCATCAAACATCTCGCTATTAAAAATGTTAAATCCTAAAAATGTCTATGCTCATTGAGACTGTGCTTTGATTCAGTCAGAAAACATCATGAACTATGTGTATCATTTGTCAGACAGGAAAGGAATGTCTGCCGAAGAGTTGATCTTCAGGAACTCGCAGAGCCATCGGTGGCTTTGCACTTTGATCCCAAAATCCCTGTAGTGAACAGTTGGACTTTGAGAAACCTTGCTGTTCTCACTCCCAAATCAGCCTCTTGAAGCTACAGTCACTGATAAGCCAGTTGTTCATTCTTCTCACTGTCTCTTCATTCATTTGGCAGGAGGAGAACTGGTTCACTGACTGAGCCTGATTTCTCCCAAGGTTTCTTTTCCAATTCATCAATTGTTGGAGTTTTGGTTCCTTGCCATTGTCGCCTTTGACTTGTTTAGTTGTGAGACGTTAAAGCTGCTCTAAACTGAATCACATCCTATAGGAAAGACATTCATAACTGAACTGAATTATAACTATACAACAGTAAATACAACAAAACCAGCATTCTGTAGAACTGAACTTATTTCATGCTAATGAGGCTTATTCCTAATTCCTGATTATTGTTTGTTGTCTTTGTAAAGCTGATTTGAGACAATTTGACTTGTTTAAATAGCTATTAACCTTTTTGCTTATGTGACCAATTAGTTTTTCTTAAACTGGTTTCTCTTCCAATTTGGGAAACTTCCATTCAAAAGAACTGAACCAAATCACTTACATAACAGCCTGATCTCACAAGAAAACATATTTTATGTATTGTCAGGAAAGTGTCTAATTCATAAGAATTCATCAGATTTTATTTGAATGAAAATGTGAAATTTTTTAATTCATTTCAATGCACCTTTGTTTCTATAGCGCTTTTACAATGTAAATTGTGTCAAAGCAGCTTCACATAGAAGATTATAGTAAATTGAAACAGTGTCAGTCCAGTTTTCAGAGTTTAAGTTCAGCTCAGTTTAGCTCAGTTCAGTGTGGTTTAATATTCACTACTGAGAGTCCAAACACTGAAGAGCAAATCCATTGATGCGCAGCTCTACAGGTCCCGATTTGCTCTTAAATGGAAGTGTGCCCCCTATACCTCACCACTAAACCCAAACATTGTGGGAGGATTCCAACTAATGAAATCGTAAAATTTATTTGAATTAGCCAGTAAATCAAAAATTTACATATTGCCATGAGATGGGTTGAATAATACCTACTGTACATAATATGCATGGAGTGAGAGGCATGTTTGGCTCTGTGATTTGGTTTTATTCATCATGAAAATGATGGTATTTTAATCCCTGTGTGCTGTTTTTATCTACTTTGAAGTTTGGCCTCAACTTTCTCTGTGTTTCAGCAATAAAATGATTTTTGGTAACAAAACTTATTTTGACAAATATTTTGGGAAAATGCTTTGAAAATTTTACTCTCAGGGCCCTATCATATACCTGGCACAATAAGGCGCAAGACGTGTTTGGTGTGATTTGTTGTTATTTTCAGACCAACGCAACCCTAATTTTCCAAGACGTGTGTTTGGATATAATTTCCATTTTTGGACCACACTTCGTTATTATTGTTCATTTATTCGTTTGTTGTAAATTAGAACTGAATTTAGAAATAGTTTTGAAACAAATCTTTACACATAACAAATGAAATTAAATATATAGGCTGATGGTCTTTAGTGGAGTGCGTACAACACTGTTTCCTTTTCCACGAAAGTAAAGCAGTAAAGAGTAAAAGTAAAGTAAAGAGAAAGTAAAGAGGTCAAAGGGAGGAGGCTTATTCTTTATTTTTTGCTGCAGATGGTCTGTTTAACTGTTTTCTCACTAGAGAAGCATTCAGTTTTTCCACTTACAAGTCAGTCATGTAAACGCAAATGTGCCAAACGCGCCAAATGCGCCATGCCACGACACAACTGACTCTTAAAGGGAATGGGAGATGAGACTTTGATTGGTTTAATGCACGTTATGCTCAAAACACACCTATAACTCATTAAGAGAATAAGCACAACACTGTTAGACCATGTGTCGCGGCCAAAAAAACATATTTTTCTGTCCTTAAAATAGCAAAAGTGGATTCGGACACGCTCTTAATACGATTTAGACTCTGCGCCTATATCGTTAAAATAAAACCCTCAATTTTACTACCCTTCTACTCTTTCGTTATGTTATTGGCTGTTTTTGCCCTATTGACTTCCAGTATAATGACATTTTTTGACACCATATTATTATGTATTCTTTATTTTTGGTGATTTTCCCTGTCGGGAAAAGGTAAAATTTGTAGTTTGCTGTTGATCACCAGTTGCAGTGCGGAAAAAGCTTCGTTTAACATTAGTATCACAATCATATCTGTGACTAAATCTCCTTTGAGACGACTAATGTTTTGTTCATCCAAATGACTTTCTCTTTGTATTCCCTATTGTGCAGTAATATTTAATATATTCTGAATATTGCTGTGGAAGGATTTTGAGTTTTGGGGGGTTATTCATGGGCTGCTGTAAGAGATTTAATAATTCAAATAAGTTGCCTTTTAATATTCGACAAATTAACTGTGAGGAGAATAATTTCACCTCATAAAAGCTAGTTTTTCAAAACATGCCATCTACGCTTGACTACTTATAACTATCCTTGTCAAAATTGAGTTCAAGTCTGAAATAGGCTATTTTACCCTCTACATGCACCACACACTTTCCTTTCAACACTCTATGTTTCTGGAAAAACATTGTGCAATACTTAGTGCACTTCATGTAGGCGAGTGGGCTTGACAAACCATCTGTAGGATACATTCTTTTCCTCTATGTATGCACCAGACACCTTCCTAAGGTGTCAAAATTGCTGTCATTAAAAAAAAATCAAGCTGGTGTAAAAGCTTTAAAGGCATTTTCTTTAGTTTCAGCGTAGATACTGCACTTTGCCTTTGTAGGGCAGCATAGTTCACGGAAATCATCACAGGGCTAAGTAAAAAAGGAGGATAAAAAAAATAAAAATGATGCACACACACATTCACCGAGTACAAATTACAGGCTCTAAAGCACCCTGCCACCCTACACTATAATAAAGACCACTATCATGATGGCAAATGTTATGAATGCTCCGTCATGAGAAATGATGGACAGTTTGAAACACAAATTGACAGCAGAGCAGGTAACACCACCCAAAAGCAGCACACAGGACTTGAGTGTTGTGTGCTATTATAAAGCTGTCAATAAGAGCTGGTTATATAAGCAGCAGCAGCCTTCTGCGAACATCAGAAATGGAGTGTGCAGAGAAACAGACAGAAACGTCTGGCCCCTGTCTATCTGACCACAGTCTAAGCCCAGCCTAAACTGGCGGGCTCCAGGGAGAACACAGGCAGGATGTGTAAAAGAGCCTCTTGTAAAGACCCTGGGCCAACGTCTGAATCACCGTTTCTGAATATATATGGATGTATTATTTAAATAAAGCTGGTTAGCAGTGAAGTGGTATCATTTTATTGTGAAAAAAAAAACAAAACTTAGAAACTTAACATATTGGAAATGGATATATCTGAGAGAGAATAGTTTGTGTTCTTAAAATACGTAAAACATAATTGATTAACAAACTGGTGTGATTTATTTTCTTTCAAATTCAGGCAAACCAAACTTTCGAAGATTCATTGGTCTGTGATGTAATGAGTGGGTGTGGCTTCGAGGCTCCTCCTTCTTTCAGTTAGAAATCTTATTTCTTCTGTTTGTTCTGTCAGGGTCAGACATTCATAAGTAAAATTAAGTGTTTTATATAGAAGCTAAAGTTTAAGTATAATAGAAATGATGTTAAATCTACTTTATGCTGCATAAAATGTGAAGACAAAAAGTCAAGACAACAGATTTTTTTATGTTGCTTTAACTAATTTTAATCAGTAAATCAGGTTTAAACTAATTTTTTAAGTTATACAAAGTTTACATAATACCTTTAGTCAGTTTGATTGATGTAAGTTGAGATGACTAGAAAAGTTAATTTGATTAAACAAAAAAATGAAGACAGCTAGATTTTTTTAAGTGTACAAATTGCAATACAACTAAAACTTGCAGCTTTAAAATTATTTAAATGTAAGGCTTTTATGTATTTAAAGGGTCATGAAACCCCCCTCTTTCAGTTCAAGTCTACCTCAGATTTTTTCCAAAAAAAGCTCCAAGATGGGCGTAGAGTGCTGCAAGCAGAGGGAGGAGTGGGCATGGTTGGCAGAGCAGGGGAAAAAATGTGAGTAGACCCATGATTTTATAGTTTACAAAGTTAAAATGCAAAGAAATAAAAAGTAATTTAATGCCCTGCATGCTACGAATACGATAATTCGTAATTTCATATAATATATAGGCTACATATAACCACAGTTTGTTATATCATTATAAAATATAATATCAGCACTAAATGAGGAGGGCTTCTCTCTTCCTGAATCCCCGGGTCTGAATGCAGACACAATGAAGCAGTGTAGCAGGTCTCTTGCCCTATCTATTCCAACCATTATTCCTGCCGGTAATCTGGAGGATTTTAAATGGTAGCACTTTATTTTGATGGTCCATTTGAGTATTAGTAGACTGTCTGCTTAATATCTGCTGATACTGCTCCTTCAACAGACATTTAACTGACTATAAGAAACTTTGCAAGTACATGTCAACTTACACTAACCCTAACCCAAACCTAACAGTCTACTTATAATCTAATTAGAATTAGTTGGCATGTAGATGCGATGTACCTTAAATTCAACAAACGAACCATCAAAATAAAGTGTGACTTTTTAAACATGAGCGAACACAGAAGGATACAGGCGATGTGTATGAATGGTGACGAACTCAACTGATAAAAGACAGTCTGCCATTCTCCAATTCTCGTACAGCTCTCTCAACAAAAATGCTTGCTGCACACAAACAGCTTGGCTGTATCGGCCCTGACAGCATCACAATGAAAGTCATGTAAACCCTGTGGTTCATGGAAACAAACACATACAACCCTTCATAAACGGCTTAATACTGCGTGCCATGCGCAGCCGTAATCTCACAGCTTGGCAGGTCTGTCATTGGAGAGCACATGCTCTCATGAATAATTAAGAAGCAGGGTCTTCTCATAGCATAAGAAAACTCAGCTATGAATAATAATGGGAAACCGAAGCGTCATCACTCCACTAGCAGATTTGCGCTACGTCACCGATTTTAATCCCGCCTCAATAATTATTTTAAACCCGGAAGATGAAATTAGCTGACAAAAGCTCAAAATTATTCAGTTTTCCCCACAATTAAAGCTGACAGCTGCTAATGTTGTCTTAACTGATGCTCAACACACACAAATCTGTTAAAATAAAAAAAATAAAAATAAATAAAGTACTCAAGGGTTTCTGGAACCTTTAAAGACACTTCTTTATTTAAGAGTGTTTCAGAACATACTTAAGTACACTTTTAAAAAGTGCATTTTGTAACATCAAATTAAATCATTATGCTAAATAATGACAAATATATTTAAATACATGATATGAAAGTTTAAGTTCAAACAGCATTAAAAGTTTATTTTATAATACATTTTTTGTCAGTACCTTCAACAGTTTACTTATATTGCAAAGACATTAGAAATAAAATTACATTATTATTAAGTTGAGCGCTATTAAGTTCAAATAATTGCATTTACCATAGGTTTAGACTATAAATATACGCTATACTGTATACATACCTACATTATACATACTTGCCCTCAAACATTGACAAAAAATGGAAATACACTTATGCCGAAGAATACAAGATGAAATTGTGACTAACTGATAATGATATGTTTTGTTTGTAAGAAAATGATGCAGACATTTCTAAGAAACCATATTCCAAACAACCAAACATAACCACATGCGCTGTACCAAAACTTTTCAGAGAATTCCACAAATTCCCTGCAAATAGATGTCTTGTGTTTCCAGATGCATCCTACATTGCCAAGTCTATAGGATATATTCCAGTGTTTGGCCATGTGCATATTTGTCTCCTGCTGTCTCTCTCATTACAATCGTAAACACAATTCAACGTCAAAGTAGGGCAGAAGTTTATATGTAACATTTAAGCAGATAGACGCACTGTAAAACGCACTCAGTCTGCCATCCAAAAGCAATAAATGAGCACTAGAGTCACTCAGTACACCATAAATAAACTGAGATAATCAGCTCAGAGCAAACCAAAATAAACGCTTCCAATTCTGGAAATCTTGGAGATCTGACATTATTAAGTCTGTCTGAAAAACACACTTTGCAAAAAAAAAAGGTTATTGTCTGTAAACTTGTGCAACTGAAAAAAAAACAAGTTATTTTCAAAAGAGACGGCATTATGTAACACGTTTTAACACGTCTTTTATTGTTCTAGACAAGTGTTGTGAAAATGGAGTGAAAAACACAGTTTACATCCTCGATGGCGTGTGTTTGTGTGTGTGCGGGGCAGCAGGCAGATAGTTTAGCTGAGCCAGAGTTTAAGAGGCTGGTAATTATGGTTAACCGCACTCACCCCTCACACTCATATTTATAGAGCGCCATCAGCACGGCCCTGTTTTTCACCGCAAGGGGAATTTTCACCAGATTCCTTCAGTTTTTCTTTTCAAGATGTAATGTTTGTTAGATTCCATTGCTTATGTAGGGCAGTTTATTAAAAAAAATAAAAAAATAAAAAAATCTAGGACTGTATTGGCTTCGTGTGCGATCCACGATTCAAATTTTGATGTGTATGTTTGCAAGTGCAACAAGATGTCTGTTTTAAATGTCAGATGTTAGACTGACAGAATTTACAGTAGTGCTATATTTTAAAATGCCATGCTTCAAAAGACTAAAGATCATGCACAGACATCACTATTATCCCAAAATTGTGTAGTTAAACATGCTTTTCAGGTCCCCCCTCCCAAGAATCTAACGAACAGGACAAACACATACAATGTTTTTGTTTAAAAACAGTGACTATGTTTACATGTGCACCATTAATGCGACCGTTTCCAATAATCAGAGTAAAGGCTTAATCACTTGTTTATACAACAAAAGTTGTTTGAGTTAGTTTAGAAGTACAGCGAAACTTTAAAATAATATCACAGAATTTATTCATGAAATTGTGTGAAGAACACATGACATTTGTGTACATCTGAGCACTTTGGTCAGTCAGAGTGATGATCAGTAATAATACAGTTAAGATTACACACATGTTTATTGGGATTAAAATAGTTTTACACCACATACTTTAATGATTAGGGTTACTACGATTATAAGGTGAACCACATTAGTCTTCTCAAAATATTGTGTTTAAGTTAGTTATGAGTTTAAGCCAACACAATCTCACGACAATTTGTAACTTTTTGATTTAGTGGCTAATTTGTATGAAATCGTACAATCTCATTCTGTGACGGTTTAGTTCAGGGGCGGTGGGTGTCACGTCTCCTTTTTAAAATCGTACATTTTCATATGACTGAACTTGTACGAGTTTGTACGAACAACTGACAAAATGTAAAATAGTTACGTTTCCTCATGAAATCAGGCTGGTTTAAGCACAATATTACCAAAATCACATTGTAAGCATGCAATGTAGAGGCCCGTAGCCAGCTTGGTGAAAAGGGTGGTTCTTTTTTTCAGAAAGTTGACCTTTTTGCAGTTATACACTTAATTTTCTATTTAATTATGAGATTTATATACTTTTTAAGCACTATTTTTAGCTGGATTAGCTTGTCGGATGGTCATCATAACCACTTTTTTGATGCACCAACAATATTTCCTAGATTTATAATAAAGAAATATGAAAATACTTATTTTTAAAATACTAATTTATTATATCATATTTCATAAAAAAAAGAATCAATTTTAAATAAAAAATAAGCCTATTATCATTTATTAGGCAAATTATGAATAACAAACTGGCCAGCACATTCAACTTTTCCCAGTCAGAATTTGGCCATTTAAATAATAATAATAAAAATATATATAATAACAATAATATAGAGCTACACAATTTTTCTAGCCTCTCTTGTAAATAAAAAAGTACATTTGAAAATCCATGCTATAACAACACTAGTATTTAAACTAATTTGAATTTGATGGGTTTTCGATGGATTATTTTTACTATTTATGGTGGCATAGCAGTCAAAGTAGGGCAAATTAGCTCTTACATGGGACAAATTCTGGACCTTTGTCAGTGAGGGGTGGGTCTTTCAAACCACTCGAACATCCCCTGGCTACGAGCCTGATGTAGTCATAATGTTGCCATTTTTTAAATGGCCACTAAATATACACCGGGTCAAATAATAGACCCTTTTCAAATTTCCGGGGTTTCTCAGTAGCGGAAGTTCTCATAGTTGGGTAAACTTAGAGAGCAGAGAGTATCACAAATACATTTTTCCATTCCAACTTGCTCAAATAACAACAGGAAAATTCGACAATAGTGTTTACATGACTTTTGTTTAAAAAAGGGAAAACTGTCCCACCCACAAATGCTTGACAATCTTTAAATTTGATGCAAAGATGATATAATACAAAGTATAGCTTAAAATTGTACTTTTGTTTTAATCTTTCGTCGATTTAAGATGAAGATTACTGCTGAAATGCATCATCACCGTGTTTTAAAAAGCATATATTGCAACCTTGAAAATGTCAACATGGGCTCATTCTGAAAACGCAGCCCTATATACATTTCTAGAGATTGCGAATTATGTAGCCAGAGCTACGTATGGCTGCATTTCGTCTTTAAAACAAACGATACGGGGTGGTATGACGCCGCTCCTTTTCTCGCTTACCTCCATAAGGACGGCTTTTCCGCTGTTACCAGTTTGTCCGGTAGCTTGACACATACATTGGAGGACTTGAAATGCAGAGTAGAGTTGACTGTGACGAGGGGGTTTGAGTCCAGCGAAGAACGGTTTCAGAAAGCAGGTAAGACAAAAACAGAAGCTAAAAATAAAATAAACAAGTAAATAACAGGGCCAAAATGTGGTTAAAATAAAATAAACAAGTAAATAACAGGGCTTTTCTTTTTCTGGACTGCTTTTCAAAACGCTGCGGTTGGGTTTAGGGAAGGGGGAGGGCGGGGGGGATCGGTCGGTTAGTCAGTCAGTAAAACAGTCGACAGCAGCCTCTGGTGGATTTACATGAGAACAACAGGCACGAATGGCACTCGCAAGAGAAATTTGAGATCTGATAAAGCGTACACGGTGATCTCTGGTGGATTTGCGAAAATAAAAACTGCAAAAAAACATAGCTCCTGGGACGTATTTAGCTCTCTCCAGAAATGTATATAGGGGTACGTTTTCAGAATGAGCCTGAGTTGGAAAATGTATGTGGTTGCTAATCATCACATTTTAAATGTACTTTTTCTATTCTATAAACATTATTTGTTGTGTAATAATTCATCGAAATCTCAGAGCAATTGGTATTATTGTGTATGATTTGCTCATTTCCCAATCAGGGGTAGGGTTAGAAATGGGGTTTGGTGGCATGTCTCCTTTTAAAAATGTATGTTTTCCTACGGATTTGTATGACTTCATACTAATTACGTAAATATGTAAAATAGATGGTGACATGGTGGCTCAGTGGTTAGCACAGTCACCTCACAGCAAGAAGGTTGCTGGTTCGAGTCCCGGCTGGACCAGGAGGAATACCTGTGAGGAGTTTGTATGATCTCCCCATGTTAGCGTGGGTTTCCTCCGGGTGCTCCGGTTTAACCCACAGTCCAAATACTGGGTTGTGGCTGGAAGGGCATCCGCTGTGTAAAACATATATTGTAATAGTTGTCAGTTTATTCCGCTGTGGCGACCTCAGAAATAGAGACTAAGCCGAGGGAAAATGAATGAATGTAAAATAGTTAGGTTTTCTGCGATCAGCCTGATTAATTTGGTGAATAAAATAAGCATAATCTTTAATATGTGAATAATCCTTTGGTGCTGTCAGGGAAGTACCAGGATATACTGTACATACATTCCAAATGATCACTTGCGATAATCACTACTAGTAAAAATGGTTTGAGTGAAAAACAGTTTCCACCTATTTTTAGCTCTGACCGCTTGCAATCACCCATGCAAATGTGGCCTTCATGATGTTTATCAGATGTTTGCAGACAAATATGACGCTTAAAATAGAACATGATGCTTTCCAGATGATGCAACTTTTTTCCACAAGTCTTGGCAATGAAAGTCTCCTTACTGGGAAAGACAAATCCAACTCCAAGAACAGCAGTCAGAACTTCATCAAGTGTCTCAGGTCATTTCCTACTCCGTTAAAGATTGCGGTTCATGCCTTCATTCCTTCCCGCAGACTGAGAGAGCAAGCGAGCGAGTTCAGAGCGTAAACATCTGTGCGACTGAAAGCACGTTGAGGACCAACGATGTGCCCCGAGGACAGGATCAATTGTCAAGAAGAGTTGGCTGGAGCTAAACTGTACCGACAGGCCTCATCAAAGAAACATGGCCGTCAGAGTGACTCTAAATCACACAGCGGGCCAAACTGAAAAGTGCCAAGACTGGCCTGCGTCTGTCCTCTCAATCCTCATCCAGCCCTCAACACATTCACTGGAGTGAAAAACCCTCAAAGACCCGTTTTTTTCAAATCACTTTTTACTGATTCGTTCCAGAAAACAGGTGGAACTGTACAGGAAGTGGAGCAGCGTTTGCTTTTTAATGAGCCTCTGGAGCTTGTAAAGGTTTTGAAATGGAAGGAACCTGAATATCAGAAACTGCAACATGTGTGGCACAAATGAGGGAAGTGTAAAACATAACGGCAGGATATCCGGGTTTGATTGTCATGGTGGAAGGGGGCCTTGTTAGATGTGGTCCTTCAAGTGACATGTGCTACTACTATAGGATATAGGTTTTGTGATCACATGTGGGCTTGAATAGAGTTTAGGTCTTTAGTTTGGCAAAAAAAAAAAGAAAAAGAAAAAACATACCACCCCAGTAAATCCTGTGGTCTTAGCTCTGAGACCACTAAAAACACACTGGCAAAATGTCAAGCCATTTTAACATTTATAAAACATACTTTTATCTGCTTTCATGCAACCGGTGCTTTTTTAATGAGTATCTGTTTGGTTAACAGATCTTATTATGTCATCCCTCTCTCTAGAAGAAAACTTGGACCCCGTTCTAAATATCTTTCACTCTTTGACCTCATTAATTACTGATTAAATTTGTCCTTATTTCAATAATTCATTTTATTCTTTTTATCATTATTAATATTATTTATTTGTAGTAATTTATTTATTTAGTTATTTTGATCACACATATTTGGGGCGACGCGGTGGCGCAGTAGGTAGTGCTGTCGCCTTACAGCACCAAGGTCGCTGGTTCAAGCCTCGGCTGGGTCAGATGGCGTTTCCGGGTGCTCTAGTTTCCCCCCCAGTCCAAAGACATGCGGTACAGGTGAATTGGGTAGGCTAAATTGTCTGTAGTGTGTGTGTGTGTGTGAATGAGTGTGTATGGATGTTTCCCAGAGATGGGTTGCAGCTGGAAGGGAATCCACTGTGTAAAACATGTGCTGGATAAGTTGGCGGTTCATTCCGCTGTGGCGACCCCGAATTAATAAAGGGAGTAAGTTGAAAAGAAAATAAATGAATGGATCACACATACTTGATTATTCTGTTTATCTCTAACAGCAATTTTTAAGAATTTTCAGTTTCTTCTCATTTCTTCCAAAGGGTTTATGGGTGGGGGTGGTTACCTAATGTTGGTCTAGTTCTGGCGGGCATAAAAAGGCAAAAAGGCAAACAATGTTTCTTGTATTATTTTTTTAAAATATATATTTTACCTTTATATTACATGTTTATATTTACTGTGTGTGTGTGTGTGTGTGTGTGTGTGTGTGTGTGTGTGTGTGTGTGTGTGTGTGTGTGTGTGTGTGTGTGTGTGTGTGTGTGTACACACACAGTTATGTCTGGTTCTTGAATCTGATTGGCTGATAGCCATGCAATATTCTGCAATAACAGGACTCGTACAGCCTCCTCACCCTTCTGTATTACTCCCTCCACCTGTATTACTCCGTCCACCTTTTTCAAGACACTTCTATACAGCTTAAAGTGACATTTAAAGGTTTAACTAGGTTAATTAGGTTAACTAGGCAGGTTAGGGTAATTAGGCAAGTTATTGTATAATGATGGTTTGTTCTGTAGACTATCGGAAAAAAATATAGCTTAAAGGGGCTAATAATTTTGACCTTAAAATGTTTTTTTAAAAATTAAAAACTGCTTTCATTCCAGCCGAAATAAAACAAATAAGACTTTCTCCAGAAGAAAAAATATTATCAGACATACTGTGAAAATTGTCTTGCTCTGTTAAACATCATTTGGGAAATATTTAAAAAAGAAAAAAAATCAAAGGGGGGCTAATAATTCTGACTTCATATATATATATATATATATATATATATATATATATATATATATATATATATATATATATATATATATATATATATATATACAGTTGAAGTCAGAATTATTAGCCCCCCTGAATTATTAGCCCCCCTTTTTATTTTTTTCCCCAATTTCTGTTTAACAGAAAGAAGATTTTCTTAACACATTTCTAATCATAATACTTTTAATAACTCACCTCTAATAACTGATTTATTTTATCTTTGTCATGATGACAGTACATAATATTTGACTAGATATTTTTCAAGACCCTTCTATACAGCTTAAAGTGACATTTAAAGCCTTAACTAGGTTAATTAGGTTAACTAGGCAGGTTAGGGTAATTAGGTAAGTTATTGTATAATGATGGTTTGTTCTGTAGACTATCGGGAAAAAAATAGCTTAAAGGGGCTAATAATTTTGTCCTTAAAATGGTGTTTAAAAAATTTAAAACTGCTTTTATTCTAGTAAAAATAAACAAATAAAACTTTCTCCAGAAGAAAAAATATTATCAGACATACCGTGAAAATTTCCTTGCTCTGTTAAACATCATGTGGGAAATATTTAAAAAAAGAATAAAAAAAATCAAAGGGGGCTAATAATTCTGACTTCAACCAATATATATATATATTTATTTATTTATTCATTCAATCATTCATTTTCTTTTTCGGCTTAGTCCCTTTATTAATCTGGGGTCGCCACAGTGGAATGAACCGCCAACTTATAATAACAATGAAGGACACAAAGATAAAGTACTGAACTACTGAAACGTGTTTAATACTTTATATACAGTAAAAGGCTTTTTTTGGTGCTGGCAGCTTAAAGACGCCCCTCACATGGAGAATGAAGTCACATAAATTGCTCAGGTGTGAGTTTTTTTACAGACTTCTGTGGGTCTCATTATCAAATCTGATCTTTTTCCTGTATTTTCTATTGGATTCAAATCAGGTGATTGGCTGTGCCATTCTACAGCTTGATTTTTTTTTCTCTGAAAGCATTTGAGAGTTTCCTTGGCTGTGTTTTGGATCATTTTCTTGTCTTGTCAATGTCCACTCTGTTTTCATTTTCATCACCCTGCAAATGTTGATGTTGGACTGAAGCAGCTACTATTCATTTACAATGACGAAGGGCAGAGGATTGCTAAATAACGTCTGAGAGATTTCAGCTGCTGTCTGGGCTTTCACTGCCTTTTTACACCTCCCTTTCTTCATGTGTTGATAACTTTTTCCCTGTGTCATATCATTTGGTTACGCATAACTTTATTTGCAAACTAATTAGATGTGTTTTCTTTGCATATTTGGATTTCTTTGGTTGTTATCAACATCCGGTGAAAATTTCAAGTCTACAGCACCTTTAGAAATGTGTTTTCTATTAAAATATGGTGACATGTTTAATACTTATTTTCCCCACTGTATGGTAATGTTATTTCAATTTGATTCTGCTAGTGAATATTAAATATAATACTTATTTAACAGACACTATAACATTAGATCTTACTTTATTTTGATACTAGTATATTTTGTAATTATTTCTTGTAACAGTCCTATTAGTTTTTTAACTCGTCTTATTATGTTAACATTTTGAATACAGACTGGTACCTAATAAATGTGCACATCTATCTATTGAATATGTACCAGTAGCTAATTGATATGTATCTAATAAATACGTACTAATATATTATAAATCGGTTGTAGTATACCTACATGGTAAAAAAAAAAATTCACACAAATGTTCCAATTCATGCCAGTAAAAAAAAAAGGCGAAATTCACAGCAGGGTAAATGCATTAACCATCTAAATGAGAATGTGCACACAGTGTGTAATTAGCATAATTCACACAACATCTCCACATAAGGGTTTTTTCTCTTGAACAGTCATTACTGCTCACATGTATGCTTTAAACTCAAGTTGTACAAAGGCCAGAGCCAATCCACTACAACTGTGCTTTTCAACTTTGTTGAAAAGTTAAAATATGAATTATGTTTAATCAACATTTTTGCCCCAATAACCAAAATAAAAGCATAAAATGGCAAGAAACTGTAATGTGTCATTGCAGGCTATGTCATTTCTTAGATGACTCTTTACACATCCCATGTTTTGATATGATCATTCAAATGAACAGGATTTTAGTCAATATTTTGCATTATAAACATGAAAGCATTGACGTTATTACAAGACAAGACACGACATACAGTGCATATATTTCTTTATATTTTTTGCAGTAGTTCCCCTATTTTGCACTATTTGTGAATCACATTAAACTTCTAAGTTGTCTTAAATTTATTATTATTATCATTATTATTATTATTATTTATTGGTATTGTTCCACATATTTTTTGAACCAGCCTGATCCCATGAGGAAACGTACGTAGGTATATAGCGTAGTTATATTTTTAAATAACAATATTATTTGTTCTAGCATTTTTGATGTATTTTTATTGATATAAAAGCACTTATTTAATGCTAAAATTATATAAATGTAACCTGATAATAAGATAATGTTCCCTACAAAGGAAACATGTATTAAATAAAGTCAAAAAGTCGTGTGATGTGAACACAGATGATGTGACTAACTAGACTAAGCAGTGGACTGATCTTCCCTCACACCATCTCTAATGTTATTTCAGTAAGTTAGCAAATCCTACTAAATTGTATGAATGAGATTGTACGAATTCATACAAATTAGCCACTAAATCAAAAAGTTACGAGTTGCTGTGAGATCATGTTGTTTTAAACTTAAAATATACTTTTCTGGTTCAATTATTAGGCAAGGAAGATGACCAAATCTTGATGTTCCAATGAAAACTGAAACCAGACCAAGATTTTGATGCTGGAATTTGGTTTCCTAATGAATTATAATGTAAATGTGAACTGTAATTTAAATTAGGTCAAAGCTATTTATATTAAAATAATTAGTTGTACCAACACCCTGCTGAAAAAAAACAGCATATGCTGGTAAGGTATGTTTTGATGCTGGTATGCTGGTCTTGCTGCTTTCAATGCCGGTCTTAATGGTTTCAGTGTTGGTTTTGCTGGTCTCGATGCTGGTCTTGCTGGTTTTAGTGTTGGTTAATGCTGGTCTTGCTGGTCCTGAGCAGCATTGAGACCATCAAGACCAGCATTGACCAACATGTGTTGTTGTTGTTGTTGTTGTTTTTTCAGCAGGGCAATAGGGTAACACTTTAGTTCAAGTACTATTTCCAGTATTATTCATTTATTAATCAAATATTGACTGTGTGTTAGTACTTATAAAGTATTATATTATTCTACATCCTAATCCCATGACTTAAAATCATCTACCTTACTAACTATTAATTAAGCAGCAAAATAGTAGGCCTAGTTATTGAGCTAAAATTTTAGTAAATGCCTTGTTAAAACAAAGTGTGACCAATAATAGCAATCGTAACAATAATAAAATAAAGTTTCTTATAGTTCCATGAACAGCAATTAACACCCAATATATCTTTAGATTAATAAAATATTATTCACACTAAGAAACAAGGGATTCTTTTATGAAATCTTTACTTAAATTATACATTTAAAGGGTAAGTTCACCTAAAAAGGACAATGTACTCACTATTTACTCGCCCACAATTCCTCAGTTCCAAACCTTAATAAGTACAGGAACTTCTGTTGAAGATATTTAGAAGAAAGCTGAATACCTGTAGCCATTGACATCCATAGTAGGAAAACCAAATACTATGTTACGCAATGGTTAGAGGTTTCCAGTTATGTTCAAATATCTATTATCATTTTTTTTGTTTGTTTGTGTATGTGTGTTTGACAGTTAAATGGGTTTAGAACAAGCAAAGAGTGAGTAAATGATCATGATTTGCGTGAACTATACTTTTAAGAAAACTATATTATGGCATCACTATTACAATTATTTTGGTTTTATTTTTAAGTTGTTAAACAATATCTTTATACGATAATAAATAAAAATTGCTCATCTGTCACCAATACTGAATGACATAAGCATTTAAGTTTAATAATACACCCAGGATGCCCTTTAAAAATGCTTTCATTTTACACAGATATAGATTGTGGCTGGGGTGACAAATCAGTCATCTCTGCTGCCTACATGTCAAAACCTGAGAGACAGTGTTTTAACTGTTGGAATCCTGTTCGAGAAATGATGTAACTTCCTATAGGTGAGGTCACTGGAATGTACCACTATTTTAAAAGTGTTTTTGGTGTGGGTGGCTGCCAAGGCATCAGGGAATTATTAATGTATACTTAGAATATGCATGTGATGTTTCTTCTTGCCTTTAATTTGCAAATTAAAAGTCTTGCTGAAATTATAAGTACAAACCAACATCTATATTTTTGCATACAAATACATAAAATATTTTAAGATATTTAATTGACAATTAGATGTAATACTGATTAAAGAATATATATATATATATATATATATATATATATATATATATATATATATATATATATATATATATATATATATATATATATATATATATATATAACGTAGTTATATTTTTAAATAATATTATTTGTTCTAGCATTTTTGATGTATTCTTATTGACATAAAAGCACTTATTTAATGCTAAAATATATCAATGTAACCTGATAATAAGATATGCACATAAACTACAAAGGAAACATGTATTGAATAAAGTCAAAAAGTCGTGTGATGTGAACGCAGATGATGTGACTAACTCAACTTAGCAGTGGACTGATCTCACCTCACACCATCTCTAATGTCATTTCAGTAAGTTTGCAAAAACTGAGCAAAAGTCCATTCTCAAAATAATTTTGTTTAGTTACTTTCTAGAAGTGTCTTGGACGATTGTTTTCCCAAACATCAGGAACCCACTTCCAAACACAAGCTAATATGACAGAGTGTTGCAGGAAGCATCTGCTGCTCTGAAGTATAATTCATTTAATATTGAGGGTAAGTGAGCTAAAGTGGATTCTGTTGCTTGCATAACGACGCCAGCTCCCAGAAAGTGACTGTATTATTGTGTTGGAATTAATGGATGAAAAAAAATTGTGCAGTATTTAATTTTTTTGTTAAAGGACATTCACAACCTTGGATAGAAGCATAGCTAATTTCATTGACATTTAACAGAGGCAGGTACACTACCTGCTAAAAGTCTCGTCATTGATCCCAGTTGTAAGAGCAACAAATAATAACTTGACTACTAATTGATCATTTGGAAAAGTGTCAGAAGGTAGATTTTTTCAATGAATCGTCTGTTGAACTGCATCGCAATCATCACAAATACTGGAGAAGACCTATTGGAACTCACGTCGACCACCAGAAATCAGTCAAGTTTGGTGAAGGAAAAATCTGGTTTGGGGCATGGCAACATCGACAGCCTGAGGTATCATAATATTTGTGCTGCCCATTATATTACAAACTACAGGAGAGGGCTGTAATGGGGATGTGATACTGACAGGGGTGTGGATCCAAATGCAGGTTTATTAGAGAGGCCAGGCAAGCAATGGTCAAAACAGAAGCAAACAGATGTATATGGGCAATCCAGAGTCGTAGTCAGATACACAGGTGGATGGTCAGAAGGCAGACAGCATTCAGGGATAAATAGATGAACAAAGCAACAATCAAAATACAGGAAAACAAACCAGGAAACCCGTTGTAATGTCACTTAAACAGATAACAAGACTCAGCAACTTCTGTGCGTTTGTGTGCTGACTTTATAGTCCATGTAATCAGTTCATGAGCGGCTTCAGCTATGAGTTTGCAATCAGACAGGATTTGGAACCGGTTGTGTGTGTGTGGTGCATGACTGAATATGTAGTCCATAAATGGCGGAATTGTAGTCAATTAGTGAACTGTGTGTTTACCAGCGATCTGCACAGGCTGGATCGCTGGTGATCATGACAAGGGCAAATTCTTCAGCAGGATAGCACTCCTTATCATACTTCAGCCTCCACATCAAAGTTCCTGAAAGCAAAGAAGATCAAGGTGCTTCAGGATTGTCCAGCCCAGTCACCAGACATGAACATTATTGAGCATGTCTGGAGTAAAATGAAGGAGGAGGTATTGAAGATGAACTCTGGGAGTCCTGCAAGAACGCTTTCTTTGTGATTCCAGATGACTTTATTAATAAGTTATTTGAGTCATTGCAGGCCTGGGTAAACTTCAAATGTAATTGAAGAACAAACTGAAATTACCTAATTTTGAACAAAATCCATTTGTTTCAACAGTGCAAAACAGCTTACCAACGCAAATTTTTTTTTTTTTTTTTTTGGGGGGGGGGGGGGGGGGGGAGTTTAAATTTGGTTCCTAAACACCTTTGAGCTACCATTGGTTCATCACGTTTGCACAGTCAGTGGGTGTGTAGAACTCAGTCTTCTTTGACCTGCTATTTTTCCCCAATTTGTTTCTCAGTCCACAGAGTTCAGACAGACAGGAAAAAACATCCAAACTAACACCAAGTTAGCAACACGAATACACCGGCGAGTCAAGGAGCAGATATATCCGAACCTGTACAATCATTCCCCGAGAGATTTTAAAAACTATGAGAAGGCTTTTAATTTTTTTCCCTATACTCTTCCACCGTTTTCAGCAGATGATCAAACCACACAGAGCACATTCTGAAGTATAAAAAATGCACTTCATCTATGCTATGCATTTGCTGAATAATAAGAGCAAACTCACCATCATTCCCTTTGTTTTTGTTAAGTGGACGCACATACCATCTACGTCGCTTGTTCTTGTGCCATTGACTAGATCAATGCTACTGCCAGATGTTTATGAAACGGTTCTTCTGTCACAGCCGCCATCATTATGTTTAGGGGTACATGCGAGCATTGTGACACATTTACAACCCCTCCTTCTGCAGCCAATGTTTGAAATGTTGGGATTTTTGAAAACAGCATATCGTCGCTCAGACCTTTGTAAACTTCTTTTTGCCCTCAAACAAAGAATTTGATGTATATTGGAGCCTTAAAGCTGCAATTCCTTTTGAATAACCAGCCATACAAGCAACTGACATTATAGGATGGATACTGGTCAGAGAGGTTACCCAAATGGGGCTACATTTTAGGAGGTTAGTGTAACTGTAGGATCAAGTAAACCTCACTTCCTTTTCTTTCCAAGAGCGGGGTTTCTCAACACTAGTTCTGGGATCTAGACACCTCACAAATTAAAACTGATTTAGCGCATACTGTAAGCACAGCCTAGTGTTGAATAGCAACCAAAAAAAAAACCTAATAAAAATTCGGAAGGGGATTCCCCAGAACTGAAATTAAAGGGATAGTTCACCCATAAATTTACTCACTATTTACTCTCCCTTAAGAGGTTCCTAACCTTTAAAAGTTTCTTCGGTTGAATACAAAACAAGATATTTTGAATAAAGCTGAAATCTTTTAATCATTGACTTCCATAGTAGGAAAAACGAATACTAGTCAATGGTTACAGGTTTTCAGCTTCATCAAAATACATTCTTTCGTGTTCAACAGAATAAAGAAACTCAATCCGATTTGGCAAAAGAGTGTAAACTTTTAAACTTTAAAGGTTCAGTCTGGTTCAAATACCCAATTACAAACTTTGGGTGCTATTCATGTGGATATAGAGAACACATATATATATTAGTGTCCCACCAGTGATGATATACAGCCACATCGCACTGCTACGAGTGTGATATTGCATTTATACAACAGTTCGATGGCATAATCGTGTGTGTAAAAAAAAGAAAGTGTGTGTGTGTGTGTGTGTGTGTGTGTGTGTGTGTGTGTGTGTGTGTGTGTGTGTGTGTGTGTGTGTATATACACAGTTGAAACCAGAAGTTTACTTACACTCTAAAAAAAGGAACATAACCATTTTTTTTTTTAAATGTCTGATGGTAAATCATACTAAGCGTTTACTATTTTAGGTCCATTAGGATTACCTAAATCATTTACATTTCCTAATGCCAGAATAATGAGAGAATTTTCTAGAAAGTCAAAATTTTACATACATTTCCTTGCTATTTTTTTAGCTTTGCTTTTAAACTGTATAACTTTGATCAAATGTTTTGGGTATCCCACAAGCTTCTCACAATAGTTTGAAGGAATTTTGGCCCATTCCTTCTGACAGAATTGGTGTAACTGAGTCAGATTTGTAAGCTGTCTTGCTCGCATAAGTTTTTTCAACTCTGCCCACAAATTTTTTATGGGATTGAGATCAGGGCTTTGTGATGGCCACTCCAAAACATTCACTCTGTTGTCCTTAACTAATTTGTCAGTATGCTTAGGGTCATGGTCTGTTTGGAAGACCCATTTGTGGCCAAGTTTTAATTTCCTGGCTGATGTCTTCAGATGTTGCTTCAGTATTTCAACATAATGTTCTTTCTTCATAATGCCATCTATACTGTAAAGTGGACCAGTCCCTCCTGCAGCAAAACAGCCCCACAACATGATGCTGCCGCCCCCATACTTCACAGTTGGGATGGTGTTCCTAAGCTTGTAAGCTTTCCCCTTTGTCCTCCAATTGTAACACTGGTCATTATGGCCAAACAGTTCAATCTTAGTTCCATCAGACCACAGGACATGTCTCCAAAAATTTGTCTTTTTCCCAGTGTAATTTAGCAAATTGTAATCTGGCTTTTCTGTTGATTCTGGCTTGTTGATTTCCCCATGTTGTCACACAAGGAAGCAGTGTGTTTGAGGTTTTTCTTAAATACTATTCTACAGTTGTGCCTCCAATTAACTCAAATGTTGTCAATTAGCCAATCAGAAACTTCCAAAACCTTGACACCATCATCTGAGCTTTTTCAGAAGCATAATAATCTTATTGTATGTGAACTTGACTTTCAAGAAAAGTTATAACAATTTCTCAAAAAAATATCTCTCTCATTATTCTGCTATCAAATTTGATAATCCTAATTTGCCTAAAAGAGAAAAAGTTTAGTCACATTAACATCTGACTTTTTTTAAATGGTTATGTGCCTTTTTATAAAGTGTATGTAAACTTCTGGTTTCAACTATATATATATATATATATATATATATATATATATATATATATATATATATATATATATATATATATATATATATATATATATACACACACATACATACATATCTGGACATCAGTGTTAGTAAAACTGATTTCCGCATGTAAGAATGCAGGGAAACTACTTTAATATGTCACAGATGTACGGTTGTATTATGACTTTGCCCTGCACCTGTGTGTATATATTCCCATTGAGTAATAAACCATACAACTATATATATAGATGGACATTACCTCGCTAACCATCAACAGAACCACAAAACCAATTTACCAAGAGCTACTCGCCACTGATAGAAAATTTCCAGTGACGAGCTTACAAATGTCAAGCAGCTGTAGTTTCCCAGGCCTGGTACACCTCTGGATCTCCCAGCAGCTTGATTCTGGGGACTGACCGCCATATGACCACACGACCACCAGTCTCTCATCGACTGCTCCAGTGCCCGCAGAAAAAGAAAAGTCTCTCGCTCTTCCTGATACGACAGCAACTGAGAGAGGTTTATAGCACTGTCCAAAGAAATACTTGCGGTTAGAAGAGTAAGCACAGAAACCACTAACAACAAATAGACATGAGGCAGTCTGTCTGTGTCAATACGGTACACGCCACACTTCTGAAAGTACAGGAGAGAGAGAGAGTTCAAACCAAGAAACTATGGTTAGATGTGAGAAAGGAAAAACAGAGGGAAAATAGCCCTGAGATGTACTGATGGAGCAAATTATAAAAATATGTTCAATTGGTTTTTATGGTTAAGCATTGGTTAAAACATGCCGTGTGTGGATATTGCCATTTTTATTACTGGTATTGAGTTTTTTCTCCATTAAATAATAAATGGTGTTGAGTGATAGAACAATAGAAAAGATTACTTGATGTAGTAAATGCATCATAGTGGTTCAGTGGTTAGCGCTGTCGCCTCACAGCAAAAAGGCCGCTGGTTCGAGTCCCAACTGGGCCAGTTGGCATTTCTCTGTGAACTTTGCATGTTCTCCCCTTGTTCGAGTGGGTTTCCTCTGGGTGCTTCGGTTTCCCCCACAGTCCAAAGACATGTGGTATAAGAGAATTAAATAAACTAAATTGGTCGTAGAGTGTGTGTGTGCGTGCGTGCGTGTGTGCGTGTGTGCGTGCGTGCATGCGTGCGTGCGTGCATGCGTGCGTGCGTGTGTTTCCTAATACTGGGTTTTGGCTGGAAGGGCATCCAAAGGGAAGACTAAAGGCTTATTTATACTTCTGCGTTGAGCTGTGTGATTGGTCAGCTTGGTAGCACTGACGAGGGTGGGCGGGGGTAAGAGCCGCACAAACTCGTTGGAGCGAGTGTTTACAAGTAACGAGTGCCTTGAAGGAGCACCAGATGGCAACTTTTGTTTTGTGTTGTTTTTGTTTTCCTTATAAAAAAAAGTTGTTGCACGTCCACCGGTTCCCGCCTCTGCATGACAGAGTTTTAGCTACGTGTACATTAAGGTAGAGTTCAGAAAAAACTAAACACCCAGGAAAAAACTCGACACAGAGGACCATAAGAACCTACCACCAGCTACCGTTTCAGAAGTGTTATTGAAGCGCAACACAAACAGCACACAGAGGTATAAATGCATGGCAACGCACAAGGTATGCGCCGTGAGTCACCGCGATCACTCGACGAAGAAGTATAAACCAGTTTTAAGTCGAAAGAAAATGAATGAATGTTATTTAATAAAAATGGCAGGAAAAAAAGTGAAGGCTATGCCTATATCGGTGTCATTTTTCATGTGTTAAATGCTATGGCACTAGGGGTGGGAGAAAAATGGTTTCATTGATGCATTGTGATTCTTTCTCTAGCGATGTTGTGACACAACAGCCGGTAGCTAGCTCTCTGCAACCCTGGTTGTCCTCTGAAGCTAAGCAGGGCTGCCACATGTGGGACACATGTGCTCAACCTGCAGTCTGTGTGGGTCTTAACGCCCAGTATAGTGATGGGGACTCTATACTGCTCAGTAAGCGCCGTCCTTTGGATGAGACGTTAAACCTGACTCTCTGTGGTCAGTAAAAATCCCAGGATGTCCTTCGAAAAAAAAGAGGGAATTAACCCCGGCATCCTGGCTAAATTTGCCCACTGGCTTCTGTCCATCGTGGCCTCCTAACCATCCCCATATCATAATTGGCTACATCACTCTCTCTCCTCTCCACCAATCAGCTGGCGTGTGGTGTGCGATCTGGCGCAATATGGCTGCCGTCACGTCATCCAGGTACAACAACTGGATGCTCTTTTAATACAACTCTGCTCTTTTCGTCCAGTGTCCACTATTCAAATTCTTGTAATGCCTCAAAACAAAACCTTGAGCCATCATAGATGCAGCGCTTGCTGTGTTTTTCATCTGATGAGCTTTACAATAAAGAAATATGTTCACTAGAATAAATGTGTTTCTAACTGAAATAGGAAAAAATGTAGGTAATGAGTCAATTTGTGACTCTCGGAATTGGACAGTGGAGTCCCTAAAGATTCCCACTACTACATGCCACAGGTCCAAAAGTGGTGTCAAACCTTTAAGGTGCAAAAAAAAAAAATACACTTAAAAGTATCGTCTCTAAGGGCATAAAATTGTTCAACTTATCATCAGATTGACCCATCCTGCGTTTGCCCTTCTTGTGTCTATTTCACAACTGAAGCAAATATTGACCAAGGAGTCCTCTCGGCTTGCCCTAAGTGACTGTGGGTTTTCAATTCTCCTCTTGTTGTTTATTGCAGAAAGAGGTGAAATGGAGCCTGTGGCCTGGCAGTGGCTCGAGTCCATACAGAGGTCTATACGTGTAATGACGGGCCCCGTGGATACAGTCTGAGTCGGGGCCAGAGAAGAGGTTCAGCCTGGGTCTCTTGTGTTTGTTGTTCAGGTCTTGGCTCCACAGAGGCTGGCGGTCAGACAGAAGCCCGGGTCATACCTGAATGGCTGTTCTCTGCCAATGACCGGAGCCGTCTGCCCCGGCACAGAAGCCCCGGAGGAGCTCTTCTTAAGACAGACCTGAAACCACACACATGACTAATAGCTCTGAGCTTTAGGAGGCTTTGTGGATCTTTGGTGTGAAGAGCAGCTGACCTCGGGGAGAGCCGTGGACGCTTTCTCAATCACTCCTTTTCACAAGAAGCAGACTTACTGTACAGAAGCAGGACTCCAGAGAGGAATGGACTCCCAAATGGGCCTCGTACCCTCTCATTATCTGACAAAACTGATGCTGATATCTTTATGAGACATAGCGGATAGCACTAGGCTTACGTTTTGTTCAAGTCTGTTGGTTTAAAGGGTCTGCTTGTTTGAAAAGAAGGAAAACAAGACAGTTGAAAAGGTCTGTGTTCCTCTTTTGATCCTTCAGCTCTGCGAGAAGGAAAAGAAAGCGACCACCAGTCAGCCTCGTTTCCAATCCTCCCAGATTAGAGTTCCCTGTTTTAAACGTCTTATTATTCCAGTCTCTTTGTCCCAGTCCCCCTTCCCTAATTAGCGCCTGTTCTCTTTCATTCCCAGTCGTGTCTTGTTTCCACCTGTGACATAAAGAAAAAGTGTGAAAAAAAAGAGAAAAGAATGGTGGAATGAAGATGAGAAAGGCAAAGCGCTTGGCCCCACAACGCTAGAGCGGAGGGGAGGATGAAGGAGCTTGTCATGTCTCATCTGTGCTTGGATCCAGAGACACGCAGCATGGAAACACACACAGACTTGCGCTTCTGTGCGACGCGGATGCCTTTGAAAGAAGAAAGCGATGTGGAGAAATGAAACAGGAAGGCAGAGGGAAGCGCAGGTTTCAGCGCAATGCTGGGTATTTCGTTGTGACCCATATTTGTCCCTGTGTGTAATTCAAACACAGGGGTGTCCTAATGAGTCTCTAATTTCTGTAAGGGCATCAGAAATGTTCAAAGCTCCGTTAAAGTCAACATAAAATAATTTACTGTGTTTACTTTCCGAATAAATGTGTATTCTGTGTTGTTATTAGGAACATTTATTCATGTTATTCCAAAGAAAAAAAGAGGGGGGTATCTAAAATTAGTTTTATGTCATAGAGAGACCTTTCACAGTCCACTGATTTAAACATTGCTAAAATCATGCCCTGTCCTAAATTTCTTTCTTTCCGAATATCCTGTTTTTTTTTTTTTACTGTGTACCATGGTGCAGAATTTTTTTTGGGGGGGGGCCACAAAAGCTGTTTGAGCTGTTGATAAAAGTTTATTTTTTCTCATTGTTTTTCTCATTAGCTATGTTTTTCTTTAAATATAAGAATTAATCTTGCGCAAAAGTGAAATTTGGCATAAAACTAAAATTAAAAATAAAGCACCGTTTCCATTCATTGAGTCAAAGAGAACAAAATTGTCACTTCCTGTAAAACTGGTGTCAAATATCATGAACAAAAATGGAATTTGCTGCAGCAGAAGAACCTACTGTGTGCCCTTTTTCTTATATAATAAATTATTTGTGCCTCAGAAGAACGTGCGGTGGAATTGGAGGCATGAGACTGGTCTTTGGGATGGTAATATTAGTGGGAGGTTAGAATACTAAGCCACTTTGATGATGGACTTTGGTTAAGGAATTTCAGATGTTTTTAAATCTGGTTGGTTCACTGGTTTGTCCATTAAAGCTGTAGTATGTAAGTTTGACACCCAGTGGTTGAACTAGGTATTGCACTTCTGGATCAAAACAAGCGCAAGCGCAGGTTCCCAGATTGGGGACAAGAGCCAGTGATTTAAACCGTGTTTTAAATTAAAACAAAGGCTCGCAATAGAATAAATATTATCCATATTAAAAGGAGTTTTTGTCCTAACCAACACCTCAAATTGATATATTAGAAATGGCTTCTATTTCTAAACAACAGAAAACTGGCAATGATCACCTCAGGTATTATACCTCAAGTGCTTTATTCAGTGTTAAATGCTAACAATATGAGTTTGAATGCCATTTTACATGACATTTATTGCCATACTACTGAAAGCAGCAGCATATAGTTTACCTCAGATCTTGAAAATAAAATAAACCAATTGAAATTGAAGTTTAGAACTAACATATATGAGTGATCCACCGGAGGTCACATTTTGGTCACGGGCACATGCTTTGAGAACCTTCCTGAATGAATGAATGAAATAAGTGATTTTCCACCAAGGCAACCTGGGTGCTGAAATATAGTTGGCTAAACTGGCATTGGGCAGGTTAAAATGACCTAAACAAAGACAGCGTTCCGCCACAGAAAAAACATTCTCAAAGCAGAATATCTGACATTAGCATTGCTATTCAGATAAACAAGCATGTTCACTTGGCATGTTTCTTAAATATCTGCAAACATATTATGGTGTTTTTATGCTTTAGAAGAGTCAAAAACTTACATACAGCACCTTTAATGTAACATTTTATTTGTTATAATCACTTTTTATGATCTGCATGCTGGAATTAATTATGTTTCTATAGTAGTTTATGTGCATTTTTTCTTATCCGATAATTCATTTATCCTATTCCTTTCCAAAATTCATGCTCATCTTGGCATTTCCATAAAGCATTTTTTTATGCGATACTAATAGGTGGATGGAAACATGGCTTGTATTCATGCAACTGCTGACAACCTAGACTTTTGTGCTTATTTTTTATTTTGTTTTTCTAAAAATTGTTAATGCAGTGTTTCCAACCAAATCATGCATAAACCACCCTATTTAAATTTCGGTTAATGTAATATGAAGGTTTGAGTGATAATAATACATTTGTTTCAGGCATGAGTGAAAGTGTTTCTGTGGAAAAAAAGATTTGTTGTCTAGTTGTAGCACTACATGGATAAACACACCATTAGACAAACACTTTCAAACCAAGCAACTTTCTCTTGGTCAACACTGAATTTTGGTGAAAAACTTCCCACTGCAAAATCTGCAAGAAAAATCTTTCACTCTAATTCTGTAAAGTTACTAGATTGGATTCTGTGAAATTAGTAGATTTCACACACATTTATTTACAGAACAATAGTAAGTTACAGAATAAATCTTTAACTCATCCAACTGTAAAAAAAAAAATACATTATTCTTCATGAGGAAATGAGCTAACACCGTGTCTAAACCACATGAGCGCAGAATGACAAGACCTAAACAATAACTAAAGGCAATAAAACTTTACTATTATCATTTATTATTAACAGTGATTTTATCTATACTGGATGTGGCATGATACAAGTGACAAATCTCTAACAGTAAACTGATGCCTCAATTAATTTATTATGTACTGACATGTACAAAGGACAAAATATTTTTTATGTCCGGCTGAGTGACTGTTCACATCCAGGGTAAGAATGGTGTGACTGCCATTTGAGCAAGTCATTAAATTTTTCACTCAACTATTTTGTCCTAAATGCTATATGAACATAAAACTGACCATCGGTTGTAGTAAAACATAGGATTATTTATGTATTTTTTTTTAAAGAAGGCATGCACATAACCCCAAATTGTACAAAAAAATCTGAATGAGATTACAAATTCTAACTTAGGGAAACTAGCATGAGTTTACATTGGTATATCGATTGTACACCTGAAATCTGAGTGGATTGTGGGTATAAAGTTATGAACAACTTTATAGAATTAAGTAATTTACTCATAATTCAGAACACCACAACATTTCTGCCACCAAATTTAGTGTACTTTATAGTAAATAGGGAGTTGTTTCTGACACAGCTATTATATTTATATACATTGTAAAAAATGCTGGTTTCACAAAAATGATTTGTGTTGAAACAACATGAAGGAATTAACTTATTAGTTTTTATAAATTTAAGTGGATTGAACATAAAACAATAAGGTTGTCCTCGGAAAAACTCAAGAATTGTGTTGTTTAAGCTCAATTTAAATAAGAAGTTTGAACAAACAGCAAACATAAATTAAGTGGCCCACAAGTCTCCTATTTAATTTATGTCCTACACTGTAAAAAATGCAGGGTTCCACACAATTCATTCATGTTGTCCCAACACAAATCAATTAAGTTAACTTAACACTTTTAACAAATTTATGTGGATTGAACATAAAAAAATTAGGTTGTCCCAATGAAATGTCAAGAATTGTGTTGATTCAGCTTATTTTAAATAATAATTGAGTTTTTTGAGTGTATATGTCCTATTCAGCTCCAGTTCTCATTTCATGCCATGGTTTATTATTATTATTATTATTATTATTATTATTATTATTATTATTATTATTACAGATATACACACTAAAAAAATGTTGCTTGTTCAAACTACTTATTTAAAATGTGCTGAAACAACACAATTCTTGAGATTTCGCTGGGGCAACTTAATTGTTTTATGTTCAATCCACTTAAATTTGTGAAAAAAATAATAATAATAAGTTAACGTATTTTATGTTGTCCCAACACAAATTGATTGTGGGGAACCCAGCATTTTTTACGGTGCAAATTAGAGGGCACAAATCCCGTAAGCACGTGCGTGCATGTGACATATTTGGACACAAATGTGTATAATGACATAGGTATGACGTGTATTAGAAGGAGATGGTGAATTATGTCAATTTCTCAAAAAGCTTATAAATTATACAGAAGTTGTTTTTTTGTTGAAAAGTAAAACTGCACACATTTCCTGTTAGGGTTGAGGTTAGGGATAGTGTTGGGGCAAGGCAACAGAAAATACACACTCAAAAAAAATGATCACTGCTGCTTGTTCAAACTAGCTGTTTAAAATGAGCTGAAACAACACAATTCTAGTCATTTATTTGGCCAATTTATTTGTTTTATGTTCAGTTCACCTAAATGTGTAAATCATTAAATTAACTTAAGTGTTTTATGTTGGGACAGCATGAAGTAATTGTGTTGGTTGACAAAAAAAAAGTAATCTTAGGTGTTTAAGGTTTATAGAAAGACTTTTTAGAGTTTAATCTTCACTTTAGTTTGAAGATTTAGAAGACTTTCATGAAATGCTTTGAGTTTTGAGATTACCACCTTGAAGAAGCCCCCATGCTTTGGGTGTTGGCAGCTTAATTAGCAAAAAGGTGGTTTGTTGCTTAACTTAGTGAGCAATAACTGTCCTAAAATTACTTTTTTAGATCAGTCTCAATCAACTGTATCAAATGGCTCTTTTAGTTCATTTAGAATAACTTCAAATTAAACTAAGAGACTTCCAAATGTACAAAACATGATATTATCAGACCTTTAAGTTTAAGTTAATGAAAATAAATATATTAAATATATAAATAAATTTATATTTGATAAAATCATGTTGGACTAACTGAATTGCATTTAATTCTGTAAATATATATATATATATATATATATATATATATATATATATATATATATATATATATATATATATATATATATATATATATATATATATATATATATATTGGTGCTAAATAAATTTATTGGATGGAAATCCTGCCCTCAATTAAATTGAGTTCATCCAATTATTTTTTTGAGTGCAGTTTATACAGTATAAACCCAATGGAAACCTATGGAATATCCTACAATTCACAAGAACAAACCTGTGTGTGTGTGTTAGCCATTTTTGTATTCCTTTATACTCATATAGAATGTGTAGTTATTAAAAGTGCACATGGCTTCACAATTTTACTCATCTTCAGTGGATTTAATATTGCATCACAATCGAGGCACTACATCTTTCAATTCAATCCATTGATGCATTCAGGAATGATAAATTATTTGCTTGTATTTTTATTGGCTGAGCAAAACTGTAGACTTTGAGGGATGCAAACAAAAACAATGGCCTAACATATTTCCTGTTTTACATTTTTATTTTCTATAGCTTCCGAGAATCCAAAAAGAGCCACATATATAAATAAGATTATGATAGCTGTTTTGTCATTAAGTTATGATTGACTTGTCTCGTGTTACAGTTATGAAATAATTTAATAACAAGCAGGAAATGATCATGGGCCAATGACATGACCACATTGAAATGTTCTATACAAGGCAACTGCCAATTTTTGTGTATAAAACATTTCAACGTGCACTATGTTTATTGAACTGCTGTATAATAACAACACCACAACTGCGTTTTTGAAAACCGATAAGATATCTGATCAAACTACGCAATATGAATTAAGATAATGACACAATGTGTGACCTCCACAGACTTTGAACTTAATAGAAAGCAGAGGGGACGGCCACACTAAATTATAATCTCAAAGTCTGGACTGTGTCTGACAGTTACCCTAAAGAGAAAGCCTGCATAATGCATTCAACATTCTGAGTGCTGTGGTTTCATAAACTGTTATTTCAGCTCAAATGCTGCTGACTCACAGCATTCATAAACGTTTCTACTACACATAAGCAAGTTGAATAAGCAGATCACAACCTCCTTGTGTCATTGCTTTAAATAAAGCGATTCTGTTTAACATTGACTGGATTGTGGGCCTTGTGGCAGTGGGCCAGAGTCACTGGGTGTAAAAACCCAGAGAGAGGGAGCCGGGGCAGTGGCACTGACATTCCAGACTGTTTTTGCCAGCTGCTGGCCTGAGTCCAGTGCGTGCGGTCAGGCCGTGTTTACATCTGTCTGGGCTTCAAGCAGCCACAGGTCTCAGAACAGCACAGTGGATTGAGACAGGGCAAAGGGGACGACACCCAGACTGTAAACATCAACCATACACTGATGAACGTGTTGAAATCCGGCGGCCGTGAACGTTGCTCCTCAGCCCCTACGGTTTATTTTCACTCTGGTTTATTGATTTTTTTTTTCTGGTTTGAGCTTGCAAATGGTTGCAGAACAAACGTGTATGATTTGTGTTGATGCATGTCATGCGTTAATACTTGGAATTCTGTGAGTTCTGTGTGTTTGTTAAACAATGGATGGGTGAAACAGAAAGAGATAGAAGGAGGGGTAATGTGTTATTTGAGGGTTAAAGCAACGAAGCATTCAAAAATGAGTCCAAAATACAATTTCTGGCATCATTTACTCGCTCTCATGTCCTTCCAAACCCATATGAAACACAAAAAGAGGAATTTGAAGAATCTTCTCACAGCCTATTGAAATGTTTTTTTAAAAGAGGAAAAAAAAAATGTTTTTTTGTTTCATTTTATTTATATTATTTAATTTCATATACATGTATAGGTATATACACATAGATATACCCTTAGCGGCCACTTTATTAGGTACACCTGTCCAACTGCTCATTAACACAAATTTCTAATCATCCAATCATTCATTCATTCATTTTCTTTTCGGCTTATTCCCTTTTTTAATCTGGGGTCGCCACAACGGAATGAACCGCCAACTTATCCAGCATATGTTTTACGCAGCGAATGCCCTTCTAGCAGCAACCCATCACTGGGAAACAACCATACACACTCATTCACACACACATACACTACGGACAATTTAGCTTACCCAATTCACCTGTACCACATGTCTTTGGACTTGTGGGGGAAACCGGAGCACCCATGTGAATGCAGGGAGAACATGCAAACTCCACACAGAAATGCCTACTGACCCAGCTGAGGCTCGAACCAGCGACCGTCTTGCTGTGAGGCGACAGCACTACCTACTGCGCCACCGCGTCGCCTATCATCCAATCACATGGCAGCAATTCAATGCATTTAGGAATGTGGACATGGTCAAGACGATCTGCTGCAGTTCAAACTGAGCATCAGAATGGGGAAGAAAGGTGATTTAAGGAGTATTTCAGAAACTGCTGATCTACTGGGATTCTCACGCACAACCATCTCTAGGGTTTACAGAGAATGGTTTAAAATAGAGAAAATATTCAGTGAGCGGCAGTTCTGTGGGCACAAATGCCTTGATGATGCCAGAGTTCAGAGGAGAATGACCAGACTGGTTCGAGCTGATAGAAAGTCCACAGTAACTCAAATAACCACTCGTTACAACCGAGGTAAGCAGAAGAGCATCTGTAAATGCTCAACACATCCAACCTTGAGGCAGATGGGCTACCGCAGCAGAAGACCACACAGGGTGCCACTCCTGACAGCTAAGAAGAGGAAACTGAGGATACAATTCACACAGGCTCACTACAATTGGACAATAGAAGATAGGAAAAACGTTGCCTGGTCTGATGAGTCTCAATTTCTGCTGAGACATCTGGATGGTAGGGTCAGAATTTGGCATCAACAACATCAAAGCATGGATCCATCCTGCCTTGTACCAACAGTTCAGCCTGCTGGTGGTGGGTGTACCAGTATGGGTGCTATTTTCTTGGCACACTTTGGGCCTATTAGTACCAATTAAGCATCGTGTCAACGCCACAGCCTACCTGAGTATTGTTGCGGACAATGTCTATCCCTATATGACCACAGTGTATGACCCATCTTCTGATGGCTACTTCCAGCAGGATAACGCGCCCTGACATAAAGCGTGAATCATCTCAGACTGGTTTCTTAAACATGACAATGAGTTCACTGTACTCAAATGGCCTCCACAGTCACCAGATCACAATTCAATAGAGCATCTTTGGGATGTGGTGGAACGGGAGATTTGCATCATGGATGTGCAGCCAACAAATCTGCAGCAACTGTATGATGCTATCATCTCAATACGAACCAAAATCTCTGGGGAAAATTTCCAGCACCTTGTTGAATCTATGCCATGAAGGATTAAATCAGTCCTGAATGCGTCGGCAGCAGTGGTGTAGTGGTTAGTGCGTCGACACATGCACTCCGGTGCTCACGGCGCCCCGAGTTCGATTCCGCCTCGCGGTCCTATGCCGATCCTTCCCCTCTCTCTGCTCCCCATGCTTTTCTATCAAAACTCTCTACTGTCCTCTCGAATAAAGGTGAAAACCCCGAAAACCCTGAATGCAAAAGGGGGTCCAACCCGGTACTAGTAAGGTGTACCTAATAAAGTGGCCAGTGAGTGTGTATACACTCACTAAGCTAATTGATTTAAAATAACGTACATGATATAACTCAAAATTGCTAGATGTAAAATCAGAAATGCAAGACACGAATATGATTTATAAGGAGAAAATGTCAGAAATGCAAGATTTAATAACAGAGTTGAGAGAACAGAAAAATAATTTTAGTGTTAACATTATAAACTCAGACTTTCTGTTTCACAAAGTTTATATTTCAAAATTCTAACTTTTTTCCTCAAAACTGGTGCTTTTAGACATCGATTAATACAATAAATATCACTTATCCCTGCATGTTGTAACAAAAAAAGTCGGTTGCATCAAACCGGTCAAAAAAAGATTTCATATTTTCATTCTGTTTGTCCCACAAAGCCATCACATGACTTATGAAGACTTTAAATATATCACATATATAGTCATATGGACCGCTGATATGATGCTTTTTAAAGCTTTTTGACAGATGGAAAAAGCTGCAGGAACATTTTTCAAGAATTCTCTTTTTGTACTGCAACAGCTTATGTTTTGCGATGAGACTCTCGGCGCTTTGTATAAAGGCAAAGGCAGATATAGAATAAAATTGGAATTATTGGAGGTTGAAAAATGATAAAGAAAAGAGTTTGTTCATCTTATTTCCACAGAGACCTGAGGGAAAGCACAGAAGGAGGGGGAGGCTGATGACTAAGGCGAGGAAAGGCATCATTTCTTTAGCTTTTCTGTGATTCATCTGGGGAAAAGATACCACCGCGGATCAGAAGCTATGGAGAATGATGGAAAAGTGGCATTAAAGAAAAAAAAACGATTAGAACAAAGCAGCGAAAAACAAAAGAGACAGTGTCCAAGATTGTGATTCTTTCTCACACCTTTTAACTTTTATTTCTCACTCCATGTTTTTCGTTTCTCACTTCTATATCACTTGGACTCATTTATTGCACTTGGTTCAATCAAAGTTTTTTGAAACGAGAAAAAAAAAAGTATTTTAGCACTTTGGGAAGAAAATGCGAGTGGTGATCGCCCATACAAGACCTGCCAACATGATGGTATAAGATGTCTGCCATGGCATTTATGTGGTTGCTATGGTATTCTGGGAGGTTGCTAAGCAGTTCCTTAAGACTTGGATAAATATTTCAGGGATGCAAAGAGGAAATGGGGTAAAAAAGAAGTGAGAACATTGCGTGGTTTGAAAACTTGATACTATTTTTGGTCCATGTGGTGCACCACTACATACTCATTTTACTTTTTACACTGCATCTGCCTGCACACAAAAAAATATATAGTAAAAAAGGTGTTTGATGTGTTTTATGCAAGGCAAAACAACCACATTTTACCAAAACATAATAATAGTAATAATTGATTTAAAAATTAAGATTGAAAGATAGTGTTTTTACACACACACATTTTCCATATTAATCAAAAATATAGTAAGTTCACCCCAAAATGTTAATTGTGTCATCATGTGGTCCCCTTCGTTTAATTTCAAACCTGTCTTTCTTTATTTTGGAGAACAATAAACATGTTTAGAAATTGAAAGACAATACAATTAAATTCAAGCAAAATATTGCAAAAAAATTACAATTACAACTAGATATTTTTTATTTTATTTATTTATTTTTTTGCTTCTCTTGATTTTTCCTCTTTTTTAAGTTTGTATTTAATATTTTTCTATTCTCTACATATAAATTTGGGTGTACTAGTTTTTGGACCGCTATCATAAGTTTTTTTGTTAAATACGCTCCAGATTTGGCTTCAGTACGGATTAATCTAATGTATATGCACAAATATAATATTGTATTATATTAAAATATGAATTTAAAAAAAAAAATTTGTGAGGGTGTACTTATGTATGCATGTATGTATGTATGTATGCATGCATGCATGCATGCATGCATATATATATATATATATATATATATATATATATATATATATATATATATATATATACAGTTGAAGTCAGAATTATTAGCCCCCCTGTATTATTGGCCCCCCTGTTTATTTTTTTCCCCCAATTTCTGTTCAGTTGAGAGATTTTTCTACATATTACTATACATAATTCATTCATAATTCATTTCTAATGACGGATTTATTTTATCTTTGCCATGATGACAGTAAATAATATTTTTCTAGATATTTTTCAAGACACTTCTATACAGCTTAAAGTGACATTTAAAGCTTAACTAGGTTAATTAAGTTTACTAGGCAGGTTAGGGTAATTAATAATTTTGTCCTTAAAATGATGTTTAAAAAATTAAAAACTGCTTTTATTCTAGTCGAAATAAAACAAACAAGACTTTCTGTAGAAGAAAAAATATTATCAGACATACTGTGAAAATTTCCTTGCTCTGTTAAACATAATTTGGGAAATATAAAAAAAAAAAAAAATTCAAAGGGGGGCTAATAATTCTGACTTCAACTATATATATATATATATCTGTGTGTGTGTGTGTGTGTGTGTGTGTGTGTGTGTGTGTGTGTGTGTGTGTGTGTGTGTGTGTGTGTGTGTGTGTGTGTGTGTGTGTGTGTGTGTGTGTGTGTGTGTGTGTGTGTATACATATTATAACTCGAATGTAACTGTAGCAAATGGCCTGTTTAAAAAAACATAGCTTAAATGCTTGTGTAATAAATTGCAATAAATTAATAATTTAAAAATTCTAATAATTGTTGATTCAAAACATTTTTGTAACATCTGCATATTTAGCATTTAACAGAATAACCTTACATTTTCTTTTTGGGTATAATTTCTCAAATCAAATTTAATTAGTGATTACTTGATTTAAAATAATTAATTACTACATTGCGTGATTTATTAGATTAAAAAAAGATTTTTTAAAAAAAGGAAAACTGAAAGACAGCCCAAATATACAATATTATTTTACCCTTTTATGGACATTACTGTCTTTATTATGACAACAAATGTCTTCTATTACTACTCAGAGGATTTTTATTAAACATATTTAGGTTTACAACGGCTGTTTCTCTCCTCAAGGGTGTTGAACTTGTAATTAAGATGCTTTGTGTCATGTTTAAGAATATGAATTTGTGTTGTTTAAAATCTTTATTTGAAGTAAACATTCATTCAACAGCCTGCAGGTCAGTCTAAAACAAAAGGCATATGCAACACTAGAGGGCAATATAAGACTCGCATGCGCAACAACAAAAATCAGTGTATGGTATTTTCAGCATTTTAAACTTTTGTCAACATTTTGCATCAGCATTTTGGAGGAGAGTAAAAATGCTGGTCCTAATGTCCTTTTCTACACAGAGATGATGTGCTTGTCAAGCTTAGGAGACACCGAGAAATTATACAAACCATTTTAAATCCAACACCAGAGGGCAGACTGTATTATAGTTCATTGAAGCCCTCAAAACAAAATCATATCACAAGTTCTTAAAATAATTGTCACCTACTGAATGTTTAAAATGTGGATAAAAAGAAAAGGCTCTTCAAATAATAATAATAATAAAAAAAAAAAATCACATTCAAAAAGTTTCCCAAAAGACCAGTCATGTTCATTCCTCAGCAATCCGCATCTCTGGACTCTCTTTATAACTCACGTCTGTTTAGATTTGGCTCGTACCGGCTTTATTGACATGAGCAGCATTGATGGGTGAAGAGCGCCTCCTCTGGTCAAATCACTCCATTGACAGCTGCACACTCTCAGACTGCGACTGCTGCTGGTCATATTTACGAGCTGGAAAAACGACATCAAAACCAAAAGCTCTGATTACAACCTTACAAAATTACTACGATATGAGTGGTGACACGATCAAAACCAGGTCATACATACAGAAATGCTGAATGTTTGTTAATTAAACAAGTCCTTCTACTGGTGGATATTTTCATGAACAGATTTAGCATGGTACTTAAATTACTTTTGCTTTCAGGACAAAAGTTATATTCCATGTAGCTGGATAATGTGTTTTAATGGACAGCTACTTCTATACTTTTTCACCAGTTTCAAATTAGATTGACTAAAGTGCATCTGAGATGTTTTAACTGAAAGGATCTGATCTTAAAGCTGCGTCTTTGTTTTATCACATGATGACACCGGCAATGTTTTTTAATCATACATATTACTTAAATGGCCTAATCCTGGCTTAACATAAGTCCTGTCTGTAAAGCCAGGCCTTTAGGGATAAAATATAATGTAAAACTGTAATGACAACTTATAGAGGCCTACAATTGATTTTCAACCACTGAATAAACCAATGAAAATAAGATTTCATTTAAAAAAAAGGGTTATTAAGAATCTAAAACACTAAAAGATTAAATATTTAATATTTTTGTCATACATATAAGCTACAAAAATGAACATTAAAATAAAAAAATAAAAATCAAAGTCTAAAAGGACATTATATTTTATACATTTTATTTACTATACATGTGTTTGATACTACATTTAATCATTTTTGAAGGAAAATATGAAAAGGGCATACAAGATTCATTACCACGCAACAAGAAATACTAAAGTGTTTTCTGTGTGTGTTTGTGACATATCAGGACACAAATCTGTATTGACATATGTATGACACTGGTATTACAAAAAGGTGGTGAAATATGAGGACATTGTGGACATCCCCATTTTTCAAAAAGCTTATAAAATCACACAGAATAAGTTTTTTTGAAAGTAGTGGTTTGGTTTATGGGTAGAAAGGGGTTAGGGCAATAGAAAATACAGTTTGTACACTATAAAAACAATGGAAACCTATGTAATGTCCGCACACTTCACAAAAGAAACGTGTGTGTGTGTGTGATTTTACTAACTAATTTTATTTTCCCAAACAATCTCTAATTTTGCGTATTTCCCATCCGCCATTTACAGTCTTCATCAGTTTCCTGTACAGCACATGCGAGTTGCTATTGTAACTATACACATGTTTGGGAGAAGCGCATTTATTTTGAACTGTGATCAAGACTGATTGGAACTACCTGTGCGTTTCAACGAAAATAATGCACACCCTCCAGCCAATCAGAATCAAGAATTTTAACAGACCATGGAATAAAGTGATCTTAATCCTGTCATTTAGCTCCAAGTGTCAGGTGACATTTGTCATTTGTAAACCCATCCACAAAACAGTGGATTACTTAGTTAATATTCATCCACGTCACATATATTATTATTTTACTAACAGCTTTATTATTACTATTATATTATTTACATTTCCTGTATTATGACTTATATTATTTCTAATAGTTTTGTTTATTTATTAATGTTTTATGAAATGGAAGAACAAAATGAGTTCAATTAGCAAGTTAGAAAATGCGGCTTACAACAGATCTAATATATTTTGTCTTTGATTTGACAGTTGATTTGACAGTTGATTTGACAGTTGATTGTAAAAGAAGACAATAATAATTGTAAAGTGTACGCAAAATTTATTGTCATGACTTTAGTTTAAGACTTTATTTTAAATTCAATTAAGACTGGTGGCACGGTAGCCAAGCTAAGCCACTCAAAGCAAGAAGGTTACTGGTTCGGGTCCCAGCTTTCAGTGTGGAGTTTGGATGTTTGCATTTTCTCGCTGTGTCTGCATGGATTTCCTACGGCTGCTCTGGTTTCCTCTACAGTCCAAAGATGAGTGGTATAGGAGAATTGAATAAACTAAATTGGCCATAGTGTATAGAGGGAGAGGAAGAGGAAGAGAGAGGAAGAGAGAGGAAGAGAGAGAGAGAGAGAGAGAGAGAGAGAGAGAGAGAGAGAGAGAGAGAGAGAGAGAGAGAGAGAGAGAGAGAGAGAGAGAGAGAGAGAGAGAGTGTTCCAGCACTGAGTGTTGTACTCTCTGTGCTTAGTAGTGGCTGGAATTGGTGGTAATTGGCAGTTCATCCACTGTGGTAAAATAGATATAATATAATAGGGGCTTATAAGCCGATGGAAAGTGAGTGAATGAGCGAGTGAATAATTTAAGACTTTCTGCTCCATTTTAATACACTTCAATGCCTTTTAATTGTGTTGCAAATTAAGTTGTTGTCGTTTTCCAACACAAGCAGAACCCCAGGGAAATATTCAAATTTCAGATGATTAGAGAAACTTCTAATGGGACCACAGACGTTTCTAAAATCATCTGACTGAAATTTATCAGAATTTTCTTCATCACTTAATCAGTGAATAAAGCATACACATGTTTAACAACTGCATGTAGAGGAGCGCGGGGCACAAAGTAAAGCGGGGTTAAATGTAACACAGAGTTTTAAGGTATTTGCTCAGGATTACCGATGGCATGCTTCCGAGGTTTTCACCACATTGTCGGAAGATGTCTTCCTGCCAATTATTGAAAAATTTCGGCCAAATTTGATGAAAAACACAGGAGAAACCATTTTTGCAGCATAAAAGTATTTATTAATTTTTTTTTACAGTGGATATTTTTTTATTAAAAAAAAAAAAAAAAAAAAAAAAAAAAAAAAAAAAAATCGGTGAAAGTATGTACGTAAAATCATATATTGTTGTGATCACCATCTTCTAGGCTAAAAGATGAAACCATTTTGAAAGATGTATAAAACACACAGTGACTGCTAGCCAGTTTTTATTAAACATGACACAGCGGGGTTAGTTGTAACAGGGTGTTACAATTAAGCCACACACTGTTGGACACCAATTAAACTAACAAAATATTTATTTAAATTTTGAATGTAATGTTGAGAACTTTTTAAAAGAAAATGTTTTTTAATAGAAAATATTGTTTTATTAGAAAAAAAAATATTTTATTGTTAATAATGTAAATAAATGCATTGAATAATAATGGATAAATGGATAATAATGCAAATAGATTCAAATGTGTTTATCCAATAAACAAAAATACTATTTAAAGTAAACTGAATTTAAATTAATTGTGTGAAATCTGCCTTTATAAGCATGTGTTACAACTAACCCCCTGTCTGTTACAACTTGCCCCACTGGTGGGGTAAATAGTAACATTTTTACTCCTGGCACTTTTGGCAATACTGCACAGAAACCATAGGTCCGGCGATCATAATTCCAGTGCTCATTTGTAGGAGAGGCTTGTGTGTTGTTAAAAAAAATATATGGTTTGCCGTGCTCTCCCCTACCTGCACGGAATATTAGAAGAAACTATGGTACCTGTTTCGAAAATGCGAGAACATAATTTTCCCACAAAAAAGGAGCCTAACCTACCCAGTGAATACATTTCCAGTTGTTGTCTGAGTCGGACCTTCTGCAGACTGTCGTAGAAGTTTGGCTCCGATGAGCTGCCGACTGTCGGAGGCAGTGTAAATATACGCATTATCTTCCTCTTGTTTCTAAATTAAAGAGACATGCTAGAGTTAGACACTTAAAATGGACGTTTTGTATATCAGAGAGATCACAATCTACTCGAGACTTGACAGCATATTTGTGTCATTGTGGTCTTACAGCTCAATTTAAATGTATGATCATGTAATTAATAAATGTGACATGAAATGGACACTTACTTTCTGGCGTACATTAGTAGGGCGAAACTGACCAAAATAACCAGCAAGTAAACATTAGTGGCCTCGTTCCAGGCTTCGTGTACCGAATAATCTAGAGACTCCTCATCTGCCATCACCCCGTAGCCTCCCATAACGAGGAGATTATTGTGCGTTTATTAAAATGCGCAAATATATTACAGAAACTATGATTATATAGCATCAAAAACAGCGACTCCAACAATATACATTCAGTTCCGGATGAGCGCAGATGAAGATGTTGCGAACTTCAAAATAAAAGCCCAATGCAACCGCTTGACAGGTTAAACACATAGACTGTAGTTAAACATCAACTAGCCAAAACAGTTGCCTGATTTATGAGTAATTTCCGAAAATTGGGATTATTGGCCCTATTCACTTTTAGCTGTGACATTGTAGCCTATACATATTACACTGAATATATTGTGTGTAACACTAATTTTATTGTATACCATATGGTATTTATATTTTTATATACATTTTTTTTATTGTTATATAAAGTATGCTAAATCGAGAATTGTGAAGCTCTAAAATTGTGAAGCTCTGTAATTCTTTTAATATAATTGTAGTCTATACTCTCAAATATTTAAAATAATATTTTAATTACAGACTACCTTTGTTTATATAAAACGACAAAATGTTTAACTAATGTCTTTATCTTTTATACACGTGTATTAAAACGTCTTTGTTATTTAAATGTTTTCTTTTTTAATTATTTAATCTGGACATTCTCATTCTTTCGCTTTCACACAATCAAACTTTTACTTTGACAATGCTTCCGTAATTTCAATTTGCCTCATTTCCTCCAGAACTGTAAACAGGAAATAAAATTCCATGACGCCATTGGTTTAACAGGCAGGAGGCGTGTCGCATTATCACTCGCTGATTGGCTACCGAGGAGAACATATGATTCTGAAACAGCAGCTGCGGCTCTGACTTTCCAAACATAAACACAAGACTGCAGAGAACGACCTCACAGCATAAAGTTTAATCATGTCGCTACGAGGCATTCTGAAGTTTATTCCACGCTCTAATTTGTGGTTATTGGTAAGGTCTTTAAAACTAACTAACTTAACATTCAGAAATGTGACGTATTCAGAAATTGCTTTAAAGCTACATGTAAATTATGTCATGCTCGCAAAACAAACCACCTATCAATCTTTCTCTAAATTATTAAAATGACCAGCTAATCGTTTTTTCACTGTAGACTGTAAAAAAATAATTTTCACTCTTTAAATGTTAATTTTGGAAAATGAAATGTATGTTTATTAATATAAAACTACACTGAAAAAATGATTCATTGGATTTAATAAATATATTTAACCAATATATATAAGCTGAATTTAAACAAATGAAATTTAGTAATGTTCATCTTAATCTCTTAATTTAAATTCAGCTTATATAAATTGTTTGAAACAATTTGCAATTATATATTTTTTCAGCGTATAAAGTGCTTAACAATATTTAAATGAGACGTTACCCAAAAATACCCATATCTATTGAGGTTCTCTCTTCAGTTGAAAACAATCCCATAAAGGTTTGGAAGACCTTTTTAATTTTGTGTGAATTGTTTATATTTAGGTATACTATAGATAACATACTATAGATATGCATGTTGTATATATAAATAACCATTTAAAAATAATTTTATATTGTATATAAATATTTTCAATATAAATATACATAAACATTTTCTATACACGTATATCCATATATGCATGAATGTGTGTATTTATTCATTCATTTATTTTCCTTCAGCTTAGTCCCTTTATTCATCAGGGGTCGCCACAGCAGAATGAACCGCCAACTTATCCAGCCTATGTTTTACGCAGCGGATACCCTCCCAACCACAACCCATGGCTGGAAAACATCCATACACACTCATTTACACACACACACTCATACACTACGGCCAATTTAGTTTATTCAATTCACCTATAGAGCATGTCTTTGTACTGTGGGTGAAACCGGAGCACCCGGAGGAAACCCACACGAACATGAAGAGAAAATGCCAACTGACCCAACCGGGACTTCAACCAGTGACCTTCTTGCTGTGAGGCGACAGTGCTAACTACTGTGCCACCGTGTTGCCTGTGTGTATTTATATAAACATAATAAATATACACAGTACACACAAAATTATTATGTAAACGCAGTGTTTACATAATTTTGAATTATGTCATAATGTCGTATGTGATTAGTAGTTATTAACTGTTCAGCACTAGTTCAGAACCACTTGAGGATGAGTAAATAGCACATTTATTTGTTTCTTTGCAGTACAAACTTTCCCCATCAGGCAAATTTGGTCTGAAAGTACCATCTTCTGTTACACGGCACAGCAGCAGCAGCAGCACTTCAGATCACATCAGCCGCTATCCAGTGCCAAACAGAAAGAACCTGCCATTTGATATTGTGGAGCTGATGGAAGAAGTTGAACAGAAGGTTTGCGTACACTTTTAAAATAAAGTGAAATGAAAAGTAAAATTATAAAGTCAGTAACTCAATATTGTGTTATTTTTAAACCCATATGCATTGGATTTTTTAGTTATAAACAAATGTGTGAGTCCTGAATCACTGCTAATGGAATACCTGTTATGTTTGTGTACAGGGAGGATTTTTGCCCAATGTCTTCAAGGTTCTTGCTCATCGTCCTGATGAATTTCGGGCTTTCTTCTCTTATTACAATGCCCTCATGAACAAGGAAAGTGGTATGGCCTTTTATTGATGCTTCATGGTTTTAGTGGCTACTTTAAAAAAAAAAAAAAATTATTCCACATTTTTATACACATTAAGTGCTGTTTTTACAGAAAAATAGATAGCTAAACATGCATAAAAACTTAGCGTTTTTAATGAAGGATATTATATATATACATATTATATTATACATATTATCCGTGTAATTTTAGACTATTATCATTATTTTATCAATATCCTATAAATAAACACATGAAGTAAGTGTATTTAAAAAAAAATATGCATCACATCACAATATTTCAAACTTTCTTGTGAAGGAAATAATTATTAAAAGTTGACAAAAACATACCAAATGCACCATATATACACTGCCTGACAAAAGTATTGTCGTTGATCCCTGGACATCTAGTTGATCATTTAGAAAAGTGGCAAAAGGTAGATTTTTTTTTTCCTGATGAATCATCTGTTGAACTTTATCCCAATCATCACAAACACAGCAGAAGACCTTTTGGAACCAGCATGGACCCAAGATTCTCACAGAAATCAGTCAAGTTTGGTGAAGGAAAAATCATGGTTTGGGGTTACATTCAGTATGGGGGCATGCGAGAGATCTGCAGAGTGGATGGCAACATCAACAGCCTGAGTTATCAAGACATTTGTTCTGCCTATTACATTACAAACCACAGGAGAGGGCAAATTCTTCAGCAGGATAGCGCTCCTCCTTATACTTACACTTCCACATCAAAGTTCCTGAAAGCAAAGAAGGTCAAGGTGCTCTAGGATTGGCCAGCCCAGTCACCAGAATACTAACAATATTGAGCATGTCTGGAGTAAGATGGAGGAGGCTTTAAAGATGAATCCAAAGAATTTTGGTGAACTCTGGGTCCTGCAAAAAAGCTTTCTTTGCCATTCCAGATGACTTTATTAATAAGTTATTTGAGTCATTGCAGAGATGTATGGATGCAGTCCTCCAAGCTCATGGGAGTCATAAACAATATGAATTATTTTTCCACTGCACCATGACTTCATAATCTATACTGCACATTATTTCTGTTAAGTGACAAGACTCTTGTTTAAGCAAAGTCAGACCTTACTGTCATAATTAAATAATTAAAAATCAAGGGATGATCATATTTTATTTTGGTAAAATAAGTGTAATCTAGAGACCTTTGCGTTTCATATAAGCTACGTTTAATACCAAATGATCAACTAGAAATCAAGTTAATATTTGTTGTTCCTAAAACCTGGATAGGTTACAAGACTTTTGTCAGGTAGTATATTCTTTTCATATGATTTAATTTACCTTTAATTAAAAATATATATGTTGAAATGTAATTATTCCATAAACTTAGTATCTGATTATTGTTATTCTGCTTTTATAACAGGTGGTCTGTCAAAAGCGGATCGGGAACTGATTGTTGTTGCGACCAGCGCGCACAATAACTGCTTGTATTGTGTGGTATCCCACAGTGCATTGCACCGCATCTATTCCAAAAAACCCACGCTGGCTGATCAGGTACTTACATTTGCATCAAAATAATGTAAAACTCCCTCTCAGTCTTCATCTTCCAGTAACCCTATAAATAAGTTAAAGCTGACTAGTGAAAGTGAGAATTAAGTAGGTTTTTAATTGCTTTTAATGGCTCCGTCTGTACTCCCAGGTTGCAGTAAATTACAGGGTTGCCGATGTGAGCGACCGCGAGAAGGCCATGCTGGACTTTGCTCTGACGGTTTGCAGGAGTGAAACGGTAACAGAGGAACATTTCAGCACACTTGAGGGTCATGGTTTTGACCGAGAAGATATTTGGGACATTGCTTCCATCGCTGCTTTCTTTGCCTTGTCGAACCGCATGGCCCATCTGACTGACATGAGACCTAACGCAGAGTTTTATAACATGGGCAGAGTCCCCAGAGACAAAGCCAAAGCCTCTGATGAATAGACTCATATCAGACTTATAATATTTTACACTGATCATTAATAATCATCTTATTGTTAAACTGTTGTTACAAATCGCAGTCCAAGAGCCCTCTCTCTTTCACTAATGTATGCATATTTAACTTTTGAATTTCTATACATATCTGTGCACTGTTTCCTGTGTTCGACCTCATGAAGAACTCTTGGTTGAATACTTTTAGGTTAACTTAAATTTGTTAAAAGCATTTACATGTATAACATACTGTACAGTTTTGTGAACAACATTTGGGATGAATTGGATGATGGAGCACGAATAGCTCCACTGACCTTTTGTGTTCAGAACAGGAATTGAAACTTCTAAAATACTTCTTGTAATATAACATATGAAGAATATAATTAATAAATTAGTTTGATATATTTGGACTGTTCTTTAGTAATAAATTCATGTGTATCTTGACATTTCAAAGAATTTCTTCATATATTATTTTATTTTAAAAAGGAGTAAATGCAAACAGTAATAGCAGGCTTTTTTTTTTACATTCACCCAATAATGAAAATGTGCTGATCAGATTCAAAATAATTTCATTGCAAAATATTTAATCATAAAATAATGATTTATTATTTATGTTTTTTGGTCCAAACTGACCCAGAATGTGAAAATAAATGGATCTCTTCGTCACAAAAATAATTAAGAATATGAAGTATTAATGGGCGATGCGGTGGCGCAGTAGGTAGTGCTGTCGCCTCACAGCAAGAAGGTCGCTGGTTCAAGCCTCGGCTGGGTCAGTTAGCGTTTCTGTCTGGAGTTTGCATGTTCTTCCCGTGTTCGCGTGGGTTTCCTCCAGGTGCTCCGGTTTCCCCCACAGTCCAAAGACATGCAGTACAGGTGAATTGGGTAGGATATATTGTCCGTAGTGTATGAGTGTGTATGGATGTTTCCCAGTGATGGGTTGCAGCTGGAAGGGCATCCGCTGCGTAAAACATGTGCTGGATAAGTTGGCGGTTCATTCTGCTGTGGCGACCCCAGATTAATAAAGGGACTAAACCGAAAAGAAAATTAATGAAAGAATGAAGTATTAATGTAAAAACGTTTTCTTTGGACATCACACTTGTTCAACAAGTATTTTTTCAACTCTTAATTAATATTAGGTTATTTATTTCATATTTATATTTATTTAAAAATTTTTGTTTGTTTTGGGGTGTTTGTTTTTATGTGTTGCAGGATCCAAATCTGAATATAAAATTGGAATCCTGTTACATTGTTTTCACAATAATGTAAACTCTCCAGTCTGTTCCTGCTGGGCTCAATTAATCAAGTGGAACTTAATTTCTATTGTGGCACCTACTTAGTGAACTTTTAAGAAAAAACATTCAGATAGTTTAGGAAAAGTTGAATTTTACTCTATACATATCCTAAAACCAAATTACAGTTTTCTCAGTGGCTTTGGTGCATTTCTCACAACACTATTTACATTTGCACAACAGTTAATGCATTTCTCAAAACAATTAGTGCAAACTGCAAAACCTAGTGATAACCTGCAAAAGCGTGTCACTTGCTCAAAATGGAAAGCTCATTCCTCAAAAGCAAGTATTGATGTCAATGAAAGTGTCAATGTCATCAAAATGAAAAGTCCTGCCACCATTGTTTATGAACAAGATAGTCAAATGGCTTTGTCATGTTTTCATTATGACACTTTACTCTGGACATGTTTTCCAATGCAAAAAAAGTCAGATTTTGGTGACACTTCCTGAAAATGCTCAAGACAGCATTATATACTATTTACACAGCCATTTGAAAACTACAGTAAAGTTAGACATCACTGCATTTAGTGAGGTATCTGAGTACAAAACACTGAATATGTATGTTTCACATTTTTACTGCATTTGCTCTTTACAATTCTAATTTATTCACAGCATTGTGCAAAAGAATAAACACACTCTTATTTACAACAAACATAAACTTCCTTTGGATAGAGCTGTGCACAACTGTAAACAATACTGCAGTACCTATTGGAACTGAACTTACAACATACAGAGGTCTGTAAACCATTCATCAAATTGTTCAATTTAGAAGACATTTTCAGAAAAAAAAGATTTAACATTTTTTAAATAAAATTTGCTTGACAGATTTTGACAACTAGTTCAACATTTTTGTATGTAATGACTCAAGTAATGAAATGAGGACTATTAGTTTTATATGTTATGACTATTCTGCATTTACAAGTTTAGTTAATTTTGACTGACATGACAGAAGCAAATGATAATGTTACAAACAGCAGAGTGTTGTATGAAAGCAGTTGATGCATGTCCAAAAGCATTTGTAATTTGTTGAAAGGAATGAGAAACTGCTACTATGATGTGCACAAATGACTAATTGTTTTGAGAAATGCATGAACTGTTGTGCAAATGTAAATAGTGTTGTGAGAAATGCACCAAAGCCACTGAGAAAAACTGTAAATATAAATAAATAGAAAGACTCTCATGCATGTGCCTAAGATTCTACACTGTTGTGCTACTCTTTAAAAGGATCATTCACCCAAAAATGTACATTTTCTATAGTTAATTTAGTTAATCTTTTGAATTTTTGGTAACCAGTACCCATTGACTTGTATAGTAACACTAAAAATATTCTCAAATTAGCAGTTTTCCATATTTTGTGATTCATATTCTCATTTTTCTGCTGTTGAATTGCATTATGGGACCTTGATCAACAACCTAAAAAAGTTAAAAAAAGTGACTTTTATTAATATTTTTATCAGTTTGAAGTGATATATTGTCTGGTTTGGTGTTGTATATTCATTCATTCATTTTCTTGTCGGCTTAGTCCCTTTATTAATCTGGGGTCGCCACAGCGGAATGAACCGCCAACTTATCCAGCACATTTTCACGCAGCGGATGCCCTTCCAGCCGTAACCCATCTCTGGGAAACATCCACACACTCGTTCACACTCATACACTATGGACAATTTAGCCTACCCAATTGTGGGTAGAAACTGTGGGGGAAACCGGAGGAAACCCACGTGAACATGCAAACTCCACACAGAAACGCCAACTGACCCAGCCAAGGTTCGAACCTGACCCAGCCGAGGTTTGAACCTGCGACCCAGCGACTTTATTGCTGTGAGGCGACAGCACTACCTACTGTGCCACTGCGTCGCCCGGTGTTGTATATTATGGTACAAAAATCTTTGTTAACCACAGCCATATCACCTTGCAGCCCAAGACCAGTTACTCACTAAAGCTAAGCAGGGCTGAGCCTGGTCAGTACTTGAATGGGAGACCACATGGGCTGTTGGAAGTGGTGGTAGTGAGACCAGCAGGGGGCATTCAACCTGCTGTCTGTGTGAGTACTAATGCTCCAGTATAGTGAAGGGGACACAATACTCTGAGTGAGCGCCATCTTTTGGATGAGATGTTAAACCGAGGTCCTGACTCTGTAGTCATTAAAATGCCCATGGCACTTCTCGTAAAGAGCAGGGGTGTAACCCCGGTGTCCTGGGCAAGTTCCCTCTATCGGTTCGATCCATCGGATCATGGCCTTCCAATCATCCCCATCCACTGAACTGGCTCTAACACTGTTTCTCCGCTTCACCTATAGCTGGTGTGTAGTGAGCGCACTGGCGCCGTTGTCCTGTGGCTGCCATATCATCCAAGTTGATGCTGCACACTGGTAGTGATGTGGAGAGATCCCCCTCATGATTGTAAAGCGCTTTGGGTGTATGGCCATACTAAATAAATGCACTACTGTATATAAATACACATTACAGTTCATTTGTCATAAACTGCCTGTGCATTTTCAGTTATTTTACAGACTTATTCCTTTTTATATTATTTCTTATACATTATTATTTCAAACTACTAAAATGTCAATGAAAGTCCCTTTGTTCAAAAGTCGACAGAGCAGAGATCAACATCCCATTCACAACCAGAAATAAAAGAATACCACTTGTGAATCACAAAATATAGAAATTGTAAATTAACAGATATTTTTACACTGTAAGGACAAAATGCTATGAAAGTCAATAGCAACTCAAAACACATTCACAGATTTTCTTTTTTCCAAAATAATTTATTACTGTAAGATTAAAATTATTTAAAAGTTATTTACAAGTTTTTAAGTATCGTTTCTTGTTTTCCGTTCACCATCATCCTGTGCCATCAAGTGTGTAAAAGTCAAACATCTTCATTTGGATCTGGGGTCTGGTTCATCTGGTCATCTGGTAAATTTTCAGACAGCAATAAAATACACTGTATTAGTGCTTTGCAGTACAGCAATTATCGTGATTATTTATAGGGGTTTAAAGTCTATGAATCATTATCAATTCAGATTTATTTTCTGATTACTCAAAAATAAGAATCAAGATGCATATGTGTTATCAAATTCACTCTTATGTTTGAGTTATATTTTTGAAGCAACATCTTAAATGTATGAAATCCCTCGTTCTATAAAAGATACATGTTTAAACAGAATTGACATGCCTGATCATAGCCTGATCATATATATATATATATATATATATAAATATATACACTGTGTTTTGTGAAAGTTTGGGAAACCCCTTGTTTATGATTTTAATGCATGCTTTTTTTATTTAGCACTTTTCTGGGTAAGATATTGTTCACAAAATATGTTCAATATTGTTCAAAGGACATAAAAACAAGTGAAATTCATAAAATAGCATATTCTTAATACTTTGTGGGGATTAACTGGATGAGCTGCGACTGCCTCTCTCAAGCCTGTTGCCTGTTGTTCTTTAGAAAAACTCTTCATATCCTGCAGATTCTTCAGGTTCCCAGCACATTAACCCTTTCCAGCAGTGACCGTTTGATTTTGATATCCGACTTTTCGCAATGAGAACAATTGAGGGACTCAAACAGAACTAATAAAACAGGTTCAGATGCTCACTGATACTCCAGAAGGCAACAATGAATTAAGAGCAGAAAGGGTTGAAAACTCTTGAACAGGAGCCAAGATCAGATCCAAACTTTTTTTAAATTATATTTTGTTGAAATCCAATTAGTTCTGTCCTACAAAAGCAACAGAAGACACTTGGTTGTTCATGCAGAGAACCAATCAAAGTCCGCATGAAACGGAAGTTACTGACACTTTTATTTGAATATGTAGATGTTTGGGCGTCATGGTGGCGCAGTGGGTAGCACGATCATCTCACAGCAAGAAGGTCGCTGGTCCAAGCCACAGCTGGGTCAGTTGGCATTTCTGTGTGGAAAAAGTTTGCATGTGGGTGTCCGCGTGGGTTTCTTCCATGTGCTCCGGTTTCCCCCACAGTTCAAAGACATGCGCTATAGGTGAATTGGATAAGTTAAATTGGTTGTAGTGTATGAGTGTGAATGCAGGAGTGTATGGGTGTTTCCCAGTGTTGGGTTGTGGCTGGAAGAGCGTCCGTTGTGTAAAACATATGCTGGATAAGGTGGCAGTTCATTCCCCTGATTAATAAAGGGACTAAGAAAATGAATGAATGAATGAAATCTAATTAGTTCTGTCCTAGGAAAGCAACAGAAGACACTTGGTTGTTCATGCAGAGAACCAATCAAAGTCCCCATGAATCGGAAGTTGCTGAGCTTTTATTTGAGTATGTTGATGTATTTCCAGCATTTTTATTTTTGTGCATCATTGCCATGATTAAGAATACTTTTGAAGCCGTCAATTTTTGAAGCCGTCAAACTGAAGTCAAGAAGGACCGCCACTACAAACACGGAAGCAAATGCTCAGCCTTTGATTGAAGATGACCAAAACAAACGTATTTTTGTCAGTGAATTAACTTTCACAGATTAATTGTTTACCTAAAGAATAACAATGTAAGCAGAATTGTACATTTTGATTTCACACGGAGGGGTGGCACGGTGGTTCAGCGTTTAGCACTGTCGCCTTACAGCAAGAAGGTCGCTGGTTCAAGTCCCGGCTGTTCCCTCACAGTCCAAATACATGCAGTATAAGTTAATTGGCTGGAAGGGCATCCGCTGCGTAAAGCATATGCCAGAATAGTTGGCGATTCATTGATGACTCCTGGTAAATAGGGGACTAAGCCGAAGGAAAATGAATGAATGAATGATTTCACACAGACTTTAATTACAATTTATCTTGATCTTCAAATTCCAAACCTACATGTAAATATCTCTTATGTAAAATATCTTACTCAGGACAGTGCTAAACATAAAATACTTATTGTCAAAAACATATCTTACTTTGTAAAAAAATCACATTTTCACAGATTCTGCAAGGGGTTATTGTTTATATATACAGTTGAAGTCAGAATTATTAGACCCCCTGAATTATTAGCCCCTCTGTTTGTTTTTTTCCCCATTGGAGAGAAGATTTTTTCAACATATTTCTAAACATAATAGTTTTAATAACTGATTTCTAATAACTGATTTATTTTATCTTTGCCATGCTGACAGTAAATAATATTTGACTAGATATTTTTCAAGACACTTCTATACAGCTTAAAGTGACATTTAAAGGCTTAACTAGGTTAATTAGGTTCACTAGGCAGGTTAGTGTAATTAGGCAAGTTATTGTATAACGATGGTTTGTTCTGTAGACTATCGAAAAACAAAATAGTTAAAAGGGGTTAATAATTTTGTCCTTAAAATGGCTTTAAAAAAAATTTTAAACTGCTTTTATTCTAGCCGAAATAAAACAAATAAGACTTTCTATAGAAGCAAAAATATTATCAGACATACTGTGAAAATTTTCTTGCTCTGTAAAACATAATTTGGGAAATATTTAAAAAAGGGAAAAAAAATCAAAGGGGGGCTAATAATTTTGACTTCAACTGTATATGGACTGTAACACTGTATATAACTGAAATCCACATTCCTTCAGTTTTGTATGAGCTGCATTCCTTAAGCACAATTGAAATGTACATTCCTTAACGAAACCACGATTCTTGGAAACCTGGAACTAGTTCCAAACACAAACCAGTTCTGAATACCCAGCCCTACTGAAAAATGTTCATAATACCTCATATGACGGTGGAGGAGTACTTGTGTTTGTTCGTGGATGAGCAGCTGAAACTTGGCTGTAGGGTGGTGGAGGTGTTCTTGGTACTGGACAGTAGTTTGGTTGAGATGCGCTGGGGACCGGCCCGCAGTTTGGCAGAGGTTGCTGATTGTACAAGGCTGAACTAAAAGACTGCGCCAATGCAGAGGAATCCGGCTGGCTTGTTAGCACAATATGGTTGACAGGCAAATCTGACTGATTCACATAACTGACCATAGCCTGCCTTGACTGAGAGAGAGCCAATATTATGTTTAGTATAAATTGAATTCATCTGATTCGCTTTCACAGGATGTTTTAAGCTGTTGATGATTAATTGTTTACCTTTGGATTGCAGCAGCAGGGACAGAAGGTTAAGGCAACAGCCATAGAGAAGATGAAGATCATAATATCACATGCCAAGAGGAGAAAGCAGGTCACACCCTGAGTAAATAAAATATACACAGCGATTATGAATTCAAATATGAGTAAGAATCAAAAGCCGGTTTCCAGATGTAAGGAGGATAAAGAATGGGTTAGGTTACTGTCACATCTCACTACATATTTATGTTTATACAAGCTTCTTTGTTTGTAATTGTCTTGTGGCAAGCTGCTTAACCATTTAATCTATCTAGTATCTGTATCTGTTTTCATGCTACTTATAACTATTTTTAGATACTAATATCTTTAATATGAACAACTAGTACTTATTATTTGACTACTAGCTTATTTTTTAGGTAGCAGTACCTTTTTAACCCTTTCACACATTTCTAAATCACAAGTTCTAAATGCTCTCACTTTTTGATGTGACTTGTTTATAATGCATTTCTTTAAAGTTTTCATGGCGATGTGTCTTGTTTATCATATGAAGCACTGCACTGATGATTAATGCTTATATCAATTTTTGTTTTGTTTTTTCTTTTAAGGCGAATATGAACAAACTTCCTAATTCTATTGTGAAATATCTGATATTCTGATTCCCACATTTTTGTTAAAACATGTATTTTATGCACTGCAGTGGAGAGATTTGAGCTGCTGGATTTACAACATGTTAATTCATCAGCTTCTCCCAAAATACTTGAAAATGGCTGTTTAACTGGTAGAAGAATAGAGTAAATGTTTTAGTAACCTAACCACAGTGTATCTGAAGTGAATGAGCACATCTTCCGATTATGTTAATTAATTAATATTGCCGTCTCCACATAGATATAAGCATGTATTTTACAAACCATCAATTTAATGTTTTGCTAGTTCTAATGTGTATTTAAATGAACCGGAAAGAAATTATATTTGTTTCAAAGCACAGTGTAAAATAAGTTGAGGTAACTCAAACCAATTGAGGAAACCGATCGCAACAAACCATTTAAGTTCAAAAACTAATCCTAATGAGTACTGTGAACTTAATACATTTGAGTAAACAAAGCAATTTAAGCACAGTAAAACCTGATAAATGAAGAAAACTCAAACCAACTGGGTACTGTAAAACCCAATAAGTTAAGTCAACTCAAACCGTTTAAGGAAATTGATTACTGCAAACCATTTGAGTTAAAAAGCTAATCTATATGAGTACTGTGAACTTACTCCATTTATTTTGAAGTAATAAGGGATTTAATTAACTCATTACCTTCAACACTGAGTTCAAAACTCTTTTCAAATGAGTTGTATTAACTGATTTGTATTTACCGGCTGATCATGTGACACACTGAACGTTCTAATCATAACAGTATTTTTGTTCAATGCTATTTCATGGCAGTTCGTAGCTTTTTGGTTTATTGGCTAATCCATTAGAATTTGTTTGATCTCATTCATACACTATTGTTCGATCTTCTCATCCCATCAATGATGTTGGATTTAAATGTAGGGTTTGAAATCATATGAGTTTGTATAAATTAGCCTTTTTTCTGGGAATATTTAAAATAGTTATGTTTCCTTGTAAAATCAGGCTGGATTGTACACATCAAAATGGTTAAAAGATACTATTACGTATGCATTAAATGCTTAAACCTATTAAATAGATACTAGTGCTTATTATTTAGATACTACTTATTTCAATAGTAAGTAATAACTATTCTTTTTGTTACTAGTAAGAAATTTAACCAAAGTATTGACATCTACACTGTAAAACCCAATAGTCAACTTTATCAAATGAAATGAGTGTAGCTAACTCAAAATTTACTGAAAGTTAATTCTACTAAATCGAAAAGAGTTTTGAACTCAGTGTTGAAGGTAATATGTTAATTAAATACCTCATTACTTTAACTTAAATGAAGTAAGTTCACAATACCCATATAGATTAGTTTTTTAACTCAAATGGTTTGTTGCAATCGGTTTCCTCAAACGGTTTGAGTTGCCTTAACTTATTGGGTTTAACAGTACTCAGTTGGTTTGAGTTCTCTTCATCTATTGGGTTTTACCGTGCTCAAATTGCTTCATTTACTCAAATGGATTAAGATCACAGTACTCATAAGGATTAGTTTTTGAATTTAAAGGGTTTGTTGCAATCGGTTTCCTCAAACGGTTTGAGCTACTTTAACTTTTTGGGTTTTACAGTGTATATCTATATAGATTTGTACTATTCCATTTTGACTTTGTATTTCAATTGTGAGTAAAATTCATTCTTTAGATAAAAGTACATAAAAAGGCACTGGTACCTAAATAATAAGTAGATAATCAATGAGTACTAGTACTTAATGGAAAAGATACTAGTATCTAAAAAACAGATACTAGAACTATTTATAAATTAAATGTTAAAACAGCTTGCCACAGATGTATCAGTATCAACATTTACAGTAAAAGCACTAAGACAAACCAGAATCTGCAGTAAATCATATTCATCTTTTCACAGAATGTTACATGTTTGAGTTTTAAAGCAAGCACTTACCCTAACAAAAAAGTGAAAGCGGAAGGAGATAACAGCTGTTGCAGCATTTAAATAGCTGAGGATCTGTGAGCATCTGACCTAGAACACAGAAGAGAAAATAAATGTAAAGGTGTCATTTTCAAGGCATTTATTTTAATTTAAAGCAATTAAAGTTGACACTAACCATACATGGATTATGTGAGTTTGCAGCCGAGACTGTTAGAGCTCCAGTTAAAAAGAACTGTGGAATAGAAACAAAACTGCATTCGTTGTCCAATGTACTGTGATGATGTTGAAATGAATGACTTACACTGACTGGTGACCAGAGAAGAAAATAATGAACATTCCAGATCGTCAAACCGAGTCCCAGTAAGGATATAAGTATTTCCAAAATCTGTGAAACAAAAACATCAGATACAGTGCCTGCCCAGCAAATAATTTTGTGTTTAATAGACGTCTAATAGACATCTAAACGTATACAGCTTGGCTAAAACAAGGCTAAACTTGGGCTGTCAGTGAAAATCCAATAGACATCTAAGAATAGCCCAAAACTAGACTAGTCGTGTAGACAGATTAGACAGACTTCATATGTGTAGTTATTCATTTCTGTTTATTTGATGACCAGTCTAATTTTGGCCTATTCTTACACGTCTATTAGATTGTAACTGACAGTCCAAATTTAGCCTGGGTTTAGCCAAGACGACTATGTTTAGACGTCTATTAGACATCTTTTTAAAACATATACAGAAATTCATACACACAAATTGTTGATTAGTATGTTTTTACCCCCAAAGCTGCAGGCTTAATCTTCAGGAACTTGGCGACTTCATACTGGTGGTAAACTGGCACGGCTATCATCACATCAGCGGGTTTTGGCATCTTCAAATATACAGAGAGTGTCTTGTCTTTACACGTCTTCTCTTTCTTGTTAGCCAAAGCTTAGTGCTGCGAAAGTTGATTTCACTGATCATGCTTTCATACTTAAAGCTGGGAATCAAGATTTACCTGAAGAGTTGCTTGACGAGAGTTGCTATGGAGCTGAAGAATGTTGAGGTGTGCAACACAATCCTGCCAATCACAATAATGGTCTATATTTAAACAGTGTCACATGACCAAAGAGTGTTGCTAACTATGTATGTGATATGTTTTAACATCACAATTAACAATGTAAACAAATGATCTGTAACGTGTAATGTGTTTACGGTTTATTTATGATTTCACATAATACCATTATATGTGAGTGATCTCTACTCTTGAAATAATTCTGTAAAATACTCTACATGAAATACTGCTAGCAGCTCTTTACCCGTTTTTCATACTGTTTTAGTTCAAACTACTAAAATCCCAATAAAAAAACACTCAATAGCAAAAGTTGTCGGAGCAGAGAGCCAGCTTCCATTATACAGCAGGCAAGTGTAAATAAACAGAAAACACCTGGGACTTGGAGTTTATAATGCTTTAACCCTTTAAATGACCCACCAAGAGAACATTTTTTGGATTGCATTTCTTTTAACTTGCCGCTAGTTAACACACTCAAAGCATTTTTAACACATACCATAATTTCTAAAATAGCAACCTCTACCAAATGGTTGATATGTCGGTTTATGGTAAAAGTACCCCAAATTAATACATATACAATGAAAAATCTGAAAATATGAAGTGTAAGACCAATTTATGAAGTGTAAGACCAACATTTTTGAACAGTAAATCATCTTTATTTTTTGAAGTATGCCATAAAATATTTAAGATTCTCGTTCAACATGTACAATAATACCAAAATCAAGTGTAGTAGTGCAACAGGATTATGTTTGTTTGATTTTTTTTAAAAACTAACAATGCTGTGTAGTGTAAACCATTATTTAAATCAGTCAAAATATGGTGAACCATTTGGTATAGAGCAGGCAGTTACAGGGTTAATATGACCCAGCCAGGATTTATTTACTTTTATTTCATGATCTGTTAAAATCATTTATTGTGATTGGCTGGAAGGTGTGCAATAAAATCACTTATTGCACAGGAAGTTCCAGTCAGTTTTCATTCCAGTTCAAAATAAATGTGCCACCCTCAAATATAAGTAGTGAATGTGTAAATGTGTGCTTTATAAGGGTGCTAATGGAAAATATATATTGTGAATCCAAAATATTTGCGAGGAGGTAGCTAACACATGTTACTATGAGCTATTAGATATACCTGTCATTTATATGCACACACATGATCTCTCTCTCGCATGCTCTCTCTCTCTCTCTCTCTCTCTCTCTCTCTCTCTCTCTGTTTGCCTGTTACTGACTCAAAGCGGGAACTATGAGATAACCTAAAAAAAATCTGTCAAATATTGTGCTGCAAAAGCAAAAAAAATTTAATTTGTCTATAACATGATCGTGGATTAAGCAGGATAATCAATGGTTTGCCATGCGTTAAAGGATTTTAGGCAATTACCCTTCACTTCATGTTGAACGATTCTTTGACTGCGTATTGTGCTTTACAAATCATTCCATTGATTATCCCTTACATATATAGTTTGCATAATACATATACATTGAGTGTTTTTTTTTTCTTTTGAAGTGGTTTGATTCTTCATAGTGATTCAAACTTAATTTCTATATATGACACTATATATGAGATATATGTTCTACAAAAATCGAAATGGACATGCCTTATTGCGTTCATCGTTCTTGGAAATTAGCAACTGATTTAAATGAAAATCAGGTTTCGATACCCAACCATACTCAAAATGGCCATAACTACCTTATATGATGGTGGAGGTGCATTTGAGTTTGGGATAATGTATCTACGTTGTGTGACTTATTTTTCCCCCCATTTTAGAGTTATTATTTGTTATATGGTAACAAAAATAAAATCTTTTATTTTATGCATGAAGATAGATCTAGAACTATCTACAGGCCCATAGCCAGCCTATTGAAAGGGGTGGTTCTTTTTTTTTCTTTTTTTTGCTGTTATTCACCTCCTTTTCTATTCAATTATGAGGTTTAAATACTGCATTTTAGTGACATTTTAAGCACTAATCTTTGCTGGATCAGCTTGTCGTTTGATAACCACACTATTTGATGTACTAAAAATATTTCCTACAAAGTGCTTACCATGCTTTTTTATCATTAAGTATTTATTTACAAATGTGCATTTGTAAATTTTTACAGTTTTATAAATAATGTTAGAGGATTAGCGTTTAAAAAAGTAAAAAAAAAATCATAATAAAAAATATGGAAAAATACTTGTTTTTAAATACTAATTTATTATCATCCATCATTTAAAAAATGTAAAATAAAAATAAAAAATTAGGAATCAGGTAAAACTTTTTAAACTTAAAATGTGTAACCTATAGGCAAATAAAAAACTGACAATCTCTTTCAGCTTTCCTCAGAAAGTCAGAATTTGGCTATAGCAGTCAAAAATGGGACAAACAAGCACAAATACTGTAAAGTCCAAATTTTGGACTTTGTGAATGGAAGGTAGGTGTTTCAAACCACCTGAACCACCCCTGGCTACGGGCCTGATCTATCTTTCTTGTGTGCACATTTTGTTTTGGTTTGTTCTAGTGAATCATTTCGTTCAGACTCTTTGACCTTTTAAATTAACAGTTCATAAGTAAGTTCACCAATTTGGGTGTCTGCATGGCACATCAGGCTTGTTTTGTATCAAACTATCAATATATCTCAGTTACTGCAGCTACATGAATTAAACAATATTTAGCGCTTTTTAATTATGTAAAGGCCTGTTCACACCAAAAGCACTAACAATAAAGATACACTTTGTAAAAAATCAATCTAAAATGGTAATAGCTCACACTACCAGTACAAGCGAAAAAAAAAAAACAATATCACTGAAATCGCTTTCAGAACTTCAGAATGTAAACATTGACAAGCAATCAGAATCAGCTCATAGGATTGGGTTTGTCCAAAGTGATTCAAATTTGAGTTTAAACAACCCAACATATGTTTAGGAAAAATATGTTCTATCAGACATCTCTAGCTCCACTGCTAACACTCTCCACCAACCCAACACATTTTTTATAATCTTTGTGGAGAAAGTATAGCTTAAATAGTATCCCACAGCCCTTTGAGTCAGTTGTAAAGGAAGATTGAGAGCAAATGAATCATAGAAAGAGGTTTGCTTTACCTGACTTATGTGTTGCTTTTGTCTTGGACGTATCTGTTATCATTTTTACTTTCATTCGGTTGGTCTATATTTGCATAAAAATACTCCACCCCCAGCCAGGATAAGTGACACTAACACGCAAAGAATGTGTGAAACTCAAAAAATGTAGCGTAGCTAAAAACATTCTGTCATTTTTCCATCTCTTTGTAGCTTTTGCAGAGAGTTATTTTAATAATTTTAGCTATGTTTCCATCATGTGAACTGTATGTAAACATGTTTTATGTAAAATATGTAAAATAATAAGCTTTTCTTAAAATCAGATCTACAATGATAAATCATTTTAATCATAAGGATATGAAATCTTTTATATAAAAAAGCTGCAAAAAAAAGTTGTTAAAGTCAATTTTTTGTGTTCAATGTCCTATAAATGATCAACATGTTCAAAGTTTTACTGAGAAACATGTTTTTTAGGCCTTCTGACATCTGAGTGGTAGTTTATATCATTATTTTTTATTTTAGCAAGTAAAAGTCATTTAGAATAACTGTTGCAATATTTCATTTGCATTGTAGTCCATGTGTTTTTCTGCAGTAATATTTGCAGATGTTTATAAAGTGAATGTAAAAATTAGTTTAATATTTTTAGAAATGTTTTGTGATTTAATACCCACACAATTAAAACTACAGGGCTAATCACTATATAAATATATTTAATCGCTGTATATGTTCATAATGTATACTGCATGTACACTGAACATGGAGCTGTTTTTTTTTCAGCTTGATGTTTCAGATGATAAAAAAACACATATGCTGTTTTTCTTGTTGTTGTTGTTGTAGTCGACAACCTGACATCCATTAAAAACATCTGTTATTTCATGTAATGTCTTACAGGGTTGTTATTATTATTATTCATTCATTTATTCATTCATTCATTTTCTTTTCGGCTTTATTAGGGGTCGCCATAGCTAAATGAACTGCCAACTTATCCAGCATATGCTTTACGCAGCGGATGCCTTTCCAGCTCCAACCCATCACTGGGAAACATCCATACACACTCATTCACACACATACACTACAGACAATTTAGCTTACCCAATTCACCTATATCGCATGTCTTTGGACTGTGGGGGAAACCGGAGCTCCCGAAAGGAAAAACCCACTTGAACGTGGGGAGAACATGCAAACTCCACACAGAAAAGCCAACTGACACAACCGGGGCTTGAACCATTGACCTCCTTGCTGTGAGGCGATTGTGCTACCCACTGCGCCACCGCATCACCATTATTATTATTATTTGTAATATTGTTGTCGTTGTCGTTGTCGTTGTTTTTGTTGTTGTTGTTGTTGTTTTGCTCTAATAGCTTGTGAATTGGGAAACAGTAAACATTTACTGTTTTAAAACAGTATTTCAATAAATTCATACAGGACGTAGTTAAGGAAAAGACTGTTTGCAGTTTTATTTATGAAAGTATTATATTTTTATTTAATTTAATCATGTTTATTTTTTTAACTATTTGTAAAAATTAAGAAGGGCTGCACGGTGGTGTAGTAGGTAGCACTTTCGCCTCAAAGCAAGAAGGTTGCTGGTTCAAGTCCCAGCTGGGTCAGTTGGGGTTTCTGTGTGGAATTTGCATGTTCTCCTCGTGTTGGCGTGGGTTTCCTTCCGGTGTTCTGGGTTCCCCCAAGTCCAAGACATGCGGTATTGGTGAATTGGGTAGGCTAAATTGTCCATAGTGTATGTGTGTGAATGACTTTGTTTCCCACTGATGGGTTGCAGTGATGGGTTTGGGCTGGAATGGCATCCGCTGCGTAAAACATATGCTGGATAAGTTGGCAGTTCATTCTGCTGTGGCGACCCCCGATTAATAAAGGGACTAAGCCAAAAAGAAAATCAATAATAATAGTTATTTATTCATTTTTCTTATTGTTATTTTAATTAAGAATTGTATTATTTTTATTTAAAAGTAAAATTACAAAACTAAATTAACTACAATGTGTTGTGTTTTCCTTTGTTTTAAATGTTAAAATGTCACAAACTTCCATTTACAAAACATCTTTCTATTATTTTATTTCTATTACTTTAATATAAGATAAGTGTAGGTGTAATATTATTATAATAGAAAATTATTTATTTCTCTAATTTGAAGTAAGGTAAAATAAAAACAATTATGTCATCACATGTACTTTTTGTCCACAGAATTTCCTCCAGTTTTCTCACATCTTTATGTAATCACACCAGAGCTTCATGTTTCCTCTCAGACTCGTGCTCTGCTCTCACAGACAGATGCGGTTACCAGGCAACCGCTCCTGTCGCTGTATCAGTGTGATGCTGTAGTGGGGGTTGCTGCTCAGCGTGATGCTGAGCTGTTCTCTCATTGGCTGCCACTCACTGACCAGTCCCCCAATTGGCCGAGTTCTCGTCACTCAACGTCTCTCACTCTGTGATGTGCTTTGTAGGAGGAGTCTATGCAGCAAAATAGACAGAATCTTCACCCCTCCCTCATTCTTTTGCACAAACATCAGTATGCCTACGCACAAGTCCAGCTGTCATGTGTTTACCTCTGTTTTCAGGAAAAGCCAACAGGAATGAATTGACTTCAAGGGTCGTCTGGGGGAAGATACAATCTGACTGAACCTGCTTGTGGTTTTCATTGTATTTTGGCTGATATTCGTCTGGAATTATCCCTCATGAAGCTTTGCAGCAGACCCTGATGCTGATGGAGGAAAAATGGATGGCGTGTTGTTCATTCATCACACACACCTTCACAGATATCTTTTGTACACAACGCCTCAGAAATGGAACTGAATATGTATTGTACTATATGTACTGAATAATATCAGCATCTGAAAAGGATTACGAGCACAGCGATGTGACTAAAGGTAAGAGTGTTTTCCTGTTCATTTGCATTCTTGTTTTGTTATTTGAATGAGCAAAACTAAGTCTATGATCCTCCTGCTATTAGGCCAGATGGAGATGTTTAGATATGTGTGTGGCAGATCAGGGATTTTCCTTCATCATAATCTGATGTTTATGTTGATGTGGAACAGGATTAGATCAACTAATCTCACATTTAGGCTCATCTTAACACATTAAAAGCCTTCTGTGTATGTGTATGTTTGAATATATTAGTCTTTGGGAATCAGTCCAGCAGAGCCAGCAGAGTTTTTCTGGCAGGCATGAAAACACTGGTAGCATGTTCTTGGCTGTCCACTCACATTTTAATGCTTATCGTGAAGCTCCGCCTCTTTGCAGGATTGGTAGAGCTGCAGCCCCGCCCTTGGTTCCGTCCCAGAATGCTGAGCCCGGTCCTCTGTTCAGACCTTGCAGCCTTGGAGCCAGAGTACACAGATGGTAACACACACACACACACACACACGCACACACACACACACACACACACACATCATCCCATACACATGTGCACAGACACATTATTGCATATACACCATCACACATTACTGCAAACACAATATAACATTGACAAACACCCACACACTATTTCATACACACCATCACATATACACCATTGCGCACATAACATCGCATACTCACATTTACACACACCACTGCATAGACATCACACACACACACTCCATCATGCACACCATCACACACAAATGTGCACACACAACCATTGCATACACACTATCACATTTACACACACCACTTCATTTACACTCACACAGACACACACACATAGACCACTGCCTACACACCATCACATACACACATGATACCATCACATGCACACACACCATTGCATACATACCATCACATCAATCATCAAACAGACATAGGCAAACCATCACACACACACTCTACTGCATACACACCATCATGCACACCATCTTGCATACAAACACACACTTCATTGCATACACACATCACACACACCATCACACCATCCATCAGACAGACACACACACACCATCACACATACACACTCACACACACACACACACAAACAAACACAATCACACCATCCATCAGGCAGACACAGACACACCATCCATCACACACACGCACACACACGCCACTGCATGCACACATCACATGCACACACCATCAAAAACCAACTCTCATTACACCAACTCTCGTAAGTCCAACAGCCAAAATTTGGACACACTTGATAAAATTTGTGTTTCTTGTTTCTCAAAAAGAAATGAAATTCTTTCAAAACACAAAGGTTTTGTTGAAATTATTAGTTTAGTAGATAAATTTCTTTGAATGAGAATGTTGATGAAGCAGTCAACAAGTGGAAATTACTTCAGTGCTGGACACAGGATTCAGGACATTTTTAAGTGGAGTTTAATATTAAACTAATTTCGAGAGAAGCGCGCGCTCATGATTGACTCAGCTGGCTCACATTAGCTAATCATGATCCTCCAATCAAAGGATCCCAAAATTCCTATATATTCAGACTCCTCTCATTTTACAATTATCTTCGTTTGGAAGAAACCCTCCTCCTCCCCTTCTTCCACCTTTTATCCAAACGGGCGGCAAAGTGGCCATTCCAACGGCTCTGGCCCCTTGCCGGGCCATCTGGTGCTTCTGCATAGTGCTCACACGATCTCCCCGGTTTCCTCCCAATGTCTAAATTGCTCCACATTATAAAACAAAATAAGCCTAAATGCCCCTTTTTTAGTCGGCTCGCTCTCGTGAAGTTCACCTCAGCCCCAGCTGCGAGGGAGTTCTGAGATCGTCCTGAACTCAATCTCCCCTCGCCCCACAAAGGGAGGGAGCCCTGGACTCGAGGATCCCTTGAGCTCAGGGCTCTCTCCCGGGACAGCACGCCAACTGAGCTTCTTTAATTATGAGCTGAGCGTGAACTCTTGAATAGTGGATGTGTGCAACTATCATTCTGCCACACTTGCTAAAGGCAGGTGATTTGAGAAAATTTTCTAGTCATGGGAAACTGTATGTTCATTATTTCAAAGAAAGAAAGAAAGAAAGAAAGAAAGAAAGAAAGAAAGAAAGAAAGAAAGAAAAAAAGAAAGAAAGAAAGAAAGAAAGAGAGAAAGAAAGAAAGAAAGAAAGAAAGAAAGAAAGAAAGAAAGAAAGAAGAAAGAAAGAAAGAAAGAAAGAAAGAAAGAAAAACAATTATTATTATTATTATTATTTTTATTATTGTGCGGTGCGAGCCTCGACTTGGTCAGAAAGCTCAGAAAGAGTGACCATCGGGTTATTGATCACCTCCCTGACTAAGGCCCTTCTCCCCCCATCATTCAGCTTAGATGGCCGACCAGCTCTAGGAAGAGTCCTGGTGGTTCCAAACATCTTCCACTTACAGATGATGGAGGCCACTGTGCTCATTGGAGCTTTCAGGGCAGCAGAACTGATTATTATTATTATTATTATTATTTTTATTATTGTGCAGTGCGAGCCTCGACTTGGTCAGTTGGCATTTCTGTGTGGAGTTTGCATGTTCTCCCCGTGTTCACGTGGGTTTTCTCCGGGTGCTCCGGTTTCCCCCATAAGTCCAAAGACATGCGCTATAGGTGAATTGGGAAGGCTAAATTGTCCGTAGTGTATGTGTGTGAATGAGTGTGCATGGATGTTTCCCTGTGATGGGTTGCAGCTGAAAGGGCATCCGCTGCGTAAAACATACAGTGCATCAGGAAAGTATTCATAGCACTTAACCTTTTCCACATTTTTTATGTTACAGCCTTATTCCACAATGAATTAAATTCATTTATTTCCTCAAAATTGTACACACAATACCCCATAATGACAATGTGAAAAAAGATTTTTTGAAATTATTGCAAATATATAAAAATTTAAAAACCTGAAAAATCACATGTACATAAGTATTCACAGCCTTTGCTCAATACTTTGTTGATGCACCTTTGGCAGCAATTACAGCCTCAACTCTTTTTGAATATGATGCCACAAGCTTGGCACACCTGTCTTTGGGAATTTTTGCCCATTCCTCTTTGCAGTACCTCTCAAGCTCTATCAGGTTAGATGGGAAGTGATGGTGTACAGCCAATTTCAGATATTTCCAGAGATGTTCAATAGGATTTAGGTCTGGGCTCTGGCTGGGCCACTCAAGGACATTCACTGAGTTGTTGTTAAGCCACTTCATTGATATTTTGGTGGTGTGCTTTGGGTCATTGTCCTGCTGGAAGATGAACCGTCACCCCAGTCTGAGGTCAAGAGCACTCTGAAGCAGGTTTTCATTCAGGATGTCTCTGTACATTGCTGCAGTCATCTTTCCCTCTATCCTGACTAGTCTTCCAGTTCCTGCTGCTGAAAAACATCCCCACAGCATGATGCTGCCACCACTATGCTTCACTGTAGGGATGGTATTAGCCTGCTGATGAGCGGTGTCTGGTTTTCTCCAAACGCCTGGCATTCACTCCAAAGAGTTCAATTTTAGTCTCATCAGACCAGAGAATTTTGTTTTTTATGTTCTGAGAGTTCTTCAGATGCCTTTTGGCAAATTCCAGGTAGGGAGTGGTTTCCGTCTGGCCACTCTACCATACAGGCCTGATTGGTGGATTGCTGCTCAGATGTTTGTCCCTCTGCAAGGTTCTCCTCTCTCCACAGAAGAACGCTGGAGCTCAGAAAGAGTGACCATCGGGATATTGATCACCTCCCTGACTAAGGCCACTGTGCTCATTGGAGTTTGCATGTTCTCCCCGTGTTGGCGTGGGTTTCCTCCGGGTGCTCTGGTTTCCCCCACAAGTCCAAAGACATGCGTTATAGGTGAATTGGATATGCTAAATTGTCCGTAGTGTATGTGTGTGAATGGGAGTGTGTGGGTGTTTCCCAGTGATGGTTTGCAGGTGGAAGGATAAAACATACTGTATGCTGTATAAATTGGCGGTTCATTCCGCTGTGGCGACCCCAGATTAATAAAGGGACTAAGCCAAAAAGAAAATGAAATTATTATTATTATTATTATTATTATTATTATTAATATTATTATTATTATTTTACAGCAGTTAAAATGACAGAACAATGTTTTTTTTTACAAATGTTAAACCATAAAGCTGCTGAGAAACCTCTATTTGGAATTGTTTCTCTTTTGTTTTTGTTGTTATTCTCATTCGTAACTTAAAATGATTGATTGATTGCTTAATTGATTGCTCACTGGGCTATATGCACAGCTAGTGTTTTTCAGCCAATGATGAACTTCCAGTGAAAGGTTTATGTGACTATTTTCAATTTCATACAATTCCCTTTACAGCATTGATGTTGTAATGTAATTCAAATATTATCAATTAAATATTATCAATTGTGTTTTCAGAGAAGGCATGAAAAAAATATAATTTATTGCAGTGCCTCTTGTGTGGATACCCACTTTATATCGTATCACAGCCAGTAGTGAAGATCGCTGTTTATTAAAAAAAATCAGATCTCAAACGCGCCGATTTTGTATGACAATTAACCAGAAGCCCTGGCTGACTGAAATTAAAAGTCTGTGTGCATATACCCCATTGTTTGCTTGCTTGCTTGCTTGCTTGCTTGCTTGATTGATTGATTGATTGATTGATTGATTGATTGATTGATTGATTGATTAATTGAATTAGACAAATAAGCTCAAATATAATGCCATTTAACACTATGGCTACTTTTTAAGTTATTTTTTTTTTGGTATTATAAATTTTCCAAACAATTTTTAGTAAGGTAACTAAAGAGAAACAGCCTTTGTCGTTGTATCAGTTCACAATCCTTGTAAACATGCACGCCTTGTCATTAAAAAAGTTATTGGATCTGTGTTCAAATATAAACATGACATTAGTTTACTTTGGCAAAGCACACCTTTAGCTTATTTGACTAGGCAAACCTGCAGTTGACAGCGCATTCAAATAAATAGAGGCCTGGAAAATTCTGGTGTTGACCAAAATTGTATTTTGATTCACTTGCAGTCTATTTATTTTTCTTTTTTTATTTTTATTCCATCTTGTCTGTGATTCAGCTGATGTCATCTCTACTGTGGAGTTTAACCAGACGGGAGAGTTTTTGGCCACGGGTGATAAAGGTGGAAGGGTCGTCATCTTTCAGAGAGAACCACTGGTGAGAGATAAATAAATATTTTTAGGCTCACATTTTACACAGACACTCAATTGAAACACAAAGCTAAGATGGAACTCTTTTTAAAATGGTCAATACCTTTTAGTTTATGCCACTGTACACCTTCCTTGCTATTGTGAGTTGGAGGCAGGTGGTATTTAAAATATAAGAAGAGGTGTTATTTTATTGAACAAAACCTTTCAAACTTCTGTACAGAGCTTTTTTGTGCACTTCTCCATAAGATGAATGAAATGTTAATTGCAGGAGCAAAAGAAGCTGCTATTATATGTAACAGCAGACTTTTGTACAATAGTCACAAGCCACAAAAAGAGGGGACAAACTGAAGAGTAACCAAAAGCATTAAATACAAGAGATAGTGATTATGTCTGAAAGTTTAGGCAGGTGTTGCCTGACTGCCCTGTGAGACCTATAGCTATGTTTCTATCCACCTATTTTTATGCTCATTGTGTAATATCACACAAAAAATGCTTAATGGAAATACCAAGATGCACACAAATGTTGAAAATGTGCATGAAAAATTAGTATAGGATTAATCTGATAGGAAGAGGTGTAGAGATGAGGTTCTCAAGGTGAATGTGTACCTTGGCTCTAAGGGTCAAACAACAAAAAATGAGGTCAAGAATCTTGGTGTGACTCTGGAGTCAGATCTGAGTTTCAGTAGTCATGTCAAAGCAGTAACTAAATCAACATACTATCATCTCAAAAACACTGCAAGAATTAGATGCTTTGTTTCCAGTGAAGAAACTTGTTGATGCATTTATCAGAGTGGATTACAGTCTCCTGACTGGCCTTCTCAAAAAGACAGTCAGACAGTTACAGCTCACCCAGAACGCTGCTGCCAGGATTCTGACCATAACCAGAAAATCAGAGCACATCATACCTGTCCTCAGGTCTTTACACTGGCTCCCAGTTACATTCAGAATAGATTTTAAAGTATTACTACTTGTCTGTAAATCACTAAATGGCCTAGGATCTCAATACATTACAGATATGCTCACTGAATACAAACCTAACAGATCACTTAGATCTTTAGGATTAAATAAATTAGAAATTCCAAGAGTTCATTCAAAGCAGGGTGAATCTGCCTTCAGCTATTACGAGGGGTCGCTGCTGGAATCAGCTTTCAGAAATGATCAGATGTGCTTCAACATTAGACACTATTATGCTTTTCTCTTCTTTTTCATTCTTTTATAACCTTATTAAACACATTTTAATTTAAAGTTTTTATCTGTTTTTAATCACTGTTATTATTTGTTTTTATTTTCTTATACACTTATCCCCTTTATTCCTGTTTATGTAAAGCAATTTGAATTTCCACTGTGTATAAAATGTGCTATATAAATAAACTTGCCTTGCCTTGCCTTGCCTTGCCTTACATAAACTACGATGGAAAAACAATTACCGAATAAATTCCATTATGCACATTAAAAAAGTCATGTGATTTTGTTTAGTAGATCATGATGACAAATATGGGTGCAATGGGAAGACTATTAATTATTATTGGCTATTAATGGGTTAAAAGACATTAACCAGCAAACCAAGCACATTGGAAAATATCCAAAAAAAATTACAGAAAAGTTTAATTCACATGTTTGGATGGAAACTAGTGACTCTGGAGGCAGCGTCTGTGCATGAAGGCACCTCGTAAAACAAATTTCGGACAAACTACTGACACAGTATAACCATTTAATCACGTATACCACCACAGAGAGCTTTGGCGATAAATACGGCAGCATTTGTTACCTACAATACTAAAACGTATTTTTACACACAAAATAAAACAAGCGGTGCTTTAAGATGCCATACTTATACTTATCTGATTCTGATTATTTTTGTGGGATATCAAACAGTGAAGGATTCATCAATGCTGCTTTCGAAATTCGGTCAGAATATGGTCTCCAGAGAAAGCAAGTAGTAGAATTTGGCTTTGAATGTACTTTGATGCCTTCCTTTTGACGCAAAGAAAATTGAGATAAAATTCTGTATTGATGAAATTCAATATGTGGATTTTTACCCAATATTTCTCCAGCCTGCAAATCAACAAATGTAACATTTCTGCATTTGACAGAAGTGGAATTGGGTCAAGCTACACAAATCTCCAATTTTTACATAGATGAAACAGGCGCAATGTGTCTTGTTCATGGTAGAGGCACTATTTTAGTAAACATTCCTATGAGTCATATTTCAAGAAAGTGGACAGTTCTATACACTGTAAAACTCAACAGTCAACTTTATCAAATGAAATGAGTGTAGTTAACTCAAAATTTACTGAAAGTTAATTCTACTCATTTGAAAAGAGTTTTGAACTCAGTGTTGAAGTTAATGAGTTAATTAAATACCTAAATTCTTCAACTTAAATGGAGTAAGTTCACAGTACTCATATAGATTAGTTTTTTTTTACTCAAATGGTTTGTTGCAATCGGTTTTCTCAAATGGTTTGAGTTGCCTTAACTTATTGGGTTTTACAGTACTCAATTGGTTTGAGTTACCTTAACTTTTTGGGTTTTACAGTGTAGATTTAAGGACAGTTTGTAACAATGTATTAAAAACTACAAAAATCCCTATTCATTTTATTATTATGGGAAGGGTTTTTTGTTTCTGAGACCACAAAAATTTGTATTCTTATGCTTTTGCTATTGATTTCTTTTAAAGACTGTAAAAACAAAAAAATGTTTCATTCTGCTTAAGAAGCCAATCAGTCTTTACTGTTGTTTTAAGGAGACCGGCTATGTATTTGTTGCACGTCTGTTAAATAAAAAGTCTTTTAAATTGGACATTATTGTTTATTAATGTTATCTAACCTGCCATTTTTATACCTTATCTTTTAAAGTTATATTATGTTTACCGTGAACTGAAGAACATGTCTACTGTATTTTAACGATAGATTCCTGTCAACCACAGCTGCCAGTTTTTTACTGTGAGTTTTACAGTTCTCTTAATTATACCGTAAACTGAAAAAACATCTCTACCTTATGTTTAACAGTAGATTTCTGTCAACCACAGTTGCCAGTTATTTACTTTGAATTTTACAGTTCTCCTAATTATACCATAAACTGAAGAACATGTCTACTGTATTTTTAACGGTAGATTTCTGTCAACCACAGCTTGCAGCTTTTTACTTTGAATTTTACAGTTTTCTTAATTATACAGTAAACTGGAAAAACATCTCTACTGTTTTTTTTTTACAATAAATTTCTGGCAACCACAGCTGTCAGTTTTTTACCGTAAATTTTACAGGATTTTTTTTTTGTACAGTGCAGTTTTATAGATTTAAGGACAGTTTGTAACAATGGACTAAAAACTAAAAAAATCCCCATTCACAGAGAACCACAAAAACAACTTAATGATTCATGTCAAGTTGTAAAGAAACACTATAAATCTGAACCCACACACATGCTTTTACATATAAATAATTAAACAATTAATGGCACATATAATATACGCATGCACATGACATGTTCTCCACCTCAAAATACTTTTTGTTTAAATGAATGGCCAAAACATATTAAAATTTTTGTGTTTTACATGAAACAAGTGGCATGTAAGCATCTCTTAAAAATCCACAGAACAAAACAAGTAGAATGAAAGTCTGGTTAAGAGGAGTTACTAAATGTAACTTCAGTAGAAGTATGCCCATCTAATCCTCTAATATATAAGCAACCTCTAATTTTTTCCAGTCGTCATTTCTTTTGGCATCCTTCATCTTCCTTTTTCTCCTCCTTTATGTACTGTACATTGCCTAAGCAGCAGTCCAGGAGCTTGAGAAAAAAAGTACATTTTTGTTATAAGGGCACACAAACTTAAATTCTTATGTATATTGATTTTATGAATCATCTAAACCAAAATGTATTCACATCATGTTTACGAATGAGGCCTAATACATTTTAAAGGGGTTTTTCTTCTTTGGTTTATCCCATACTTATGTCCTAAAGGCTAATAGATAAACTTCTTAGGGGCATTTTGTTGTTACTAAAAGTACATACATACAGTTGATGTACTGTATGTCAACATCCCCCCACCCCACCCCCGCCCCGCTGTATGCCCCCCACCCCAAGAGAGAAGATTTTTTTCGACACTTTTCTAAACATAATAGTTTTAATAACTCATTTCTAATAACTGTTTTATTTTATCTTTGCCATGATGACAGTAAATAATATTTGACTAGATATTTTTCAAGACACTTCTATACAGCTTAAAGTGACATTTAAAGGCTTAACTAGGTTAATTAGGTTAACTAGGCAGGTTAGCGTAATTATTTATAAAGTTATTGTATAACGATGGTTTGTTCTGTAGACTATCGAAAAAAATATAGCTTAAAGGCTTGTAGCTAATAATTTTGGCCTTAAAATGGTTTTTAAAAAATTAAAAACTGCTTTCATTCTAGCCGAAATAAAACAAATAAGACTTTCTCCAGAAGAAAAAATATTATCAGACATACTGTGAAAATTTCCTTGCTCTGTTAAGCATCATTTGGGAAATATTTTAAAAAGAAAAAAAAATCAAAGGGGGGCTAATAATTTTGACTTCAACTGTGTATACAAACATACATACATACATACATACATACATACATACATACATACATACATATATATGCATTAATTCTAAAGAACCATTTTTATTACATTACCTCTAACCTATGATTATAATATTTACTCTACTTTGACCATTTTACAGAAAGCAGCAAAATAATCATAATGATAAAAAAGCAAGACATTAAAGTAAAAATAAGATATTTTGAAGAATGTTGGATTAGAATAGTCATTGACTAGTTTTCAAACTTTGTTCAAAATATTTTATTTTGTATTTAACCAAAAAAAATCATACAAGTTTTGATTAAGGATTAATAAATGAGTAATTTGTAAACTATTCCAAATGAACTATCCCAAATAATTAATTCATGCTAATGACTGTCATTTTTCCCCATTACCTCTCTCTTTCAGGGCGAATATAATGTGTATAGTACATTTCAGAGTCATGAGCCTGAATTCGATTACCTGAAAAGTTTGGAGATTGAAGAGAAAATCAACAAGATTCGCTGGCTGCCTCCACATAACCCCGCCCACTTCCTCCTCACCACCAATGGTCAGTCTGAATAAAATTGCCTCACAATATCACAATACCAAACCCCAAATACCAAATATCTATACACAATATCAAATCACAACGCTCAGAATAGAATAATTGTGTGTTTACAGATAAGACCGTAAAGCTGTGGAAGGTGAGTGAAAGAGACAAGCGGGCAGAAGGGTATAATCTCCGAGATGAGGAGGGCCGACTAAAGGACCTCTCCACAATCACCACTCTGCAAGTGTGTAGTCTCCTTCTCCTTCTATCTTCTTTTCTGGTTCTTCCTATTCTCTAATGTGAGTCTCTGCTGGTGTAGGTCCCTGTCCTGCGGCCGATGGATCTCCTGGTGGAGGCATCTCCACGGCGTGTCTTTGCTAACGCACATGCATATCATATCAACTCCATCAGCGTCAACAGCGACTGTGAGACGTACCTGTCGGCCGATGACCTGAGGATTAACCTGTGGCATCTCAGCATCACTGACCGCAGCTTCAGTATCCTTATCAATCTCAGTGTGAGACAGAGAACTACACACTACACCAGTGGTCTCAAACTCAATCCCTGGAGGGCCACAGCTCTGCATAGTTTAGCTCCAATCACTTCCAACTCACACCCGCTTAATAGTCTCTAGTAGTCTTGATCACCTTGATTAGTTGGATCAGCTGTGTTTGAATAGGGTTGAAGCAAAACTGTGCAGAGCTGCGGCCATCCAGGAATCGAGTTTGAGACCTATGCACTACACAATGCTCAGGAATAGACAAACAGCAAACAACGAATTGAAAGCAAAATGTGTGTGAGTGAGATGTATGTCAACTTAATAATTAAAATAGAGGGGACCTATTATGCACTTTTCTAAAGGGTTTAAACACAGTTGTGTGTGTCAACAGTGTGTGAATAGTCTGCAGAAACACTTTGAATGACTTTGTACATGTCATAAGAGGGGGAAAGCCTCGTCCATTAGTGACCATCTCTCCCTCATTAGCATAAACATCCCTGAGTGAGAAGCAGCCATCAGTAATAGTTTTTACCTGCTGAAGATAGGCGGCGAGAGCGTCAAAGTAATCGGAAGTCATTCATATTCAATGGGAGCTGGCGGCAATAAGGGACGAGGAGCGGCGCTTTGCGTCTTCGCCGGTGTGAGAGTTGAAATCAAGTTAACCTTTATGGTAATGAGCTATGACGCGGTTTGGTGGCAAGCAAGTCCACTGCTTGAGAGGATTCCAGAGGACACAGTGCTCTGACCATTCCCAAGGGTTTTAATATTGTGGTCGCCGTATTTCTAGTTATTTTCGATGTTTTCTTACAGGAAATTAGTAAGAAAGTTACTGGCGAGTTACTGATGTGCATTAATGTTATATATATATTTTTTTTAAATGTGGGAATGTTATGTTTAGTACTGAACATACAAAACAGTACTGCTGCTTCAGAATATTTCAGACATATGGACACATATTGAATAAGTTGATCAAAGTCACAGCACACACAACAACTTGATCTTCCATAGTTCTATGAATTTAATAAAAGGCGCACAACATTTTTGCATGCTAGAAAGCAGTTTTTTCATGTGGGAATGTAAGTAATTTGCTGATATGCTACTCTTGCCGCCTGAGCTGTGAAGGCAGAAGGCATTGCCGCCAGAGCGGCCAAATCGAACTTTGACACTCTCGCCACCTTCGGTGTGAACGCACAGAAAGAGGGATTTTAAATGTCATTACAAATGAACACTGCAGTCTCCATAGACTGAGCCTTCTTCTGAGACACTTCTTTTCACATTCAAAGTTTTTCGCAGAGATAATGTTAGTCCTGTTTTTAAAACATGCCAATATGCTGACACACAGACATTTATAGCTTTGCCTTTTATTGAAAAGAGCACAATCACAATTGAATTTAAAGAAACAGTCAGCCAAACAGCACAATTTGGATCAAAGCCAAAAAGGGGCAGCTATAAATAGTTATCCAAAATTATTTGTGGGGTATTTTCAGCTGAAACTTTACACACACACTCTAGGGACATTATTTTGTCATAATAGGTGCCCTGTAAAGAGTTAGTTCACAAACCCTAAGACAGGGGTCTCAAACTGCCAGCCCCTGGGCCATATACTGGCCGCCCTCCTTCTCCCTCTGGTCCGCAACTGATGTCAAAACTATAACGAGATTTAGCCCGCCGAAAAGTATATTTTTGAACCACTATCATTGTTCTGCAGTCTCGTCTAGCCACTTGTGGTTTTGACTCACCACATAGTCAACATTTAAAGTACTGCATTCAGGTTAGTTATACTTTCATTTTTTCTCAGTGTACGGTCGAGAGTAACACATTATTTCTATGTTCGTAAGTGCTTTATTTTCACTAAAGCTCTATTTTTGTAAATAAAAATGCTAATTTGCATTATCACTGGTGACAGGTAATGATTGAAATATAAACGTCATGTCTGTTGTAAGATGTATCAATTATGTCAGGTTTCCACTTTTTTCTTGTGCTTGTATGTTAAAACGGCCCTCCTATGAATTGTCAGTCACTGAAATGGCTGCCCACCAATTTGAGTTTGAGACCCCTACCCTAAGACCATTGTCTTCAGAACACAAATTAAGGTATTTTAGATTAAATTTGAGAGCTTCCCCATCTTCCATATAGACAGTAACAGTCCAGAGATGTTCAAAGTCCAGAAAAATATGAAAAAAACTTCTTCAAAACAGACCACATGCCTTTAGTAGTTCAATAGGAATATTATCAAGCTACGAGAATACTTAAAACCCACATAAAAACAATATAATGACAGTTTTTTCAAGAGCGATTTACTTTTACACGTCATGCTCTATTGAACTGCTGACATATTACCTCAGATTCATCTGTGCTTTGTTACAAACAAAGGAATTTGCATTCAAGTATTCGGTAGGGAAGTGCTCAAGAACCCGTACCCTATACTGACACTGAAGAGAATAAACTGTTGAAGAAAGCCATTGTTTTTGTTTTATGTGTACACTAAATATATTATTGTAGCTTCATAATATCCAGACTATGAAGGCATATGGCAGGGGTCACCAAACTTGTTCCTGGAGGGCCGTTGTCCTGCACAGTTTTGCTCCGATCAAACCTAAACAAGCTAATGTTTTACTAGGTTTAGTTAAAATTTCCAGGCAGGTGTGTTGAGGCAAGTTGGAAATAAACTCTGCATGGTAACCCCTGGTATATAGTCGTTTTTGAGGATGCTTTTGATACCATTATGGACTTTGAATTAATTAATTTGTGTCCCGAGATAAATAAAGGTCTCCGTGGTTTGGAATGGCATTTTTTAAATGAACTAACCATTTAATAATTTGTAAAATTGCTTTTGAAAAGTGAAGTAACTTTGTTCACAAACAGATTTGACCAGTTGTTTCCTTCATTTTTGTCCCACCAATATTAAAAAAAACTTGGCCAGAACTAAATGCCACCAATAAAACCACAAAAAAATCCCTGAAATTAGGAAAAAAAACTGTATTATAACAAAGTGATCTGTTTAAATCCGTTCTCATGCAACATTAATCTTTTACTCATTTTCCAATTGTCAGTTGCTTAATTAATTTCAATGTAAGAGAAAACACTCTAACAAAAACTCCAGTTTTCAAAAGAGCCTACTTGTTGCTAGACAAAGTTTTCTCTCCTGTCTTGAGTTTCCACACATATTTCTTTGGATGCCGGTGTGATTTATAATTACAATACTACATAAAACTTAAAAAATTGAGAATTTGATGAGGTGGAATGCACTTCAGAACTGCAGAGGATTCCCTGATGCAAAGTGCTCATTTAAGTTCACAATAAGTGTGCCTAAATCAAAGTGGAACGCAGCCAAAGATGAATTTGAGTGAGCAAAATGGAGTTATCAAGGAAAAGGCATAAGTGGAATACATCCTTTATGAACAATATATAACCCACACTGAACTGAACTGAACTTAATCTCTTAAAACTGAACTGACACTGTTTCAATTCACTATAATCTTCCATGTGAAGCTGCTTTGACACAATCTACATTGTATAAGCGCTATACAAATAAAGATGAATTGAATTGAATATATAGCCCAGTTTCATGACCCAAAAATTTAAACCCAAGTTTAAAAACACAACAAATCTGCATTTTCACTATTTTTTTGCGTGTATGCAGGCAAAAGTTTTGAATGTTTGCCAGGGTGTTGCAACGCTTTTCCTGAAATATTGTTGACATCAATCCTCATTGTGTTAAGGTTCCTCAGTGAATGTTTCTCAGATATTGTCGATCTGAAGCCAGAAAACATGGAGGACCTGAGTGAAGTGATCACTGTGGCAGAGTTTCACCCTCACCACTGCCACCTTCTGGCCTTCAGCAGCAGCACAGGAACCACACGCCTCTGTGACATGAGAGCCCGCGCACTCTGCGACCAACACTCCAAACGTAAGCCACACATCTGCATTAAATACCAGATGATACTGCCAAGTAGGACATTTTCATGGGTGAACATAATCTGTCGGTCTTGAAACAACATCCCTGTCGACCATAACCTATAACTTCCACAGGGGAAAACCAGAGGAAATTCCCTCATTCTTAAACCTAAACCTAACATGAAAATCAGACTGGTTGACTGTAATGTTGTTACAAGACAGCCCTGCTGAAAAAAAGGGTCATTGAGGAATTTGTAATGGTTTTAACGGATATAATGGAATTTGTTTTAATGAAAACTGTAATGGTTTGGGTCTCCACCTGTAAAACATAGGTCTCCACTCGTCATTTTTGCCTTCTACTGGTGGCTTGTTAAAAACAAAATGATGATAATGTTTAAAAAACATTCATTCATTTTCTTTTTGGCTTAGTCCCTTTATTAATCAGGGGTTGCCTCAGCAGAATGAACCGACAACTTATCCAGCATATGTTTTACACAGCCAAAAAACAGTGTTGTGTAAAGTAAATATATTACAATCTTGAGCCAGCTTTCTTTTTTATAAAATAACAATAATAACTATAAATGTGTTGCTTAGTTACGTTTTAATTAAAATAATGTAAAAGTATTACTATAATTGGTTTTAAGATTAGGACAGATTTTAGATTATTGTATTACTTTACAAGTAACCTAACACCAGCAAAAACACATGAGAAAACATTTAAATGAACAGATTTGGATGGCTAGAATTCAATGTTTTTTCTTCATGGGATGTTGTTCTAATCAGTTTCAATTAAATCTGGCATTTTTATATAGTGAATGTGTTTGTGTATGTTTGAAACTGAACTGACACTGTTTCAATTCACTATAATCTTCCATGTGAGGCTGCTTTGACACAATCTACATTGTATAAGCGCTATACAAATAAAGATGAATTGAATTTAATTGAATGTTTATATGTGCTGTTAGTGTTTGAAGAGGCAGTGGATCCATCTCGCCGGTCGTTCTTCTCAGAGATTGTTTCCTCAGTGTCAGATGTGAAGTTCAGTCACAGCGGCCGGTACCTGCTCACCAGAGATTACCTCACCGTTAAAGTCTGGGACCTCAACATGGAAAATAAGCCGGTGGAAGTTTACCAGGTCTCTCACATGCTCCCTCACTTGCGCACACAAAAATTCACAGTGTTTAAGTTAAGGGAAGTCTCTGCATTTGAAATGAATGTTTTGGCCTTACTAACATAGAAATAAATGTACTGTGTTTGTAATACTACCACTGGTTTTTAATTTTGACCCTTCTATAAAAAAATGCAAGTTTGATAATTTAAAGAGAATTTAATTATATTTTTATTATGCTGAGCCAAAAAAGTTAGTAAAATCTATGAGAAATATTTACCATGGAAATATTACTGTATTAAAACTAAAATTATTTAAACTTAACAGTTTATTTTCATCTAAGATTAAATTTTAATTAGCATGAATTAGCATATTTCTCTTATATTGAATTGGATAAAAATGAAAAACTTTAAAAAGTTTAGTAAACTTTTTCAATCTTAACAAAAAATTACAAATAATTAAATAGACATCATAAAAACAAATTTACCATTTATTTGGCAATTGCTTAAAAATTTATTTTATAATCAAAATATATGGGTGAAAAAAGCCACAGAGGCTATATATATAGCTTTGTAAAAAAAAATGCTCAGTTTCTCCTAATTTACAGTTTATAGTTGTTTTTAAGTAAACATTATTTTCCATGGTTCCATGTTTATTTTATTTATATTCAAATTTAAGACGTCAATATTTAGTGGAATATCCCTGATTTGCAATCACAGCTTCATCTGAAATGAAATCAAAATTTTCTCTAATAATGAATTAAAGGTATGATATAAAATTAAAAAAGTTTACTAAACATATTCAATCTAAACAAAAAATAGTCAACAAATAAAAGAAATCAAATAAAGAAAATAAATAAAAATTATATAAATTTAAGTGAAGTTTATTTATAAACTAATTTCGAGAGGATCACATGCTTATGATTGCTTGCGGCTTGTCCCGCATTATCCAATTTATGATTCACCAATTAGACGATTTCTAAGCCACTATAAATACCCTAAGTTCCATATAACAACCATCTTCATTTTAAAGAGTCCCCCCCTTCCACCCCTACTCCTCCTCCTTTCCTAGATGGGTGGCACGGTGGCCCAGTGGTTAGCACTGTTGCCTCACAGCAAGAACGTCACTGGTTCTAGTCCTTACCAAGCCAGCCGACGTTTCTGTGCGAAGTTTAGATGTTCTCCCCGTGCTCACGTGGGTTTCTCCCGGGTTCCCCGGTTTCCTCCCACCACAACTTAAGTTAATTGACTAATCCAAATCAGCACTATAGACATGCTCCTATAGTATGTAGTTATATCTTTAAAGCAATCACTATCTGTTTATTAGTTACTACAGCAGGGGAGTTCTCGAGATCTACCTGAGCTCAAACTCCCCTCTCGCCTTGCAAACGGGAGGGAGCCCCAGGCTCGAGGATCTTATGAGCTCAGGGCTCTCTCACGGGACAGCATGCCAAACAAGCTTTATAATCAATCATCAGCTAAGTGTGAACTCTTGAAATAGACATCATCAAAAAACCTGCCATAAATATTTGGCAATTGCTTTATTTAATACTTTATTTTATAATCAAAAATAGTGAGTAGCTGCAAGCGTGAGAGTGTAGCCACAGAATTAGTCTCTTTAATGTATGTATATATAGCTTTGTTTAAAAAAGACACTTGAAAATGCTGTTTCTCTTGGTTTACAAGTTATAGTAGGTTCTAAGTAAAACATTGTTTTGGTTTATTCTAAAAGTTTTTTGTTTAAAAAAAGTTTCGATGTTTATGTTATTTATATTCAACTTTAACTTGAGAAGAGTTACAAAGTCAATATTTAGTGATTAACTAAAAAACATTTGTCATTCTGAGCAGCTGTAATTTTCTGGAAGAATTTACAACTATTATTATAATAATAATTATCTATTCTAATATAGAAGAAATCTAATGTTAATAAAACAAATATAACATTACTTATCATTAACATTAGCATAATAATTCATAATGATTGAGTAATTTACTTAATTCAGGAGTGCCCAAACTTGGTCCTGGAGGGCCGGAGTCCTGCAGAGTTTAACTCCCAACTTTCTTCAACACACCTACCTGGAAGTTTCTAGTATACATAGAAAGAGCTTGATTAGCTGGTTCAGGTGTCTCTAATTAGGGTTGGAACTAAACTTTGCAGGACACTGGCCCTCCAGGACCGAGTTTAAACATTCATTTATTCATTCATTTTCTTCTTGGCTTAGTCCCTTTTATTAATCCGGGGTCGCCACAGCAGAATGAGCCGCCCGAGTTTAAACACCCCTGACTTAATTAATAATGTTTATTTTTTCAGAATTTTCAGTCTCTTTCTGTCTCATCTTTGCTTCTTGCTTTCAGGTCCACGACTACTTGCGAACCAAACTGTGCTCTTTATATGAAAGCGATTGTATTTTTGACAAGTTTGAATGTGCCTGGAACGGAACAGACAGGTGAGGCCGTAACGCTTACAACATCACCTTTGACCTCTGAAATGCATACTGGAGCGGATCCAGCTGCTCTGCATCTGTTCTCTCTCAATCCCTCTCTTCCTGTGCAGCGTGATAATGACAGGGGCTTACAACAACTACTTCCGAATGTTTGACCGGGCGAGTCGACGTGACGTCACTCTGGAGGCCAGTCGGGAGGTGTGTAAGAGGCGTGCGGTTCTGCAGCCGCGCCGGGTCTGTGTGGGCAAAAAACGAAAAGAGACTGACGTCAGCGTGGACAGTCTGGACTTCAGGAAGAAAATCCTCCACACCGCCTGGCATCCCAAAGAAAACATCATCGCCATCGCCGCCAGCAACAACCTCTACATTTTTCAAGACAGACTGACGCCCAATGGACACCATCATACACCCGAAATACAAAGTGCGCCTCCCAAATGACGATCCTTCTGTAAAAGTTACAGATTTCTTGCCCTTTATTGTCAGTTTGGATCTGAAAATCAGTGTCTGCCGCATCTCATAAACTATCATGTACACGTATAACCCCAACAGTTGAATAACGCATACGTATAACTGTGGTCCTGAACGAGAACGTATCTCTCAGATTCAGTGCTATAGCATGGCATGCAGTATGAACACTCGGGTTAGATAATGTTCAGCTACCCTGAATCATTCAGATCGCACATGCATGTTTACAAAGCTGTTTGCTCATGAACAGGGCTTATTTATGACGATTGTATACAAATCAGAGCCTTTACGATGCTTTAAGACGCTCTGCAGTGCTTGTGTAGAATTAAGTGTCTCTTCGTTCTTCTCAGGCTTGAGTTTTCTTCGGTTTTCTTTGGTTTGACAAACTGCTCAGGGACTCTCAAAGGCCTCTTCCTATGTTCAATGGCAAAACGCACCAAAACGAAATCCAGAACTAGCAGAGGACAGGATGCGGGAATTATGGAGGTCTGCTGAGAGACATTGCTGGAAGGAAAACAGCATGTGCAGGGATCAGTTTCAATGCTGAGTCATCACCGCTCCCACCTCAATGTGTAACAGAGCATTCCCAGTTCAACGCTTTTGACCATGTACTTACAGGCGTTTGCTGACTGGTGCATCGGTTTGATGATTTGTGTTAAAGATGTAGCTCAGCCAAAACATGAGAATGAAATTCTCACCCTTGTGCCATTCCAAATACATTTTATTTTCTTCCAATTGTGGAACACAAAAAGAGAATATTAGCTGAATGTTCACGCTGCTCTTTTCCACATAATGAAAACATACTATAGTTCTTCAGGATGAGTCATTGTGCTTCAAAACTTGAGAAGTTATTAGGACTAAACGAATGCCATTAATTTAATTTAACCTAACTATCCGTTTGTTAAGTGTGACGTCACGCGAGGCAGCTTCCTGGTCCAATCGCTCTATCAAACTGTATGGGGAGATTTATTAAATGCTAATAATTGTAATTGTTTACAAAGCGATGTAATACTTTCAAAAATCACGATCGCAATGTATATATCCATGCCTAATAACCGATAGCCAGACAGTGATTGTTTTTTTATAAATTGTTAAAATTTTGGTATTTGTGATGCAGCAAGTCCAGAGACTATTGTGTACACTATGATTTCATATAAAATTCACTTTGATGTGTGATATGACTGAAAAGTGTTCATAAACTAATATTTTCCCAATTAAAATGAGTAGTGGCTTGGACCTTGAAACAGTATTCCATACGTCACTAATACGTCACGACTTAACAAGCGGATACGAATATATGCAGTACAGTGTAGAGCAGGGGTGCTCAACCCTTCCTGCATGCACAGGACGTCAACATGACGTCATATTGACGTTGTACCACAACGCACCCCAACGTCATGGGGATGTTGGATTTTGTTTGGAAATGAAAATCAGGTTGACGTCAACGTCCAACCTAAAATCAGCCAAATATCAACGTCTAATCATGTTACTTCTTGACGCTGTGTAGACGTTACCACTATGATATCTATCAGACGTTGGATTTTGGTCACTTTCCAACACAAGCTAAAATCAGCCAAACATCAATGTAATTTGACGTCATTATTGGACGTCAAAATAACGCTGGCTAGACATTGAATTTTGGTCACTTGACGTCATGAACTAATTCTAACCTAATATTAACGTCTTATGATGTTGTGTGCCTGCTGGGCCTGTTCCTGAAGATGTACCTGCCTACAGAGTTCAGCTCCACACATGAGCCAATTATTAAGGACCTGAACAGCACTTAATAATTACAGGCAGGTGTGTTTGATATGGGTTGCAACTAAAATCTGCAGGAAGGTAGATCTCCAGGAACATGGTTGGTCAGCCCTGGTGTAGAGCAAGGGTCTCAAACTCAATTCCTGGAGGGCCGCAGCTCTGCACGGTTTTGCTCCAACCCTAATCAAACACAGCTGATCCAACTAATCAAGGTGTTCAAGACTACTATGCTGCATCCCAATTCGCATACCTATACTACGCCCTAAAAGTATGTACTCTTTTGTGAAGGAAAAGTATATACATTTGAGTGTGTAACAGAAGAGTATGCAAGCATTGGGGCATACTGCTTCCTCGTTAACAGAACGTTATGCTGCTTAGTTGAGAGCCCTGTCAATCATCCACACATCATCCACATTTCTGTCATATATAATTTCCTACCTTATTGGAGAAGCAGCAGCAGGAAAATCTGTCATTCACGAGGCTTTCATGCTGAGAAATCTCCTCAGGTCTTTGGATAATTATGCATTCAGACGTTATTGTCCAAACACGTCTTCACGTTGTTGTTGCAGATAAAATATAACATGGAAAACAATTTTCCAGTGGGCTAGATATTAATGAACAGTCATACATCTTTACCGAAGCCTCTCTACTTGATGGTTGGTCTCGCGCATCCATTATGTTTGTAGTTTATTTACACTTTTCACACGCGTTTGTAGTTCTAATTAAATTCAAGTCCAACACACAATGTATTGTGGGCAATATTAGCAGTTTGAGTATGGATGCTTCTACACTTCAAATTTTTACCAGGAATAGTAAACCATCCTGGAACCTTTAGTGTACTCTTTTCAACATACTACAATTTGGGACATACTAATTCTATTTTCAAATACTATTTAGGACGGATAGTATGTGAATTGGGATGCAGCACTAGATACTATTATGCAGGTGTGATTTGGAGGTGGTTGGAGCTCAAATCTGCAGAGCTGTGGCCCTTCAGGAATTGAGTTTGAGACCATTGTTGTAGAGGAACATTTCCAGCAAACATCTTTGGCTCTGCATACAAACAGGATAATTCTATTTCTGCTCTTGAAAGTGACTCAAAACGGGATTTTTGAATCACTGGATTACTGATTGGGTGAGATTCATTTCACTTTCAGACAGTCACTCGTTGTGTTCCAGGGCTGCATAGCTAGCACTGTTGTCTCACATTAAGAAGGTTCCCAGATCAAGCTCCGGCAGGGACGGCAGGCTGGTCTGTGTAGAGTTTGCAGGTTCTCTTTGTGTAAGAGTGGGTTTACTGTGGGTATTCTGGTTTTCTCCCAAAGTCATGCAGGTTAGGCGAATGAAAAATTCTAAATTGTCCCTCTGCCAACTTGAGTGTAAAGTCAGTCGCACTCCTGGATAAGAAGCATAGAGCAACATTTGTGACAACTCAAGGTATCGCATGCCATACAGTATTTAATATAAGACTTTAGATAGCGTTCTGTGTAATTTGAACAGCGTACAATAACCATGCGTTCACACAGCCACTGGCAAGAGCGTTAAAGTAGCTGGAAGTCATTCATTTTAACGGCGTAGTGCATTTTGGTTGGTGTGAGCATTAATGAGAGATGAAATCAGGTATACTTTGTAGTAATAAGCTATGATGTGGTTCGGCAACCTTTCGCAAAGTACAAGTCCACCGCTTGAGAGGGTATACAGAGTATACAGTCCAATTAATGTTGGTTCCAACCACATTAGTTCTCAAGCAAATCAAAGCACAGAGGTTGATTATTATGTGGGTTTACCAGTTTGTAATGTAGGATGCGCACAAATTAACCTTACCCAGCAAGCATTTTTTTGTTTTTAAAAGATGTCTAATAGATATCTAATAGACGTCTAAACATAGTCGTCTTGGCTAAAACAAGCCTAAACTTGGACTGTCAGTGAAAATCTAATAGACGTCTAAGAATAGCCCAAAACTTGTCATCAAATAAACAGAAATGAATGACTACACAAATAAAGTCTGTCTAATCTGTCTATTTGACGACTAGTCTAGTTTTGGGCTATTCTTAGATGAATTAGATTTTCACTGACAGCCCTAGTTTAGCCTTAATTTAGCCAAGCTGTCTGCGTTTAGATGTCTATTAGACAGATATTAAACACAAAATTGTTTGCTGGGTAATATGAAGCCCAAGGCTATTAAACATCTTCTATAAATGGCATGTTAAAATCAGCGTAGCCCTTAAAAAAGAACACAAAAGCCTCACCACTTTTCATTTAATTGATTTATTTCATTAAAAAAACATGTAAACATATTCGACTGTCAGTGTGCCAGTGGCAAGACGGTTACTGTGAATGCAGAGCATTGTTGACAGGGCAGCCAGAGTGAGTTCTGACACTCTCGACGGCAGCAGTGTGAATGCACGTTAAGGGTCCGTGTCCACCAAAGCGTTTTTATTCCAGAAACATAAGCGGAGCGTTTTTTTTTTTTCTGTTGCTGTCAATGGAAGCGCCGTGTTTTTAAAATACTGAAATTGTAGCCAGGCACTGAGCATCAACATTGTTCGACTCTGCAGAGAGCTTTGTTTTTAAAAAACTTTCACAGTAGAGAAGTTTTCACAACTGAACCTTTTTAGAACAGTGCTCACAAAAACGCTTCGGTAGACACGCGCCCTAATAGAAAACAATGTTTAGAATTTTAAAAGACATGGTATGGCATAGTGTGTCTGCTATGGGACCCTCTAAAGTAGTAGTCCTCAACCTTTTCACCATGGATGGTCAAGGCAACAATTTTACCACGAATCTGCAGGTTCTAGGTTGCTAGGTGACTATAACCCGTTTTTGTCTCATTGCTGCAGCACTGATAAAAGTCTTCTTTATGGAGAAAATTGCAAAGCACTGCAGTGTTTGTGTGTTCTGTGTTTGTCTGAGATAATATACAAAATGTGTATATTCCATACAAGCTAAAGCTGATCGGTCAATTCTTGTCATGTGACTCGCGGTGTGCTTGTGCAATTCATTCACTGAGCCGCACACCTCCATTGGAAACAACGAACTTGCGCAAACTCTAGAAAAGACGCAATATGCACCGTCATTTGTGATCTCCAGCAGTTGATCTTGCACAGCCATAGTGGATTCACCTGATTTGTTGACAAATTGCTTGCGGATCTATTCCTTAGCTGTTCATGGGTCCTTCACTGGGCCTTTTGCCCTTAGCAAAGAAACTTTCCAAAGACGTCTGTTTCTTACTCATTTTACTGCTTGTGGGTTAAATTTGGGCGCTCAAGTGACCGAGATGTAACCGAGAGAATATGGTCATTTTTCAAAATAAAAGACTTTTCAGAATAAAAGATCATTCAGACTCAGATAATAAATAAAACTGAAATAATTTATGATTTCTTGTGCGTTCCGGTACCAATTGATCCACGGATCGGTACCAGTCCATGGCCTGGTGGTTGAGGACCACTGCTCTAAAGTTTAGGTGCATTCCATTACACTTGCAGACACTTTCTCACTGTGTACCAAATTGAATACATCAATCTCCAATTGGCACAATGAAACATTTATGGCCAATTTGAAGTGCTGGAAACAGACCACTTCATAGGCCCCGTCAGATTACTGATTGGGTGTGTTCCATTTTACTTCAACACAGTTTTTCAGTGTTCCAAATGAGATCTGTCTCCAAACAGCACTGAAAAGTGAGAACATTTATGGCCCCCATTCTGAAGGGTTGTTCCGTTAGACAACTTCATATCGGCCTTCAGACCACAGGATTACTGATTACTGGGTGTGTTCCGCTTCACTGTAACACACACTCATGCTGTGTTCCAAAAGAGATCAGTTCAGCTACAATATTGAGGATTATTCAAAACCAACCATTTCTTATGGAGTTTTTTTTTTTCAAATATTATTAGAGAAATGCTCTGAAGGGTAAGCCCTTTAAAGGAATTAGGGCATAGGGAGGAACTGTTCGACAGATATGTTCTTGGACATTTATTTTGGAGTGTAGTGTATTTTTGAAAAAGAGCAGGACTTGGATCTCTATCCATTGGCTGTTGAGTGGTAGGAGGCTAATCTGAAAAGTGAACTAAAGCCCACTGTGTGCTTCGTTTATGCATACTTCTCTGATGATGAAATGAAGTCAAGATCCCTGCAAACTGACTGACTGTAGGAAAGGGGTGAAATCTATGCTAAATAATTCATAAAAAAATCTGAGTTTGCCCAAAAAATCAAGTTATGATTAAAAATTATGATGTCAACTACCACCTCCAGCCCACAATGCTATTCGTTTTACTTCTCAGTATCAGTATTACTAATTCGTGCCAAGAAAATGAGTTCTGTTGATGTAACTGATTTTTTAATTTCCTGCATTAAGATTTGTGGAGCTTATCCAGCAAACAATCTTGTGTTTAATAGACATCTAATAAACATAAACAGCTTGGCTAAATTAAGGCTAAACTTGGGCTGTCAGTAAAAATCTAATAGACATCAAAGAATAGCCCAAAACTAGACTAGTCGTCAAATAGACAGATTAGACAGACTTTATATGTGTAGTCACTCATTTCTGTATATTTGACGACTAGTCTAGATTAGGCCTATTTTTAGACGTCTATCAGATTTTCACTGACAGCCCAAATTTAGCCTCGTTTCAGTAGAGACGACTATGCTTAGACGTCTATTATTCATAAAACATACTTGCTGGGTAGTAACTATGCTTATGGAAACCAGCGTGAACATTCTTCAAAACTTCTCCTGTTTTCAAAGCTTTGGATCAACATGAGGCTGACTAAACAACGACATACATTTGTACGAACAAATTCTTCAACGCAAACTAAATTACAGCTTCATTCCCCTGTATGAACTCCTTTCAGCATGATGCCTGGTTGGTACTTTTTAATGTGCATTGTTTATATTACAGAACTAATGTCCACAAGAGGGCGTTCACAGTGAATGTGTTTATATTCTGACATGGGTTCGAATACAAAGGAAAACGTGAACTGAAACTGAACCATTTCTTTTGTCCACAGCATGACACGCTGAAAAAACGATGCCAAAAAACATCCCATTGTCATTTAACTCAGACTTTTATTTCATTTAAAATAATTCATACAAATGCATACAGTCACAAACATTTCTTTTTGGATTCTGTTTAACAAAAAATATTAATATCTCATAGTATATATAGTATGTATATTGCTAGCCTACCACTTTACCAGGAAGGAAACTATGTAGGCGATGGAGAGCTGCAACTATCCCGGCATCCTCGAAAAAACACAATACAATCAAGTCACACACAAACAGGCAAGCATAACAGCTTTGCACAAGACAAATTTGTTTTTGTTGTGTTTTTTTGTTTTGTTTGTTTGTTGTCGTCAATTTTTTTTTCGTTGAAATTTTCGTTAAAAAAAAAACGCATTTTTTTCTGTTTTCTTTTTTTAACACATAAGGTAATACATGCTCCAAAAATAAAAACATACTGAGTGTAATTCTTTAAGGTACTGTACTGACTATAAAAGACAAATGGGTAAAAAAACCAACAATGCACTATGTGGTTTAATTTAAAAGGAAGAAAGGTAGGAAGGGGGAAATAAATTTTCCTGAGAGGGTGTGCAAATCCCGCCTCTTTCGGGGCTTTTGAAAAACAAACGAGCGGAACTAATATGCTTTTCATCGTATCTATAATCAGGTGGTAAGATGCCTCCCTTAATGCTGTTTCGGGTTTTTTGATTTCTCATCTACAAACCATTGATCATGTCCTAAAAACTGTACACAAACAGGTTACATTCATGTAATAGCTACAGTTGTTTTAACAATGAAACCCATTAGACAGACAAAATAACAGATAAAAGATCGCCCACTGCACTTGGACAGACTACAATCTAAAACAGCAGGATTTTGCATCAGGGAGTTTAAAATCCACATGATTTTCTCTCTCTTTTGTTTTTGTTGTTGTTTTATTCCCCACTAGATACTTCAAAGAGCGCAGTCCACCCGTTCAGTCAAGAGTTTGGCTAGTCGCGGTTGTTTTTAGTGGCTGGTTCTGAGCGCGGGAGCCTGTTTCCGCTCCTCTTCTTTGGGGTTAAGAAGGACCAGGAGAGTTTTATAGTGGTACTTTGAAGATGAGGGGGGCTACAACTGTTCGTTGGGGTGCTGCTCTCTATCGGGTTCAGGTTTGCCGGTTTGTCCGGGTGAAGGGGCGTGTGGAGGGTGGGCTACTGTAGGCAGGCTGTGAGTTATGGGCACTGTACTTGGCATGATGCCCTCCACTGGTGGGGGTAGACCCCCTGAAGCATGGCTCACTACGCCTGGAGGGTACCTGCGGAGGTGGGATAATATTCAATATTAATTAGCAATATATGTATATGCAGTACAGATCTACAGTTGAGGGCAAAATGATTAGCCCTCATGTGAAATATGTATTCTTTTTCAAATATAAATAAAAAAGATGATGATTTAATGCAGACATTTTCACAGTATTCCCTATAATGTTTTTCTTCTGGAGAAAGTCTTATCTGTTTTATTTCGGCTAGAATAAAAGAGTTTTAAAGTCTATATTACTAGCCCCCTTAAGCAACTTTTTTTCAATTGTCTACAGAACAAGCCACTGTTATACAATGATTTGCCTATGCCTAATTACCCTAACCTGCCTTGTTAACCTAATTAACCTAGTTAAGCCTTACAATGTCACTTTAAGCTGAATACTAGTATCTTGAAAAATATCCAGTAAAATAGTATTGACTGTCATCATGACAAAGATAAAAGAAATGTGTTGAAAAATCTTCTCTCCGTTAAACAGAACTTAAACAGAAAAATAACAAAAGGGCTAATAATTCCAACTTCAACTTTATGTGTATAATAATCCTAATAATTATGATTTGGGTCCATTTTGACCAAGAACAGATGCATAAAATGTCAAAAAGTACAAATAAAAACATACATTTTCAATAAGGAACCAAATTTTCTAAGTGCTTAAGGGCCTACAAAATACACCTTTCTTTTTTTTTTTAGATTGTATACAGTTTTGTTCGCACTTTACAGTAAGCTTCCATTCATTCATGTTAATTAACGTACACTCAACAAAAATATAATGGCAACACATTTGTTTTTGCTCCCATTTTTAGACACTGAACTCACAGATTTTAATCTTTTTCTATGTACACAAAAAGCCTATTTCTCTCAACTACTGTACTGTTTACACACTTGTTTATCATTTATCTTGAGAATTGAATAAATAATAAAAATATATATTTTATTGTTTGATAGATATATAAATTAGGTTAATATATATTCTATTTAACGGAGAGAATATTTTTTTCAACACATTTCTAAACATAATAGTTTTAATAACTCATTTCTAATAACTGATTCATTTTATCTTTGCCATGATGACAGTAAATAATATTTGACTAGATATTTTTCAAGACACTTCTATACAGCTTAAAGTGACGTTTAAAGGCTTAACTAGGTTAATTAGGTTAACTAGGCAGGTTAGGGTAATTAGGCAAGTTATTGTATAATGATGGTTTGTTCTGTAGACTATAGGAAAAAAAATATAGCTTAAAACAGGTAATAATTTTGACCTTAAAATGTTTTACAAAAAAATTAAGAACTGCTTTTATTCTAGCTGAAATAAACCAAATAAGACTTTCTCCAGAAGAAAAAATATTATCAGACATACTGTGAAAATTTCTTTGGTCTGTTAAACATAATTTGGGAAATATTTAAAAAAGAAACAAAATTCAAAGGTTGACTTCAACTGTATATATGCTCCATTGAGTCGAGAAGAAGTGAATTGTCAGTAGCGTGTTGTACCTGTAGGCTCCATTGAGCTCTGGATGAACAACTGCAGGGTCCATGCCGGCCCAATGCGTGGTCTGTGTGAGGAACTCTTTGTTCACGCAGTTCTTCAGACTGTCTGGAATGCGACCTGGAGGAGGAACACACATTCATTATAAGGCAGGGGCGAAAATTATCATTCAGCAAGCATCAAATGAGAGTAAAAAACACTGTTAGTGAGTATACAGTATAAAACAGCCACTAGCCAGTTCACTTCAAATGCACCATTTAAAAGGATAGTTCAGCCAAAAAAGAATATTTACTCACTATTTACTCATCCTCAAGTGCTTACAAACCTTTACAAGTTTCTTTATTCTGTTAAATACAAAAGAAGATCATTTGAAAAATGTTAACCACTGACTTCAACTGCAGAAAAAAACGAATACTATGGAAGTCAATGGTTTCAGGTTTGCATTATTTCACAAAATAACTTCTTTTGTGTTCAACAGAAGAAACTTAAACAGGTTTTTGGCAAGTAAAGTGTGAGTTAACAATAACAGAATTCTTAGGTGAACGTCTTTAAGAATGCAATGGTTTAGCTAAATTACCAAATCACAAAGAATGTGATGTAATTCTGTAAAAATATCATCTGAAGCAACGCACTGGGATCTTTTCCACATGAGTAGCTTTGTTCACACTTCAAAATGTGAACAAACAGTAAACGGTTTGCAGTAAATGCTGTTTCGCATGACCTACATTTCTGCATCACTTTTGAAAATGCAGTATATGTGCCAAACATCTCATGAGATCTATTGTCAGCATAAGAGAAGCAATAAGTTTCAAGATGAGGATTCCATGTGGTTTTACACCAACATAAAAACAAAAAGTGCAATCAGGTTTTGTGCTATGTGTTGGGTTTTTTTAAAGGGTCACGAAACACCAAAACACATTTTTTGAGCTGTTGACAGTCATATATGTGTCCCACGCTGCTATAAACACTATTAGGACACATATACTGCACTAAAAAGTGAAAATTTGTTGTTTTTGCGTTATTTTGAGCAAATTCGTTCTTCCGGTTTGAAACGAATTTTTGAAGCTACGTCACGGCCATGAGATACTTAGGTGTAAATCCAGCCAGGAGAGTGGCTGTCTGTCTTTTCGAGAACATTCTGACGTATCTGAGCGTGCGGCATTAATTCATTAGAAGACGTGCTTCAAACCAATCAGCGCGCTCTATTGTGCATAACGTGAAACTTCATTAATATGCATAATAGCTCCGGAGACTGTTTACACTGTACAGACGGCAGAGAGACGCCACGTTGTGTTGCTAAAACAAGTGAAAGAACAAGAATTTGGAGACATGGGTCGTCGGTGTGCTGCAACAAGGTTTTGTTTTCATTTTCCCTCTATGAGAGAGCAGCTGGACTCACGTGTGGATTACAGTGCACGCGACACGCGACAGAAATGCGTTTTTGAGGAACATTTTTACCCGAGAGCTGTTCGCATCAGGAAATGGTGAAATCCGGATTTGCCGCTCGTCTCCTTTTAATAAAAAGACACCACTCCAGTTTGATTGTCCTGTCGCTACAGATTAGGTAAGTGTGTGCAGTGTTCTTTGTTTAACCCAGATTGCAAAGTTTGTCGTATTGTCAGCAGTGCTCTTTCAGTTTTTAAAGACATACCTCAGTCAAAATGATTTAGTTACTAAGTTTACAGTATGTTAATATCACTGCAATATTACAGTACAATATTATAGACTAAAAGATCCGCTAATGCTGCTCTCCAAGTGTAAACATATAAACACAAACTATTCCCGTCGTGCAGGATTTTCGCCGCATTTTGTGACAGGTTAGTCTATACACACACGGCTTTCTGACGCTACCTACAGAGTACATAAGTTACAGAGAAATGCGGAGGATTTATTTTTCTCCCATTCGCCGTGCGGTATCAAATCAGCCTCTGTGTTTCTTTTGCCTGTGATCAGCACATGGCCAAATGGAAACTCCCTTCTATGCAAATCTTACCCTCTTTCCCTCCCCCGACACTCCCACACTCCCAGAGCTGGACACGCCCAACTTTCCTGACTTTTTTCAAACTAGAGGTGTGACAACACCCTGCTGAGACAGGGGGGTTTCATGGCCCTTTAAAAAGAAAAGTTAACTGCATGTATCATCTACAAACTCTGGGTCATTTATTATCTACAAAACAAAGCTACAGTGGTTTCCCCTGTTACAGATTCCTCTTTCCTATTTTTTTGCAGCATAGTAAGTGACAATTTGGTACACTACATGTGTCGGAAATAATGTTTTATTCAGAAATAATTTATGCAATATTGAAAATTTTTGTTAAATTCATAAATTTGTATGGTAGCAGCATAGCTAATGATAACAGCACATCAAGGCTGTTGAGCTAAAGAATGTTTTTTTTTTTTACTGGACTGATGAAAGGGGTCAGATAGCCACTGCTCTCAAATCAATTTAGAAATGTCATTAAAAGGTGGTAGTGATGGTGTCATGTGAGGACGTACCAGTAATAGCTCGTCGGATCTCCCGTGCCGCCTCCTCCCGCATCTCAATCGAGGCCTGTTCACTGTACCACGCCGCATGAGGGGTGCAGATAAGGTTGGGGGCGTCTTTAAGGGGTCCTTGACTAAAACTGACACACACATGAGAGTCACACAAAAGACGATCTGCTGCAAAGAGACATGTTTCTGACAACTGCATTGCTATTTGGTTTGTTTAAATGTGTTTTAAATGTTCACATGCTGGTCATGTTCTCACAAAATTAAATTAACAATTCATTTTCTGGTTTCTATGACTTTTACTTACATTTAAAATCCCCAAAAAACATTTCTTATGATACTTCATTTATTGTGAAAATGCATTATGATCATTTAATTTAGCAAGCCCTAAACACACCATAAGAATTATTAGAAATGTTATGTGAACACTTTAGCTTAAGTACCAAATCTCACTATTAATTAGTGGCTTATTACCTGCCTATTATTACAGGGTTTCTGTAGATATCATAATGTCAAATTTAAGACTTTTTAAGACCATTAAGTATTAAATTTAAGACCTATATCACAATATCAAAAACACGCATACACATAAAGAGAAAATGCAAAGTCACAAAATTAGTGCACAGCAAAAATTCCAGTGTTAAATATACAGTGTGATTTTTTTGGTGTTGTTCAGTGTTAAAACCAGAGTACATTTTAATCCACGAGTGTGAAAGAGTGTATATTTAAGAGTTTTTTTTTCAGTGTTAAACCCAATATGCAGTGTGTTTCCCACTAGTGATGGAAAGTCCAGTTTTTTTTTTACTCAAACCGGTTCTTTCAGACAAACAGTGATCAAACCAGTCTGTTTTACTTAAACTTTACTTAAATGTATTGAAATTATTTCTGAAAAGATTAATGACCATTTAATAAATTAAAACTATTTTCAACATATTTGATCATTGTTATCTGTCACACACACCAGTTGATAATATAAGAAAAAAAAGGTAATATATTAACACTTTGAAGGGTAACACACACTCCAGTTCGATGTAAGAATAAACTCTTCCTGTGTTAAAATGAACTCTGAGAGTAATGTACAAATTTCACACTTTAGAAAGTGTTATTTTAACTCCAAAACGGAGGGAGTCATATGTACACCCAAGGAGTGTTACGTTAAACTCAAACTGAGTTAAATGAATAGTTACACAGTAACAAAGGCACCTTAAAAAAAATTGTAACCCAAAATATGTCTAATTGGGTAACATCAGTTAATGCATCAATGAACATGAAATAAAAATGAGCAATGTTTTTGTTTTTTTGTAGATCTAATATCTACAATTTTTAGTCTACAGTTAATGTTAATGTTACCTAATAAAAATTTTCACAAATCATTAACTTAAATTAAAGTCAGTGTGAAATATAAATTTACAATGTTTAGGTGAACAATTAATCCATGCAAAATGTTTGTTTTTGTAACCTTCAATCTAAGTCTGGTTTCAGCAACAACATTCTTAACCACGCCCCTCTTAACATTAGTTTGCTATAAGAGAACGATGCAAAAAATAGAAAAGCCCCTGCTCAATATTCCATTTCAGTTGGAAGTACACCAACACACTGAAATAAAAGTCTGTAACGGTGGCAAATGCACAAACCACAGATAATTAATATTTTTACTGTTTTTTCGGCCACCAGATGAAATAAAACCGTCAATCATTCAAAATTAGCTTTAGAAAAACCCAGATAACTCATAAGTAGGGCCAGACAGAATCTGCGGACGTTTTTTGCTATTTCTGCGGAGAATTTTGGTAAAAATCTGCGGATTTCTGCGGAATTATTTTGGGTGTATCATAACTAAAACCTTAATATGTGAAATAAAAAATAATATCTTTTTAACTTTTAATTAATGTTTAAAATGCAAATCCAATTAGATTCACTTTATTTGGTAAACAAAGCAATTCTCTCATATAATATATCTACTAAAACACAGAAAATATTACTTTACAAACTGCATTGTACATAAATCAGATGAACATTTTCAAATTAGTCAATATTATTACTGTAATTAATTCAAAGTAATTTAAAGTAAGTAAGTCTCAAGTAAACAAACAGAATTAATGATGGGCTAAAAATCTGCGGAAATCTGCGAAATTCTGCGGAAAATCTGCGGAATTCCGCACACGTAGATTCCGTGTGGGCCTATCGGCCACCGATTACAGTTATAATGAAACACTTTTTGATACACAACAGAAAACAAAAAATAAATCAACAAAATCACTTCAGTTTCAAAAACAATTATATTTTTTCTCAGCAGAAATATAACAATCAGTATAGAAAAACACAAAAGGACCACATATTCAGTTGTGAAAGTGAACTTTATTTCTTTGAATTAATTATTGAGTGTTTGATTTACCTTTATATTGCAGGAGAAATACGTTAATAAAGTTTTCCAAACTTTCACTTCTAACAAATCTTGTAACCAGACTTAAAGTTCACGTTTTCTTTCGTTTTTTATATAAAAATATCAATCAACAACAAAATCACAAACACTTAAAATAATGCTAATAAATTCCCACAAGTAATAAGCTCGTTGGGTGTATGCGTTGTGTGTGTCCTTTTGTGTAGGGGAGGAATCAGCTGTTTGAAGCTTGCATCGATTTGGCGGCCAAACACCTAACAATCAGCAAATTCTGTTTTACGCAAACTTTAACATGTTAATTTTATCTTAAAAACGTGTATTTAAATGATACATTAACATATATAAAGTTAAAGTCAGAATTATTGGCCCCCCTTTGATTTTTTTTTTTTTTTTTATATTTCCCAAATAATGTTTAACAGAACAAGGAAATTTTCACAGTATGTCTGATAATATTTTTTCTTCTGCAGAAAGTCTTATTTGTTTTATTTCGACTAAAGAGAATAAAAGCAGTTTTCAATTTTTTAAAAACCATTTTAAGGTCAATGATTAGCCCCTTTAAGCTATTTTTTTTTAGATAGTCTACAGAACAAACCATCGTTACACAATAACTTGCCTAATTACCCTAACCTGCCTAGTTACTTACTTAACCTAGTTAAGCCTTTAAATGTCAATTAATGTTTAAATGTTAACAATAAGTGAGTAAATAATGCACATTTATACAATTCATTTATTTTGTATTGCCATACACCCAAAGCGTCCATTAGTTAATGTAGCTAAGGAACAATCAATTAAAAGTGTATTTAAAGTATTTATTAATCATTGTTAATGTTAATTAAGGAAAATAAATTGTTTATTGTTAGTTCATGTTAACTCACAGTCCACTAACTAATGTTAACGAGCACAACTTTGGATGTTAATAATGCATTAGTAAATGTTGAACTAGAACTGGGCTGATAAACGATATTATACCGAATCGCGATAAATTTGGACATTTTTACTCTATATTGATCAAAGAGCCAATCACACAGCAGAAATGTGCAACAATGGGAATCTAAAAGTGTGTTGATATTAGAGGTGTACCAAAAATGTATCGGCTGAAAATGTTATGCCATTTAGTGGCCCTTTCATTTTTGTGGCTTCAGTCATTGTTGAGTTTCTCTTTTAAATCTAGAAGTATTAACAACTTATATCGAAATATATATCGTTATTGTTCAATATGGAAAATATTTATTGTGATTGCATTTTTGCCATATCACCCGGCCCTATGTTAAAATATGATTTATAAATGCTTTAAGATGGTCCATACTTAGTTTATGCTAGTAAATAAATTAACTTACATTATTAATAGTCCTTTATGTTGAAGTGTTACCATAAAACCTTACTGTAAATGAACTGTACTATAAAAACGATAAAAGAATACAAGTAACACTGCTTTCAGATTTGGCATTTAAGCAATTTGACCCAATTTGACCTTGGTTTAATTTGACCTATTAAACCAAATTGATCCATTTACCAAAATCTCAGTCTTGTTGTCAAATACACCTTAATTGTATGTTACAAATATTGTCATCACTCCTTAATGTATAAATACAAAAGGCCACTACTACTGACGACGTATAAATTCCAGCGTTTCACATTCCTGTTCGTTCCCTCAGAAACTTCTTTTGGAAAGCAGCTCACATACTTTAGATCTCTAATAACGCATTCTCAGCAAACACGCCAATGTTTTGTCTGTGCAGCTTGAAGCCAAATAACACATTGCGATAAAGACCTTCACAGGCAAGGGGTGGAATAAAAATGAGTTTTGGAGCAAGCGATCGAACAAATGTCAGAGGAAATGTGATATGTTAACATGACATGTTGTTATTCACCTGAAGGGCTCTGTCTCGTGGACGTCCAGTGCTGCTCCTCGTATTCTGCCCTCTTTCAGAGCCTGAGCCAGAGCTTTCTCATCCACAAGACCACCACGCGCAGTGTTCACTAGGAAGGCGCCTTGACGCATCTAGAGTCGGTGAAAAATAATGAGCATAAACATACGAGGCGGTGATAATAAAGCAGTAAGCACCAAGAAACCGTGGTTTACAGTGAATTTATCACAGCTAAGTTGTTAGGCATGACATGGAGCCTGAAAGCATTTACTGTGTTATGAAATATGTCAGAATGCAGTTAGAATTTATGTTGTGAAAGCAAAAAAAATAAATCCTTCAATAGTGTTTTAAAGGATTTGACGTAGATAAGCAAGCAAGATTATCATTTTTCCAATTGTCACAAAACTGAGCACAGATATTGATATTGACTTTATGCAGCAGTTTAGCAAACAAGAGATTAACTCATTCTCGTTTATTCCTATGGACATTTTGTTTTTGATAATTACGGTATTACTGCAAACAGCATACATTCTGGCAAAATAGGTGCTTTATTATTCATGTTATTCTACACTAATTTCTATTTTACACTAAATAGCAAAAGTACCTTCAGGATCAAAAATAAAAATTAAAAGTGCAATATTTGGTCACACTTTACAATAAGGTTCATTAGTTAATGTTAATTAATGCATTTACTAACATGAACAAACAATGAACAATACATTTACTACAGTATTTGTTCATGTTACTTGACTTTAGTTAATGAAAATACAGTTGCTCATTGTTAGTTCATGTTTACTCACGATGCATTAACTAATGTTAACAAGCATGGACTTGAATGTTAATAATGCATTAGTAAATGTTCAATTATGATTAATAAATGCTGTACAAGTGTTGTTCATGATTAGTTCATGTTAGTAAATGCATTAACTAATGAACCTTATTGTAAAGTGTTACCCAATATTTTAATCCCAGTGCAAAAAAAGTCATACAGTATACAGTGCATCCGAAAAGTATTCATTCACATTTTTTATGTTACAGCCTTATTCCAAAATGGATTCAATTCATTTATTTCCTCAAAGTTCTACACAAAATACCCCATAATGACAATGTGAAAAAAGATTTTTTGAAATTGTTGCAAATTTATTAGAAATAAAAAAACTGAAAAATCACACTACTCCTCACGTAGTGGTTTGTTAGGACACACGGTTACAATGTAACCTGCTCATCTAATGTTTAAGTTTGTAATATTTATATTATTTGCTAATTAATAACCTCATATGGAACTCTGAATCTTTGTCTCATTTTGGAGTCTGCTACTGTCCACCGGAGGTCGAATTTCGGTCATGAACGCATACTTTGCGAGCCTTTCTAAACGAATGAATGAATGAAATACACGGTTTTCCAACAAGGCAACACAGGATGCTGAAATATTATTGGCTAAGGTGGCATTGGGCAGGTAAAAAGAACCAAAACAAAGGCAGACGTTCCGGCAAGTAACAGACATTTTCAAAGCAGAATATCTGACTTCAGCATTGCTTTTCAGATAAACAAGTATGTTCACTTAGCATGTTTCTTAATGTCTGCAAACATATTATGTATTTTTATGCTTCAGAAGAGTCAAAAACTTACACACAGCACCTTTAAGTCAACAGATTTGAACAAATAATTTAAATAACTGACACTGTGAAGGATTTATTAAGACAGGGACTTTCTGCAACCTACTGGCAGTTTTATTGTCATGATATTTTTTAATGACAACCCTAACCAGTCAAGGAAGCAACATAAAACACACCGCAAAAGCAAAAAATATATATAATTATTGTCATTTCAAAACCCCCAATTATATTTTTTGTCAATTTTGCAAATCCCTGGTTGCAGCAGTGAATGTGTGACTGTCTGTAGGCAGGACCTGTTTGATGGTGAAGTCATTGATCAGATGGTGGTTGTGCTCATTCAGACTGCAGTGTAAAGTGACGCAGTCGCTGTGGAAGAGCAGGTCCTGTAGGGTGTTGACTCTCTGCAGCCCCAGGGCTCGCTCCATCCCGTCAGACAGGTACGGGTCATAGAAGATCACACTGAAGCCGAACGCTTTTGCCCTCAGCGCCACCGCCTGTCCAACACGCCCTGAAGGGTACACACAGCATATCACTTTAACCTTGCCTTTAGGTGTTGTTGTATTACATGAGTTCAGTGCAATGTCTGTCACTGACAAGGCATGGTAAAATGACAACTCTTGTCTACAACAAAACAGGTTTCATTAAAATGGTGTGGTTTTTGTGTTAAAGGGATAGTTCACCCAAAAAAATTTAATTTACTCTTTATGTAATCCACCTGAAGTGGTCCTAAACCTTTATGAGTTTCTTTCTATTGTTAAACACAAAATAAGTTGGGGTTTTTTTTAGGAACAACTATGGAAGGTAATGGCTACTGATTTTTTTTTTTAGCATTTTTCTAAATATTTTCTTTTGTTTTCAACAGAAGAAAACAAAACTCAAAGAGGTTTGTGAAACTATCCTTGGGAACTTCCAGTGAAGTCTTTTGAAATGTGCATTTTTTTTCGATGTTTGACACAATCTCAATTGAAGCACGAAGAAAATTGGGACATAGAGTAGCCCCTTTCCCTTTTATAAAACAGCCAGCATTTTTTTCTATCATAGCTCTGACTGTGATGGTACAAGACTTGAAAAGAAACTGAAGTATAAAGTGACGTAAAAAAAAAAAAAACTTTGATCCATTTATTCACAAACAGCAAGTTTTGGATGTTTATATCAGGTTTATATCTTCTAAAAGTCAATTTTGTCACTGTTTTTAGAGCACACTAGCTTATAGCTATCCTTAAAATAAACATACAGTACTGATACTTTCATCTACCTAACGTTTTTAAATTTCACAATACCTTTAAGTTGTCGACATTCAATTTTATAATGGAACTTTTCTATGTAATGTGATTTTTGCATCATTACTTCACTCCTCAGTGTCATACGATCCATCAGAAAAGCATTCTGATGTGCTCATTTGAGTCAAGATATTTTATCAGTATTATCAATGCTGAAAACAGTTATACTGGTAATCTGTTTTCTGGAAACCAAGTTGCGGTTATTTTATAAAATATTTTTTTCACAATTCTTTTAAAATCAGTAACATGATTTATTTTTAACAATGCTATATTTTTAACATTATAAAATGTCTTTATTGCCACGTTTGAACAATGTAATGTAACAATGAAATGTTTTCTTGCAGAATAAAAGTATTCATTTATTTTAAAAGAAATCATATTTATCCTAAACTTACAGAATATTTTAAATAAAGAAAAGTTATTAATAAAGAAAAATATTAAAGAGGCGACGCAGTGGCGCAGTAGGTAGCACTGTCGCCTCACAGCAAGAAGGTCGCTGGTTCGAGCCTCAGTTGGGTCAGTTGGCGTTTCTGTGTGGAGTTTGCATGTTCTGCCTGTGCTGGCGTGGGTTTCCTCCGGGTGCTCCGGTTTCCCCCACAGTCCAAAGACATGCGGTACAGGTGAACTGGGTAGGCTAAATTGCCTGTAGTGTATGAGTGTGAATGAGTGTGTATGGATGTTTCCCAAAAATGGGTTGCAGCCGGAAGGGCATCCGCTGCGTAAAACATGTGCTGGATAAGTTGGCAGTTCATTCCGCTGTGGCAACCCCAGATTAATAAAGGGACTAAGCCGAAAAAAGAAAATGAATAAATGAATGAAATATTAAAGAAAATTAACACTGCATAAAAAATATTACAGATTGATCATAAAAAAGACAATCCTTATTATTAAACACTGAAATCTATGGATGGATGAGTGAGCTTGTCTACTTTTGTGATTGGTAGGGGACATGTGAGAAAGAGCAGCAAAACAACTTATTCATACAGTACTTCTGTGCATTGCACCAAAACACTCAATCTAAATCAGAGTTGTCACCATATCCTATACATTCACTTGCTTTCCTGCTGGCTGCGTAAAATTGGTTTGTTCATTCAATAGTACTTGTGTCACACTGAGCTTTCCTGCAAACGTTGAGCAGGAAAAAAAAAAAAAAAGAGTTAAAGGTGTTGATGAAATGCAAACAAATTCGGAACAATATACACTTAATAGCAAGTGAAAACGATAGTGCATCACTGTTCGATTATGTTATTTTTATAAATAGTTATGCGCCACAATTAGAATTTTTCATGGTTTTTTTGTTTTGTTTGCAGCAATCTATTTACATTTACAGACACTAAAATTCCACAAATAAATACAAATTACTACTGTAATATATATATATATATATATATATATATATATATATATATATATATATATATATATATATATATATATATATTGTGGCGGGCCGCCCAATGAACATTCAGCGTCATCCTGGGAAAGAGCACACCAGCCAGCTGGACCCAATCACGCCGATCACCTGCACCTGGAACTCGTTAGCCACAACCAGATATAAACACCACAAGAGTACCAGTCGAGGAGAAGCCTCTCCGCTAACCAGACCTCTAACGAGTTCTCTCTCTTTCTCATACAGAAAGCACGGAGTGATCGAATTGGGCGATCGGCGTTTTCACAGCAGCACGGACCAACAGGACAAACAACTCACCCACAACCCACCTACGGACTCACCTAAAGCACGGACACACGGGGAACCAAGGGAAGCACGCTGAAGACACTTGCACCTTTCTCACCTTCACTGTAAATAAAAGCCCTTCGGGGGTGTGTTCACTACAACCTGTGTTTGCCTTTTCACTCCACCCTGCTACAATATATATATATATATATATATATATATATATATATATATATTACATCACCAAAAAAGATTGAGGTCATGTCCATGTGCGATAAATAGATATTATGATTATTGTGACAGGTGTATATATAGTCATGGTTTCCGCTACATTCGCCACAGGTAGTTGGTAGATCTGTGTAAAAGGCCTAACAGAGTCTGCCGCCACAGCTGGAAAAAATCCTAGAGAAAACACTGTAGTATTGGATGAACACAATATGTAGCCTATTCCTCTTTCTCTTTCGGACTCGGTATGCAAGGTTTGTGTTAGGGCTGTGCAATTAATCAAAATTCAGTTTCGATTTCAATTTTGGCCTCTAACGATTATGAAAAAACATTAATCGAGATAAAACGATTATTACATCATATACCGCCCCCATTCCAGTTGTGCACATTTGTTGCTTTGCAAAGCTCAGTTTTACGTGACTATTACTAAAAGCATGTACTGTAATGTACCTTTTGCAGCAGGGGATGCGCATCATTCACTAATGTACATTCGAATCATTCATGTTTTTAAAAGCACGAAAAAGATCGCATGCTGTTGTGTGTATGCGCTCAGCCTCAGAAACGAGCAGAGCACACACATCTAAAGTCATCTTAATGTGAGCGCTTTAATGGTCAAACACATGCAAATATGTGTCAAAACGCGGTGTTTAGTGATTATTCATATTAACCCTCATTTATGTAATAAACAAACCAGTTGAGAATCAAAAGACATGTGAAAGTGCAACCATAAATCAGAACCGTGCTGCTCTTAAAGTGACAGCGCACAATATTCCTGCTGCCGACTGTTTTTATCATTAATCAAACAACAAAAGGACAAAATCACTCACTGCTCTTGACTGAAGGACTTTTGTAGCTATAATTAAAGTTTTTTTTCTTACAGTGAAGATGCTTAAAGCACAGTTTGTTTCATATTTTTATTCTATTGTATTTATTTCCCTTTCCGTATTTACAGGAAGGAAAATAACTGTGTATATTTACAGTTAAAGTCAGAATTATTAGCCCTCCTGAATTATTAGCGACCCTTTTTCCCCCAATTTCTGTTTAACGGAAAGAAGATTTTTTTTAACCCATTTCTAAACATAATAGATTTAATAACTCATTTCTAATAACTGATTTATTTTATCTTTGCCATGATGACAGTACAATTTAAAGCCGGGGTCTCAAACTCCCAGCCCGTGAGCCATTTACGGCCCGCCCTCCTCCTCGCTCCGGCCTGCAGCTGACGTCAAAAATATAACGAGATTTGGTCCACCAAAACATATGTTTCATTATTGTGCTGTGGCGTAAATACATTTACACAGCACATTTTTAAATATGGATTGTTTTCAATACATCTCAATACAGCATCATTTTCCTTAAATGCTCTAGACCATGGGTCTCTAACTCGCAGCCCGCGGGCCATTTACGGCCCCCTCTCCTCCTCCCTCCGGCCCGCAACTGACGTCAAAAATATAACGAGACATATGTTTTTGAACCCCTCTTATTAGCTATGTTTCCATCCACCTATTTTTATGCGCATTTTCGATTTCCGCATAAAAAAAACGTTGATGGTATTGCCATGATGCGCATAAATTTGGAAAATGCACATAAAAAACATTTGCGCATAACTGAGTAGGATAAACTTTTTATTCGATAAGAAAAGATGCACATAAACTACGATGAAAACACTTTGAACAAAACAAATTCCAATATGCGCATTAAAAAAAGATCATGTGATGATGAAAATGTGTGCGAATAGATAAGCCAGCAGGCTGAGCACATTATAAACCATCTGAAATGTTGTTTTGGTCATTCTAAAACGCCTTACCGTTTCAGTATTAGTGTTATTATATTATTAATGACCTCCAGAATCAAGAGTGTCTGTGCTCCACGTCTGACACCTCCAAACGCCACTTCACATTCACTGCGTGTCAGGATTGCCTTCTGAGGCGCAAGTCATTTATTAAATGAAGAAAATATTGACGCAGCTTTTCCTACTGCAGCAAATTCAGTTTTTACTGTTGATATTTGGCTCCAGTTAATCAGGAAGTGATTGTTGGTTGGAAACCCTGCTTTATTCGCACGTCTTTTATGCAATAATCCAGTTTTGAGCACAAAGTTCATTCGCATTTTTGGATGGAAACATAGCTTTAAACGATGAAATAAATGTGCATAAGTGCTCTATTTTTACTAAAACTATTTTTGCAAATATTCAAGGGTCATTTGATTATTATCAGTTTTATACCACCTGTATTTTGTTTAACAAACACTTTTTCATTACTTATACCTTACTGATGGTGTAACAAATATGCTAATTTTGCTTGTTCAATTCAAATGGTCTCATTTAATAGATTTTCCTCATATGCATATTGAGATTTCTATGAAAACTATGTACATTTTACTGCTAGTTGAATTGAACTTATTAAAGTAAATGAGAATATATACTTACTTTTCCCCTCTTTGTTGCAGTTTTACAAAAAAGAAAGATACTGAAAAGAACAATTGCCAGTAAAGTCAGTAAAGTTACCCAAATTGTTTCTGCTGTTCTTACGCTAACTGTTAAACTTTTGGTAATGCAACAATTGGTAGCGACAAAATAATAATATTTATTATTATCATTATTATGACTGTTTAAATGTCAAAATGCTAATTTAAACAGCCACAGATATATTTCAGCAGTTGTGTGAAGCAAAAAACGTGCTGATTTGCATTATCACTGGGAACAGGTAATGCTTGAAATATAAACATCAGGTCTGTTGTCCTAAGATACATCAATTATGTCACTTTTTTCTTGTGTTTGAATGTTAAAACGGCTCTCCTATGAATTGTCAGTTAAACAAATGGCCCCCCGCCAATTTGAGTTTGAGACCCCTGATTTAAAGGCTTAATTAGGTTAATTAGACAAGTATAACAGTAGTTTCTTCTGCAAACAATCAAATATATAAAAAGATATATTGCTTTATGCCGAGTTCAGACTGCATGATTTTAGCCCCAATTTTGACTCGCCAACAGGTTTTGAGAAATCGCCGACAAATGCCTGAAATCACAGGCAAATCAGTGCTCGTTGCACGCGAGTGACAATCACACAGTATGAACTATTAAAGACGTGATTTGAAAGAATCGCAGATGAGTCGTCGATACCCGTGAGATATTTGGCATGCTAACTATCTGGAGCTGTCGGCGATTCAAATCATGCCGTGTAAAATGAGTTTTGACTGAAAATAACATCCCTGATCACCTACAGCCAATGAGAGAGCAGCATCCACTAGCGTGGGTACCTGCAGGCCAGCTGGATTTGGTGGAGAAGTTAAAAGCGCTCATTTTCAGTTTATTTTGTACCCAAGAAATGGAGGAAAAACTAGCAGAAATTTGGCTTTGAAATTCATGCAGTCTGAACTCGGCATAAGGGGGCTAATAATATTGATCTTAAAATATTTTTTTAAATATTTAAACTTGCTTTTATTCTAGCCAAAATAAAACAAATAAGACTTTCTCCAGAAAAAAAAATATTATAGGAAATACTGCAAAAACATTCCTTGCTTTGTTAAACATCATTTGGGAAATTTATTTAAAAAAAAGAATTCACAGGAGGGTGAATAATTTTGGCTTCAGCTGTATATCGTTTTTGCATAATCGTGATTACTATTATGACCAAAATAATCATGATTATGATTTTCCCATAATCAAGCAGCCCTAGTTTGTGTATATGAATAGGAAAATTTCTGACTTCAGTGTGCAAAGACCTTAAGAGGTTGGTTCTGGCCAAGAATACACAGAAAAGTGGATCAGACTTCATTCTGAGAGTCAAAATGTAGGTATGTGAGACAACGCACCCAGTCCGATGATCCCCAGTGTCTCTCCTCTGATTCGGGCTGCTCCAGACGCGACCTCCCGAATCTGTTCCACACTCTGGACTCGCGTGCCTTCCCGGAGAGCCTGGTGCAGCCAGGTGGTGCGTCGGTAGAGATTTAGGATGTGACACATGGTGGAGTCTGCAGTCTCCTCTACTGATGCTGCTGGCATGTTGCAGACGGCTATACCTGCAGATGTGGAGAGGTTACGCTCCTAATACAGAAAATAAACACACTGCTGTGGAGCATGTGAGATGTAATGGCAAAGCATTACCTAAGTCTCCAGCAGACTTTATGTCGATATTATCAAAGCCGCTCCCAATGCGGACAATTATACGAAGTGCTTTGAACTTTTCCAGGTCCTCCCTCATCAGGGTGATGGTGTGGTACATAAGAGCACCCACTGCTTCATTTAATACCTGAGAGAGGAGACAGAAACTACAGTCAGTCTATGCAAAAAAGATAAAAATGTATAATAACTCCCAATATTTAATATATCTTAAGATCAATACTTTATTTTAAATATTTCTAATTGCATACAATGTTGAACAGCATTGCAACTTTAACAATTTTCAGAAGATTAAGCTATACAAAGACATTAATTTCAGACTCTAGAGTTTCTTCTACACATACATGTTCTACACACGCACACAGATACATACTTATATATTCATTCTTTTAATGTTGGCCATAAAATATGTTCACTTTTTATTTTATTTTATTATTTTTTTATTTTATTTTATATTTTTCATTTTATTTTATATTTTTTCTTTTATTTTATATATTTTTTAAATTTAATTTAATTATTTTTTTTTATATTTTTTATTTTATATTTCATATACTTTATTCATTTTATTTATTTAATTTTATTTATTTATTTATTATGTTTAATATTTTATTTTATTTTATTTTTTATTATATTTTTTATTTAATATTTTATTTTAATATTTTTTTTCTTTTATATTTTTCCTTTTCTTTTCTTTTCTTTTCTTTTATTTTATGTGACTGCGTCTGTAACAACATGCAAGAAGCTATAAACCTGTCGGGCTTATACTGCAAAAAACAACCCTCTGGATGTGCTTTATGCTGCTTATTACATCGCTACATGCTACAAATGTAAAAATACACAAAACATTGGATCTCATACATGTTTTTGTGTTTATACAAACATTTTAACTTCTCAGCATGATGTCTAGATTTTGAGGATCTTTTGGTCTACTTCACTTTGTTAGGAGGTTATATTTAAGTGATTTCTTGATTGCGAACAGGTGTGGCAGCATTCAGGACTGGGTGTGGCTAGAGAAATTGAACTCAGGTGTGATAAACCAGAGTTTAGTTACGTTTTAAGAGGGAGCAAACATACTTTCACACAGGGCTATCTAGTTTTGTATCTTGTTTCCCTTTGTAATTAAAACCTTCATTTCAAAACTGCATTATGTGCTTACTTGTTTATCTTTGACTAATATTTAAATTTGTTTGATGATCTGAAACATTAAAATGTGACGAACATGCAAAAAAATAAGAAATCAGTAAGGGGGCAAACACTTTTTCAAACCACTGTACAGTACATGGATGTGAATGTATTCACTGACGGTCAAGATGATTCGAAGTACTGGCATGAGTCTATGTTATTAGTTTCAGAGGTTGTTATCTGGGAATAACATACCTTGGAATGTTGTGAAAGACTAATCAGAATCAAGTATTATATTATATTATATTATATTATATTATATTATATTATATTATATTATATTATATTATATTATATTATATTATATTATATTATATTATATTATATTATATTATATTATATTATATTGTTGTTTTTGAACTTGGTGTTAAAATAATATTTAAACATTTAAACATAATATAATATAATATAATATAATATAATATAATATAATATAATATAATATAATATAATATAATATAATATAATATAATATAATATAATATAATATAATATAATATAATATAATATAATACAGTCTTCATTTAAATCAAAATAAATTCATGAAATCATGAATGTGGCAATACGTTTCATTGTCATAACATAATAATGCACCATTTTAAATCTGATGAGAAAATCCTGAGATTAACTCTTAATTGGAAACTATTACAACAATCACTACACGCCTCCAAGATGTTTCACTGTTAATATGACTCAACATGATGCCACAAGTTTTCACTCTGAATACAAACTTCACTCTACAACTTCACTAATGACACTTCATGTTGATTAATCAGTTTACTTGAATACGCTTGACATAATCTAATAAACCATTAAATTGGGGAGAAACGCACAACATAAGTAGATTTACTACATCATAACTCTGGCTGTTGATGAAAAACATAATTTGCTTTGACACAGATCAAGAAAAATCATAGCATTAAGCAATCAGTGTTGGTTTATAAGCTACAACGCAATGAGATTTTAACAGACATTTTTTACAGATTTAGTAGACAGTTTTCTTGTCACTTCATCATCTGCTAATAATTCCTCTCCCAGAGAGACAATTGATTTTACATCTTGAGGAGACTGAATCATCAGTGAACTAGCTAGAACTGAACAAAAAACAATAAAAACCATCATAGAAGTTCAAATGGTTTCCACTACAAGTTAAAATGACATACCATCAAACTCTAGGACTCAAAACCAGACAGTTTATTGATATACTGTATAATGTGTTTTGGGACATATTCCATCAGAATGTATTGGTTTTAACAAGCCACCAATAAAAGGCAAAAAAAAAAAAAATACCAGTGGAGTGGGGACTGATCATTACAGTTTCCATTAAATCCAATACAATTTCCAGTATAATTTTGTTTTGAGTGAAAAATACATACATACATAATATAGCAGACATAGTAAGAGATCAAAAAAATAAATAATAATAATAATAATAATAATACAGTATAAATAAAATAAATGATAATTAATTAATTAAATTAAATTAAATTAAATTAAATTTAAAATAAAATAAAATATTTATTTTATTAATATAATTATATAATATAATTAATATATTGAGTTAAAGACTAAAATCGATTCAATCTATGGGCAATTTAGAAGCGAGTGAAAAGATGTTTTTAAGGGGTTGCCATTTAAATAAAAGAGCCACACCACCAAACCAAGAGCATTTTATCCTTTGTTACCTTCAAAAAAATACTTAGTATCCTCAAGCCACTGTGGAATACCTGATTTATCCAAAGAAATAAAATCCATCGTCTAGCCAATAAAGAAGTGAAATCAAGTGCAGATTTTGAGGATCTTTTGGTCTACTTCACTTTGTCAGGAGGTAATATTTAAGTGATTTCTTGATTGCGAACAGGTGATTCAGGCGATTCAGGCCTGGGTGTGGCTACAGAAATTGAGCTTTGGACCAGAAAGTTACGTTTTAACAGGGGGCAAACACTTTTTCACACAGGGCTATGTAGTTTTGTAATTTGTTTTCCCTTAGTTATTAAAACTGTTTAGGTGAGTCTAAACCTTGGGAAAGCAAAAAACTGCAGTGGTGGAGCAGATCTCCATTTTGGGTTTTGAATATTTTGGACATAATCGATTTCTGTTATAATCATTAAAACCCACTACAAATTTCATTGATAGAACTTTGATGATGTTTCTATTGTCGGTTTGTTTATGTTGATTTGACGCAATATAGAAATATAAATGACTTGAGATTAAACAGTATCTCTCCATTCAACAGCGGTCGATTAAATAAGTGCAATAAGAAGGCTCTTTGTAGGTTTGTGGGAAGGGGCAGAAAGGCAGTGCCATCTGTCTGTGCAGGCCTGGGGAGTGTTCTTTGAGAATCAACCTGGCAACCGCCCAAAACCACACAAAACATGCCAAAAGCGATCGGCAGATCAGCAGAAAAAAAACGCACAGGCCATAGTAAACATCTGAATGAGCAAAAACGCCTTCAGAAGGAGTAAATATTTATATGACATGGAATTAAGTGATTTGTGTTGAGAGAGAATGAGTTATGGTCTTTTCTGGCTGGTCTTTCGCATGAAGCCAGTTGAATGAATGGAGCAAATGGGTTTAATTTAGGTTCATGGGTAGTTTGAAAGTGAAAACAGTCTGACAGCAGTAAATCAGGTTTCATTGTTCATTTTTTCCCCCATTTCATTTCAGTGGGTCATTTTGCTCTATGTGTACAGACACAATGGTTCCCTTGATCTTGTTCCAGTCCACAAACACTTGTATAGGTCATTGGTGCTCATTTTTTTGCCAGAATTCACCTTTTCATTTAAAAAGCAATTAATAGCAGAGAATATTTCTGAAATATTTCTGTCTATGCATTTAACAGAAAAAACTTAAATAAACTTAACCATGTTTTATAAAAAAATAAATATAGGTCAACAGTGTAAAATCTAAATGGGATTTATAACTGTAAAACCTCTTCAGGAGTAAGTACACCAAGAATCACTGGATGATAACATATAAAAAGATTTAAGGATCATAATGTAGCCCCATAATACTATTTAATTGTCATTTTAAATCTTTATACACTCTCAGAAATTAAGGTACGCGAGCTGTCACTGGGGTGGTACCTTTTCAAAAGGTACACATTTGTACTTGAAGGGTCCATATTGGTACCTCAAAAGTATATATTAGTACCTAAAAATTAAGAGGAACACTTTTGTACTTTTTAGGTACTAATATGTACCCTTGAGGTATTATTATGGAGCTTTTAGGTACAAATTTGTACCTTTCGAAAAGATACCACCGCAGTGACAGATCGTGTACCTTTATTTCTGAGAGTGTACTAGGGCTGCACAATACATTGTTTCAGCATTGATATCGCAATATGCACGTTCACAATGGTCACATCGCAAGATATTCAATGTTGAGTCTGAATTATAGCTGACCAGGAGCTACAGAATTGTATGTACTTACTGTGTTTATAGTATTTATGAAAAAAAATGAATGAAAAAAATCTTACTTAGAATATTTGTCTTGCTTCTAGTCCAAACATCTACATTTCAAAGCAAAAAAATTTTTTTACTTACCCCACTGGCAGATCATTTTTGCTTGTTTTAAATGAAAACTCCTAATTTTGATTAATTTGATTCATTTTAAAGTTGAATTTGAAAACAAAACAATATTTTTAACTTGATCTAAGAGTTTGTAGATATTTGTACAAGAAAAGAGACAAAGCAAAGTACTATTTTTTTTTTTTTTTCTATCGTGTTTATAAAATTTGTTAGGCTTCCAGAAAATCATCAAATAGTCCTATTCAAACTATCTTGGGAAACTATTCATATCGCAATATTTGTCGAAGAAAAATAAAATATTGCAATATCAGTTTTTTCCAATATGCATATTCCTGCTTTATATACTTAATTTACGTATCCTACTTTATACTAACCTTCAAACCTTTAGGTTTTACCAATCTGTGAAAGATATGTTTTTTTTAATCTAGGGGTGTGCAATATTGAACACTTCAATATACAAGAAACTAATATTGAGTAAAGATTCGATCCTTTCTCATGATAATGAACATGGACATTGTTGATATTGTGGGAACTTCAAAATACCATGAATAATTACTTACTCTTTAAACTTTTAGGGTGTTGTTTTAAGGAATATTCACATTGTATTTGCAGCAGTGTTCCTAATAGAGCCAAATGCTTCTAGATTAATTGGTTAGCTAAATAGTTCAAACATGAACAATTTCACATGTCAATCTGGCCTACTACAGTACATGCTGAAATATTGAGTAAAAATCATTTGACTATTTATTGCGCTGTTTTACATTAAAACTATGTAATAAGGCTAAGATGGTTAACATTTTATATTTTAACTAAACTCACAATGAAAACTACAAAAAAATGTATTAATCTTTTATTAATCTTAGGTGATGCTAATTTCTTAGTTAATGCCTAATAACACGTTAAAATCATTGTCGTGATCTGATAACTAGTCATAATTGATTTATTAAATGGAGTTAATAACTAATACAATTCTGTTGTATTTTTTTAAGTAATATTGAAATAGTAAAGGTCTAAATCTGGCTTTTCTTACTGCTGATTTTAATCCGCTAACTAACATTTAATAATGTGATTTCATTGTAAAGTTGAAACATTTGTTTACTCTGAACATGTATACACAATAAAGCAATGCACTAAGTATTGTTATTTTAACTGTTTTTGCAGCTTAGGTCAATATCTTGATAATACTGTTTATTGACAAAAGCTTCAACAATTAATTGCAACAAGAAAATTTGATACAGTCATAAGTCTAACTGTGCAAGTTAATTTTGAGACACAATATTGAAAACTGTTTTTCAACGAATATTTTGAGTCAATGACTCAGTGATCCATTCATTAAACCAGTCAAACAGTGGGGAAAATAAGTATTGAACACGTCATGTTTTTTTTTTTTAATTTACAATGACACTGAAGGTCACTGAAGAACTTTTGAGAGATTTCAGCTGCTGTCTGGGCTTTCCCTGCCTTTCTACACCTCCGCATAACTTCATTTGTAAACTAATTTGATTTGCTTTTCTTTGCATATATGGATTTCTTTGGTTGTTATCAACATCTGGGAAAAAATTTCAAGTCAACAGCACCTTTAGAAATATGTTTTCTAAGCAAAATGGTGACGTGTTCAATTTCCCCACTGTATGCTTAATTTCTAAACGAATCAGTTGTTTCAAACTAGAACCGGTTTGTTGCTTTATTTTCACATGAGTAAATTAAGGCAATAAGTCAATGGAACATTATTTTTATTTTATTTTTTACAGACGTTATCTAAAACAATAAAGCAGATATTACTGTCGCTTAATCTATTGAATGCATCCTTACAAAATAAAAGCATTCATTTCTTTAAAACTACTCAAACTTTTAACAATATTAATGAATGCTCTAATATAGTTGTCAATGTTTATTTATCTAATTAAAATGTCTAGTAGAGTGTAGCCAAATTAATGTACGGTGCCTTCTGTTATTGTGTCTGTCTCAGAGTTCATGCACGCATTGTCTGTCTGACACACAACATTGAAGTCAGATGCAGTTCATTCACTGCTGAGAAACAGGTCAAACATTATTCGTGGTGATGACTGACAAAGAGCAATGTGTTCTCTCACAATGAAACATCACAACAGTACACATCGGATTCCGCCCATCCAGTCTTAACAAATGCAAAAGAAAATGATTGATCGATAGCTGTGAGCAAGTGAGATAGAGAATGAAATAAATAAATCACACAAAGCGCAGCGGGGAGGATGGCTTCGAGATTTCATCACACTACCAGTGAATTCATCTAATGAATCATTCTACTCATTTCTGGCAAAAAAAAAAAAATGCTCACAGCCTCATAAATATTACCCCATTGTGCAAGCTACTTTTTTTTCGGCCTGGGAGATGAAGTGCTTTTTCCATGTAACAAAGCCAAAGAGGCTCCATCATGTAGAGCCAGAAGGATCTATGATGTATTGCAGATCCATACCGTAACATATATTACATGATATATTCATCTGTGTGAACCAGTGAAGAAAAAATACCACTTCATGTAGTTATAATAAATCTTATAACACTTGAACAGCATTCACAATGAATTGTACTTCTGCGATATGAAATATCCCTCAGTGAATTAGTGGAAATTAATAGCCAGAAATGTGTTTTATTAATTTGGATTTGATGGATTAAATGGTTTGATGTTATTTTTTTTCAACCCACACAACCTCAGTTGCAAGGTAATTATAGGTAACGAAAACGAACGAAAAAACGAAAACTAGAATTGAAAAAACATTTTCGTAAACTAAATAAACATAAAAACGAGAATTAAAAAAAAAAAACTAGAACTGAAACTGTATTGTGTACATACAAAACTAACTTCAACTAAAATTATAGCAAAAATGTCCTTGGTTTGCGTCTTGTAAATGTATTTAATGCATACTGTAAGCCTTTTAGAAGTAAATCTGTTTACTTCGCGCTGCCAGGTGTTTGACCCGTAACAGTTACGGCACCTGCCATTGGCCAGATCAAGCCGGTCTTCCTCTAGTCATCCTCTCTGTTGCTCCCGCAACAAAACAACGACTGGACATGACAGCAGCACGGTGACAACATTAACACGATCCGAGCAGACACTTAAAAGTATTAATTTAACCCATTTGTGCTCAGTAATGGGTTTTATTTCTATAATAGTAATCCTGATCGCAAATGAATCATTCTTTTTAAGATTATTTTATTACACAATATTTATTCTGATGATTTTGAATCTTGCACCTAACAAATATACTAATTTGCAAAAAAAAGCAAACAAAATTTTTTTAACTTACACTGAAACTAATAAAAACAATTTCAATTGCAATTTCAAAATATAAAAACTAATAAAAACTATTAAATCTGCCTCTAAAAACTAATCAAAACTAACTAAATTTGAAAACAAAAAGCCAAGACTAATGAAAAATCCAAAACTATTATAACCTTGCATAGTTGTACCAGCAAAGATGAAAAAAAAAGCAAAGATGAAAAAAAAATATTTAGCAGACTGAATTATCTTATCCAAAGTAATGTAAAACTAAAATAATTCAACATTAAAGCATTTCACACTTATAAATAGTAAACACTTGGTTATTCGAACCATATATGAATATGGACCCTTTTCACAAGACTGTTATGACGCATTTAACGGTCATCATAATCTTAAATCCTTAAAGTTCTTATTATTTTGATTTCTAAAAAAACGTATGAACATGTATATGTATTTTTGAATGTATTATATCATCTTTGCATCAAATTAGAAAAAAACGAATTATCGCTTATGCAAGGTGTTTTTTTAATGCAGCGTCTATGAGGCGGAACAGTAAATTTGACATTATTTTCTCCGCTGGCTGCCATCATCAGTCTCACACTAGTTTTCCCTTTTTCTGAAAGTCTCGATAACACCATCGTGGTATTTTTCTTTTATGATTTTGGCAAATAGGACTATAAAAAAAAATGTATTTGTTGTACTCCCCCATTCACTGCGCTCTAAGTTTACCCAACTATGAAGACTTCCGCTACTAAAAAACCCGAAAATGTGAAAAGTGTCTATTATGTAAATTGTGTGTTTGTAAACATTATTATTATTAATATTGTTATTGTTATTTTATCATTATTTTTCAATGTTTCAATTCGTTATCATTTTTTTATCTATTTATTTTATTTTAATTTTTTAATTATGTCATTTTAATGTGTGGATGTATATATATATATATATATATATATATATATATATATATATATATATATATATATATATATATATATATATATATATATATATATATATATATATATATATATATCTATCTATGTACATATGCTGTTTTGTAAGCTGCATTGTTATTGTGTGCCTAGTTGATGGTAGAAAACAATAAACATCAATAAAGATTGATAAATATATTTGGCGGGGAAAACAGTGGGTTATTGTAAACCCCAGATGAACAAAAACTTCATATTTTACACTGCTCACAATTAACCCAGAGTAAGCCATTAATTCTGGGTTTTCATGCACCTATGTTTTACATGCTGGTATATTCCAAAAATATGGGTTAACGTCTTAATTTGCAAATTTGAAGTGAGCATGTAAACTCTTTACATTTTGAAAAAATGAGATCTTGTTATTTTTCCCATTGTTGGGTTGCAGCTAGGACATCTGCTGTGTAAAACATATGTTGAATAAGTTGGCGGTTCATTCCGCTGTGGCAACACCTGATGAATAAAGAGACTAAGCGGAAGGAAAATGAATAAATGAGGCCTTATGAATTAATACATATTATCCACTAATTCATCAAAATCTATAAAAAGTTACTAAGCACTATAAGATCAAACTTAGTGTTTTGTATCCTCATATTTTAAATTCCCAACTGCTATCAAGATTTTCATGAATGAACTTTTTAGACTATAAAGGTAATAATTAAACCTACTACCTACTAAACCTCCTGCACTCCAACTGATGCATTTTCCATCAGCCCATGGCATTTTTCACTTCAAATGCTAAAGCAACCATTGACAATGGAAACACAACACAGAAGCAAAATGTGCTGCGTTTCCATGACTGTCCAAAGCTCATGAACATAAAAGCACATGACTAGCAGCACATTGTTTCACACTGCTCACTTCACACCACAATGTAGAGTTAAGGCTGTGTCCACCGAAGCGTTTTTTTTCTCAAGCTGAGTGTGTTTTCTGTTGTTGTCAAAGGTAGCGGCATGTTTTTTTTTTAAATCGCCTGCAGTGCAGCAAGAGCAGCGCAAGTTGAAAAACACAGCCCCCATCAGTGTCACTTTTGAGCTAGCAGTCCAATCACAGTGGAGTAGGGCCAGGACAATATCACGCAACTATCAACAAATAATCTGCTAGAGACTTTCAACTTGTAATGGTACAGAGGGGATACTCATAATCATAGTATGCAATAGGGCTGCACAATTCTGGCTAAAATGAGAATCACGATTTTTTTTTGCTTAAAATAAAGATCATGATTTTCTCACGATTCTGTAGATGTAACATGTTTATTTTCTCAAACATGGTAAAACAACAATAATAATATTCGGCCTTTGTGTATGTCTACTGTTGGTTAAAATTATAAATTTTGTATAGACTTGGAATGGTGGACTTGAACAGACTTGAAATATGTCCTGGTTCTTAATTCACAGTAAAGTGATGACATCAGAACGCAACTATTCATAATTATAAAGTTGAATTATTATGTTTGAGACATATGCTTGCAATCTTTCATTGACAACATTATTGGACAATTTTATTCACTGATAAAATGAGACATTTGTCATTATCAGATTCCCTTTTGCATTATATTCAACATTATAGGCTAGAGTAGTATATACTGACACTAAACATATATTTTCATGCACAACACTTTGTGTTCTCTATAAAAGAAAAAACATATCAAATGCGTGTCGTAGTTATAACTCTAAAATGTGATATGGTCATTTAAATGTGCGCGCAGGTTTCACGTTCAACTCCGAGTGCGGCTCACGGCTGCTGTCGCTGTGAGAAAAAAAAACACACACATGCAAATCTTACATCCCGCGTGGCTCTCAAACGATTGCTCTATGCAACAAACTGAACGTTATTTAAAACTTTATTACCTGTTAGTCACGGCCTATGGATATTCTGTTCAAAGTAGACATCATTTGCGGGCACGTACACGTCTTTTTGGTAATAAACGAACAGCTCGCGGTCAGCTCACATGTGATTTTGCGGCGGCGAATACGTCATTACATTAAGACAGAAATGACAATATTGGATGAATTATACCTTGTAAATACAATGAGACACTTTTAATGCCATTTAGGTACAGGTGTCCATTGTGCTGTGATGACTTGTGCGGCTGCCTTTGCTTCTCTCCTGACCTTGAAAAAATATTGGCTAAATCGTAGAAAAGCTGAATTAAGATCGTGCATAGGGTTGAATCGAGATCGTGATCTTTTTTCGATTAATCATGCAGCCCATGTATGCAATGGAAAAAAAAACAATTTGCTGCAAAAATGCTCACAGCTAAGTGTGCTTTAATAAAGTGTTTGCACTTCTGCAAAAACGCTTTGGTGGACATGCAGCCTAAGGGGCCGTTCACACCGAACATGCTTTTCTGTTTCAAAAACGCAAGGCGCACCACACTGCCTTTTTGTTGACAAGAAAAAAAGAAGCACGGTGCACTTTTTATGTCACTAGGCAATGACTGAATCAGCTGCGTATTGTGCGCGAGTGTTGCTGTTGATATTAATATAATTTTAAAATTTAATAACATTGTGATATTCAAGATTTGTGAGTCATACAGCACCGGATAACTCAAAACAGCAACCACAGCATCTTTAAAAGTCTCCGTAGTTGTCTTGACAACACAAACACTGCAGGGACCTCAACAGAAACCCCGCCTCTGCTTTCAATTGACTGGAGAATGAAACAGATGCGACTGACCTAACGAGTTTTTTCCACTCAGAGATAACTTTTTTTAACTGCGAGCGCACAGCACGCAACAGCAAAAGCGCGAGATGCAGCAGGCGGTTAAAATGCAAGGGGCTCCAGGCGCATAAGCAGCGCATAAAACGCTCACGGTCGTTAGTAAATCATTCAAAAAAGGTGCCTCTCGACGCAAAAAGCGTGTTCGGTGTGATCGGCCCCTAACAGTGCTAATCATGTTCCTAGTGCAGGGTTTCATACCCTCAGGAAGTAACGTTTATGCGTGAAACATTCCTTTAGACAGGTTAAAACTACATTTAGAATAGTAATGCACTACATCTCGGTGGCCATATCAGTATTGGTCAATAAACGTTGATCTTTAACGTAATTGTTATCAGGCTGGTAGGAAAGTAAATTATCAGCATATAAATGTTTACTTCTTCCAATTTTTTATTGTGTGCTGCTGGGCATGGGGGATTTGATTAGTGCCTTCTACATTATACATCAGCAGCACAGCAGATACACACTTAAGAAACTTCTTTCATACTAAAGGGACAAATAGATTTCAGCAAAGTGAGAGTTATTTATTGAGAAAAAAGAAAGAAAACCAAATTCAATTGGTAAATCCTTTTGGCAAAAGATCTAGATGTATCCAAGTAGTTTCCTTGATTTCAGTAAATGTTTTAAATTAAATCAGTATTTGTTTCTGGCTCAGTTAAAAAATCTGCCTATTTATCCCTTATTGGCTTCTAAATATAAATGATCAGATATCTAATTCACGCAAATGTCCTTATTTAGAATGAAGATAACCCAAGAATAAGACTGTGTCTACATTAATCGGGAAACATTTATAAACTGCATTTTTTGTCTAAAAAGAGTCGCCCAAACACGTCCACACTAACATTTTCAAATGCTTCCCAAAGTTGGTCATCCACACTGAAACCACAGAAAACGCTTTCATCCCTGTACTGTGCATGCTTCGAGATGTAAAACGCTTTCTTTGACCTTCATATCTGTCTGGTGATTACTTAACTTCCAGCTCTTTGATACGTTGTGGCAAAATGTCAAAGAAAAGCTCCACGTTTTTTAATGGGCCAACAGTGATACACTTGTTGCTGTGAGTAAAATAGAAGTATAAAGTTGCAATGCGAGCAACAATAGACAACAGTAATCCCAATACAACAGTTCTGAATAAAGATTCTATGTCCATCAAAGAAATAAGCATGTACAAACAAACATACATTTTTAGCAATGCGGCCAAAATGAAGAGCATCTGAAACAACTGCTCTGCAGTGTCATCCACCATTTTATCTAAATTCGTCACGACTAAAAATGCGAAAGCCTTTGTTTTCACAGTCCACGTAGCTACACAAAAAACAGCTATTTAAAATGTATCCACTTTATAGAGTATTTTCACAAAGATTGATTCAAAAAGACTGCAAAATCTGTCTCGGTATGGACAGAAGGCCAAAAACGGAATTAAAAATATGCAGTTTTTATTAGAAAACGCATTAGTGTACATTGAGAAAAACTTGAACAAAACTATTTGTAAACAAAACTGCATTTGTACATTTACCTTCTCGTGGATCTCCTGGGTGGACTGGGCATCGCAGAATGCCACGGTGGCTACGTCCTTCAAGATGGGCATCTCCACCGTACAGTCCCGTCCATCCAGCAGGGCCACCAGAGGACGAGGGTGCATGGGGCCATTCATTATGGGAGGCCTGATGCCTGCAGACAGAAATAAATCAAGTGTTACTCTTCATGATCTTGCGCTCAAGTATGTTTACAACTAATTCACACTGTACAGACGGATGTCAACCAATGCAGAGCAATCACCAGATTATAGTGTCACGTTTCAGCCACTTTAGACCGCAACAAACGCTAAACGAGCAAGTTCATTCCACTAAAACAAGCACGACAGATGTCAGCACGGTTAACACGCTGATCTGACAAGACTGCATGTAGAGTCTGTATGAATCTTTTGTAATGAAAAAAAGGAGACCCGCTACTACTTAGCTCGAGGCACAAACCACAAATATTGAACGCCATAATATAGTTATTATGAAAAGATCCTTAAAATAAAGTGACTCATAAGCACAGAAAAAGACATCGCTGTGTGTTAGCATCTGGTTGACTGATTCCTGCCTTTATTGCTCAATATTAAAAAGGTTTGTTCATGTTTTGGAGCAGCTGCTACAGAGAGAGAGAGCTGTTGTGGCTTTTATAAGGACACATCAAAAGAACTAATGCTGATATGCTCCCGATAACAAGACCTTTTTTTTACATAGAATTGTTCACAGGTATTAATTGATTGAATATTCATGATGCCATTGGGTGAAATATACTGCACTAATGAACAGTGTGTGAATCATATCAATTATTGGTCAGTGACATTTCATCAAAGCAAAGGGTTATACAATTACCATTCTGTGATACATAATAAAACACACACTTAATACTGCTTTACTTATAAGATAACTAATGACATCATGAGGAAATCCACACATGCTTGTGTAAATCAGCTCTAATGAAAAACATTGGACGTATAATCCTAATGTAACTGCAGCTGATGCAGAACAGATGAAGTGTAATAAATGAACAAACACCTGTTTCATTTTTCTGTCTTCACCTCAAACTGTGCTATTATAAGCTCTGCTCCACATAATATTTACTGATCTAAGACCACCAACATTTCCAATATATAAATATATACACAGGGTTTTTCCTCAGAATATATATAAATATATATTATTAATGTCATTATTATTTATATAAATATAAATGAAGAGTTCAGATGCAAAAACTTTTTTCTTTCTAAAATTAGCATTTTTCTCAGGCTCCTATGTCTTGATTCAGTAATTTCACTTTTATGGCAAATAATATGTTATTTTCATCACTTTTAACATGAAATAACTGAACATAAACATTAGAGGCTGAGAATGCTCATTGTAGAAGAAAATTCCAGACAGCACTTAGAGGTTTTTGCATCTGAACTCTTCAAATATATATATATATATAGTATTTGGTCCTCTCCTAATACATTTTTTTTTTATCTTAAACAATGATTACTGCTGCAAGATGGGACAGGTTGATGAGGTTTGGGGTTAAGAGGAGCTTCATTGTATATAACTGTGTTTGTTGTAAATTGTAGTGTCTTCTATGGGACCCCCTTAAAAACGTGATGTTGCTCCTTAAGGGGTTATCCTCTCAAATAGGCATGGGCCGGTATATGATTAGATAAAAAAATCATGGTTTCACGATATTACTGTTCTAAAATATATTCTTTTTAAATGTCTGGGTAAAAAATAACTTTAAAATAACTTTTTTTCCCGCTTTGAACACAACAGCTGCGTCTGAATTCACATACTTCCATACTATATAGTATTTGCGAGCCGAGTAGTATGTCCGAATACATAGAAATCAAAAAACAGTACGTGAGAAGTACTCGGATGACCTATTACTTCCGGCAAATTTCTGAAGTGCACATCTGATGGTCGCTACGCTTACCCATGATGCATCGCGAGTGAATTCCTGAATGGAGTGAAGCGGATATGTCACGTGATGATGACAAAATGTCATCCATAGTAAGTGCGAGCTTCAATCATACTGTTCACATTCGTACTGTATAGAACGTACTTTTTTTTTGGTCAAAAAGTAAAGTCAAATTCAAATGCAGTACCTACTGTGTAGTAGGCGATTTCGGACAGCTGATATGTTCTATTTTGAGCAACATTTAAAACATTTTGGAACATTAAACATGTCAGGCTGAATAATTCAAATGAATTATTGACTTCTGCTGTCTATATTAATTTTAAAAACACTGATTTCTTTACAATTTAAAACGGCATCTTTGGATATCTTTTCTGCTAAAGACACTGTTGTTGTACAAAACAAAAATAAAATTGTACAAATAGCGTAGGAACGGTATAGCAGAAAATTTTGACTGTTTTGAAACCTTGACTTTTTCAAACCCCGATATACCTTGAAAACGGTTATCGTCCCACGCCTACTCTCAATAATAGTAAATATAGTTGTATTGTGGATATGCCTACAAGAGTCACGGGACTGAAACATTTCCAGCCAAATTCTCAATAGAAACATTTATTAGTATTTTATTATATGGTAGCATCAACTTTTTTGTTGTTGTTGAGAGTTTGGCTGAAAATGTTTCAGTCAAGTCAGCATATCCACATCATTGCAAACTAATTAATCAAGCTGCACTCACAAACTTTATATAAATGGGTATATTTTGGAACAAACTTCAAATATATTGCATTGTATGTTATCAGTGACTAGTTTTATCCACTTAATTTGTAATTTAAGAGTAGGCGCTGCTCTTTTTAAGCTTGTGTTTATTTTTCATCCACTTCCAGTTATATTAAGCTGTACTATGTTTATAATTAATGAATCATAATAAATCAAATAATAGGCATTTCTTATCATTTTATTTAAATGTATAGTTAGTATAGTAATTAAGGCTGAACAATATATCGTTTGAGCATTGATACCGCAATGTGTGTATCCAAACAAAAGTCACATTGCAGGATTAGATTATTTATTAAATATTAAAATTTAGAGAAAACATAGCAGCGCATTGATCGGACATACCTATACATGCTCCTACAGCATTCGAAAAATTCACTTTCAAATATTAAAATATTAAGATATTATTTTTACATTTTTATATAAAATTATTTATTTATGCATGTAAACCATAAAGCACTGTTTATTTAACTTAATTTTCCTTTGTCGTAGGATTATAATGTATTATATTTTATCCATATGCACTTCATAGAAAAAAGACTTGATCACCACAGTCCTTCTAAATTATTGAAATCTTTTCAAATAGAGCTAATCAAATCATCTAGTAAATTATATTCATACTGCAATATATATCGCAGCAAAACAAAACATCGCAATGTCAGATTTTTTCAATATCATGCAGCCCTAGTTATAATCATAAAAACTGATTTTAATACAAACTTGTTAACAGTTTACTGCATTTTGTTATTCCTAGTTATGTCCTTAATGAATAAGTTATGTGGAAGTCTGGCACATTTAGAGAAAATGGCTTACTTCTGCTTTACAAAACTAAATTAAGTACTAAACCATTCTTTTCTTAAGTTAAAGCATTCTCAAAGCTTCATGGTGCTGCAGTTCCTTGCCATCATTATAGATTTGTCCTTATCTTTTACTATCAAACATTTTTTGCATTCAGGCAATGTTTGTAATGTTGATTCATCTCCGATAGGGCTGGTTTAAATCCTTGCAGAGAAAATGAATGAGAAAAAATACTTCCTGATGCAGGCAGCTGAAAAGGTGGGCAGTTACTGCTGTATTGACATTGGCGATAAGTTTGCCGCTTGGCTGAGTATAGCAGAAGCTGGCATTCTGCCTGGTGTCGGTTTAAAAAACAACATCTACCAATAGATTTCCAACTGCTAATTCAAAATTTGGGGCCAGTAAGACCCAAGTAAAAAAAAGTTACTTTTGCTAAACCAAGGCTGAATCATTTAACCAACTTTGTGTAAAAACAGTGATTGGAAATGTTATTACAAAAACTAGTTTAAATTTAATTTAATTTAATTTTATTTTATTTGTGATTGTGAAGCTTAATTTTCATCAGTCTTTAGTCCAGTATTCAGTGTCACGTGATTCTAAATAATTTTAACATGCCGATTTGGTGCTGAAGAATCATTTCATAAATTTATAATCTTATTAAAATTAATCTTTTATGGAGTCAATAGCTGACCCAAGTTCGGGTGCCAGCTTGGGGACCTTTTCCTTTCCTTCACTCCCAATTCACTTCCTGTTAGTCTGTGCTGTACTGTTCTATCACAATAAAGGCCAAAATTCATCTTATCAAAATAAAGCATGCCGCCTACTGTTTCTGTGAAAACCATAACACATTATTTCAAGATTCTTTGATGAATATATCAAACAGAAATCTTTTGAAACACTGTAACTGTGTATTTCATCAGTGTAATGTGTCTTTGCAGAATAAAAGTAATCATTTCTTTTAAAAATCTTACTAATGCTCATTTTGAAAGAATAATATGAATAAAATAACCTGACCTCATTCAAGAACCGAGTTCAAAAGTCAAAAAGGTTACTACACTGCCATATAACACGAACTCGTATAATTTTAGGTCTAACCAAAGTCCCTTTAAGTGTATGTTATAGTCTTTGGTCTAACTAAACTTTTAAATGAAGCAGCTATATTAATATTTTTTAAATGGAAGCCATGATGTTTTTTCCACATTTATTGACATTCAGAATAAGTTGTGATGTATAGAATACAGTTTCCAGGTCCAAGCCGCTACTCATTTGAACCGAAATCATTTGTTTATGACCCCATTATCATCACACATTAAAGTTAATTTTATATAAAATCATGGTGTACACGACAGCCTCTGGACTTGCTGCTTCAAAGACACCAATATTTTAACAATTTATAAAAAATTATTCTGGCCATCTGACATATTAGGCATGGATTTATACAGGGTTCATACACATTTTTACTGTTAAAATTTCAGGAATTTGATGATTTTTCCAAAACTTTGAGGTAAATATTCATGATGTTTTATGTAATGTCTATGTACACGTGGTAAACAAGAAGCAAAATGTATGTTCAAATTTATTACAGCATCAACAAATATGTGACAATCTGTGTAGTTTGTATTTAGCTTTAAATCTGCAAAATAGTTTTTAGAAAGTATACAGTATACTGTGTACTTGAATACATTCAAGTACACAGATATTTGTTAAACAAATTTTCATGACTTTTCCAAAACATTTTGGGGTTTTTTTTTTCCAAAACTTTTCCAGGCATGGAAAATGCCTTGTCAATATTCCATGACTTTTCCAGGTTTTCTAGGACCGTATGAACCCTGTATTTATATTGCGATCGTGATTTTTAAAAGTATTACATTGCATTGTAAACGTTTATTATTATAATTTGTTGAGTCTTCCTATACAGTTTGATATAGCGATTGGACCCGAAAGCCGCTTCGCGTGACGTCACACTTAACAATAGGATTCATCAGTTTGTCCTTGACGAAAATAATGTTTTTGAATTGTACTTTTTGAGCAGTAATATATCAGTTTCCACAACAAATACGAAACAGCATTTTCAACATCTTCCATGGTAACAAACCAGCATATTAATTTGATATTTGAAAGATCAGACTGTAGTTATGATACTGAAAATTCAGCTTTGAATCACAGGAATAAATACAAATTTAAAAAATAAAAAAGTTATTTTAAATTTAAATAATATTTCATAAAACTGCTGTTTTTATTGTATTGTTTTTAATGAAAAAAAATCAGCCTTGATAAGCAAAAGACTTTCAGCTACATTTAAATATTTAACGTTTCCAAACTTTTAGCGTATGCGCTTCATAAATAAACTAAAATTCAAATTAGAATCATTTAGATTTAAGAAATACCGAACGAGCAAATTCATTCCTGCACCTCAAACATAAATGAAACATAACATGATATTACATCAGCATCTTTCAAAAGCGAGACATTTAACTATTTTTTAATGATATACTCACAAAAGAACAATATGTGCACCTGTGACCTCTCCCAATTTTACCATACACAGCCTGACAAGTGCAGACATGGTGTAATCATGCCCATAAGACACAGACACACCCACTCCTGCTCTCAGGGTAGTCTTTCTCACACACACACACATGCACACATTTACGCACAAACAAGAGCTTTTACCTCTGTGGGGAGATCCCTCACTTTCGCGCATCCGTTCCCATACACAACCAGCTGTTTTTTCCATTCGTAATGAAGGTGAACTTTTACAACCATAAATTATGTGTCAGTGACATCTAAACTACCCCAGCAGGATCCGATTATCTTCGAACACAGCCACTGTTATCTTCCTTTTTATTTCTCTGATTAGGACAAGCTGCTAACGACAGTCGCACATGCATAAAAGCTTTGGGATTAGAAGCTACAATTTAAAAAAAAACAGCTTGCAAGATCACAGCTATAGGTAAATCAAAAAAGCAAAACACATGGCGCTTTCTCACACCATACACAGTTCTGTCAAAATCCCTCAGCGCTCTGTTCATATTGCCCTGCCCCGAGGGTGATCTGGATCTGTTTGAATTAGCTAGTTCATAGCAACAAGAACCAACAGGGTCAGTCGCACACCGAGTCTAAAGACCTCGACTGCCCACGGGCGATAATTCAAGCTGACATGCCCCCTTTGTTGTCTTCTGGTGAAAATGAAAGCTAATTTTAAATCCCAACCTCTCATTCAACGGGCGAAAAGAACAAACCAGTTTTTTTTAATGACACGGTTTTACTCATAACAAAGTGAGCTGGGGTGAATCCTATTTTTCGTAATTCTTGGAAAGCCAATGTGTCTTCTAATCCAACAATTTCCTGAGAACGTTTTAAGAATTTTCAAATAGAGGAGTCACTTGAGTATATCGTGAATAACGTTTGTCTGTAACTTTCAATAAGCAGCCTCCTGAAAATCTGCGAAATATGAACGAAAACATGTTCTCGTCAGATCAGAAAGATCCATAGCCAATCAAAGTTGTCTGAGATTAAACAATTAAATAGAGGAGTCACTTGAGTATATCGTGAATAACGTTTGTCTGTAACTTTCAATAGGCAGCCTCCTGAAAATCTACGAAATATGAACGAAAACATGTTCTCGTCAGATCAGAAGATCTAACGCCAATTAAATTTGTCTAAGATTAAACGATTAATGATTATAACAACAATTATCTAAAATTTTGCGATAAATCTGTTACCTAGAATGTCGTAACTATTTCCATGAAAACCCTAGGCTAAGTATTCCTGTTTTTGGACATTTGTAGCATAAGAATTTCCTTCGAAGAGAGCAAAATTAGGAAGTAAGTCAAGGCCGGAACTGGAAGCCACATTTCCACTGCACAATGTGCGGGAGGGCCATAGGAGAGAGAGACAGAGAGAGAGAGAGGGAGTCATGTCCTTGCCAACCCCTCAAATTTTCCAGAGGGGATAGTGTGTGGGTTTTTTTTTATCTTTTGAGCTTGGAAAGATTCATGCAGCTAATAAAGCGAGCCATCAGCCCTGTCTCTGGGATGAAGAAAGCAGAATGCGAGCGATTGTACGTGGATGAATGGTTGAGATGAAAGATAATAGGAAAGAGGGAAAAGCGGAGCACAGAGAAGGGGAGGAGGAAAGGAAGAGGGGGAGGGGAAGCCAGAATACTGTACGATAGCCGAACCAACTCGAATATTGCCACACATATCCGTACAACACTTCTGACGTGTGGCCCCCATGCAGAAGGAAAGGTAAACGTTTACCTAAAGGCAAGCCTTTGTTCAGCAAGTGTGAGCTTCCCATCTCTTAGGATCCGCCGGAAAAACGAGCGCGTCTCCTTAGCAAGGCATTCACCAAAATCCTCAGCATATGGCGGCTACTTCAATTTTCTTATTCCTTCTTTTCTGTGAGTAGTTAGCTTCAACACGCACGCTGCCACCCCTCCTTGTGTTTCTCTTTCTCTCTAACTCCCTCTCTCTCCCCCCCAGCTCCCTCACTTTCTATTTCGACTCTCTCACTCGGACAAACACGCATGCACACACAGAATGCAAGTGTCACTGCATTTATGGGAGTGGGAGAGTGTGAGAGAGAGAGAGAGAGAGAGAGAGAGAGAGAGAGAGAGAGAGAGAGAGAGAGAGAGAGAGAGAGAGAAAGCGAGTGCGAGGTGGCTACAAGAAACACTGAAGAGGAATGGGGTGGAGCCTGTGCTCTCGCAAAATTGATCTTTTGTTTCCTGAGAGGGGGCAAAAAGAAAAAAGATAAATGGAAAATTGCGAAAGTGAAACAAGATCAGGGAAGGGAAATTTGGCTGTGTGTTGCCTATTGTTAAATCAAATTCTAATCTTTTTTTAATGTAACACCTATAAATAAAATAAATAAAATTTGTATGTCACATGAAAACAAGAGTTTGTTTATTGGTAGATAAATACTCAGAGTGAGAGTTAATCAAACGCCTCTGACAGTGATGGTCGTGGGTTATTAAGTTCTCAGAAAACCAATTACTGAATCCCACATTCCTGATAAGCAGCTCAGAGATGTCTGCAAAAAGAAATAAGTATAAGCGGAGTTAGGTGCCGCTCACACAACAAGACACACTCTTGCATTATGAACAGCTTCAGGCTAGACGAAGCATGTGTCTCTATTTTCCTTTTTAAATGTTGGTAACTGTACATTAGAGTTTCATTTGTAAATTGATAATGCATTAGCAAATGTGAACTCAAAAGATGACAAAAATAACTCTGATTTTAATATTAGCAAATGCTAAAACTAATATTACTATAATCAGGGATTTACATTAACTTTTTTGATCACCATCCACTGTGGCTAGTAGATTTCTAACATTACTAGCCACTCACCATTTCCACGAGCCACAATTTTGTTGTTGGGAAAATATATTTCATATGCATAAATTTGACTTTGACATGTTAAAATTACTTAATTTAGATTTTATGTTATGCCCACATGCCTCCTCGTTCAATTCACTTTTTTGTGTGTTATGTATGACCTTGCTTAATGAGCAAGAGCAAATCGATTGTGGTTTCACAGTGTTGCATTGCAATTAGTTTTTATTTCACTTGACTTTTCAGAGCTCAATTTTAGAGCTCAATTTACCAAATGTATCTCTGACTACACCAAAAAGATATAAATAATTATTTCTTAGCCACAAATTTTAAATAACGTGTCATAGTGAAAGTTTCCCAGTGATGGGTTGCAGCTGGAAGGGCATCCGCTGCGTAAAACATGTGCTGGATAAGTTGGCGGTTCATTCCGCTGTGCCAACCCCGGATTAATAAAGGATTACTAAGCCGAAAAGAAAATGAATGAATGAATGTCATAGTGAAAGCAGCAACCGCTGCTGCATACAAAAGGATATAAAAATACACTACCGGTCAAAAGTAGGATTTTTAAATTTAGGATTTTAAAATAAGCTTCTCCTGCTCACCAAGGATGAATTTATTTAATCAAAAATAGAAAACAAATTGTAAAATTGTGAAATGTTATTGCACTATAAAATGAAGTAGTCAGTATAATTTAATGTTATAATTTATTCCAGTGATTTTAATGATGAATTTTCAGCTTCATTACTCCAATCTTCAGAGTCACAAGATCCTTCAGAAATCACTCTAATATTAATTATTATTATTATTATTATTATTATTATTATTATTATTATTATTATTATTATTATTATTAATGGAAGTAGTACTAAAAGCAAAAATGACTGGACTAATCATTTCATTTGAAACTACATACAATAAGAGACGAATAAATATTTAATAAATAAGTATTTAACAATTAAACAATTTTTTTTACAATTAATTTTCTTTAAAAAAAAAACATGCAAAAAAACGACCCCAAACTTTTGACCTGTAGTGTACATTAGGGTTGGGTCGATAGATGATGCCATCATCCATTGCCGATCGCCAATAGACATCATGATGCTGGGTCGGCATCGCGATCCTCTGCCCTGCGCCTGTCGTAGCAGCAAACCGCTTGCGAAAAATACACACGACCATGTTTACACTAATACGTCTCAGTTTTAAAATGGTATTTTAGAACAAAAACGATCCACGTCCATACTGGCGTTTCATAGCATTTCTGAAAAGCCCTCCTTCCACACTACAAAACCCCAGAGAGCAGTGCATGTCGGACAGTTTATCAAAGATGTGGATCGCGTCTCACTCTAGTTGTTAAACGTGATATTTAATTAAACTTGTCTCTATCTAATGACTCTTTGGTCTTTTGAATCTATCAGGTAACGTGTCACAGCATCAGTAGACTGCTTCAATCTTTCGCTTTCACGCTTGTACTTAGTCATTTTAACGCAAACCTCAGATACTGTTGGTTGGTTCCTGTTGGTTGTGCACCTTTTTACCAAACAAGTTTGTGGATGCCATTATAATGACACACATCACTCTGCCTATTCATGCCAGAGTCCCGCAGAAAAAGTGATTGACAGGTGGTCATTTGTGTGTAACTTATATTTATTAATTTATGATTTGGTTATGGGTAAAACAATGACCATGCGGGTCAGGTAGTTGAAACGGTAGGCTACAAATAATTAATTCGTTATGAATTAATCAATTATTCATAAAGTATTAATATGGTAGTAATAATAATGGTAGTAATAATATGGTATTTTTTTTTAAGAGTCGTGGACATCGCATCACTGTGTGCAGGAGTGATCATCTTCTCGTTCGGTTTTTTCCTGCTTTATTTTGCTTGCGCAAACACAATTCTTTTTTGTCAGTCTTGCTGCTTTTCGATTCTAAGATCACATTTGCACACATATTTGGCCACCCTTATTGTCGAACCCTGCTTTTAAGAAATTATTTTCAACCAGCTAAAGTGGCTAGTGGGAGTGTCTGTCTAACCCGCCACAATAAATGTCAATGTGTAAATGTCAAGCTCTGAGTCTGACTATAATTATGGAAACATTTTTAATTTAGGTTAAAGAAATAGTTAAGCCAAAATTAAAAATGTGCACCATTTACTTTAAAAATTAAAAAATTAAATGATAAAGGTTAAAAAAAATGTTGGAAACCTGTAACCATTTACTTCCATATTTGTTTTTCATACCATGAAAAGTCAGAGGTTACAGGTTTCCAACATTCTTCAAAATATCTATTTTTTCTTTGTTCTATTACAGAACAAAGAAACTCAAACTGGTATCCAACAAGCTTTGGCTCAAGTATCTCTTTAACTAATATAGATGAAACCTTATATACTACAAAAAATCTGCACCATTGTGAAAAAATCTTCCATTTAACAATGTTCTTTAAATGTTTTTTGTCTTTTTTTCTCACGCTTTCCAAAGTCATTTTAGCCTTTATCAGAATGAGTCATTTGCTTTCAACTGAAACTGTTAAGTGTCTTCAGATTCATTTAAACTCACAACCCACATCAAAGTGATCAGTAGACACAGCATACAAAACCTATAATTCAATTCTGTGCAAATGGGCTCAGAATTTGTCAAATGGTGTTAAAGATCTGTTGATACTATATTGACATGCTAATGATTACACACCTCGGTTTGCAAAAACAAAGCAATAAAATCATTCATTCTAACTTGTCATAAACATTTAAAGCATTTTCAGTAGTTTAAAAAAAAACAATTGTTCAATATCAAATCTAATATTAAACAGAGTTCTCACACTTTCATGAACAGCAGATTCAAGGCCTTTTTAAAGCACCATTTTAAATGAAGCACCGTTGTAATCTATAGCGAACTGTCCTTAATGTTTCACTAAGACTTAAAACTAAAATTTAGTTTTCAGGACGACGCGGTGGTAGGTAGTGCTGTCGCCTCACAGCAAGAAGGTCGCTGGTTCGAGCCTCGGCTGGGTCAGTTGGCATTTCTGTGTGGAGTTTGCATGTTCTCCCCACGTTTGTGTGGGTTTCCTCCGGGTGCTCCGGTTTCCCGCACAAGTCCAAAGACATGTGATACAGGTGAATTGGGTAGGCTAAATTGTCCGTAGTGTATGTGTGTGAATGAGTGTGAATGGATGTTTCCCAGTGATGGGTTGCGGCTGGAAGGGCATCCGATGCGTAAAAGCGTCCAAGCTTTTGTATGCTTTAATCTGTTATTTCATAATGTCTGGAAGATATCCGCATGCGGAAAAACAACATTATAGTAATTTACAATAAACATGTTTTTGAACCACATAGTAAAGTGTATAATGTGAACAACTTTGTTAATGAAGGCTACAGGATACTGTAGCATAGTAAACTGAAAAACTGTGGTGCATTGTGATGGTGTATAATCAAAGCGAAAACAACTGAAGCCTATTGAATAATTTGTTTATTACTACAGTTGTGTTGTACCACAGGAACAATATAATTACTATGACAATTTAATTCAGGTAATTATCTATAGTATGCTTCTAAGTACTATAGTATTTACTATTATAATTTTCTTTTAACGTAATTATACAGTATCTACTGCCTCAATTACAAGCAAATATATTTAAGTTCAGTAGAAAACTCAGCCCTCTTCATGATATAAGGATCATGTCCAACTATTGTGATTATTTTCTATATACATCTCCTTTGAAATATGGAATAAATCGCTAAAATACGGATTTCCTCTGTCTCCCATTCAGTTTTTTACTGCCTGCACTGTCTGAATTTTGCACGTCACCAGAACCATGTGATTGAAAACAAACTATATTCAAAAGAAATTCTAAAATATTGATAAAATGTGCTTTATTTGTCAGTATTATTGTACAAGATTTAAATTTAAGAATTTCTCAGTTTTCATTCTGTTTTTGACAATTGAGCACAATTGTTGAAATAAAACCATAAACAAATTTTATTTCAAATTCAATTCAAGCACTTTCAAAGACCTGTGTTTGCACTTTCCAGGCCTTGAATCCATATGTCTGAAATTCAAGTACTTTTAAGCACTTTTAAGAAATGTCGGAACCCTGATTAAATAAGAAAAAAGTGTTTTGATTAACACGGTTTCTGAAAGATATAACAGTATCATTTTCAAAAACTTGCTCTTAAAAAACTTAAACTAAATTTAAAGGTTTGTGTTTTCAACCCCCCTAAAATTATACTCATATCTAAAATACAAAAAGCATACTTTCAATATTGTCGTGTTCCCTGTTTCTGTTTGCCTTAATTAATTCATTGCCTGCTGTTACTGTTTAGTTTCACATCTTTTCCTGTTGTGTTGATTAACTATTATAGTGTATTAAATGTAGGGCTGCACAATATATCGTTTTAGCATCGATATTGCAGTGTGCAAATATGCAATAGTCACATCGCAGGATCTGCAATGTTGAGTTGAGTTGTGCTTACAATGACCAGGAATCACATTTCAGAACATGATTTGTGGAGTCATCGCAAATTGGAACCTTAATAGAGGGAAAGATTTTCATTTGTGTTTTAAGGAACTGTGACAAAGATATCAAGCAAATATAAACTAAGAAATTTTTGTTTTAAAGTTTAGAGCTTTAACAAAGATGAAGTATTTATACAATGTTATTTAATTAATGTTGAATTTATGTTCTTAGACTCCACAGAAAAACCATAAAACACAAAACAATTTTAACAATTTCTCTCTGTTCTATTGTATTGATCTGCTTGAAAATTGTTTATTGTGTCTTATGCAGATGTATGAATTTTTATTTTTATTTTATTTAGTTATTTAAGTAATCTTTTGTGAAATTATAGTCATATCGCAGAAAAACAAAATATTGCAATGTCCATTTTTTCCCAATATCGTGCAGCCCTAATTAAATGTATTCTATTTTAGTGTATTGAATATTTAGTGTATTTAAGCCTGTTTTTACTCAAAAAAAGTTCCTTGATCTTTTATTCTGAACCACGCATCTTTTGTTTTTTTTACCACAAGTTGGAGAGTAGTTCGGCGTAAACAACCATTACATCATTATGTGTGAGACTCAACTCCTAAAAACTACACAGCTCTCGTTAAAAACAAATAAACTGCCAATATTCAAAACAGCCACCTGCTTTCGCTGAGTAGATTATAGTCTTCCACTCCACTTGGGAATGTATTAATTACACCTCTCATAAAGCACAGAATAAACAGCGTTAAATCTCTACTGGTTGTTGAAGTATACCGCCATATAATCTATCCCTAGAGAGTGACTATACATTCGTTTCAAACAGGATTTATTTGAATGTCAATCCCAGATCAATGCCTTGCCACAAAGACTTTCACTGCAATGCATTACTCTACAAAGTTCGTCAAATAATTTTCCGTAATAATCACATTTGCTGCAAATCAAATGTATTTTTATGTTTGTAAAGCGAGTCCAGTTCATTTAATAGCTGATTCATGTGATAAGTTCACTGTTCAATAAGTATTAATACAAGAATCTATAGATTGCACTGGATCAAATCAGCTTCTAACTCTGATTAGATTCATTTATCAACATCTAACTCTACTGGATAATGTTAACACTTTACTCTGAAATGCTTCAACACCGAGAATTTGCTGTGTACATGATTTGATAGAGTATTTGATAGTTAACACAAGGGATGGTCAATATGACAAAACTCTAATACCACAATACAAGTCATCTCATATATGATTATATATGAAATTATATATATAAAATATGATTTAGAACTATTTCTGTAAATTCAATCAATCAATAGTTTATGTAACCAAACAAGGAATATTAAATTTGTCACTATTTATTTAGATATTTTACATTTTAAAGTACACTGAAATAAAATGATTCATTGGATTTAATAATTTTTTTAAAGTTAAGTGGTTGCAAACTATTTATGTGCGTTGAATTTAAACAAACAAAATAAATTTAGTATTCAACTTAAATTGTGTTGAAATTCTGCTTTTATAAATTGCTTGCAACAATTTGCAATGAACCATTTTTTTCAGTGTATATATATATTCAGAAATGTACTCATCTGTGATGATATTCCTCACTTTATTTAGATCTTCAGGGCAAATGTTTAATTAAAACTGTTTAAATATAGCAAAAACATTAATAAAATATAAAACACTTTTTAAAAACTGATGCTTACAGGTCCAGCATAAAAATATAAAATAGAACTAACAAAAATGCTAAATATAAACACTGTATTTTCAAGATTGCAAATTTCCGTCTGCGACACCATAATGCTGCTTGTAATATTTCATTCATTCATTTTCTTTTCGGCTTAGCCCCCTTATTAATCAGGGGTCACCACAGCGCAATAAACCACCAACTTATCCACCATATGTTTTACGCAGCAGATGCCCTTCCAGCTGCAACCCATCACTGGGAAACATCCATACACACTCATTCACACACATACACTACAGACAACTTACCCAATTCCCCTATACCACATGTCTTTGGACTTGTGGGGGAAACCGGAGCACCCAGAGGAAACCCATGCAAACACGGGGAGAACATACAAACTCCACACAAAAATGCCAACAGACCCAGCCGAGGCTCGAACCAGCGACCTTCTTGCTGTGAGGCAATCGTGCTACCCACTGTGCCACCGTGACGCCCACTTTTAATATTTTGCAAATATAAATTATGAAAAAGTACACTCAAAAGATGACATTTGCTCTTTGTTCAAACTACTTATTTAAAATGAACTAAAATAACACAATCAATGTTTTTTTGGAGACCACTTAAAGTGCACATATTTTACCCCTTTTACAAGATGTAAGATGAGCCTTTGGTATCTCCAGAATGTGTCTGTAAAGTTTCAGCTCAAAATACCCAGCAGATAATTTATTATAGCCTCCAGAATCTGCACATTTTAGTGTCTGAGTACAGTGTAGCTGTTTTTATAGCCTGTGACTTTAAAGCAAACAAGCTGCTTCTCCCCGGCCACCGTTCCCACGTGTGTCTGCTTCTCATCATGCGTTACTTCAGAAAAACAGCAAAGTGAGAGAGATAGACTTGGATGAAGCTGAAATACAGGTCATTAGTCAAAAATACCAAGTAAGTTTATTTGATGTATTTGTGGTGGAGTTTATTCAAGCCTTTCTGAAATGATGAGTCTCACACAAATGTTATTTACAGTACACACACACACACACACACACACACACATATTAGCTTTTACTGACACCATGTGGCCGTGGTGATTATAGCAGTTAAAAATTACATAGCGATTTTACTGTCTTTGTTACAAACATGCTGTTTTAAAAATGTTTTAAACGCTATAAACATCACAGAGAGTTGTAACAAATATTTGAATCCCAGTTTATTTGCAAAAAAATGCTCTGTGGACATGTGTATACATGTTATTATAGAAATATGATGTCTGTCAATCAATTTGGTGGGCGGAGAAAACCGCACTCCTACGTCACGTTGTGGTGGGCCTCAAAATCACTGGGATTTGGGTCCTATAACATCAAGAAATGTTTAAAAAGAGACTTGTTGGGTTTATATCATTCCAATATATCACTCCAATACAAAGTACTGTCCAAACAGCTTACAAAAGTAAAGATTTTTATCATAGGTGCCCTTTAATTGTTTTATCCACTCTAATTTGTAAAAACAAATATGGTAACTTGATTACTTCATGCAGGGGCAGACTGGTCATCTGGTAGACCGGACAGTTTCCCGCTGGGCTGACGTACTTTTTGGGCCTGGCTGATCATCGTCTTATGATCTGATCAGCCCATAAAACGGTTAGCAGCCTATCGTTTTTTTCTGCCTAATTAATTGACGATACTGTGATCTGTGTTGTCTAAAAGTAAGATGCTTTTTTTCTGACAGACCGGCCCATGTGAAAATCTGCAGCCCATTGGTTCTTTTCTTTATTGACATTGGGCTGGCCCAATCACAAACTCCTATTTTGGGCTCTGTGTGAGCGTGCACCGTCGGTGTGTATTTGTCAAAATAGTCAGAGAGATGGAGAAGAAACGGAAGGGAGGCGCAGAGAAATTGCGGGAAACACACTGGCGTTTCATTTAGCGGTTCTCAAAAGTTCTACGTCCAAGACTAAAAACGCACTAAAATGTCAGGCCTGATTTTTTTCCAGTAATCCAGCCCTGACTTCATGTTGCCGCAACACAAATCATTTGTGTGAAACCCAGCATTTTTTACAGTGTATTAACATAAAAACAATATATTTTGTGACACCAAAAAATGAACAATAGAGCAGAATATGAAACAATATGTCTTATACTGTCCATTTGGTCATACTGTACAGCCCTAGTCAACACACTATCTAAAAGCTAAAGGCTACTTACTGTACTGAATGTCATGCCACATGTACTGTACTACATTTCTGCTATTTGCTAGGCCTCTGCTACAGTACATGAATAACAAGTCAGTCTGGGAACACAGACATACTGTATCTTGCGTGTGTGCGCTCCAGTGGAGAAGTCAGACGAATTGGCACTCAAGCAGAAGAGCTCCATTCTTTGTGAATTCATTAGCGCTGGTCAGGACCTCAGGGGACCATTGGTTTTGGCAAGTGAAGCACAAAGTATGCGTCACGTATGTGATCCGAGTGCTGCGGCCACATTGAACAAGCTGGCTAATCACGCCTGTGCCACAAAACGACTGCTCACGCATTGATCCAGCAGAAAGATTTATGGAAAATCCATCATTTGTTGAGGAAATGTCAGGTTTAACTTGCATTCACACAACCATTAAACCTAAAGAAACTAGTTTTATCAGAGCATATAACATTCCAGACACTAGACAACATAAAATGCTATCTAACGAGTTATAACACACCCTCAAATCTGTAAGAATAACTATGACAGAAAACAAACTTGTTGCACTTGCTCTTGGAAAGGTTGGTAATGTGACTGAAGCCAAAATCTCTTGATTTAATCTTCATAAAGAGCCAGTCAATATTCCTAATGAAAAATCCTAGTAAACTCTTAAATGCAAAGGATTCGAAAAGAAGCTTTTGCCGCTATATGAAATAAATTGGTCATTCACACCAACCAATGGTTTGTAATTCCCCAACAAAATGCTGAACATTTTTCTTCACTCTGCCATGTATCGGTATATAAGAGGCTCAACTTCTGGTGCCGAAAATAGCCCCAAACCATGACACTTCACCTCCATCTTTCTCTGACTTCACAGACATAATGCTTCATAACTTAACTTGTTTTCATCGCTAAAAGCTAACTTTGGACTAAGGATGCTCATTTCGGTTAATTTTGCCAAGCGACAACCGCCGCTCGTTAACCGAATATTAACCGTTAACTGGTCAGATTAATATTTAATTATTATTTATTTTTTCAAAATAATTGACATGTCTATTTTGTGTCTGAAACATTAAATATTGCATTTTCAAATACTGATTTATTTTAACATGCGAACATATTAACAACAGAACATAACTACATCTTCAAGCACCTGCAGTGTTTCCAACAGCACAGAAATAAAGAATAAAGTAAATATAAAGTATAAAATAAATAATCCTGCCCTAGATATTTTTCACTTAAATTACAAATTTAGATTACAAAACAAAACACTGACTGAATCCTTTTTAGGAACCAGCATAGCCTGTTTATTCCATCATGTTTTTTTTCTTCCGTCAAATAAAAATAGCAGGCTACCTCAAAATGATCGCTCCATAGAAAATATGCATTTAATTAATGCTCCGCTGTTATTCTTATATCATAAACCTCTGTCAACGTTTTTAATAGAAGTCATTATTTTAAAGATTATGTCTTGAGCGTCTGGTTTTACCTTACTCGCGGTTTATGTTCACGAGCTGCATTTGATGAAAGACAATGACAAGACTCATATGTTGACTTTTTGTGATACTATTAGGATACTATAGCATATAACAATTTTGTTGTTTACATATGATATTGCATTCATTTGCATACATGTTTAAAAGCTAGAAAATCAGACCCCCTAGTTTTTTTCGATTCTGCGATCCCTGAATCCAACGCGAAATCAACAAAAAGTGGCACATACCTACAAGATACCTAACATAGTAGGCTACCTAATATGGTAAATAAGATACATATATATAAATCTTTATATTTATATATATATATATTTTTATCACAAAATTGTCCGCAAATTTCTGAGAATTACGACCACAAAATCAGTCATTCGCAAAAAAATCACAAAAGCAATCATGAAAATCGAGTGGGTCTGTAAAATGAAAGCCTTATGCAAAAATCAAGAAAATCTTTGGATTTGTTTGATTCGTAGATTATGTAGGCTATTAATAACTATTAATAACTGTGATTTTCCAAATGGAAAAAAAAAAGGTTGGTTTGTTGGTTGTACCGTAAATAATCACAACTATAGCATGTTTGTTGTGTTTATGAGCAGTTGTTTCCAAAACAACGCACATTTCAGAAAGTTTTGTTTTGCGGCTTCTTTCTCCAATTGTGCAAATAAACGGAGGCGCTTATGACGCTGATCCAGGACAGAGGAAATCAGCATCAGCGGTGGTTTGGCATCAACTCGTTTGAGTCAAACTGTGACCAGCAATATTCTTCTTTCATTTTGCTTCTTTGGCAAAATATGTCTGTAGGCACATGTGGTTGCTCGTGTTACCATCCCGCGAGTAAACAAATATGTGTTGCACATTTATGCAGCCAATTAAAAAATAAAATAAAATAATAATAATATTTTTTTATCGTTTAACTGATACCATTAATCGTTTAAAACACCCTTTCGGTTAATGATGAATCGGTTATTATGAGCATCCCTACTTTGAAACAGTTGTCTGTCCACACAATATGCTCCTTAGCATAGTTTAATCAAGCCTTTAGACTCTTTCTGCTGATAGGTTTGAAGACATATGCTGAAACACACCCTAACTCTGTTCAGAGCTGATGATCAATTCCAGTTGCAGAGTTGAACCGACTGCCCACTGAAAAAATCTGCGTAATCCGGCCCTCTCATGCATTTGTCTTTTGTGGACAAATACTGCCAGCTAAATAGGCTTTGTCACAGGGGCACCGCTAAGGGAGGATAAGTTAGGATGATACTATCAGGTGGCCCAACAACCCACAACCCGCTCTTCATCTTTGTTATCCGTCTACATCGCCCCAAACCCCCTCCTCCTTCACCTTCATGAACACCAATCCCACATCATCCACATCATTAAGCAACGGTCACACTGCACCATAGGCGTCCATTCATATGCATGCGAATGTGACAGACCGGAAACATAAGCTTGTGTAACAAGTTTGGCATGTCGCTGCGTTGCAAAGTTCAAGCGTGGTGAACTCTGACCTGCGAAATCGCATCACGTGATTGTTTGAGGCCAATAGAAGATCAAAACATGTACAGAAATTTAAAATATGTTTAAATTGGTTTAATCCCGCCTTTTTCGCAGCAATGTTAGACAGATTTTTGCATGCTCAAATTCTAGTGTGACTGTGGCTTTAGTCATCAAATCATTAGAGGACCCAATACCTGAAGCCTTTATTTCCCAACATTAACATTTTCCCATGTTCATATGGATTACGACATCGAAAATTCTATTATTATTTATAGGCCTTTTTTGTTAACTCTATACAGTAAGGTTCCATTTATTTTAATTAAATTAAAGTTAATTTAAGTCAGTGTAATGTCCACTATAGCATTTATGAATCTTAAGGGATTAACAGATCATAGAAATACCTAATATATTATGACTATTTCTTACTGTTGCTTTTAATGCAATAACTAACTTTACTAATAGGAGTTTACAGTAAAGTAATACCTATTGTACTTCATCATTCTTTTGTAATCTATAATTAATTTAGAACATCCATTTACACTGGACATATTAGGGCTGCACAATATATCATTTCAGCATCGATATCATTATGTGCAAATCTGCAACAGTCACATCGCAGGATCTAAACTGTCAAAATAGGATCATAATAGACCCTTTTAGCATTTCCAAGTTTCTCAGTATCGGAAGTCGTCATAGTTGGGTAAACTTAGAGCGCAGTGAATGGGGGAGTACAACAAATAATCTTTTTACAATCCTATTTGCTGAAATAATAAAAGAAAAACTCCTCTATGGTGTTATCAAGATGTTCAGAAAAAAGAAAAAAATAGTGTGAGACTGATGATGGCAGCCAGAAGAGAGAATAACCTTCAAATATAATACATAAATACATATAAATATTCATACGTTTTTAAAAAAAAATCGAAATATTTAAAACTTTCAAGAATTTAAGATTATGATGAACGTTAAACCCTTGTGAAAAGGGTCTATTAACCAGAAAACACAGTTCAGAACATACAAAGTATAACTTTAATCTAATAATATGAAAAACTTTTATTTGATTGTGTTTAAGACACGTGACTGTAAGATTTCAAATAAATTAAAACCATTTAGGCACAAGAAATTATAAAGTTTGCTGCTTTAATTATTCAATAAAAATTAATTGTGTTTAATTATTTAATAAATTAAAGACAATTTGCAGTGTTATTTAACATTTACATACTGAATTTCTATACTTCAACACTGTTCGACATAAAGTGTTGTTTATTCTTGAATTTTTATCTTTGTTCTGTTGTTTTCACCTATGCTTTAAGTTATTTTATATAGATTATGTATTTATTGTATAATTTTGTATATTTTATGCAGATGTACTGCCCTACCAATTATTCCAATCAATATAAAAGAGGAATTATTTCCAAATAAAGTCCTCTTAGAAAACTATATTCATATTGCATTATATATTGCACAAAGATAAAGTATCGCAATGTCCGTTTTTTTTTCAATATTATGCAACCCTAAAACTTGTACAATAAAGCAATACGTTAAGTGTTTGTAATGTAAATGCAGTGTAAATGTAAGTATATTTTTATTAATAAAATATTAATTTTTTTTAAATTTCATTAAAAATATATTTTTATTAAACCCAACTGGCCAGATTCCCTGCTTATAAAACAGCACAAGGACATAACAAGGTGAAAACCATCTCCACACCAAACCGCACATCCACCACAGTCAAATCAATTCTGAGCCACGGTAAGAGGACAGCTGGGAAAAGAACCTGTCAGAGGACACAATCTATGATGAATGAGGAATATTGCAACCGGATCCGCTGAAAACCTCAAAAAGCCCATTGAAAAAGACAATGAAAGAGGAAAAAATAGAAGTAGGGAGAGGCAAACAGCATAAGAAAGATGCCCCTGAGAAAGATTACGCTGCCTCAGACACACACTGCTGCTGCCGCCTCCCTGCCAGCACATACACACACAACACACACTGCAGCGTGGCGAATGGGTAAACTCCCTCACATCGCCTATCTTCAAGGCAAGTGGGTGCATGGATAACATTTCCCTAAATAAATTCACTGTGACTGAAGGCATCCTATTAAACTTGGCTGCAAACTGGGAGTGAAGCAAGAAAATTTCATTAAAACACCCACTGAGACCTAACGGTCCATCATTAGATCAAAGTCCATTAACAGATTGTATCTAAGGAATATCTACATGGTGAATGCCAGAGAACAGGCAGTGATTCGATTGAGATTATTTTCTGTCTCCAAGTCTTGGCGCAGCTCGTGCTGTGATTCCAGTCAACCATGTACTCGACAACAGACAAAATTCTACAGGATCCTATGAAAGCACTAGATGTTCTGCTCTGATCTGCAAATACAGACACTAAAAATATGTCCAAAGTAGACTGCACACATCACAAGCACTCAGCAAAATAAAACACAGAGATCAAATCAAATTAGAAACGATGACAAACAATCAAATTAGACCACCGAGTGAAGGAAGTGTGACATTTAATCCTTTGTGGAACTTCACTTGTCCAATGTTTGTTGCTAGAAGGGATAGATCGGCCGGAAGTTTACTAAAATTATTTATATCATTTATTAAATTACTAGTAGGGATGCTCCAAGCGATCGGCCAGAGATCGGTATTGGTCAATAATTACATTTCATGACTCGATTGGTACTGCATTACCCAAACAACGACGTAACTTGTGGCTGAACTATCATAGTACGATGTATCGTTTGGGAAAAGAACGATGTAGTGACGAATATTTCCCAAAACCCGTAGTTTCTCTGTCGCAGATCCATCGTTTGAACCACGTTAGTTATAGTGTAAAACGTCCATTATGATGCTCTAAACGGGCTGGAGTAACAACTTCTTTAGAGAAGAACCCCATAATTTCTTTGTACAAATTATATTATTTTACACAAACACGCATAAAAAAAAATCCAATATTAGTTTTTGTAAAACATGCACTCGTTTTTCATATTCATTGAAATATATGTAAATGGCACATACTGTATAGGGCCTATGTTTCCTTTACAAATATTATTGAGAACATTGCACATTCTATTCTAAAACATAAAATCACTTACAAAAGCTAACACGTATTCTAATCTCATATATAAATCATATAAATAGATAAATAATTAAGCTATTTATTAAGAAATGAAATTTAATATTTATTATTTATTAGGAAATTTTAAAAAATCCTACTTTAATAATAATATTAATAATAATGATGATGATGATTATTATTATTATTATTATTAAAGTAGGATATTGTTTATTTATTGTTTATTTTTTGAAAAGTCTACTTTTACAATTTGACACATGCAAACCACTGCAGAAATGTTCTAACCAGCAGGCCCATGTACAGTACAGATACTTAAGAAATAACCGACTATAAATTTAAACGATTAACGTATGCTATGTTTTTTGTTTTCACAATCTTTGGAGACGTAACATAAATTCCGCTTTTAAATAATAGGTCACCTATAGCTTTCGTCATGATGAGCCACTGCTGTGTTCAAAATGACATCAATGTTTTCAAAGTGCACTGTGAAGGGAGCACAATTGTAAACATGAAGGTCGCTAAAACTGAACTGTAAAAATACTTTGAAAGCAAATTACACATAAGAGAGATGACTTTAATGCTTTTTTTTTAATAATTTAGTTTAAATGTCAGAATGTTCTAAATGAATAGGGCATAGGGGGGATAACTGGGAATAGAACACAGCAAGGAACTATGTTTCTAACTACAGCTCCAGAGGTGTAGTTGCAAGCATACAAGTTTGCAACGCAGTTTGCGAATGTTCGTTGGAAAGATGGGTTTGGGAAACGCCAAATCAACTAACTATATTTATAACGACAAAACTTGCGACCTTAGTTGGCTAACGATGGTTTTCGGAAACGCACCCCTGGCTGATCTCATGAACCAATCACAATTGTTTGTTTACAAGTTTACAAGCAGAGGACATATAAGAACTGAAATCTTTTTATATATTAGAACTGAAAGTTGTTTTCAACAATATTGCAAGTTCATTAAAACCTGGTTGGAATATTTAGGCAAATAAAAAAAACAAAAACTATTTTTTTAACTTGAATATTTATTAATATAACTTATCGTAATATACCTATTGCAATAAATATGGCCTATTTGCTTTTAGTAAAGTAGTGGATTTATAGGTGTGCATTTTAACTTCTTATGCATCAAATATGCGCTCCAAACTTCATTGAGACATGTTGAAGTCTTCTTTCATCATTTGCAATGTTTCCAAATTGCTTTGTTAGTGATTTTTCTTACCAATTTATTGTATCTGTTTTATATTTATTCTGACCATTACATGTCCACACTAAATGGTTAAAAGAGGCATGTTTAAGGAGTTAAATGTTAAATTTTTAATTTATTCTTTAATTTATTCTCTAAGGTAAGGTGAGATCTCCACTGAAGTATCATACTTAAAGGGAAAATGTGCTTTATGCATTATAAATCTTCAAGCATCAGAATCTGTACTTGATATCAGCTGTTCACCATGACAAGGAATTGGTACTCGGTATCAGCTGCAAAAATCCTGATCGGAGCATCCCTCTAAATTACACATTAATTGTATTTTATACAATTTACCCCAACAACAACCCTAAACCCAACCATCACAGTAATGTAAAAACATTAGTCATACCAAGTATTATTCATATTATTTATCAAATTACCCATTAAATTGAATTTTATTAACGCCTACCCCCACCCCAACCCTAAACCTAGTGCTCACAGTAATATAAAAATATTAATTATTGTTGTACAGCGTCACAAAAATTATGCTATATTGATGTGAGTATCCACAACTGTACCCCTACTACACGTCACCCTGTCCTATGGTGCTACATGCAATTTTCTTTTAAATCTATTGTTAAAAACTGTTTTTCTAACCATCATCTTATAGATATTATTCATGCATTTCCATTGACATATACGAGTTGAGACTACATAAATATTTGTCATTTTTATAAACTCATCATGTCACACCAGACACTCCAGGACTGATAAATATTGAAGTGACTAATAAAAAAAACACTAAACTACACTTCTTACCCTTGCATATAATTTTAACTAAAATTATTCTGAATTAAAATTTCAGTAATCCTAAAAAATCTGTCCTAAAATAGTGAAGGAAAATTGGCAACCTATTAGGAGTGTAATTGATCAAGGTTGAATCACAACCCATAGTTCGGAACACACGTGAACTGTGAATTAATACCTTTTTTACTCATAGACTAATCCTAAGTTTGTAACGATCGCAGAAAGATCGCCTCACGCGTCATTCAAATCACATGTATGAAAGCATTTAGGCTTTCCTGTAAAATATAATGATGAAAGAAGAAGTTGGGGTAGGTTATTCAGGATGTGGTAAGTTTCTTAGGTTATTAAAGGTGTTTTCTGTCACTACATGTTTAGCCTGCATTAATGCATTCAGTGTAAGCTGCACGATTAATCATTACAAGATCGGGATCTCAACACCCACGCTACATAAATTATAAATGATGGTGATTTGCATATGTTTATTAATCCTACGAATCGCTGCATTCAAATCTGAAAAGAAAGAGAGTCTTTATTCTTTGAGTTAGTTATGAAGTTACAAACAGTCAAATAACAGAAGTTCTGGGATAATTTAGATGAAATCACTGATGTTCATAGTAAAGATTAAAGTCACCATCACGCTCAAAAATGAAAGTTGCAGCCAGCATTTACATTATTTAACCAAAATGTGCCAACAACCAGCCGTCAAAAATATGCCACTGAATAATTTTTCAAAAATGCCACATCGTGCAATGAAACATGAAGTTTTATGAGTGAATAACTGAATCATTTATTGAAAATGAGACTAAAAATGAATTAGTTGTGCAAATGATCATGTTAATGTTAGATATGTCATTTAGCGTCATCAGCAACAGTAGCAGTACCAGTGAATTTTTCACACTGAATAATTTACAATTTTTTTTTATTCAGCTGATTATTTCTTCGTTTTATTTTTAATAAAATTACAGGTTCTAAGTTCTGTTTGTTAAAACCAAAAGTGTCTTGCAGTATTGTTTTTGTTATAAATGGAAAGCAAAATACATTTGTCTCCTCCCCGTTTTGGCTGATTTAAAAAATGGTCCGATCCGTGACTAATACAACATTTTGGGATCCACACCACTGCAATCTATTAAGGGTTTTCAGTCTTTTACCTGCCAAAGACCCCCAGACACAATCATCCATTTGCAAGGAAACCCTGTCCTAAAATGTAAGAAACATACACGTTTCACTAATTCATACATTATTATATTTTTACTATTGTAATTATTTTTATTGATACTTGAATCAAGCTATTGTTAACTTACTAGGTATGTAACGATTCACCTGACTCCCTCATCTGATAAGATTTATGATACTAATCTCACGATACGATTTAGTCACAATTTTGTTTTGCAAAATAATATTTTTTTTTGCCATAACCAAATTGCTATTTTAAAAACCAATTCGAAAAAAAAAAAAAAAACACCGCTGTCATTTTACTCTACCGCCCTAATTCTTGCTCGCCACTGATGTGCAGGTATAGCGAATTTGCGCCTGTAAACACAGCACCCCCTCTGTTCAAAAAATGTATTGCGAATTGTTCAACATTTCTACCAGTTTGAATCATCCCTATAACTTATTCATAAAAAATGTAGTGTTTAAAATCACTGTATTTTTTTTAGATTTTTATTTTTTAATTTTCACAAACCCCCTAGCACACAACCCAGCAAACAATTTTGTGTTTAATAGACGTCTAATAGACATCTAAACATAGACAGCTTGGCTAAAACAAGACTAAACTTGTCAGTGGGCTGTCAAATAGACATCTAAGAATAGCCCAAAACTAGACTAGTCATCAAATAGAAAGATTAGACAGACTTTATATGTGTAGTCATTCATTTCTGTTTATGACTAGATTTGGTCCATTCATAGACCTCTATTAGATTTTCACTGATAGCCACAATTTAGCTATGTTTTAGCCAAGACTATTAGACATCTATTAGACATCTTTTAAAAACAAAAAAATGCTTGCTGGGGAGTGTTATTAAATGATGTTGTAATTAGTTTAATGAAACTTTACCTGAGGTTTAACTAGTATACTAACTAGTATGCAAATAAATAATGTAAACAAATAAGCTGCAGCTACAATCAGGAATGTAAATCTATGCTAGTTGGGTGCCCAATTTGATTTGATATATTGACTTTAAAATAATCTTGAATCCTTTCAAGTTAACAAAGATTTAGAAAGCATGAGTTGTAGGATTATACGTACATTAATTCAATCCACGTAATTTATTAAACGCATGGCTGCCTTCCCTCATATTCTACATCCCGATGACAAAATTCCATATTAATTCCCTAAACTTTTACAGATACCATTATGTCTTTATTTACCATGTCCATATAGTACTCATCCCAGTTTCAGACAGTGTCTCACTTGTTAACGCCATTGAAAGAATAATGATTCATTAACGTCAAGTTGTGATCCCACTTACTCAGAGTAACCCGAATTGTGTCACACTAAGTGCCCTCAAATTGCAAGTATGTTAGCGAAGAAAGCCAGCCCCTTCAAAAGCAGTCCACAGCCGCCTTCATCTCCCTGACAGGAATAAAAGAGCTAATGAATGCAGAGCTCTACCGGCGCGGTTTGGCCTCTTTTCTTTTGTGACAAGCACACATCCAGCTCAAAGAGAAAAGCAAAACAATCACAAACCTTGCATCACTCGCTTTGAAGGCTAAAGTCCCTGATGTGCCCCGGGAATCGGGTAAAACATGCAATGAAATTGTGGCCAATCAGGTCCGTGTGACCGATGTGGTAGCCAATAAGGGTGAGCTGCGCTTGGACGGGAGCCAATCATATTAAGGTTCGTTGCTCCAGCGGACTCAGAGGGGTGGGGGAGGGTTTACTCGCGTGCTCGTGCAGGAAAAAGAAATGTGAGCGCGATGTGGGGTGAAAGTGAGGGTGGAGGGTGAAGGGGGATGGTTAACGAGCTAAATTGTTAAAGTAATGCATTTATTTTAATTAAAAATCGCCTCAAGTAATAAAATCCATGATATACTAAATAAATATCAGTTTAAGCAGCTAAATGTCCATAGGCTACTTTATATAAATCAAGTTCAACACACACACACCATAATTCAACAGTTCATGAATAAAAAGATTGCAGAGCAGCTGCATTTTGACTGATTGACAGATATGTGAAAAAGGAACATAAAAATCTTCAAACTTAAAGTCCTGATTTATGTCAAATGTCCTAAAGCTCACCTGCAACTCAAGGTCAGTAAAGTCCATAGACTGTAAGAAGTTCCATTGTTTTTAATAATCTGAAGTATTCCTACTCATATTTTATGAGTGAGGGGAAACAGATTAAATCTCCTTCCTGTTTGTACATAATCAGGTTTCAGTTTTATGTTAAAGATTCAAGGAAAATTTGAGTTAAAAAGATCTACACTGTGATTTGTTTTGTGCCCTAGTTTTGGCATTCACCTAAAATCAGAAATAGAAACTATTTAGATCTATAAAATTTTTTCATGACAGTTGCTGGTGAATTACTTGATTTTATACTGTTATCTAAATACATTGTTGTATAAATAACTTAATATAATACAAATAAGAAGCCCATGTATGTATAGCCCAAATATTTAATATATAGCATATGAATATTATGTAAAGTACTGTCAGTATCACACTGTGGGTGGATACAAAACTAACCCAAAATAGCCAGAAATCTTTCTTCAGACTATAGTAGACAATCCACCTCTGTGAGTCATTTTAATACAAACAAAAACACAACAAACACATGTGAAATTATGGTTAATGAAATTGTTTAACAGACCATTGATTAGTCAACATCACATTTTACTTTACATTTATGCCTTCTTTAAAATAAGGATTTTAAGTCTTTGTTAAAGTGTAATAAAATCACACCTGGAGGAAGCAGCAAAGTATAATGTCATTAATAATAATATCACGCATATGTAAACATTTACAGATGTTTAAGGTGAGAACAACTGAAATTTGTGGTTTTCAGTCCTTGGGCAAAACAAAATGGGTGTGGGCCAAACAAAAAATCTCTATGTATGTTTTTTCCCCAGCAGTTCTCTGGTTAAATTTTCCGAACAGCATTTTATTTTTGTACAGAATTACACAAAAGACATCCTAAATTAAGTTTATGTAAAATTTCCATTTATTTTCTTCATAAGGAAATAGATTTTTAACAATAATTGATAAACCTTTAAAGACAGGCCTGTTGTGAGATCTAAAGTTGATCCTTAAATGCTGTATGCATTTGTTGAACCCATAATTAAACTTATTTTCAAAAAAGCAATTTTGTTTAATAGCAGAATGTGAGCACAAAATCAATAAATGTTAAATGCATTGTTTGTGTGGATACATCTAGGTTTATATTTCTCTGTTGTTTTTAATTTGTTTGTGTCACTTGCAGTTCATCGTGATATTGTAGTTATTTCCCAGCTGTTCCTTTTATATATTCCTCTGGTTTGGTTCAATGCTTCTAACACTTTATCAACAACTATTCAAAAAAATCCTACAAAATTAATCATCACTTCACAATGAATAAAATAGACATTTTCTGTTTGAATGTGAGGAATGGAATGTGCATCTCTGCTGGAGTTGTGTTGCTTCACTTCCATTCATAAATTCTCTCCTGTGGCCTCATGGGATAGTAAAGTGTCCTCTAAATGTGCACTTAAGAATCTCAGCTCATGTAGATTATAGAAATACATTATGAATTTGAACAATCTGCATTTGCTGTTTTTCTCTTGCTGCATAGTATAGGGAAGTATGCAATTTCAGCCACATAAAAGCATTAATGCATTGTAAAACGCATCCAGGAAGAGACAGAAGCTCAGAGGATGACTACTTCTTCTGTACTTTGAAGTAAGCTTATAGTTTTAAAAACAATAGTGTAGTTAAAAGAAGTATGTTGTACTTGTCACTTTGTTTTTTTGTTTTTTGTTTCCACTATTGTGATAATTATTTTTAAAGCATAAGCATTTGGCTAACTTAATTATACTCAGAAATGGCATAAATGTTGAGAGAATCATAATTTTGTTGTGTATCTCTGGTTAACAGAAAAATGAAAATTCTGTCATTATTTACTCATCCTTCACATGTTCCAAAACTGTTCGAGTTCATTTCATCTGCTTAAAATGTAAAGAATTAAATAATGTTGAAAACTGTTAGTCATTGACTTCCATAGTAGCTTATTGTTTTTAAATTGGTTCTGATATGTACATCAATAGCTACCAGTTTCCATTTTCTTTTGTATTCAACAGAAAATTACTCTCAAAAGGGTTTGGAAACAGTTGAGGGTGCTTAAAGAGTTAATTAAGTTCACTCAAAAATGAAAATATAATCAATATTCACCCTCAAGTGGTTTCAAACCTTTGTGGGTTTCCTAACTCTAGTAAACACAATTCATGTATTCACATACAAATCTATACATTCACAGAAGAACAAATATGGAACTCAATAATTACATGTTTTCAGCTTTCTTTAAAATATATTCCCTTTAATATCGCACCCTCATTTCCCAGCAAGCCTTTTTTGTTTTGAAAAGATGTCTAATAGATGTCTAAACATAGTCATCTCGGCTAAAACAAGGCTAAATTTGGGCTGTCAGTGAAAATCTAATAAACGTCTCAAAATAAGCCAAAACTAGTCATCAAATAAACAGAAATTAATGACTACACATATAAAGTCTGTCTAATCTGTTTATTTCACGACTAGTCTAGTTTTGGGCTATTCTTAGATGTCTATTAGATTTTCACTGACAACCCAAGTTTAGCCTTATTTAGATGTCTATTAGACGTCTATACAACACAACATTGTTTGCTGGGTTTGCTCCAAACCAGTGAAACCTTTGTTTGTAATAAGAGCACAAATAAAGATATTATAGGTGAAATGCAAGCACTCCTTCACCCTCCATAGACAGCATTGTTTCCAAAATATTGTATCTTGTTAAAACTTAAAAATCCTCAAAACAGACCATATACCTTCAGTGGTTTGATCAAAATATCATCAAGCTACAACAATGCACACCAAAATCAAAAATAATGACTCTTCTCCTCAAAATCATTATGGGTGTGCATTTACGAGCACTGTTCATTGACAAAAACAGGCATATCCTATGTAATATGTCAGACCTGTGACACATGAATACGCCCCACAGCTAACACCAACCAAACTATTGTTTAAAAACATTATTTGTTCGCACAAATGTATTATCACAGCTTGTTAATATACCAGTTGAATCCCTGAAGGCATGTGATCTATGTTGAGGGTGTTTTTTTTTTGTATTTTTCTGGAATTTAAATGAGTCTGGAAACTTGTTGTCTGTGGAGGATGAGGGAGCTCTCCTCATCTAAATTATCTTAAAGTCCCCAAGAAATTAAAACTAACCACATGATTTTGTTAGCTCACCTTGCCAGTTTTGTGGTGAACAATTCATCTGTGCATGTCATAAAAAAAATGGTTTGCGCTTCTGATCTTTAATTGAAATCTGAAAATGCACTTCCTGTTTGTTTTCAGTTAAATTCTCTGATTATGTGAGTTTGAGGTAATGTGCGTGGCTAACATACTTAGCCATGCTGGTTCAACTGTTACTTTTGACAACAAACAGAAATGGTGAGTAGGAGGAGTCTGATAGGTTGTAACTCTTCTAAAACCTATTTCCCAACTACTTACTACATTCATTCAGCTCGTGGTATAGAAAAAACAAGCCACGCTGACTGTTTACTCATTTAAAATTCCATATAACAATCTATCAATAAATGCACACCTTCTGCTCTTGCTGTGCACAGCAGTGGTTTGCTCTTTAATAAAAAAAAAAAACGAGTTGAAAACGGAGCGGCGGAAATCTGCCACCATTTTCATATCAAAAGTAAAGGGGACTGAGGCGATAATTTATTAGTGTACAGTTCATGAGCTAATCGCAAAACTTTTAGGGGGGCTAAATAGAAATATAGGGGGGCTAAAGTGACGCCCAGGCTGTTTTAAAATTTTATCTGAATGTTTCAGCGTGACATCATTCAGCTGACTTGTCTTCGAAAAACTCTCACAATATTTTCTCACAGCTGCTGCGGTCGTCAGGTGGCAGGCAAAAGTTAAAGATGCAAAACATTTGGATGAAAAACATTTGGTATACAGTTAAATGGGACACGAATACACATAAATTAGGGAAATGTATTCATCAAAACACCGAGGGTATACACAATTGTTGATCCTCAAAAGTCGTAATACCCAAACAGCTAGTGGAAAAAAGTAGGCATACGGAGTATACGTGCATATAGCCCCGACTACACTACTGGTTCCAACCCAACTCCAACATACTTACCTGTAGATTTCAAACAAGCCTGAAGGACTCAATTAGTTTGATCAGGTGTGTTTAATAGACCCTTTTCACATTTCTGGGTTTCTCAGTAGTGGAACCCTACTGAAAAAAACAACTTAAACCAGCCTAAGCTGGTTGGCTGGTTTTAGCTGGTTGACCAGCCTGGTTTTAGAGGGGTTTTGGCCACTTCCAGGCTGGTTTGAAGCCATTTCCAGGCTGGAAAATGACCAACTAAAACCAGCTAAAACCAGCTTGACCAGCCTGGTTTAAGCTGGACATAGCTGGTTTTGGCTGGGCTCCCAGCCTGGCTAGGCTGGTCAAGCTGGTTTTAGCTGGTCATCTCCCAGCCTGACCAGCTAAGACCAGGCTGGAAACCAGCCTGGAAGTGGCCAAAACCCCTCTAAAACCAGCCTGGTCAACCAGCTAAAACCAGCAAACCAGCCTAGGCTGATTTAAGCTTGTTTTTTCAGTAGGGAAGGCATCATGGTTTGGTAAACTTGGGCCCAATCCCAATTCTACCTCTTAGCCCTTCCCCTTACCCCTACCCCTCATTTTGCGCGTGCCCGCCAAGGGGTAGGGGTGTCCCAATTCTCTTTAGCTTGAAGGCGTAGGGCTAAGGGCAAGGGGTATATACCCCTTCGAACGAAGATTTTTCAGGAGCACACTTGAAACGGAGGGGAAAGAATATTTCCCAGAATACACCTGCCACAACGGCAGTATAGCTAAACCCGGAAGTAAGGAGATCCACAAATTAGTATTTTTTGTCATTATTACGAATTTTTACGTCAAACAAACATATGTTTTATTATATTCATAACCGCGTTCATGTTTTACCGTCATGCTTTTTAAAAAAACCTGCTAAATTTCGGGATCTATAATCCATAATCATAACTCCTGTACAGCAGTCCTACAACATTCTGTCACTCGATAACACTCGAATACCCTGTCAGAGCAGTCTAGTGGCTGAAAATAAGCTTTTTACAGTGTCTGCTATAATGTTAATGTTGTTTTAGTGTGTTTACATAGATGACTATGGCCACTGTGTAAATACACAGTACAGTTATGATCTTATTGCCACATTAGATTGTTATGATAACATAATATATGCCTTCAGTTATTTCCTGAAGATAAATACCACAAAATAACACAACTGGAATAACTACAGCAGTCGCGATCGTCTGATCTCATATGAAGCAAGAGATCGCGATGACATATGATGACGTGTGCAGGTGTTGAAGTGCTGTCCCAATTCTTAGGGGTAAGTTTTGAAGCCCTTCCCCTTAACCCTCGGTTGTAAGGGCCAAGGGGAAGGGGAAGGGGAAGGGGTAGGGGTACAAAAATAGAATTGGGATTGGGCCTTGGAGCACAGTGAAAGGGTTTTTACAATTCTATTTGCTGAAATAATAAAAAAATCCTCAATGGTGTTATCAAGACTTTCAGAAAAAGGAAAAAAAAAATGCGTGAGACTGATGACGGCAGCCAGAGGAGAGAACAACGTCAAATTTACTCTCAGCCCCATAGACGCTGTATTAGAAACACCTCGCTTTAGCGGTAATTTGTTTTTATGTAATTTGAAACAAAGATGATATAATACATTCATAAATGCATTTAAACGTTCATAAGTTTAAAAAAAATCTAAATATTAAAAACTTTCAGGAATTTAAGAATATGACAACCGTTAAACGCGTTAAACGATGACCGTCTTGTGAAAAGGGTCCATTAGAGTTGGAGCTAAACTGCGGCCCTCTAGGAACTTAGTTTGACACCTGTGCCTTAAATGAAGACTACATTTTATTTTCAGGTGAACTATCTTTTTGATCCTCAAAACACTACTATTCACCGCCACACTAGGAGGCGGTAACGATCAGTCCTAACCTCGCTGCCGCAGCAAAGACCAAATCCGGGAAGAAGACGAACAAACGCTCCACAGTTTCCCCAAAGCAAGATGGCGGTGCAAGAGACAGCAGCTCAACTCTCTATGGCCCTAAAGGTGCAAGAATATCCAACTTTAAAGGTCTGTCAAGCGTTTCCCTCTCCATAATCTAAACACGCAACTAAACAGATTGCGCCTGCGTTGTTTGACTTCAATAACAGGGCATTAAACGGAGATTATCCATCAAATTAAAACTATGTCTGCATTTAGACAGTTAACTGGTTAGCTCTGGGGCTAGATAACTTAGCAAAACAAGTCCCACACAAACCGATCTAACCGGAGTGATCGCAAATAGTCGAGCAGTGGCATCGGATGTACAGTTATAAATTACGTCGACAGTTGTGTTAAAGGGAGAAATAAGTCGATTAATGTCAGTCTGGCCCATGTCATTCTTGCGTTCCGACAGTGTTGTTAATAGACGCTGTTTTATCCCATCACAGGTTTGTCCACTAGTGTAACCAGCGAGCAATGCAGTTCAAGGCAGATTGACGAGAATCATTAGCGAGGTTGGATAGTGGGTGACACGAATAGCATCGGATGTTCAGATGCTTCATAATCGACTGCTGGTCAATCTCATGTGAGCGTTTGATTGCTATTTGGACGCTGTCATCTGAAGCTATGATTTTTCCGTGGCTTTAGGTAAATGCTGGAGGGATATACACATGCCAATGGTGACCAGAGTTCGGTATGCATGCGATTTATGCACCACATTAGGATCACATTGCATCATGTTGTGTTGGTCGTTTGCAGGCTTAACACCCAGGTGTACATTGTCGATGAAGAGCTTATTATTTACGTTAATGGGTGGGATACAGCACCTTTGTTCTCTGCGTCACAGGTTTTTTCACGATTGATAGCGTCGTTATTGATGAATCCTCACGTTAACCGGTTCCTTTGACTGATTGATGATGCATTGAATGCTTTGTGACGTGATTAGTTCATGGATCTCATGTAATTTGACGCCTGTTTATGTAAACGCACACTGAATGTCAATAATATATGGTCTTCACTGCTGTGTCAAGGGCATGTTGCATCTGAGCTTGTCTTGCAGCATTGGGAATGATTTCCAGTACGTTCTTGATCATTGCATCATGATCTAACCATATATACCAGTCGCTATTTTGGTGCAGAACCAGAAGCCACATTGGTTGAGGAAGAGTAATGAAAATATGTGGAACAGCTCTTTTATAAAAGGGACTGGCTGGTGTGATGCTTTAGGGAGTGATAAATCATTACAATTGATATTTATTACTATAAACAAATTATGAAATGGTGTACAATTGAAAAGGAATGTTTGAAAAGGAAAGGTTGTATGTCACAAATGAATGGTGGTTTATATTTTACTGTCTGATAATGAAATAAATCATTATCGAGTTCATGTAAATATGAACTATGAATATATCTAACCCTGATATTACATGCCCTTCTTTTAAAAAGTAATCAGCAGTGAATAGCAACCAGCATTAAAGGGTTAGTTCACTCAAATTACAATTCTGCTATTGAATTCTCACCCTTATGTCATTTACAATCCCCTGAGACCTTTATTTTGTCTTCGGAACGCAAATGAAGATTTTTTAGAGGATATCTGAGAGCTCCCTCATCCTCCATAGACGACAACATTTGCATTTTGACTGATATTAGATGGAGTGTTTAGAAAATGTTTTGGTTCCTTTTCTGACCTTTGAATGTCTCAGGATTTTTGCTGTCAGTGGAGGATGAGGGAGCTCTCAGATTTCATTATATATATCTTATGGCCTGCTTCCACTGAGTGGTATGGTATAGGGTTGTCACGATACTGGAATTCGGTTCCAATCGATATTAAAATTTAAAAAATGTCCATTTCCCTCAAACATTTGTGTGCTGTTAATCACATTCTTAAACACTGTGGATTTGCCATTGTGTTCATGTGCTCAACAGAAATAACTGTGATTACACTCAGTAAACAGCGATAAATTCGGTGAACTAATTAGCCGGCAGCTAGCTCTCTGCAACTCTCACATGGTCGCCCACTGAATCTAAGCAGGGCTGCGCCCAGTCAGTACCTGGATGGGAGACCACATGGGAAAGCTAGGTTGCTGCCGGAAGTGGTGTTAGTGAGGCCAGCAGGGAGGCGCCCAACCCGCGGTCTGTGTGGGTCCTAATAGTGAGTGCCGTCTTTCGGATGAGACGTTACACCGAGGTCCTGACTCTCTGTGGTCATTAAAAATCCCAGGATGTCCTTTGAAAAAAGAGTAGGGGTTTAACCCCGACATCCTGGCCAAATCTGCCTACTGGCCTCTGTCCATCATGCCCTCCTAACCATCCCCATTTCATAATTGGCTTAATCTCCTCTGTGTGTGGTGTGCGGTCTGGCGCAAAATGGCTGCCGTCGCGTCATCCAGGTGGATGCTGCACACTGGTGGTGGATGAGGAGATTCCCCCCCTATGTGTAAAGCGCTTTGAGTGCCCAGAAAAGCGCTATATAAATATAAGGAATTCTTCTTATTATTAATGTCCTTCACAGCCAATCACAGTCATTTCTGTTGAGCATGTGGCAAAATCATGAAATGGCAAATCCGCTGTGTTTAAGAACCTGCTCAAATGTTCGCGGGAAATTGACTTTTTAAAAATATTTTTAGTACCAATTGGTATCGAATTCCAGTACCTTGACAATCCTAGTATGGTGTGGTAGAGTACCGTATAATTTTTTTGGCCCATTTCACTGTCTAAGGAACCAAAAAGCAGACAGTACCGTATCACTTTTTGGGTGCAACAGAATGGTACAAAAAGGGGTGGAGCTAGACGAACAACTGAATGTTATTGGTTAACAGAGAAATGTCACTAGAGCGTGTCACAAGCCGGGAAAATGACAACACCGGAATCGCCATTATAAATAAACAGCCAAGAGATGATACCGTAATAATATATAATGAGCCATCATCGACCTGGGCTCAAACAAATCTTCTCATCATCTTGTGACAAACAGCCACATGCCAAGAAGTAAGAACAGAATCTGCTCTGTATCTGCTATTGACGTTTACGAGCCCGTCAAAGATGCATGGAAAGTGCAAGTAGTTTTGCTTTCTCTTTCTCGCAGTGCATCTATATTTGAAATAATGAACTTGAGCTCATGATGATAACTTGTGATTATTGAAGTGCTTTTCACATCCGTTTAGAAACTGACAAACATGAGAGTGAATCGCGAAAAAACGAACAATCAAGCAAATGATTCTTATATTATAGATATAGGTTAGGCTATATAATTACAGACATTTAGTAATTCGCTTTAGCACTGAACTGCAGCTTTCATTAAATCTTAGAAAGGTTAGTAATTAACATTTTATACAGAAGTATTTATCTATATAAAGCATATTTTTTTGGCTTTACTTTTACTATTCTTTGAGCGAGAATGATGTCAACCACAGCTTTCTATCATAAACTATACCTACCATTTGGCAGTGAAGACACAAGCCTGACAAGGTGACCCAAACCGTATTGTAATGTATTGTATTGTATTGTATCGTATCGTATCGTATCGTACTGTACTGAACCACTGCTCAGTGGAAATGAGGCATTAATTTGTGGTCCAAAGATGAACAAACATCTCAGGGATTGTAATGACATAAGGGGGAGTAAATAATTCCAAAATGTTCATTATTGTGTTAACAACAAACCACTTAAACTTTTAGAAAAGATACAAAGGTTTCAAAGAATGGTTCCATTGTACATATATAATGTATTCCACGTGTATTTGGCGTAAGGCTGCACAATATATTGTTTCACAATCGATATCACAATGTGATCATTCGCAATAGCCACATCGCAGGTTTTGTGATGCTAAGTCTGTATTATAATATATCAAGCAAAGCATTCAGACATAATAAATTGTACAGTTTGTAACTTTAATAACGAATAATTTTATTTAATTATTAGAATTTTTATTATTCAATTACAGTACCTGAATACTATTAGACTTGGAAAATGTTAAAACACACATTGTTTCAATTATAACTTTTTCTTTATTGTATTGATCTATGCTTTTAATTTGTTTATTAGTTTATATTACAAATATGCAGATGCACTCCCCTACAGAATAATCTCGTTCAATCTAAAATTATGAATTGTTTGCAAATAGAGATATTTAAGACATCTGGGGAAATTTTACTCATAGCATAATATATATTGCAGAAAAAGAAAATATTGCAATGTTAAATTTATTCAATATTGTGCAGCCCTAATTTGGCGTATACTATAAGGTTTACTGTAAAATAATTCAAAAATTAATTTATTATTTAAAGTCGGTGTAAAAAAAAAATGTTCAGCATATATTTTGCTAGCATACATTGTTATTCTGTAGGTGAACAATTAACCTGTGCAAGTTAGTCAATCAAGTCTTCAATCAAAGTATGACCATTTGCTTTTGGTTCTCTGTAAACATCAGTTTGGTGGCTTTGCCCAAAAATTTTTTAACCATGCCCCTCTTACTATTAGTTTGCTACAAGGGAGTAATTCACAAAAAGAAATCCCCGCCCCTACTGAATATTTGTTTGTTTGAAGTACATCAACTTGTGGCGATAAAAGTCTCAGCAACTTCCGGGTTTACTTTCAGACTTTAAGAAAGATTCCGTCCTTGGCTGTTTTTGTGCAGCATTGTACATTCATGACACACTATTAGCACCAAAATATATTTCGACCTGACCAAAATTTGCGTTTATCAATTTCATCAACTGTCAGTCTGACTTTTATTTAACAGCCAGAGTTCTGGTCTTGTTTTGCTTGGATTTTATTAGTCTTGATTTATAAAATTGGTGCACTTAAGTGTTTTTCCTAGTTGACCCAGAGTGAACAGCAGCTTAAATGGACCCTCATTCAGTCAAGGCAAACTGTCAAGGCCAGGATTTCTATTAAATACTTTAAATTTAGCTTATTTTTTTTATATCAAACCCTGCTGAATACCTCCAGAATAGTTGAAATATATGACGCATGTTGCATACCATCTTTCTTGCATACTAAAAGGTTAACACTTGTCGCTATTCACAACAATGAAATGGATGAGGCCTAGTTGCAGATTTATTTTTTTGTTTTTGTTTCTTCTTTTCTGGGCTAAAAAAAGCATGAAAGTCATACGACGACAAGTTGCATATACGATGACCGAATTTACATGTTTGGGTGAACCATTCATTTATAAATGTTAACTGGAATGAAATATTTGATGCTGTGTAGTTTTGTTTAGCTGAGAGTAGTGTTCTGATTTGTGCATCAGTTCTTCTTCAGTAGTTTGCATAAATTCTGTCTAAATTTAGGCTTTTTCACTTCTCGCTGACTAAATCAGGTTGTGCCTTGTAATGCAACAAAGGTTAAAGTTTCAATAATAGCATTGACTGATGCAGCGTGTTTATCTACTCTGAAACATCTGTACATGAATAGAGCACTGCAAATGTTGATACTACTTATCTGCCCTGTTTGTAAGGTGATAGATAGCCTGATCAAAATAAACTGGCGGATCCTGAGAGATAAGATTGAAGGTTTATGCATCTCTGCTTTTTTTTCCCACAGCTGCTGTACATCTGCTTATCTTAGCCTAATGTTCATGTTCACCTTTATGACCTTTTCTCTCAAATGGGAAGTCTGTAATCTTCAAAATGTAGCTTTTTAGTCAGGAACATTTGCTTATAGTTTACTGAGGCTCCACATATAAATGCCTGTATCACAGGACATGGCAGTATTCCAAACCAAGTAAGTAAACAGTAATAAATAATAAAGTATTTATGAGAAATACATCAATACTCTGTCAGATAGAAAGGTGAACAAGCAAAAAGGGCAGCATCAGCAGCAATGGCTTTGCTTTAAAGTCAACAGTGTTTCGTTTTTCATTTTGCTTGAATACTCAAGAAGGATAGTTCACTTAAATAGATTTTGGCATTATAGAACATAAATGAATGTGTAAAGTATGTTCAAACTAATTCATTTATATATACTCTTTTAATCTATCAGGGTATCTGCAGGGGCCTTAAATTTTAGGCCATAAAATGTCTTAAATTCACTGAAATATTGTGGTGTAGGTCATAAATCATTTTTAACAGGTTCTAATTTTCCTGTGTCCATATAAAGCTACCAATCAGGCCAACACCCATCCAATCACTAACATTACAATAAAAAATTCTCAATAAATGTTTTAACAAAAGTTTATTAACTCTATTTACCAATGTGGTTTGATTATCTTCCTCACAACAACATTTGTTTTTAATGTATTTTTTATGTTTTTACTGGGCCATTAGAAAAAAATCCTTAACGTTTAACCTGTATTCCTGAAATTTCATTAATAAGTGTCCTAAAGTCTTAATTTTGGCTCGATGAAACCTGTAGAAACCCTGTTTATGTCTTTCTGAAGAAACTCAATTAGTTTATGTGGTGACTGTTTTAATGTAGGGTTTTATTTATGAACGCTTATTATCCTACATTCAATAAACACATTGTCGACGGCAGCTCAACTATATGTTCTTGACACACATAAACAAACAGATCAAGCACATGCATAAACACATTTCTGTTTCCATATATGATGATCCTTATGCATGTGTATTGATAACGTTTTTTTAAATCTTTCATTTTTTGGAGCATCAATTTTGGATGAACATAAATGTATGGCTTTTGAATGACATGAGGCGATAATTCTCTTTGTGGGTAAACTAATTGTTTAATAAGGCGAGATTATAAAACCTTAGCATTTGTTTTAGTGCAATGACAGTCAAACACACAGCTTTTCAGACTATACATTTGATAATGTGCATTAACACCAAACATTGAGATAATAATGTCTTTGTATCCTAGTTGTAGATATCCTTTATTCCTCTCACACAGACTTGTTAACATGGGCAGCTATTGTTTTTGCTGTCTTTAGTAATTGGTTTAATTTGGTTTCTTTTCTGACAAATCACATCAGCATTGCAATTTTCAGCAGCTCTAATGGCCTATGGGCTTCTGTCCCTCATAAACATCTTTGCATTCTTTCATGGTAGAGCTGTACACCCGACTATACTTTCAAATCCTCTTTGCACAGTATCTGGTTTACATAGACATCTATTTTTGCTGTAGCTTGCACACATTCCTGTGTGTCCTGTTTATTCAATTTTTTTAAAATCCCTTGAATTGGTAAACCCAGGACAGGGTTTCCACTTAAAGAATAAACAAGTTATTGGCCAAAATATTAAATGCAAATATAAGATATTATGTACGGAGAGTATTACAAAATCTGATGTAAACTATGTGCATTCTGTTTTGATAATGAAATTCATGTCACACACACTGAATGCCAACCCATGCGTACATGTAAAAAGTTAAATTTACATTAGATTTAAGTTTAGCCTGAGACACATCAAGCTGATACAAAACAACTAGCACCAACAAAACCAAACCTTGTTGTCTCTTTGCTTTGGCTCGCATCTGGTCCTATATGGACCAAAGAGCTGCGTGTGAACACTAGGGATGCAACGATTATAGATTTTGGTTGTACGATTATAGTCTGAGGAATAATCATGGTTTCACGGTTTTCATCATTCATTAATTTCAAAACACTACTAGTTTAGAAAATCATATAAAAATGTGTTATTTATTGCTGCTCAGTAACCAAATAATACAGCTCAAAATAATAATAATAAAAACAAACAATAGTCTATTTCTCTTTGGACTTAAAAATAAGTGAAAAAAAAGTTTTTGGCATTTAAACAAGTAATAATTACTTATTAGCTAAGTATTTCTCTTTTAAAAAGAACTAATGTAGTCAAAGGCTGCTGAACCTCTGTCTGAAGGCACTTTTGATCAACTATATTAAAAAATAGTTTGGTATATTTATTCTGTAATTTTTTTATCTTTGGAGTAGAAATGTGTATATTCCATACAAAGTATGAAGCTGACTTGTCAGTTCTGGACACGTGACTTGTGGTGCGCTCGTGGCATTCTTTTTCAACTAGGTTCGCCTGGAAACCATAATCGCGTCGCTCCCAATATGCGCACGCAAGCCACAAGCCTCTATTGGAAATAACAAACTTGCGTCCGCAAAAGACGCAATATGTAAACGGCCCTTAGTTAATAGCTTCAGCCTTAGTTAATCCAGTGTGCGTAGGTATTAGCCTCAGTGTGCATGTGCAAGTGTACTTTTAGTTGCAGCAGTTTTGTCCCGTGCAGAAATGCGGTGTTGAGAAGCATTTACGATTAATTAACTGTGACTAATTAAAGAGCGGTTAATAGTGAAATCCGTTAATCATTGCATCCTTAGTAAACACACTAAATGGAAGAAAGCTGATTGAAATGAGTCACGTTTTGCGCCTGCGCAAGAGGACGTGTCTTTCCGCACCCATTAAATGTAGTCTGTTTTCTTATTCCACAAATGGAAACTGAACTTCCGACACGCACAAAGTGTAAACTAAAAAGCCTTTAGCATCATCACAGTAATTGTCACTCAACACAAAGGGATTAGCTCATGCAAATATGTCTTAAAATCTGATTATGCATATCGATTGCAAATATTTAAATAAATTACAGCCCGCCTTTTTGTGTTTCTTCTTGACTTTAATTGTTTACATGCTACGTCACTTCACTACGTTACACTCGCTCTCTTCAGCCGATGCCCTGATGCTGACTTTACACAATGAAAATCTGGCCAATGCGATCCAATGTTAACCCAACGAGAGCAGGCATATGGAACACACTGAACCAACTAGCCGTATTGATGCAGACCAACGGCTCAATAAAGCCCAATGACCAACTGTTGGGTTGGTGTGTCCTGGCCTTTACACAAAAAAAACCCACATTATATGTGTACATAGACATAGTTGCGCACATATACACATACATAAACATAATATACACATATTTTGACGATTAACCAAAAACATGTTTAAAAAACATGTTAAAAAAACACAACTATACCTTTGGCTTAATAATATATGAGGTGCTTTGTGAACTCATTCCATGAAGAATAATATAACCAAGCAACACTGCAGAACATTTTTGTCATATAAGGTAATCAGTAGTATCCCTAGTAATGAAATGCTACTGTTTATTTACCTCAACAGGTTCCTTATGAAACCTTGAACAAGCGCTTCCGAGCAGCTCAAAAGAACATTGACCGGGAGACCAGTCACGTGACCATGGTGGTGGCAGAGCTGGAGAAAACACTCAGTAGCTTTCCAGTGGTGGATACTGTAGTCTCTCTTTTGGACGGCGTGGTTGAAAAGCTCAGCGCCCTCAAGAGAAAGGTGTGCTGAAGCATCATATAAGATATATATATATATTTTTACATTTAACTACATTTATACAGTTTTTAATGAAAGGATTTCATATCTGATAGGCAGCTGAGTCCATCCAAGCAGAAGATGAAAGCGCCAAGTTATGTAAGCGGCGCATCGAGCACCTGAAGGAGCACAGCAGTGATCAGCCAGCCAGCGTTAATGTTTGGAAAAAGAAGCGCATGGACCGCATGATGGTGGAGCACTTACTACGCTGCGGCTATTACAACACTGCTGTCAAGCTAGCCAGGCAAAGCGGAATTGAGGTTTGTTGGCTTTATCTGCAATGTTGGCTAAATACTAGTGCTGTTTCTTATATGCCTTAATTTGTTTTTATAGGATCTGGTCAACATAGAAATGTTTCTTACTGCAAAAGAAGTCGAAGAATCTCTCGAACGTCAGGAAACTGCTACCTGCCTGGCTTGGTGCCATGATAACAAGTCTCGCTTGCGGAAAATGAAAGTAAGACATATTCAAAATAGGGCTGCATCATATTGGAAAAATCTAGCTAGCTGCGTTTCCATCCTCCTATTTTTATGCGCATTTTAGATATGCTCACAAAAAATCGGTTGACGGAAATGCCAAGATGCGTATAAGTTTTGAAAATGTGCATAAAAAAACGTATGCGCATAACTAAGTAGGATAAACTTTTTATTCGATAAGAAAAGACGCACATAAACTACGATGGAAACACTTTTACCGAATAAATTCCAGTATGTGCATTAAAAAAAAGTCACGTGATTTTGTTATAAGAAATCTTGTGATGATGAAAAATGTGTGTGACTGAACAAACCAGCAGGCTGAGCATACTGTAAAACATCTGAAATGTTGTTTTGGTCATTCTAAAACGCTGTAGTTATTTCAGTATTATTGTTAATATATTAATAATTACCTCCAGAATTATCAAGAACGTCTGTGGTCCACGTCTGATGCCTTCAAACACCACCACACATTTATTGTGTGTCTGCGTTCTCTTCTGAGGCGCTAGTTATTTATTAAATAAAGAAAAGATTCATGCAGCTTCTCTCATCGCAGCAAATTTATGACGCCAGATAATTAGGAAGTAACGATTTGTTCTTTTTGACTACTTGGATGGAAATGCTGCATTATTCGTACGTCTTTTATGCGGTATTCCTGTTTTGCGCATAAATTTAATTGCTTCTTTGTATGGAAACAGCTACCGCGGTATTTTGGTTTGTCACAATAAAAATTGCGATAATATAATTTCACAAGATGATTTGAATATCTCTATTTGGAAAGATTACATTAATTTAGATCGACAGGGATGATCAAGTCTCTTTCTATGCAGTGCATCTGCATACATTATAATAAATTACTAGCAAAAATATATAAATAAACAGTGCTTTATGGTTTTTTGGCGGGTCTAACAGTATTCAAGTTGAAAATTAACAATTAAATGTAAAGTAACATGGTCATAATTGTATTAGTAATAATATTAATAAACAATTATATTAGTAATATCTTTATCTTTTAAATTGTAATAAATAATCTAATCCTGTGATGTGAGTATTGCACATACACACATTGCAATATAAATGCTCAAATGATACATAGTTCAGCCCTAATTCAAACATATAGTTGTGCTTTCGCATCATTAATTTGGCTATGGAGCGACTGCAAGTTGTGGTTTAGGGATGTGTGATATTTATTACCATGATTCAAGTGTGTTTTTGCTTTGTTCACCTTCCTTTGTTACCTGTGGCATGCCCCATCCGTTGTTACTATGGTTTTTGATTGTCTACATCTCTTTTTATCTTGTTTTTTTTTCGTTTGCTGTATGTGGTTATGGTTTCTTGAGTTCCTGTTTTTGTTAAGACTAAGGCTACGTTTACATGACAACATAGTTTCAATAACTAATTTCAAATAACTAATGTCTTTTGCCTTGCCTCATCCTTAACACATACTATGTATGTGCATGAAGTCACTATTTTAAAATTGTCCACTTTGAAACCCGTGCTCAAATGTATGCGTTTTAGTTCCCAAAATGCTGTTGTCGTGTAAACGAACAGGCAAGATGCATAAAAAGTTTCCGGTTTTGGGCTAAAATATTGTCATGTAACTGGCCTCTTTCTTCTTGGTGGTTTTTCTATATTGATAAACGTTTAAACTGCATGTGGATCTACCTCTCAACGTTCCCTGCCTCCGTTACAAGTATGTCACTCACTTTGCAATAAACAAACCTGTCTTGAGATTCCTACTAGGCATGGGCCGGAACAAGATTCTGATGGTATAGTAAACTTGGATAAAAATATCACGGCATTGTGATTACTGCTATAATGTATGTTCATTTTAAATATCTGGGTAAAAAACAACCTTTTTTCCCATTGAACATGATATATTTTACTTTAAGAAACATTTAAATTATTTTGGAACAGTAAATATGCCAGGTTAAATAATTCAAATAAATCGTTGACTTCTGCTATCATCATTATTTTCAAAAACACAGGTTTTTTTTACAACTTAAAAAGGCATCTTTGGATATCTTTCTTTTCTTTCATTTCGATGCATAGCATGCTTAGATGTTGGTGCATAAGCCATTTAATAATTTATTTTTATTTTTTAAAGTGTTTGCTGAATCATGCTGACCAGTAGCCATTGATGCCCTAAAAAAGGTTTTTTGACACCACGTAAAAACAACAAACATATATATCGCAGAAACAGTATTTTAATTAATTTTAGCAGTTTTAAAAGTGTGACTTTTCCAAACCGAGGTAAACCCTGAAACTGGTTTTCGTCCCAAGCCTAATTCCTACAGAATTCACAGCCAATTAGTTTAGATTTCCCTTTGAATTCCAGTCATCAAAACGGAGTAAACAACTTTTATGGCTTTGTATTGATCTTCATAGTATATGATGTAGTTAAGTTATATCACATGAACAAGAGTGTTTTTTTGAAAATCAGTGTAATATATAATATACAAAATATATTGAGTATAGCTACAGAATGAGGTATATGCACACAGATTTTTATTTCAGTCAGCCAGCCCCAGGGCTTCCAGTTAATTGTCATCCTATACAAAATCGCCATGGTTAAGATCTGATTTCTTTAAAAAAACAGCAATCTTCATTGTCTGGCTGAAATACGATGTAAAGTGGGTATCAGACCACACAAGAAGCACTGCATTAAATTATGTTTTTCCATGCCATGTCTTTAAAATATGGAAATTAATTTGACCCCAGTATTTTCAATGGAATTTGTGCGCTAGCCTGCGCCTAATGACGGCACTAGCGGTTACACGGGTTTTCGTCTCTTTTTACGCCTTAAAAACCAGATGAATTATATTTAAATTCAATTACAACATTGATGCTGTAAAAGAAACTGTATGAAATTGAAAATAGTCACATAGAGGTTTCACCTGAAGTTCATCATTGACTGAAAAACACTAGCTGTGTATATAACCCATTGTCTGCTTTTTTGCCAGTGAAAATATAATTCAGACCAAACCAAAAGCGAAACATTTGTGCATTTCAGAGCAACCTTGTTTCATTTGAGAAAATGGTTCAGTGTTCTATTCATAAAAAAACCATTAAGTAGATTTTCTTCTAAATGAATCAGTTGTTTTAAACAAATCCTTTGAATTATTCAATAATAGGGTGGCCGCGGGGTTTTAAAGTATTAAAAGTTGATAAATCAATTTAGAGAAATTTAAGGCTCTTAAAAAAATCTTAAATGCTGTTACAAGGTATTAATTTTTGCATCATTTTTGATTATACAGTTGTATAATTACAGTATAGTTGTATGCTAAAGTTTGACATTTTGGGATGCTGTGTAGTTTATGAAATTGATAAAATCCTGCTATATTTGATGTCACACTGCTTTGTTTACTGCAGTAACAAAGGTCGTACAATTATTTCTGCTGTTCTGGCGGCACCTTTGGATTAACATTTTTATAAAGTATATGAATGATAGTTTAGTTCAGGATTAGTTTCTTACAATCAGTATTTAGTAAATATATATAAAATGTCACCATCAGTTTGTGTCTTATTTTCCCATGACCGGCCTAAACCAGCCAGGATATAGCACAAAAAAAAGTTTAGTTATCATTTTCGAAAAGAATAATCTGAACAATGTAATTCTTTGTCAATGTCACACACCCCTATTGTGGTTGTATTCTTTGCAGTCTGAGCTTTGATTAGCTTATTTCAGAGTTGAAAGCTAATGCTATTTTAAAGGTAAGGTTTATTAAGTTTTGTTGAAATATGTCCTTGTCCCCAGAGCTGTTTGGAGTTCAGTTTAAGGATCCAGGAATTTATTGAACTCATTCGACAAAACAAACGGATGGATGCAGTTAGGTATGATTTTTTTATTTTTAATACTAGGACTTTATGGCTGGACATTCCAAGTTCATCGGAATCACTGTAATTTATTGTTAACATGAATATAAATCATTGTTGGTTGTTAGTAAGGCTAAATGAATCTCTTTCAGACATGCACGCAAACACTTCAGCCAAGCAGAAGGAGGGCAGTTGGACGAGGTACGGCAGGTGATGGGCATGCTGGCATTTCCCTCAGACACGCATATCTCACCGTATAAGGTAAATTATGTCTTTTTCTATATATTCTGAAATTAATCTTCCACTCAAAGGATGTGCTTTACTATCGATGGCCAGTTGTTTCTGAATATGGTTTCATAGCAGGTACAAATTTAATGGTCGACGACATTTTTTGTCTTTCTTCCCAGGATCTCTTGGATCCGGCTCGATGGAAAATGCTGATTCAGCAGTTCCGATATGACAACTACAGATTACACCAGCTGGGGAACAACTCCGTGTTTACCATTACCCTGCAGGCAGGGCTGTCTGCCATCAAAACCCCGTATCCTCTCTGCATCTTTGTTTTGAAATGAATACATTCAGGATGTTTCGATTAGCTATGGGCATTTTTCAGAAATATTACATTATAATATTTGTTGTAAAGTATAATAAGAATTACATTATTTATTATCAGAGATGTGATTTTTCCGTATACATACGGATTTCCCTATTTTCCAATTTCATTGGGTCGACTTCTGTAATTTGCGTAAATCCCAAAAAAATTTTGTGGGGTTGTGTGGAGGTCTCGGTGAGGTTCATCATTATCAAAGCAAACGACCTGATGGTTTGCGCCTTTATTGTACATCATCGTGCACAAGAAGAAGCAGTAACTGCTTCATTCCGGACGTCATTCAGGAATGTAATTGTAGACCTACCTAGGCTACTGTGTATATAATATAATGACATTGTTGGTCCTAGAATGTGCGCGTATGACGAAGCTGCTGACAATATGCAAGATTATGAAAATGCTTTGAATGCATGCGTGGCTGTGCAGATTTTTTCAGCTCTCACACAACATGACCATGTGCGCTCTATTTAGCCTACATTATAAATACAGCCAGGACTCACATTTGCTATTCTCTGCAAGTCATCTGTTATGTTTTCATTTATTCAGTGCTACAGCCTAGCACCAGAAATATAATACCTGAAAGTGTCATAAGTTTAGATGATATTGCAAATTTATAAAAATATATTTTATAATTAATTAAACTATTTAAAAGCAGGGAGGGGGCTCTCATCTTCTTTTTTGTCCTCAGCTGATCACATGCCTGATTATTCAAACTTTTTTGACAGTAATGTTCTGATTGAGAAAAAAATAATTTAAACACAACTGAGTTAAACTTAGTTCTTTATTCTGTCAACAATAAGCCTGGCTTTAGAGAAAATGTGCTTTGTCAAGTGCACACACAATGGTAGTTTGAAGGTGTTTACCAGCCAAAGTGATCTTTTCTGTAATGTTTGCTTTGGAAAGTCATTTCGAACCCCTGAAATTAACTTAGATTTGACCTGATTTTATTTGAAACTACATCAAACCAGTTAATTCTTGGTTTCAATTCCAAAAATATTTGCCCTATGGAGTTTCCCAATTGAATGTCCTGCAGATATCTTAGTGAACGTGGTATTTTAAGTAATTTTGAGTAAGAGTACTTTTGCTGGAGGACTATAAAAGGGTCAGTATATTAAATGGCGGTTTATTAGCTTAGTGTTCATTTAGCCCAAACTGAAAATTGTTAATAAAAAAACAATGAGACCTTTATTTGTCTTCAGAACTCAACTTAAGATATATTATATCCAAAAGCTCCCTGATCCACCATAGACAGCAAAATATGAAAAACATCCTCAAAACAGACCCATATATGCCTTCATTGGTTTAATCGGAATATTATCAAGCTAGAATACTTTGTAAAAAATATACTCAGTGTCAGTATAGGGCTCGCATTCACATGCACTGATGTCTACCCCAGATGATCATGTGCAGTGTTTCCTCTAGGATTTTATCCAGCTGTGGTGGCAGGTCTTTTCCACAGATCTTACAACTACCTGTGGTGTTATTTCAATGACAAATGTCGTGAGCGGAATATAGTCGAGACCACATCCATGTAACACGAGCATGCGAATCTCTTTTGTTTGCATATTTCTTCTGTTTGTGCAAAAAGTTCAGATTTTCCTGTGTGCTCTAAAATAAATGCAGCTAAAGTGCAATTTAGTGCGTTTATGTAATGAGCATGTCTCCAACATTTAATAATAAGAATAATTTCTTGCATTTATAAAGCGCTTTTCTGGGCCTTAAAGCGCTTTACACATTGGAGGGAATGTCCTCATCCACCACCAGCAGCATCCACCTGGATGACGCGACAGCGGATATATTGCGCCAGACCGCACACCACACACCAGCTGATTGGTGGAGAGGAGACAGAGTGATGAAGCCAATTATGATATGGGGATGGTTAGGAGGTCATGATGGACAGAGGGCAGATTTAGCCAGGATGCCGGGGTAAACCCCTACTTGTTTTCGGACATCCTGGGATTTTAAACAACAACAGAGTCGGGACCTCGGTTTAACGTCTCATCCGAAAGACGACGCTCACTGAGCAGTATATCAAGCTAGGAGTCCCCGTCACTATACTGGGGCATTAGGACCCACACATACCACAGGTTGGGTCCCCCCTGCTGGTCTCAGTAACACCACTTCCGGCAGCAACCCAGCTTTCCCATGTGGTCTCCCATCCAGGTACTGACCAGGTGCGGCCCTGCTTAGCTTCAGTGGGCGACCATGTGAGAATTGCAGAGAGCTAGCTGCCGGCAACATTTATTAGATATGCTAGGAATATTTATAAATGTCTCCACTAGACCTACAGAATGGCATTGATGCGTCCTGAAGTAAAGTGAAACGGCCATAAACTCCAGCAAGATAAGTCATTGTATGCAGAATTATAGACCTTTATCTATAAATAAAGTATAATTATGGAAACCGTGTTCATCATAACTGAAAGCTACGTGGTGTTTTCTGGCCTCACGCATCAGTCAGCATGTAACCTTAAAAGGTTAAACAAATAACGCAGAGCACTACTATGATTACAGAAAAGTTTGTTCTATTGTAATTCACTTACATTTTAATATGTTTTGGTGCTATTAAAACACGTGATTTAAAAATAAAATGACAATGACTGAATGTTTTGAATGAGAAGCTGTAACATAGTCATGGCGGGAATGAAATTTGGTGTGGCACCCTCCCATGGAAGAATGAATGTAGCGGAAACCATGATGTGTGACTTCCTCTGTTTGAAACATACTGTAGGTGCATCAGTCAGTAGCACAACAAGCAAGACACAGCACTCTTGTAAATGTGTGCCCTATACTGACACTGAGGAGAACAGTTGAACAGCGACCTTGACACTTTAACTAAACATTTGTTGACCTTAATTCAGCGTTTACAGGCAGTGTTATAAAGAAGATGGCACTTCCAAAAACCCAGACTGTCCCGTCTGCAGTAAGTCGCTAAACAAATTGGCGCAACCTCTTCCCATGGCTCACTGTGCAAACTCAAGGCTGGTGTGCAAAATCTCTGGCGAGGTCATGAATGAGAACAATCCTCCGATGATGCTGCCTAATGGCTATGTTTATGGATACAATGTGAGTTTAAAAACAGTTTTGTATTCTAAATGTAATTTTTTCTTCAGTATACATATGATGCTATTTAAATGCTGTTAATTTCCTGCACACTGCCTGACAGAAATCTTGTCGTCGATCCCAGTTATAAGAGCAACAAATAATAACTTCTAGTTGATCATTTGGAAAAGTATCAGAAGGTAGATTGTTTCCGATAAATCATCTGTTGAACTGCATCCCAATCATCACAAATACTGCAGAAGACCTATTGAAACCCGCATGGACCCAAGATTCTCACAGAAATCAGTTAAGTTTGGTGAAGGAAAAATCAAGGTTTGGGGTTACATTCAGTATGGGGGCGTGCGAGAGATCTGCAGAGTGAATGGCAACATCAACAGCCTGCGGTATCAAGACATTTATGCTGCCCATTACATTACGAACCACAGGAAAGGGCAAATTCTTCAGCAGGATAGCGCTCCTTCTCATACTTCAGCCTCCACATCAAAGTTCCTGAAAGCAAAGAAGGTCAAGGTGCTCTAGGATTGGCCAACCCAGTCACCAGAAATTAACATTATTGAGTATGTTTGGGGTAAGATGGAGGAGGAGGCATTGAAGAATAATCCAACGAATCTTGGTGAACTCTGGAAGTCCTGCAAGAATTCTTTTTTTGCCATTCCAAATGACTTAATAAGTTATTTGAGTCATTGCAGAGATGTATGGATGCAGTCCTCCAAGCTCATGGGAGTCATACACAATGTTAATTATTTTTCCACTGCACCATGACTTTATATTCTATACTGTACATTATTTCTGTTAAGTGACAAGACTTTTGTCTAAGCAGAGTCAGACCTTACTGTCCTAATTAAATGATTAAAAATCAAGGCATGATCATATTTTATTTTGGTAAAATAAGCGTAATCTAGAGGCCTTTCATATAAGCCACGTCTGATACCAAATGATCAACTAGAAGTCAAGTTATTGTTTGTTGTTCCTAAAACTTGGATAGGCGACAAGACTTTTGTCAGGTAGTGTATATTTAATGATTAACCTTCCCTTACCTCTGCTTTTCAGTCACTCCTGTCCATTCGTCAAGATGATAAGGTGATATGCCCCAGGACCAAAGAGGTTTTCAACTTTTCCCAGGCTGAAAAGGTTTATATTATGTGATGGAAGCGCCACATTGGTTCTGGAACGTTAACTTGCGTCGACATCGTAGGCTGGGCACCATTTGTCGAAGAATGTCAGTCTTTCAGCCCTTGTTCCATTCAAGCGAATATCATTGACGAGATGCCCCTGCCCTCAACTGGTCTACAAGACCTTCATTGAAATGATGGTTCAGAATCACAATGGATCGTCCTGCGCTAAATGGACTGTTGTGACAAGGGAGTGTTTTTTATTAAAGGTTGATAGTTTGGCATTTATTTAACTGGTTTCTTTTTCAGTAGTGTAACACAAACCAACATGACTCCATATCAGTTTTTCTCAAAGGAGCTTCTGCCTTGTAGTGTGTTAACAAAATGAATTATTCATTGTTGGTTTTTTTGAACAAGGGCACCCATTTAGGTCATTATTTTTAGATAGGGAGTAGGTAGTTAGTTGTAGAGAACACTCTCTGATGCCTTGCTTTTGCACCTGTGAAATCTGTGACAACATGCATTTGTTAATGTGATGTTTTTTGGGGGTTTGCTGACATCCTCAGTTCGTGAGGTAATGTTTAAAAAAAAAAGTTGTAGCATTTATAGCAATACTGGTTTTTATCAGAACTTGGTGGATATACAGACTAGAAAGACTGAGTGTTCTTTAGTGTTAAGGTGAGGATAAACATCACATTAGTTTACAGTTTCTTATATCATCATCCACATTGTTTAAATAAGACCGTATGTGTGTGACCAAAGTCCTTAGAGGACGTGTGCAAAAAAGAATTGATAGATATGCGTACGTTTGGAGAAACCTTTTTTTCTCTCTCCTTCTTTCTATGATATGCTGTGTTATACAAAACAATGTCACGTTGTTTATAACTTCATGCTGCATTTAGTGCTCTTTTGTGACTAAAGTTTTGGTTGTAAACATAAAGCAGTGTTTGGTAGATTCAAATCTTGCATATAGTTTACTTCTTTTTTTTTTTTTTCATCCTGTCAAAATTTGTCATCTATCCAGCTTTGAAACCCTTATACTGTAATGTAATGTGTTTGGGTTCTTTTGTTTGCAAAATGACTAGTTTTAAATTTGTAGCAAGTTGTTGCCAATGGTCATTTTGAGCACAATTTCAAGGCCGGATATTGTTAAAAGTATTTTTTGACAATGTTCCCCATGGACACAATCTCAGAGTCTCAGGTTTCACAGGATCAACAGCAGAGAGAACTAAGGAGGGAGGCCTATGAAAGGCCCTTTGGTCTTTTAGTTTTACCTTAATGTAAACCAACAATCACCTGTTGGAAGTGATTCTCCAAGTATGTGTTTAACTGTAACTGTGGAAAGACTTGCTTAGATACAGCGCATGCATGTGTATTTTAGTAGGATAGATGGGTTGTTCGTGTCAAATTGCCAATAAAGATTGATTTGATTATAACGTTCTGTCTGTCTGATTAACTAATTGGTTTAAACTATAAATAACTAAAATATAAAAATAGATATAAATAAAAGATTTCTCTAACTTCTGCTTATTTTCAAATTCATTTTTAGCTTTATTTATTTATTTATTTTTGTGGTAGCTAGAATAACCGTTTTATGAGTGCTTCGTGCTATGCCTTTTAGTGTAATGCAGCAAGATATCATAGACTGTAAAAGATAGCCAGATATTCGCGGTCAATTTGATAATTCCAGATGGCGCATGCGCAGCAAAGGTGTCATTTCACTTCCTGAGATAAATAGCCTAGTTACTTCTTGAAAGCATGAAGGGTAAGTAAACCTTTATACATCATACATTATTTTTGAAGCTATTTAAAATACATTTTGGCGTTATTAATGTATATTTAAATACTTTGTTTCATATAATTTCGAATTAAAAGAGGAGGATCTACACGATCCGTTTTTTCTGCCGTTAACGGAATTTGTCGCTCAATCACGCGACCGACGGTTCCTCTACATCGTGGGCAAAATGCTCAAACTCGACTGGCTGAATTACAGGACTCTTGAAGTGAGTTTACAGATTTGTTACCATCAGTTTGCTATTCTTTTATACACCTATTCCCTATGCCCATGATTATTTGAGAGAATTATGCGAGTAATGTTGATTTCCATTAAACGGACACGGTCAGCAACCGCCACTTTAAACATTGCTTTAGGAATTCAATAGTAGTAACCTAATAACTGTTACTACTATTGAATTCTTAACGCAATTTTGAGAGTTGAAATGTTTTGCTTGCGTGTTGAAAAGTTTTGAACCCGTTTGTATTTCCCTGGAAATTGCATAGTAGCATTTGCATCATAAGAATATTAAATTCTCTTCCCAGGCTGCTAGCTGTATTCAGTTTAATGTGACAATTACTTTTTTTTACTTAATGTAATCTCATGTTACTAGTAATAATAATCAAAATGTGACAATATTCTCCTTATCTAACATAAATATCAAATGTTGATATTGATCAATTCAATTGGCTAGTTATTGGCAGTCCGTTATTAATTCCAAATACTCAAGTCCGAATAAGGAATTACAGTCGACAGTAGGAATAATTTCCTACAATTGGAAATATTTCTCTAAAATACTTATTGTAAAGTTTAAAGAGTAATTACCACATACAACTGAATACAGCTAGCAGCCTGGGAAGAGAATTTAATATTGTTGTGATGCAAATGCTACCATGCATTTGATACTTTGAGATTTGATACAGGGAGATACAAACATGGGTTCAAAACCTTTCAACACGCAAGCAAAACATTTCAACTCACAAGCAAAGATTCTAGATGTGCAATAAATTACAGCAGAACAGAGAGCAAAATAAATGAGTGTACAATGAAAATTGTGGTAACTGCATAATAGAACAATAGTTTGTTTTTTGCAATACAAAATATGTTATTATCATTGACATAAGTTTTATTTTTTTTTTTTAATTACTATGTACTTAATTTTTTCCTAAAACAAAAAAATTTTCATTTAATAATAAAGAAACAAAAATAACTCCATACAAATAAAGCATGACAGAAAAAAAGACAGATAAGACTTATTAATTGTGTAACCCTAATATTTGAAATTAGGCATAGGCCGGTATAAGATTCTGACGGTATGATAACCTTGGATAAAAATATCACGATTTCATGGTTTGACGTTATTGTGATTACTGCTCTAAAATATATTCTTTTTAAATGTCTGGGTAAAAACAGGGTTTTCATCATGTCAAATTTAAGACTTTTAAGACCATTATGAATGAAATTTCAGACATTCGTAGAGCAAAACGCTAATAATTTTCTGTAATAACCAGTGGAATTTTTTTTTTACTTGCCCCTTTAAAATTAAAATTCAGTTATTTCTTAGCCACATGTTTTAAATAATGTGTAAAAACAAGCAAACTCTAGTTATATACATATATATTTTTCTTAGCATAACCTTTCTTTATCGTTTTAATTGCTATAATAAACAATTTATGCACAACATAAATTTATGCATAAAAACATAGAGAACTTTTAAACAAATGTTATTGTAAGGATGTAAGGAAGACATTTAAACCATATTGCTAAATAATTAATAAATGTTAATTTAATGTTAAGTTTTTTTGATTTGTTGGTTGTGCCGATTGGCTATAGCTTTACATGGAGAATTAATGAAAATTACGACCTGTTTAACAGTTTTTAAGACCCACAACAACAGCATATTTCAGTGAATTTAATACTTTTTAAGTATTAATTTTTTTAATTTAAGACATTTTAGGACTTTTTAAGAACCCGTGGACACCCTGAAAAAACTAAAACTTTTCCCCTTTTGAACACAATATATTTTATTATGAGAAACATTTAAATTATTTTGGAGCAGTAAACAAGCAGGCTAAATAATTAAAATAAATCATTGACTTCTGCAGTCTTCATTAGTTTCAAAAACACAGATTTCTTTACAGCATCTTTGGATATCTTTTCTGCTGGAGATACTGTTTTTCTAAAAAACGATTAAAAAAACTGTAAATAAAAAATCTTACACATACCTTAGGAACGGTACAGCAGAGAATGTTGGCAGTTTTAAAACCTTGACTTTTCCAAACCGCGGTATACCTTGAAAACAGTTATCCTATTTGAAAGTACTCTAATTCCTTATGGACGTTCTTTTCACCAATACATTAATACAGTAAACTTGAAAAGTGTTAGATTGACTTGAAGTGATGTAACATAACATTAGATGCTTTTACTCAGGATGTCACAACAATTCTGTCACTGCTGCTGCCTTCTTTTGCCTGCCAATGTGTAGAAAACAACGACCTGGTGTGTTTACAGGAGATCCTAGACATGGTAAGACTAATAATGCATGCAAGATGTAGAAAATGTAATGCATTAGGCTGTTCTGCTCTTTTACATTGCAGATTATGCAATTGTTAATTCTCAAAGGTTCTCTTCAGATGGACGTGGATGCTGAAGATTATGATGGCAACACTGTCATGCACAGAGCTTGTGAAAAGGGGATCACTTACATAGTAAAGCATTTATTGTCTATTGGAGCATCATGCCATATGGCAAACCGCTCTGGTTGTACACCTCTGCATCTTGCCATAACAAACAAGTAAGTGTATTTTTGAGGAACAGGTTATTTAAAGGGTCTATATGTAAAAAATTTAATGTAATAATCGCCTCTTTTTTTTTATCAATATATTAGGTGGCTTAAAAAAACAAGACATTTCCATACTTGTGTTGTCTATGAAACCTGTATAGTCTAGACCAGGGGTGTCCAAATCTTTTCTTATGAAGGGCCAAAAACCAAACTTGATTGACGCTAGTGGGCCGAAGGTAAATATAGTTGCCATGGGTAATTTCCTAATTTATTTAATAGTATTAAAAATAACTAGAAAACATAAATTTTTTTTACATTTTATAATGAACTTATTACAGTAAAAACGGAAGAAAACAATCAAATTTATAATAGAATGGAGTTACAGTAGTTTTTGCCTTGATTTGCTCGCCGATGTCTTCTGCATAGTCCCCTATGTGTCAGGTGACATTATGTACGGTTTAAAAAATCATTCATTTATAAAATTTAATTAAAACTTGCTTTTTTTTTGTAGCTCTGCAATAAAACTAACAAACAAAAAAAGGTTACGTCAAATTAGAAATGACAATCTCTTTTAAAGACATTTGCCCCAACCCTCCATCATTCTCCTCAAATGGGATGGTGGGCAAAATCAAAGGTTACAATGGGCCAACTTCGGCCCGTGGGCCCTACTTTGGGCATCTTTGGTCTAGATGGATTTTTGCGTGAAGAACTTAAAGGTCCTGTGAAATTAAAATACTTTTTTAGATGTTTGTATCAGTTCGGTACATATCTAGGATATCTTTAAGCGAATGCGCTTCAAAACAGTGACAAAATTCACATTTAGAAGACATAAACTTTCAAAGCTTGCAGTTTAGAAAAATTTTAAATTCACTTCATGTTTAATTTTCACATTGATTCATCTTGCCAATCAAATGCTCTCTAGTATCCTGCATGCCCCGCCCCCTTCAAGATGCTTTTCATCATAGATATGTACACTAGATGTCACATACGGGCCTTGAGTATGCGTCAATACCGCCACCACATTTTTACAGTGCTTCCAGGACAAAAGTCATTCAACCACACTAGTCAAGACTGAAGCCAATCTGAAGATGCTGTACTTTTGCGCTACGTATGGGTGTAGTAATGAGCAAACAAAGCATAAAGGCATAACATTTCATAGGTAAAATTTCGTTTTTTGCATGTTACGAACTTTTGCTAAACAAGTAACGTTATTGATGATAATACAGTCACTTACTGCATTCACCATAAGGCAAAGTAGCACCAACTTGCACTAAATTCTAGGCTTATACTAGTTTTGTTGAATAAAATCAGCAAACAATGTAAATAAAATATGACAACAAGATGCTACGGTGCCAGAAACTTGTATTATTGTCGTATAAGTGAAGTAACAGCTAGTTTTTAAAGCAACTTATACATAATAACATAACAGTGCTTACGTCTCAATGTGCATACCATAAATTATTTAATATTACAAATCTTATATACCATTTAGATCAGAAATGTGGATATTATGCACATTGAGATGCAGGGATATCGATGGTTTAAACAAATCAGTAGAGGGTGTGTGTTTCAGGACACAGATTAGATCAAATTTAACAGGGAGGATAATACATTTCCATGTACACAAACACAAGCTCTTTGTCAGCAATGCCTGTCCGGTCACTTATCCACTGATGTAGATGTAAAATGTATCAGATGTAAAATGATAATTTTCGTAATTTAAAAAAATATATATTTGCATACTGACCACTGGGAAAAGTCCCGATCATAGATATATGTATATATGTGTATTTATCTCTGGCTCTGGATGGCCAGTCCTCCACTGTACCTTGGTCCCACATTCATTTCAAAGGATCGCTACCCTGTACTAAAATGGTGGCTCTATTGACGCATTCCTTCAAGACAACAACAGCGTAGGCGACATCTAAAGTAAATATATATGGCTTTTCATTTGATGTGCTTGATCTCAACCACTCTCACTGGAAGAGCGGTTATAAAAATAAAAAGCTATTGACTATTTTTAAAAGGGGGAGGGGCTACTATATGTCCTACCCCGGTCTGCAGGTTTTAGTTGATATTTCGTCAAACATTGAATAAAAAATGCACATTTCAAAGCACTTCACAGGACATTTAAGATATTTTTGCAACACAAATCAAAAAAATGTGACATTTATGCACCGATCTTCTACCTCATTGCCAGACACATTGATGTGATCAAGATCTTGAACAAGGAAGGAGCAACAGTAACTCTAAAGCCTGTGCAAGTTGGCATTGAACTTATAAAGTGAGTCTTTCCAAACTACAGATAAACTCAGTCTGTTGTGGTCCTTTGCATTCAACTATGCTTTTTTAAATTCAGGGCAGTTTGGCTTAAGGACTGTAAGCTATTGCATGCGTGGTATTTAGCCGGTGCAGACATGAACCAGCATGATTACAATGGACAAACTGCTTTACATGCAGCTGTGGAAAAGAGGGACAAGCACATGGTTTCCAAACTTCTTGAATATGGCGCTTCTCCTGAGGTATAACAAAAAAAAGCATGTTTTTTTTACATCATGTAAGAGATAATGTACATCTAGCCGGTTGTTGTGGGTAATGAAACCTAAACGTTCTTCATGTGCTGCTGATAAGGCTTATTGACAGCTCATGAAACAAGACATTGATCTGAGCTGCCTTAATTTACTAACTGCAGAAAGCAAAACATCTGCAGGCCCGTAGGCATTTGGGGTTCGGGTGGTTTGAAAGACCCACCCCTCACTGACGAAGGACCAAAATTTGTCCCATACATGAGCTCATTTATCCTATTTTGACTGCTATGACATCATAAATTGTGAAAATAACCCATTGAAAAAAGGCTTTAAAACCAATTTGAATCCTCTGTTGGCTGTTGCATTGGTGTGACTTCAGCTAATCAGTTTTGTTCAGTGCAAACCATTGTTTTTCATGAGTCCAACATCCAGCTGCGCAAGAAAACTTGCGAGAATCTGATGTAGAATCTGATGTAAGTGAAGTCATCTTTCCTTACTGACCTATTGTTGTTAAATATAGGAAACATTTTACAAGTAACTTTTATTCTAAATCTTGGACCTTATTCTTGAAATAAATGACTATAAAAAGTGGCTCACATTAAAATTATTTTGAATACTAATTTGGCTATTGTTGTTATCCATGAATTTTCAAACATACTTTTTTACATGAGAGGCTAGAAAAATCGTGAATCTCTACATTATTATTATTGTTTTTTTTATTATTATTGTTATTATTATTCAAAGGGCCGAATTCTAACTGTGGAATGTTGAATGTGCTGGTCAGTTTGTTATTTACCTAACAAATGATAGACTACAGTTTTTAATTTAAAACTTTAACAGATTCCTATTTTTTTCTAATGAAACATGATGTAATAAATTTGTATTTAAATTTATACATATATGTTTTTCATATTTCTTTATTCTAAATCTTAAGGAATTTGTGGTATATCAAAAATTGTGATTATGATGACCATCTGACAATCTAATCCAGCTACAAATAGTGCTTAAAATGTCACTAAAAAGCAGTCCTTAGGATTCATTCATTCATTTTCTTTTCGGCTTAGTCCCTTTATTAATCCGGAGTCGCCACAGTGGAATGAACCGCCAACTTATCCAGCACGTTTTTACGCAGCAGATGCCCTTCCAGCTGCAACCCATCTCTGGGAAACATCCACACACACTCATTCACACTCATACACTACGGACAATTTAGCCTACCCAATTCACCTGTACCGCATGTCTTTGGACTGTGGGGAAAAGCGGAGCACCCGGAGGAAACCCACACGAACGCAGACAGAACATGTAAACTCCACACAGAAACGCCAACTGACCCAGCCGAGGCTCGAACCAGCGACCTTCTTGCTGTGAGGTGACAGCCACTACCTACTGCGCCGCCATCAGTCTTTAATATATACATTCAATATATACGAATATTACTGTTCAGTCACAAGATGGCACCAAACCGCCATGAACAGTGGTGTGACGGATAAGCAGTGCTTTGCATAAATAAACACACGTCCTTTGATAATGAATATTTTTATCAGTTTCTTAGGGAATATAGCCAATAATTTTTGGTGTATTAAAAAATGTATTAAACAGTTATGGATAGGTCTTAAAGTCAATACCTGGAGGGCAGCAGCTCTGCACAGTTTTGCTCCGACCCCTAATCAAACACAGCTGATCTAGTAGTGTCTAGTAGTCGTGAACACGTTGATTAGTTGGATCAGCTGTGCTTAATTAGAACTGGAGCAAAACTGCGGCCACTCCAGGAATTGAGTTTGAGACCTATGCATTAAAGTAAGAGTTTGGACAGTGAACATCTTTAAGAATAGACAGATAATACATTTAGATTCAAACGAGTTATACAAACGGGTATATTTGTTATCCAACGTATAAATTTTTGGATTGATCTTAATTATTATTTTTTTGTTTGTTTAAATAGTTTTGTGTTTGGTACTGCTAATCTAATGTATATGCACAAATATACTTGTAAAGTGTCCTGTATAAAATATTAATTTAAAAGGGAGATCTGTGAGGGGTGTACAAATTTATGCTGAACACCATATACATATTTCTATTATTTGTTCATTTCGTTTCAACGGTCATGTTGATTTGAAGTATCCATATGAGCCTGTGTTATTAGGTTGTTATACTTCAGATATACTTCAAAATAAATTTTATTTAAGAGCAAGGCATATATAAATAAATAAATATAATGTTTAACAGCCCACCCTGCCAAGTGTATTTGTCTGTGGACTGCAAGACAAGAAGGGGGGGAATTTGTGGTAAGTTAGAGGTGTAACTTGCAGTTATCGAGATCCCATTGAACCATGCGAGATGTCACAACGAGATGTTGTTGACACGTTGATTTGAAGTATCCATATGAGCCTGTTTTATTAGGTTTACTGCTTGTTACCTGAGAATAACATACCTTGGAATGTTGTGATTGAAAATCAGAATCAAGTATTTCAGACAGCAGTGTAATAACTCATAATAAAAACATAATCTGGTTTTCTTTGTTCTGAATGAAAGCACAAATGTCATAACTAGCAACCATTAACATATCATTTCTTTTTTCCCCGTCAGCACAAGGATATATGGGGAAAGACAGCAGCAGATGACGCAAGAATGAAAAACCTGCATGAGATTTTGCTGCTCTTCAATTCACCTTATCCACTTAAGTAACTTAACATTACTTTCAGGTTTATACCATGGCAAACACATTAGTCCTTAGAACAGTTAAACACTACAATTTGTTTTTTATTTTTGCCAAAACTCAATTCTCTCTTAACATTCACACAAGAGATCAACTCGAATAAAGAGGGCATTTTATTTTTTTATTTCAAAATGAAAAGCATCAGTAGGTGCACATGCATGAAAACTAAATCTAATCCAGGGTAAACTGTGCCTAGTTGAGTTAGATTTGGCAGAAATACATGAACATATTTGTACAATTATTAGTGTGTCATAAAGTCATCTTCAATAACTTTGGCATCTTCACCTGTCATTTTTTGTATTGTCCAGCACATGTTGCAGTTTGTTGTTGAGTTTAGTAGGTATAGCTTGCAGTAAATAGAGACTGTGTGGATGCTTGGCCAGCCTGACCTGAGGGTTTGTATTCACCTTTTGATGCAAGACTATTAATCTGAAGGAAAAAACAGAACAATAAAATATTAATATTTGCAGACTAATTTAGTATAGTAGACTTAAGGCCCCGATATATAAAAGAGCAAAGAATATTTAAATAAATATACTGTTTACAAGCTTTCTAAAAGCCCACTCTGCAGGAGGTGGGCTTGTAAACGTGTCATGCTGCTGGCGTGTACCCCTTAACACAATTATAGCGGCTGTGAGAGAAGAACACTTTCATAAAAATCTGGCAGTAGCATTGATCTATTCAATAGCACAGAATATGACGTAAGTGATGTAGATGCTATGTGCATCCAATTAACAAAAACAGAAAGAAATGATGCTGAGTTTGCTCTTTTTTTACGCAGAAAACACAGAGCACAGATGACAAAATACATTTTTCATACTTTAGAATGTGTACTGCATGGTTTGACGATCTGCTGAAGAGTATTGCCATATGTGAAACAAAAAAAAGCACAAGACACTGATTTCCACTTAGCGCTGGGAGATTTGGACTAAAATTTATATCTCGATTAATTGAATATTTTAACTAGATGATGATTAATTAACGATTATTTTATTTATTTATTTAACAAGTTTTGTACAGTAAATATACTCATATTACAAATGTGAGATTTCTGAATGAAGGGTGCATTACTTGATTTTAAAATAATTGAAAGAAACACACACTATCTACTATCTATGCTTATTTATTGAACATCAATGTTGAACAACTGAAATTAAAACACACATTGCCTAAAACCAACAGTCACTTTTATATATATATATATATAAAATAACTATAGTGAAAATAACTAACTTGCACTTTTGGAAACAAAATTAATTATTTTCAATGTTAATTTTTTATTATTAAAAGTAGAAAATAAGCAGTATCTCTTCTAAATAAAATAACTCTTGTATATCCTGTAAATAATAGTTTAAACAGTGCATTTCTTGAGTCTTCTGTAAACAAATATTTTACTGTAAATAATCATTTTATTGTAATGGAAAATATGCCGTTCCCGGCGCAACTTCCAATCATCGTCAATGTAGTGCAAACTTGCGACATTTTTTGAGAGATGCACGGGTATGCGACTGAATGAAGTCTGCCCCAGACCATACCCATGCGTTCAACACAGAAGTATTAAGTAGCCTTAACAGAGCGGGGTCACGTAACTCCACACACGGTGGGGAAAGTCATTGAAAAAATTGACCTGGGAAATTTTTTATCAATTATAGGTTCTGAATGTAAATTTTTATTACTTTTCGAATAATTGCCCAGCCCTATTTCCACTACAGAGAGACAGGCCTTTACACCTGGTGTACTAGCTTGTCAAACAAGGTTTGATAACAACCGATTGCGTAATCACCATGGACCAATGGAAGCTCAAAGGTATTTAGGAGCCAAAACGAACCTCCAAATAATTTTGATTTGGTAAGCTGTTGCGAACTGCCAAAACAAGCTCCAAATGAACTTCATTTTTGTTCTAAATTATATCATTTTAGTTTGTTCATCAACTTTATTCGAAGTATATTGGGGCCTTCATAAACTGCCAACACAATGAAGCACAATATAGGTATTTTAAGTTATTGGTTACCTTGGCACGTGTAACGAAGGCATCCTGTGAAGCCTTCTTGTTCGCTGCTTGTCCCTTCCAGGCTGAAAGAGCCGATGCCTGGAGAGCACGGCCATAAGAGAAGCTCAGTTTCCATGGTCTGTGCAGGGGCAGCTGGTTCATGGCATTCAGATTCAGAGAGGCCTCTTCCTCACTCTGACCCCCAGAGAGAAAGCAGATGCCTGAGAAAGAAAAGAGAGATGTTCAAAGTTTGAAGAACATTCAAATGAAGACCACCGGTGGGCTGTCTTACCTGGTACAGCAGCTGGCACAGTGCGTCTGAGAGCAGTGACTGTGGCCATGGCAACCTCAGAAGGGGTGTACTTCTTGGTGCAGGAGTGTCCAGCGGTGACCATGTTTGGTTTGAGCAGAGTTCCCTCCAGATAAACGTGGTGATCAGAGAGAGCCTTGTACACAGCCGCTAGGACCTTGGATGCAATTGGTTTGGAGTTATTGTTGATGGATAGTTTTGTATAATTATCTGCTCTGTTTTTGATTAATCTGAAGATAAGCTTACCTTCTCAGTGGCGTACTGGCATCTTATCAGATCATGATCTCCGTCTGGGAGGATCTCAGGCTCTACAATAGGCACCAGGCCATTCTGTAGGAACAAGGAAAAGTTTGTCAGAAAAAAGGGTGTTTTAGATTGTTAAATGAAAAAAAAAAAAACAACGCACCAAGAACATTCCGTTAGACGCACCTGTTGGCAAATGCTGGCATATCGGGCAAGGACATTGGCATTTTCAGCAATTCCAAGAGCGGAGGGGCAGCTGTCAGAGATCTTGAGCACACAACGCCACTTGGCAAAGTCACAGCCGTCCTTCTTGTACTGTGCACAGCGTTCAGACAGACCGTCCAATCCTGAGTCAAACAGATCAACATTAGTTTACTTTCAAATGAAAATTCAAGTCAGGATATAGTTCTGTCAAATTGAAGCCCAAAGTATACTTCAGCAGCGTACAGTGAGTCAAGCTAAATTTGTTCTTTGAACTTTCCTTGCAGTAATTAGCTTGTCCACAAGATGGCAGTAAAAAAACACAAACAACATGTAATAGGCCTACAATAACACTCAATTCAACTCAGTTCCAACCCCAAAGGCATGGTTTTCTTTGGACAAGGCTTTTTAATTCATGCTGCTAAAAAAGAAGCTGTTTGTTAAGCAAACATTTGTGATTCGTAACACTTTTAAGCTTTATGAGAAAGAGAGAGGGGGGTGGCTCTGAAATCAATGAAAGTGATGTCTTCCTCTGTCCATGTTTTTGGCGTGGTAATTCATGCGGGAATTCAAATTATGTTGTATATCACCGTGTCTGAGTGATTTTCACAAAAACTCACCCGTGATGTGTGCAAACAGACAATCTTTCAACCATCCGCATGCTCTCTGTGTACGGCACGCTCACTTTAATTCAACTCTCTGATGAAGAAGGCAACTTTGACAAAGTGCGGGTGCATTTTGAGAAGCGAATTGATCTGGCCAATGATGTTTTCTAATGAGTGATTTTGTGTTATACAATTCTTTAGTCATAATTTGATACTTTTACAAATTTTGCAAACAGTATTTTGTCTAGTTTTGGATAGCATATTGCAAGTAGACTTTAGGCATGGGCCGGTATATGATTCTAACGGTATGATAATCTTGGATAAAATATCACGGTTTCTCTGTACTGCTCTAAAAGGAGTAAAAAACTACAAAAAAAATCTCCTTTGAACACAATATATTTCACTTTTGAGAAACCTTTTGAAATATTTTGGAGCAGTAAACATGTCAGGCTAAGTAATTCAAATGAATCACGGACTTCTTCTTTCTTCATTCATTTCAAAAACACTGATTTTTGATTTTTTCTTTGTATATCTTTTCTGCAGGAGATACTGTTGTCCTAAAAACTTAATACAAAACATAAAAAAACATATTTATACCATAGGAAAGGTATAGAGAAAAATTTTGGCGGTTTTAAAACCTTGACTTTTAAGCATCATGTGTACCTTGAAAACGGTTATCGTCCCATAGTAGACTTACAAATGTTTGTGTAAATATTGCAAGAGAGAGAATGTGTATCTTATTTGGCTAAGTATTTTCGCAGTGAAGTCTTTCTTGAAATGTGTCAGAAACAGAACTGTAATGAAGTGAATACGTCTGACACAAACATGGCTGAGTTTCTATTTTTAATTATGATAGAAGTCAAATGTATAAAGTATTATAAGCGTTATTAATATATGAGAGATGCCTAAGAGAGAGAGAGAGTAAGCAAATGTCCATGAACATTTGTAAGTGATGATGTAAGGCAAAGTCCTTTTGGTTAGTTGATGACATTGCCGGTAGTTTTTTTTTCCCCTAAAATACATACACAGAAAACTTTATTTCATATTCAGTTTTAAATAGACAATGCCTTCCCAGATTAAGTAAACACATAGGATTACTGATATGGATATCATTAGCATATGTTTGCAAATGCAGAGCATTTACGGTAAAAGTGAATGTTCTCACATTCTTTCACCTTGATGGGTCATTTGCTTGTTCTTTTGTGTCACCTGGTCTGAATCTAGTTAATATTCATGGCCATTATCACATACACTGCATACACAGTGCTGACACAAAACAAGTGATTTACAAAATCACTGTATTGTTGCTTCAGAATGAGTAGTCCTAAAGATTTTTAGGTGATTTTGTAGTGAATATTCTAGCATGCAAAACTAATATATCAAATATATATTTTCAGAACTATTTAGTGTGTTTTATGACTTTGTTTCTGTGACAATTTTTCCTAAAACTTTTCATTGCATATTCTTGTAGCACAGTTTAAGCTGAATAAAACAAATTTACATGTTATCCAAGCATAGAAGAAATATGCAAAAATATGTCAGCATATCCAAACATCCCAAGGACCCCAAAATCACCTTGGAACTAAGGGTTAAGGTCTTCACAACTACAAGTTACTTCCAAGCTGGTTAGAGCATCGTTGGTTGGAGCTAAGCTATGCAGGGCAGTGGTAGACTCAAATAATGTTTGTTCAAACTGCTTAATAAACGGGCTGAAACAACACAATTCTTTGGTTTTTTGAGGGGGACAACTTAATTTTTTAATATTCAATCCACTTAAGTTTGTAAAAAACTAATAAGCTAAATTAATTCCTTTGTGTTGCCCCAACACAAATCGATTGCGCGGAACCCAGCATTTTTTTTACAGTGTATTACAGTTTAAAGGGCCATTTAGTCAAGGTTTTCAGCCAAAAACATGAAACTTTTTATGTGTTTTGCCCGTTTAGGGACATTGACTATGCAAACAAAGTATACTTTGAGCTTAAGATGCATTTGAGTAATAAAAAAAAAAAAGTTACCCTGTGTGGTAGTCTCTCCATCTGTACCGGCCAGTCCTGCTGTGCCTTTGTCCACCTTTATGCAAAAACAAAGAAAACACTTTCATTAATAACATTACCTGCTAGAAAGAGGAGTTTATGTTTGTATAAAGACAGAAAGGGGGCTTCTACAGAACACGACTCCTCCATTGCTTACTTAACCATCATTTAGTATACATAAATGCATGAGCATAAATGCACTGAAATCTCACCTTGATACCAACTACGATGCCCTTGTCCTTGATGACCTTTGGGAAGAAAACTCCTTTGTCTGATTTCTGGTACAGCGTTTCATGGAAAAAGATGACCCCACCAATGCTTTCAGAGATGGAATCATCTACTGAAAAGAGAAGGTCGCGAAAGCTACGGCGATTCTCTTCAGTGTTCTCCACATTTATCTTCTGGAAACGCTTTGCCATGGTGCCTAGAACATAAAAGAATAAGAATATGCACGATACCTCCAAAATATAATTCATTCTCACTTTATCAAGAAAGAAGAACTTTAGTGTTGATAATAAGCATGTAATTAAGTGTTAATCTAAGCACTTTCATAGAATATTAATAGGGCTGTGCAATATGGCGAGATATGGACAAAAGAAAAATTCTATTGTTTCATGTTATGGTCTATTGTTTATTTTATGGTGTCAATTCATATTAGCGCAATATTACAAGCCATTACTGGGTTAATAACAGCATTGTGAAAAAGTTGCAATCTTTTAAATGAATTCGGATTCCTTCGTGGAATGTACTTTGTTTACACTTTGCATTTTATTTAGCAATATTGTTTTTATATTGGACCTGTAAGCAGTAATGTATTTTATTAAAATTTACTCTATATTTCAACATTTTTAATCAAACATTAGCCCTGAAGTTATAAATAAATGAGAAATGCAATTATTTTGTGGGTACATTGGTGAGAGTATACCTTAAAAAGTAAAAAATAAATAGTCGTACATGTCGATATATCAGTTTTTAATTTTAAAAAAACTATTTTAAGGTCAAAATTATTAGCCCCTTTAAGCTATATTTTTTTCAATAATCTACAGAACAAACCATCATTAAACAATAAATTGCCTAATTATCTTAACCTGCCTAGTTAACCTAATTAAGCCTTTAAATGTCACTTTAAGCTGTATAGAAGGGTCTTGAAAAATATCTAGTAAAATTATATTTACTGTCATCATGGCAAAGATAAAATAAATCAGTTATTAGAAATGAGTTATTAAACTATTATGTTTAGAAATGTGTTAAAAAAATCTCTCCTTTAAACAGAAATTGGGGAAAAAATTAAACGGGGGTTAATAATTCAGGGGGGCTAATAATTACTTCAACTGTATGTGATAACAGATTATTTAGTTGAAAAATTGTATCATATCGTTATATGTAGGCTATTTTTAGCAGGATATACAATGATAACTTATGTGATATGACATTTTTGTCACAGCCCAGCTCCAATTAATGATTTTAAGACATAAACTGGTGCTCTTATCCAATGCAATTTACCTGTGGATTCATCTGCAGCCAAGATGCCTTTTCCAGGAGCCACAATGCGCTGGGCAATTGTGGCAAGCTCCTTCTTCTGCTCCGTAGAGAGAGCTGGAAACTGGTGTGTCATGCTGAGGAGGAAAAAGTCAAAACTTCAGCAAAAACACCAAAACATGTCATTAACAGAACTTCAATTATTCAGCTCACTGGGTTATACACGCCTGCCTGTAAATATTTGCCATATCTATTGAACTTTAGTCCGGAGAAACACGCTGACTCCTCCTACTGAACAAACAAGTCCAGGGTTCAGTCATCTTGCAGATTTGCAGTTTTCCGTGCATTTTTTGCCCATAAAAACACACACGTCAGTGCAATATTACTACAAACTGGTCTTTAAATGATTATGAAAGTAGATTGCCCCCTTTTCACATTCCATCTAACTGCCAACGCGGTGAAGATAAATTGCACAATATCCTACATTTTGGACAGAATTTGCACTATTAACAACCGACATTTACATCCTTACATAAAATAAACTTTGGAATTTCTAACATGCATTAAAGATTAGCATCTTATTATTTATTGTCATTAAATTGCACAACACATCTGCACGTTTGCTGAATTCAGTTGCACGTTCACGTTTCAAAACAGCTTTCACAAAACTAATACTAATATGTGTGCAATATATAATATATGCAATGATAAAACAAATGGGCTATGAATAGTTTAAAAGTTAAACATCCTTACTTGAGTGGTTTGATGGTGAGTAGCACACGGTATTAAAGATGTATGCAGTGGCCTCTCCTCAATGACGCCGATGGATTTTAGTGAATCGGGACTGAACGATTCGAACAGTCGCTATTTATTTGGGCTGAGAGCAGAGGCTGGACAGACGTGATGTGAACGGGCGTGATCAGCCTCCGGTAACGCCATTGGCTGAGGCGGTGAACGGGTGTTAGACACAATCTGCCTATGTGGACTTTGAAAGTAGCTTTTAACTCCAGAAGTTCCATAATCCATCCCTGAATGAAGTGCTAATATTTAAAACTTTCACACTTATTCTTCTTTCTGTGTGTGTGTTGTGTGAAAACAATGTCAGTTGTGAGGTAGCTAGAGTTGGGAAACGAGATCTGAGATAACAGTTGACTTTCAGGTTTGTTTAGTTTTGCTTCACAAGTATGTTCACGTTGCAAACATTGCGTGGAAGTTTCATTTTGTTTTGATCTATTCTAGTACAACAGTTCCTTATTGCAATGTAATGTTACATAGAGTAAGTCGTGCATATAGGAAAACACTGACAATAATTAGGCAGACACTTTATTTTGATGGTCATTTTAGCATTCTGCAAGTACGTTTGCTATTTGTCAACTAGCCAACATAAAATAGTCATAAACTGTCTGCTAAGACTTTTAGTTGGTCCTCTAGCAGACTGGCTGCATTAAGTAATGAATTAATTAGTTATTAGCAGTGTTGGGGAAAGTTCATTTAGAAAGTGCATTACAATATTGAGTTTAAAAAAAGTAGCTAGTTGCGTTACTCAGTTACTTTTTATGGAAAGTAATGTTACATTACTTTTTAGTTACTTTTGAGTTACTTTTTCATACCTACTTTCATACTTTTTGATCTCTTGCAGTATATTTTTCTTTTTTCTAAACAGAGGAGCTCTGCATTTAACAACACACCGTGTAACCTACACCTTCATTTACCTAAAAATATATATTAAAAAAAGATTAGAATAATGTTACCTTCAGAGAACTTCCTGAAGCTATACATGCCGTATACACAGATTATTGATAGTTGAATATGTTTGCTACTTTTGTATTTTTGTCTTGTTAATTCAGTAAAATCACTGTCCATTGAGACTTTTTCTTCCATGTTTTCAAAATAATGAGAATACTTCCATCACAGAAATGTAATTTAGAATTACTCTGAAGGCTCTATTAGAAGGCTCTGCCGTTTTGGCTTCTGTCTGTTCCCGTGGGGAGCTTATTTTCTCACTGAGCGTGATTTAACATCATTACATAAATTTTAATTCAGCAAACTGTTTTTTAAAGCGTATTAATTAATCCAAAAAGTAACTTGAGTTGCATTTTTTAAAAAGTAACTTAAATATTACTTATTTTTAAAGTAATGTGTTACTTTACTCATTACTTAGAAAAGTAATATTATTACGTAACTCGCGTTACTTGTAATGCGTTACCCCCAACGCTGATCATTAGTAATTAGTGACTAGACAGTTTGTTAACAATTAATCTTCAAACCACACAAGTACACTGTAAAAAAATTATATGATCGCTTAGTCATGACAACATATGTTTTTAGTACATTGAAGCTTATTAAAGTAAGTTAATCATGTTCTAACTTAATTTTATCAGTTACGTGAGCTGTTTTAGGTCAGTTTAATGTAATGTAATTCAAATGACTTATAAGGTAATTTGATTCAGCTTAAAAATTCAAGGCAACCTGTATTATTACAACCTATATATTTTTTTAAAATGTAGGCTTATCTTATTTTCTAGAAGTTGCCAACATTTAGATACTAGTATCTTTTCCATGTAGCCGTACTCAGCCTATTCATCATCTACTAGTGCTTATGCTTTAGTTGCCAGTACCTTTTTTTTTTAAATACTAGCACTTATCCACTGGTATTTATGTAATTGAAACCAATTATTATAATTTATTAGTTGCTTGTAGCTTTTCATTAAATACTAGTAAATAGATTCCAGAACTTGAATAGAGATACTAGCACTTTAATTAGCGACTCTTTTATTGGGCAAACAGAATCAGCTGACATTTTTTGCTATTTCTGTGCAGAACTTTGTAAAAAAAAGAATTAAATCTATCGGTGCCAACGGTGTAGTGGTTAGTGCGTCAACACATGCACTCCAGTGCTCATGGCGACCCAAGTTCGATTCCCGCATTGAGGTCCTATGCCGATACTTCCTCTCTCTCTCTGCTCCCCAAACTTTCCTGTCAATAGTCGCTGCTGTCCTATCCAATAACGATGAAAACTCAGAAAAAATTATTATAAAAAAAATCTATGGATTTATGCAAAAGGATTTTGGGATAGTATTGTAAGTAACTTAAAACGTGAAATTAAAAAAATAATATCATTTAAGGTTTACAATGCAAATCCAATTGTTTGGTAAACAAAGCAAGTCTCTCATATGTTATATCTACTAGAAGACTGTTAAAAAGTGCAATGCTGTTGTTATTAACAAATGTTTTTGTGCCTGTTATATGGCTAATATACAGATCTGTTATTGAGATATCTAGTTTACTTTACAGTGCTCAGCATAATTGAGTACACCCCATTTTAAAAATGAATATTTGTATCCATTTCTCAGTGAATATAGGCAATACATTTTGCTGCATTTAAACAAAACTGATTTATTAAACAGATATATTTATTAAAATATAATTTTAGTCACCAAACATATTTAGAAATAGAAAGATAAAACAATTAAATTCAAGCAAGGTTTTGCAAAACAAAAACAAAACTACAACCTACAAAATTCCAACTAAATTTTTCAATTTATTTGCTTCTTTTAATTTTTCCTCTTTGTTAAATTTGTATTTAATATTTCTCTCTAGTATATAAATTTGGGTGTACTAGTTTTTGGACTAGTCTGTTAGATTAGCTCCAGATTTGGCTTCAGTACTAACTAATCTAATGTATTTGCACAAATATAATATTGTTTAGCTTCCTATTAAAAATATGTATTTAAAAGAGAGATTTGTGAGGGGTGTACTTATGTATGCTGAGCAATGTATTTTTTTATAATAAGTAACCAAGTACTAGTATAATAAAAAGAACTACTATCTAATGAATAAGTAGGATGCAATAAATCCATTTATATCTTTTAAAGAACTATAAAGAATAAAGACTTAATGAATAAATAGCTGTACGTAATGGAAAAGAATATCTGAAAAACAAGTGTCTTGTAAACAGATATTGCTAAGTAGATTAATCAGGTTAAAATGCACCAACTTATTTTACTAACTTGCTACTAATACTCTACTAATACCAATAATTAAAGTTAGTTAGCACTAGTATTTGCCAAATAGTCAACAGAATGTCTAAAAAAAACCAAAGTAGATGCTATTATAGATCCAGTCGGCATATGACGTGAAACCAGGTTGACACAGGATGTTCTATTAACTGTGTGTTTGGATGTGCAGAGGTGCAGAATGAAATACGGCATTCATTTGATGCTTTTAAGCTATAAAGCACATGCTGTGTTTTCACATACTTGTCACAGGCTTTTACAAACATTTCAAGAGGTGTATCCTCAGCTGGCACTTCATGTAAATAACTCAAATAATCTAAATGCCATAACCAGTCCTCATGTAGGAGAGCGGTTAACAAGCTTGTCTGATTGCTTCTAAAACATCAATCACAAACAAAGAAAGTGAGGGTTGGGAGAATTACATCAACTGCGATTGACGAAATCATTTTGGCAGACAAACAAGGTCTGTTGAAAGGGGTTTGAGGAGTGAGGCTGTTGATAAACTCGCTGTGTGATGAAGTCAAAGACGTGCAGTGATACACAGATATACTTTAGAGCAAGAGATTGGTTTAGATGGGCTTTCACAACATGAACTCTGCATTCAAAGGCAAGAGTCTCAAATGCATGCTCAAGGGCAGAGTCCACATATAGTAGTTCGTGCACAGAGCGTGGCACACATAATTGCAGTGATGCAACCCTTTGATAGATAAAGAGCACACACACACACACACTCATTGGGTTTCCATGTGTTATGGGGATTTTCCATATAGATGTAATGATTTTTATACCTTTCAAAACCTTCAATTTCTACACTTGAAAAATGATGTTTGCTGTTTGTTCAAACTACTTATTTAAAATGAGAAAAATAAGCTGAAACAACACAGATATTGAGTTTTTGGTGATATTTTACTTGTTTATTGTTGAATCCACTTAAATTTGTAAAAAAAAAAAAATTAATAAACTAACTTAATTCCTTCATGGTGTCCCAACACAAATTAATTGTGTAACTCGGCATTTGTTTTTCAGTGTAAACCTAATCCTTCCCTTAAATACAATTTTCAATGTCCCAAATAAGATCAACACATTTTGAGTATTATACTAAAGGTGCCGTATGTAAGTTTGACACCCAGTGGTTGAACTAGGTATTGCGTTCCTAAATCAAAACAAATGCAAGCGCAGGTTGCCAGATTTACCACCAACAAGGCTGATTTAAATCGTGTTCTAAATAAAAGCAACGGCTCGCGATAGAAGGAATATTCATATTAAAAGGAGTTTTCGTTCTAACCAACACCTCGAATTGATATATTAGAAACAGCTTCTATTTCTTGCAGCAGAAAACTGACAATGATCACCTCAGGTACACCTCATGTGCTTTATTCAGTGTTAAATGCTAATAATGTGAGTTTGAATGTCATTTTACATGACATTTATTGCCATACTAAAAGCAGCAGCAGATCTTGAAAATAAAATAAACCGTTTGAAATTGAACTTTAGAACTGTGACAATTCAGCATGTACATTTAATAATGTTAAAGAGGTTTAATGTGTATTAAATAGATTACATACCCTACCATTTCGTGAGTGAGTGCATATTCTGTGCTTCTGAATGGCTGTATTTAAATTTATGTTGTGTTTCGTGTCGTGCAAACAGTCAAACCGCTTATCACTGCGTATTTCATGCATGCAGCGTGTTTTTAGGACACGCGGTTACAATGTAACCTGCTCACCTAATGTTTACATTCGTAATATTTATATTATTTGCTAATTAAGAACCACCTCATGTGGAACTCTGAATCTGTCTCATTTTAGAGTCTGCTACTGTCCACCGGAGGTCGCATTTCAGTCACGGACGCATGCTTTGAGAGCCTTCCTGTCTGAATGAATGAATGAAATATGCAGTTTTCCATTAATCCAACCCAGGGTGCTGAAATATAATCAGCTAAACTGGCATTGTGCAGGTTAAAAGAACCGAAACGAAAAGCACGGAAAACACATTTTCAAAGCAGAATATCTGACCTCAGCATTGTTTTTCAGATAAACAAGTATGTTCACTTTCCTTAAATATCTGCAAACATACTATGGTGTTTTTATGCTTCAGAAGGGTCAAAAACTTACATACTTGAAATGCTTGAATACTGAGCAACTGACAAAATGTCTCCACTCAGATTCTTTTTTCAGATTTTTATATTTTAGATAAAACATTGGGTCTCATTGATTAATAATTGTGTAAGTTTTCCGTATTTATTCACACATTTTTACTTCTCACGAAAAAATGTCTGGCCAATTCACAACATATTTCACGCATAAATTTGTGCGCATGTTCAGTAAATGAGACCCATTGTTTTGGGCTGCAAAAGGCTTGACGCAAGTAGCTATTCATTAGATACTAGTAAATAAATTCTCTAACTTGAATAGAGATACCATCACTTATTTTTATAGTGACTATTTTATTGGCCAGACAGAATCTGCAGGCATTTTTTTGTTATGTCTGCACAGAATTTTGTAAAAAATAAATAAATCTGCTTATTTATGTGGAATGGTTTTGGGAGTTTTTTTTATTTAACTTTATTTTAAGTTTTACAATGCAAGTCTCTTGTATATTATACACTTTTCTAGGTACACCTTACTAATACCGAGTTGGACCACCTTTTGCCTTCAGAACTGCCTTTATCTTTTGTAACATAGATTCAACAAGGTACTTGAAATATTCCTTAGAGATTTTGGTCTATATTGACATGATAGCATCACAGTTGCTGCAGATTTGTCAGCTTCACATCCATGATGCGAATCTCCAGTTCCACCACATCCCAAAAATGCTTTATTGGATTGAGATCTGGTGACTGTGGAGGCCATTTGATTACAGTGAACTCATTGTCATGTTCAATAAATCAGTCATTATCCTGCTGGAGGTAGCCATCAGAGGAGACTAATGGGCCCAAAGTGTGCCAAGAAAATATCCCCCACACCATTACATCACCAGCAGCAGCCTGAACTCCTGATGCAAGGCAGGATGGATCCATGCTTTTATGTTGTTGATGCCAAATTCTGACCCTACCATCCGAATGTCACAGCAGAAATCAAAACTTATCAGACCAGGCAAAGTTTTTCCAATCTTCAATTCAATTCAATTCAGTTCAATTCATCTTTATTTGTATAGCGCTTATACAATGTAGATTGTGTCAAAGCAGCTTCACATAGAAGATTATAGTGAATTGAAACAATGTCAGTTCAGTTTTTAGAGTTTAAGTTCAGTTCAGTTCAGTTTAGCTCAGTTCAGTGTGGGTTAATAATCACTACTGAGAGTCCAAACACTGAAGAACAAATCCATTGATGCGCAGCTCTACAGATCCAGAACCATGCAAGCCAGTGGCGACAGTGGCAAGGAAAAAACTTCAAGAGAAACCAGGCTCAGTTGGGCACGACCATTTCTCCTATGGCTAAACGTCTTGTGCAGAGCTGCAGTCTAGGAGCAGGAAGCTGGACCTCAGCAAAGACTCGTTTGTCCCTGGGGCATCGCAGGAATCAGTCTCAAGCTTTGGCACCACAAGATCCACCATGGCACCACAGCAGCTGCTCAGGATACGGTCTGGTCCAGGATTATGAAAACCTTGGGATCATCTCATCGCTGGTCTTGGATCGCATCAGTGGCGCTGCATAGTCTGAAGGTCTCGGGATGAGTACCCCCAGGTGGAAATACAGAATAAAGAGAATAATTAGCGTAGCTGCTGTTCATAGTGTATATAAACAAGAAACAAAAACCTGCGTGGGGCACACTCATGCGTCATACCGCTAAGTACTGCACTGAGTGTATGCTTTGCTAAAAAGATTGTGAGAAAGAGCGAGAGTGTGTCTGAGCCTCGGACATTATCAGGAAGGCTATTCCAGAGTTTAGGGGCCATAAATGAGAAGGCTCGACCTCCTTTACTCGATTTTGCTATTCTAGGTAATACTAGAAGCCCTGAGTTTTGAGATCTTAAAGAGCGGGTTGGGTTGTAGCGAGACAGAAGGTTAGTTAGATCAGTGGTTCTCAAAGTGGGGGTCGGGACCCCCCGAGGGGTCGCGGGACAATGAAGGGGGGGTCGCCTGGTCATTTCCAAAAATCTATTTATTTTTATAAAACCATAAGAATTACCATATTTTATCCATAACCTACAGAAAAAAATAGTCGTTTATAGTTACTATATACTATATAGTTACTAGTTCTATTGGATTGCGACCCCTGGGGGAATTACATTATATTAAAGAAACAGCAATAGCGTCAGATGCAGCAGATTTTATAACACCAGGTTAAACTTTCTGGCACATTTACAGCACTGACATACATTAAAAAAAATAAACAAAGAATAGACTTGGGTCTATTGGTGTGTGCGTGCCATTCATTGCATGCAAGGTTTCTGTATTTATAACCACCTCAGAGGATATTGGGGGTCGCGAGTCACTGGCATTGTTATTTTGGGGGTCGCGGGCTAAAAAGTTTGAGAACCCCTGAGTTAGATAAACAGGAGCTAGATTATTTAAGGCTTTATAGGTAAGAAGTAATATTTTGTAATCAATACGAAACTTAACAGGCAGCTAGTGTAGGGAGCATAAAATTGAGGTGATATGGACAATCTTCTATTGTCCAATTTTGGTGAGCCTGTGCGATGTGTAGGCTCAGTTTCCTGTTCTGAGCTGACAGGAGTGGCACCTGATGTGGTCTTCTGTTGCTGTAGCCCATCTGCCTCAAGGTTGGACGTGTTGTGCGTTCAGAGATGCTCTTCTGCATACCTCGGTTGTAACGAGTGGTTATTTGAGTTACTGTTGCCTTTCTATCAGCTCGAACCAGTCTGGCCATTCTCCTCTGACTTCTGGCATCAACAAGGCATTTGCGCCCACAGAACCGCCACTCACTGGATATTTTATCTTTTTCGGACCATTCTCTGTAAACCTTAGAGATGGTTGTGCTTGAAAATCCAGTAGATCAGCAGTTTCTGAAATACTCAGACCAGCCCGTCTGCTATAACACCATGTGACAATCAAAATCACTTAAATTCCCATTCTGATGGTCGGTTTGAACTGCAGCAGATCCTCTTGACCGTGTCTACATGCCTAAATGCATTGAGCTGCTGCTGTTATCTTATTGGCTGATTAGAAATTTGCATTAATGAGCAGTTGCACAAGTGTACCTAATAAAGTAGCCGGTATATACTACAAGATTGTAAAAAAGGTGCAATTCTGTTGTTACTAAGAAATGTGTTTGTGCCTCTTGTATGGCTTATATACAGATCTTTTATTGAGATTCATTCATTTTCTTTTCGGTTTAGTCCATTTATTAATGGGTCACCACAGCGGAATGAACCGCCAACTTATCCAGCACATGTGTCACGCAGCGGATGCCCCTCCAGCCGCAACCCATCTCTGGGAAACATCCATACACTTATATGAATGAAAAAACGACAGGTAATTGCATCTGTATAAAAAAAAATAACAATAATAATAATTCAATTGCAATCAAATAGGCGAATTACCGGTTTGTAAAAGATGCGCGTGTAGCGAGGTTGCAGAAAAAAAACGGGAGCACTAGCATTTACAGCAATTTAATGACATCTGATGCGGTACAGAGTGTGTTGTTGTATTAGAGATAAGTTATATTGATTACATATTATACATATTATTTACATAATGCTTTCAGCATATTATAACAGCTTGTCACCCAGTGATAAGCACAGTTATTCGGCAAAATTAATGTTACAGTGAGCGGCGTCCGTCTGAATGGAAGTGTATGGGGCAAAAAGTGCAGGGTGACCGAGGCTTTAGAGTTGCCATGCATTTAACAACCCAGCTGGGGTAGAAAAAACAACAACTTTTGTAATGGTTTTAAATGTTTATAATGTAAATTCAACTCGTTTTAGTGGAAACATTTGGTCTCTACTGGTAATTTCTGCTGATGCCATGTTAAAATCAACAAAAAACACACACTTTAATGTTTTATTTTTGATGGTTTGTAATGCTTTTTTTGCATTAGAACTTCTAATGTATGATGGTTTCTATTGTTTGTTTGTTAGTTTTTCAACAGAAATTCTATATCAGACTAAATATTTGCCTAAATCCAAACAGCCAAGCAGTGAAAAATGTCAAGTTTGTTAGACAACTGGTTTAGGAAGCAGAGGATGCGGAGAATAATTAGAATAATTGCATGACAAACGCCAATATTCTATATATTACATTTATGTTATTGGTACTTCACAATAAGGTTGTGTTAGCTAATGTTAGTTAATGCATTTACTAACATGAACAAACAATGAACAATACATTTATTACAGTATTACATTAGTTAATGAAAATACAGTCGTTCATTGTTAGTATTTGTTAACTTGATAGTATAATGTTAACAAGTATGAATTTGGATGTTAATAATGTATTAGTTCATGTTAGTAAATCAATTAACTGATGAAATCTTATTGTAAAGAGTGATCATGTTATTTATGTGTTTATAATTATTTTTTTATTCCAGTTTGAAAATATTGCCATGCTATTTTCACAAAGTAAAAAATCTCAAATCTTCAAAATACAGGTTTAGGTTTGGTGTTTATTTACTACATTGCGGAAGTGTATAACATTCTAATTGCAATTCTAACAGCATCTTGTCATGAGAGAGAATTTATTTATTAATTGCTTAACAGTTTTAAAGGAAAAAGTAAATCCTGAAATTGAAATAATATCATCATTTACCTACTCTCAAGTTTATAGATAAAAGAAATCAGTGATTAGAAATGAGCTATTGTGTTTAAAATGTGTTGCAAAAATCTAATTAAACAAATTAAACATAAAAATAATTCTGACTTCAACTGTACATCAGATTTTCAATTTGCTTTGGCTTATCACATAATTCTGTCAGTCAAATATCTTATTAAACTTTGTAGGGTCATTAAAAGTCAATATTGTTCAAACATAGTGCACATGGGGAAGGCGCAAATGCAGACATCAGTTTTGACCCACTACTACATTAGAAAAAAATATACATCATATAGAATATATTTACAATTATAACACTGTGTTTGAGATGCATCTAAATATAACTTCTTATCTTATAACTTACTGTTCTTCATTGTTTTTAGGTGTCACCTTTGTAAAACATGCCTTTTCAACTTTCACGGAAACGGTGTACAGCGGGACTACCGTTTATCTTCTGTGTTCAAACATCCTAAAAGAGCCCAGTTATATATCCTGGTTCAAGCAGACAGATGATTCTCTGCCAGTCTGTATTGTTACTCAATATGTTAGCTCAAAACCTGCTGACTCCATATTTGAATGGATTTCAGAAGAATCATATAGAGATGTCAGTGAATGCAACATTTACTACACTGAGGATTATCAGCGTGGATGTTTCTGACTCTGGATTGTTTTACTGTGGAAGTTTTATCACAAAGAGTTACATCAGTTGCGAAAGGTATTTCAAATTATCTTTTAAATGCTTTTTAGTTTTGTATTTTATGTATTTATTTGATTATTTATTTATTTTCCAGAATAAAGATTCAGACTTGAACTACGCACTTGTATATTTTGTCAAAAACAACAGTAGGCTCGTAAGGACTTTCAAGGATGTTGAGACACATGTTGTTTATGCAAGAAGATGATCTGCAGATTATCGGAAAACTATTTATAGACCATTTTGAAGGATGTAAACAAAAACAATCATCCCAACGCATTTCCTGTTTTACTTTTTTTAATTCTTAAAGCTTCTGAGAATCCACAAAGAGCCACATGTTGACAGTGGTGGAAAGAGTACTGAAAAATCCTACTCAAGTAAAAGTACCATTACTTGTCCCAAAATGTAGAGCAAGTAGAGTAAAAGTATCTGTTGTAAATATTACCCAAAGTATGAGTAAAAAGTAGCCCTTTTAAAAGCACTCGAGAGTAGTGGTAGTGAGTATTATGCTGTCAAAAGCTGATGTGTTTACATGTAATGTGTGCATGTGTGTAAACGTAACATTCTGTAGTGCATTTAGTTATTGTTTAAGGCCATTTCACGATACAGTCAATATCCATCATACAGTAAACATCCGTCGTCTTCTCATCAGTGAAATGCATCTAAACAGTCTCTGGGTCATTGCGTGTAAAAACTTTGGACGTCTTCATGGACACTTTTAATGCTTCCTAACAGTTTGCTGCATTTATAAATCGCCCATGTCTTGAGGTAGTTCATTATGGGGTGATTTATTTTCTATGTGCGATTTGATTGGACAGGAATCACAGAACTGATTTACTTATTTAAGTACATTTTTACTTACAACTACTTAGTAAATTACATTTCCTGAAAAAAAACTACTCAATAATTTTACAGTAATTAGTTACTACACCACAGCTTATTGATAAATAATGTTATGACGCTGTTTTAACATTGAGTTATGATGGAATTGCCTCTTGTTACAGTTATGAAATAGTTTGATAACAAGCAGGAAATCTTCATGCCATGGGCCAGTTACATCACCACATTAAAATGGTCTATAGAGCACTGAAGTCTGATACAGGATGTTGTGAATGATAAAAAGGTTTACTTTTTTGTTTTTTTCTTGCAAATAAAGTACATGCAATCAAATCTAACAATTAATATAACTTGACTTTTTCAGTTGACCTAATGGGAAGGTTTTTTTCTTGTATACCTTACTGATGCAGCAATAGTCATACTATAAGTAATATTTTCACCAAATTTACCTATGCATGTACCAATTATATTCTCAAAATTTACAGTACTAATCTAATAATATAATAAAGTATTTAACAAATTTGAAATGTCATATCGCTTGTGGCATAAAGTACATAATGTAAAGAAAGTATCATTTCTAAACTCCAAATCACTACTCATTTGAATTTCAACATCTCAATAATGATCTCTTATTGGTCAACATGTCACATTAAATTGAATATCTGAAATATGCATTGATATAAACATTACAACCGTGAATGCAAATAATATTGATTACTTTACCACACGCTTATTTTGTCTAGGCAGAAAAAGCCTGAGATTGACCAGCAGAACACGTGACCACTACCACTGTGATGACACGTTTTAGGATGTAGAATTGGTTCAGATGTCGTAGCCAGTAAGGAAAACATGTTAGTTCAGTTTTTGAATGTATTTTTGAATTCGGTTTTATTTCAAATATTTCTAAACCTTTAAGTTATCATTTGTATGTGTTGGAGGCGGCGCGGGTGGCGAAGTGGGTAGCGCTGTCGCCTCACAGCAAGAAGGTTGCTGGTTCAAGCCTCGCCTGGGTCAGTTGGCATTTCTGTGTGGAGTTTGCATGTGTTGGCATGGGTTTCCTCCGGGTGCTCTGGTTTCCCCCACAAGTCCAAAGACATGCACTATAGGTGAATTCAGTATGCTAAATTTGCAGTAGTGTATGTGTGTGAATGAGAGTTTAGGTGTTTCCCTGTGATAGGTTGCAGCGGAAAGGACATCCCCTGCATAAAACATATGCTGGATAAATTGGCGGAAAACAAATTTATTATTAATACATAATCATACACTGTAAGTATGTTTAAGAAAACTTTACTAGCACCATTCCTCGGATCACAGTTTCAATTAAGTTAGCTACTTAAATGACCTCAGTAAATGTGACTCAACATTAGTAATGATTAATTTTACTATGTTAGTAAATATGAGCTGATTCTATTAAGTTAAGATTACTTAATTGAAGGCAATGAGTTTGCACAAGTCAATGAAGTAAACTTAACAAACCACTTTTTAAAGTGCAGATGACGAGGTTATTAGATTTCACAGCATCTGAAAATGAGATTTAAGTTATCTATAAATTTAAGTAATTATCTTAAATTTATTTAGATGTAAACAAGTGTTTCTGAAGGCCAAAAATGATACAGCTGCTGTGTTAAAAATAATAAGTGAAGTCATGTAATCTCTATTATATTTTTGTGACTGTTCATGCACATACTCAGGTAATAATCAACAAATATTGATTTGGATCATAAATTCATATCTCTGATACTTACAGTAGGTGCTACTTTAATGTGGTCATTGCCGCCGTGGCTTGTACCGCTGCCGCGTAAGAACGTGTTTAAGTGAAGTCATGTAATCTCTATTAAATTTTTGTGACTGTTTATGCACAAACTTAGGTAATCAAGAACAAATATTGATTTGGATCATAAATTCATATCTCCGATACTTACCCCGAGGAATGAGAGGGTATGGGTGTTTCCCTTTGATGGGTTGCAGCTGGAAGGGCATCCGCTGCGTAAAACATGTGTTGGATAAGTTGGCAGTTCATTCAACTGTGGCGACCCCTGATTAATAAAGGGACTAAGCCAAAAAGAAAATGAATGAATGAATGACTTACCCTGAGAAGAGGCATCCTTAACTGGTGGAACAGTATTTGGTCAACAGTGTCCTCTGCTGGTGAAAAAGAGGAATGACATATTGAACAGTTTCCATATCTGCTTCTTCTGTTTGCCTGTTGAACAGCCTACTGTAGCTATCCGTCATATCAGAAGAACCACGAGTGGTTTGAAAAAGTGGACATTTTATCAGGCTAGTCTGTGGTGTCAAACGTGGTCCTGGATGCAGTGGCGCCCCCAGAATTTCTTTTTAGGGGTGGCCAGAAGAGGCCACACCAAATATTGGGGTGGCACACATACAAAAAATATGAATTCAGTGTAATGTTATTTTTATTTCTGTTAAATGAATTAATGTGGTTTTAATTAATTTAATTAATTACTCTTCAAATATTCCAATTTATTCCTTGAAATAATTTAGCAAGTACATGTGAATATCGAATAAATATCAGTATTTAGTTTAAAAACACACACATATATATATAAATATCTTTTCAGGTATTTTTTTACATACTTTTATTGTACAGCATACGGTATATGGCATGTCTAAAATTAATGAAGATTAATGCATTAATAATAAAACAAACAAATGAATAAACTGAACAAAAGGCATTACTATACACACACACACACACACACACACACACACTATACAGACCATAATAATATCAGTTATCCATATTCCTTTTTGAGCCAGAATATTATTAATGCAGCTTCTTCTATTGATGTACCTTAAGGTAAATATTAAATTGCCCTTGCTGTCTATAGAAGCTGTGTGCGTACTGTCAACGACGATCGGGGAGGGGGAGGGGCAGTGAATCAGCTACGTCAGTGGCACCAATCAATCCACAATATTTTAGTGGCTGCATTTTATTTATTTATATATTGTGAATTTACATAAGTACATTTAAACGAATAATATCAACAGAAAATCATATTGAGGTGGCCAGAGTTTACACAGGGGTGGCCGTGGCCGCCCCTTGGGGGCGCCCCTGCCTGGATGGCCACTGTCCTTAAAAGTTTAACTCCAGTTCCAATTAAACACCTAATTCAGATCTTATTCATATTTCCACGTCAGGCAAATTTGAAGCTGAAATCTGCAGGACAGTTGCACTCCAGGGCCGAGGGATAGGCTATGTCAAATTATAACGTGTTTTTAACAACACTTAAACCCGCTTTTATTCTGTTAATATGGATTTGTACATCTAACCATATTTGCTTTCAATTATCCTCACTCAGTTATGTGGCGTTTGCGGTGTCTTGTTACCATAGTTACAGTAGATGTTTAGAACCTCGTTTAGAACGCGTTCCAGTGGAATACTTTAGGCTGTGCAGCTCAGAGAAATCTTTTGTTGGTTTGTAGTAGTGGCGGTACATGGTCGATATTTCACGGTTTCAACGGATAGCAATTGTTGTATCAAAATGTCTTGTTTTGTGTTCAGAAGAAAGAAACCCATAAAAGAAACACTTGAGGGTGAGTAAATACTGAGTGGAGAGCGGGGACTAAACAATATAGTAACTAAAACACAGTAAACCAAAGTGACACAACAACAGGGGAGAGTTGGGCACAAAGTAACACTTTTTGGTTTTGGCCAAATAATGAAGAAAGTAAAGGGGTTAGAAAACCATATTTTTTACTATTGACTAAGTGACTTATGCTGCAAAAATAGTTTTTCCTGTTTCTCATCCAAATTTCCCTGAACTTTTTCAATAGTTGACAGGAAGACGTCTGCCGACACTGGTGAAAACCTCGGAAGCATGCCATGGTTAACCCTGAGCAAATACCTTAAAAATCTGTGTTACTTTTTACCCTGCGTTACTTTGTGCCCCGCGCTCCCCTATGTCCTAGATTTAATACCTTAATCTTGTTTATTTTAAAAATATCTGACATTGTGAATATGTTAACCGCATCATATTTTGTCCTTTATCTTTGCAACAAAAAAATAAAAAATTAATTAATTAAATTGCATGTCCATTTTGCATTTGGGTTACTTTTGAAACATTTGATAGAACCCAAATGCAAAATGAACATGCAATTAATTTTGAAATGTGAAATGTCCTTATTTAGAATTGTTTTAATCATTATTGGCAGTATGTCTTTATTTGATCAAAGGGATTGAAGTGAAATACAAGTTATTAGCAGTGGGGCATAAATAACAGTGTTACTTTCATCCCCACTTGCCATTTAAACCTGATTTACATTAAAAAACTCAGACAATACAAACTTAAGGATGTGTTACTGCACTAAATAACCTGTAGATTGATCATTACTGTGACACACGAAAAGAGAAACACAACTTGTATTAAGGGAAAAAAAAAGTACCACTACAATAATTTACTTTCTGTTAACTTCAGTAGATCTGGAGAAGGAGAAAAAGAAGCAGAGGGAGAAGGAAAGGAAAGAGGAGAAAAAGAGGAAGAAAGAGGAGGAGAAAAAGAAGAAAAGGAGCCGGATTGCTTCCTTTTTCAAAGCAATGTTGTGCCTCTCTCTGGGTGATTCAGCAGATACATGCTATGATGGTAAATAATAGACTTTAATGCTTTAAATAAATTGTATTTTTCTGATCTTACCTGGAGTTTAACATCTCCTTGAAAATAACAGATGTGGCGGAGGAGGAAAACATGATGGTGGTGGAGGAGAAGGAGAATAAAGAGGAAGAGGAGAAGATGATCAGGGATGAGGAGAAAAATCCTGAGCAAAACTCGGAGGAGCAAAAATCGCTCCCCATATCAGCAGAACAAGGCACTGATGGTAAATGATCATATTTATGTCTTTATATTTTTTGTCTGTAATGTTATTAATAAATTGTATTATTTTCCCCTCACCTGGAGTTTAACATCCTCTGAATGTGTAAACTGCAATCATTTCTCTTTTAACAGATGATCAAGAGGAGATGATGAAGGAGAAAGAGGAGAACATTGAGGAGGAGGAGGTGAAAATGATGGGGAAAAAGACAAAGAAGACTAGACGAGGGAGGAGAGGAAGGAACAGAAAGAAGGAGGAGGCAATTATAAAGGAGGAGGAGGAGGAGAAGAAGAAAACTGAGGAAGAGGAGGAAACGAAGGAGAAAATTGTTGAAGAGATGGAGACAATAAAAGAGAAGGAGGAGGAAATAGATAAAACTGAGATGGTGGAGAAGAAGATGGCACAGACGGAGGAAGAAGAGATGGAGGAGGTGAACACTAAGAAGGAGGAGGAGGAGAATAGATTTGAGGAAGAGGAGGAGGAGATGAGTGAGAAGGAGAAAAAAAGAATTCAGGAAGAGAAGTGGAAGAACAAGAGATGGAAGAGGGAGAGTTATGGAAAGAAGAAGACAAAGGAGAGAAAGGAGAAAAGGGTTGAGAAAGAAAAGTCAAAGAAGAAGAGACAGGGGAGGAGGAGGAAAAGTAAAATAACGAAATGGGACATGATGAACGAGGAGGACAAGATCAAGAAGGATTTAGAGAAACTGAAGGAGGAGGAAGAGGAGGATGTGGAGTCAGTGTTACAGGCTGGGAGAACTGTTGTGTTTCATTGTGGTGGTGGTGGTGATGGGATCTATATCATATAATAAACAGGGGTGGAGGGCTGATTTTTGTTGTTGTTGTTTAATTCTAAATAAACAAAACAAAACTCAAATACTGTCCTCATCATTTTTTTCACCTATTTTATTTTCACGCTTTCCTTTTTATCCTGATAGAGATGATATAGTAATGTTACAGTGCAGTCTGTATTTTACCTTTGTGTATTCGCCAGAAAGGAAACTTTGCTCAAATCTACTGTACATGGTCAACGAGATTAGCAGCAACAATCTGGGGTCTCTCAGGAGCTTGAAGGTGGCCAGAAAGGTGCTCCAAAAGGATTTGTTGCCCTTAGTGCTGCAAAACTCTTTAGCCTGATCTTGATCTATGTTGTCCGCCACGAAAATAATGGCCAGAAGCTCCACACCTAAATGGAGCAGGACACACTTGGTTAGCAGTGTTGGTGAGTAGCTAGCTACAAATACAGTTTTATACCAGAAGTTTACATACACTGCATAAAAAGGCACATAACTATTAAAAAAAAAGTCAGATGTTAATGTGACTAAACTTTTTCTCTTTTAGGCAAGTTAGGATTATCAAATTTGTTTCTGTTATACTTAATAGCAGAATAATAAGAGAGATATTTTTTGAGAAATTGTTATAACTTTTCTTGAAAGTCAAGTTCACATACAATAAGATTATTATGCCTCTGAAAAAGCTCAGATGATGGTGTCAAGGTTTTGGAAGTTTCTGATTGGCTAATTGACAACATTTGAGTTAATTGGAGACACAACTGTAGAATAGTATTTAAGGAAAACCTCAAAAAATCAACAAGCCAGAATCAACTAAAAAAAAGACAGATTACAATTTGCTAAATTACACTGGGGGAAAAAGACAAATTTTTGGAGACATGTCCTGTGGTCTGATGGAACTAAGATTGAACTGTTTGGCCATAATGACCACTGTTATATTTGGAGGACAAAGGGAAAGCTTACAAGCCTAGAAACACCATCCCAACTGTGAAGTATGGGTGCAGCATCATGTTGTGGGGCTGTTTTGCTGTAGGAGGGACTGGTCCACTTCACAGCATAGATGGCATCATGAAGAAAGAACATTATGTGGAAATACTGAAGCAACATCTCAAGACATCAGCCAGGAAATAAAAACTTGGCCACAAATGGGTCTTCAAATGCACCATGACCCTAAGCATACTGCCAACTTAGTTAAAATGTGCTTTAAGGACAACAGAGTGAATGTTTTGGAGTGGCTATCACAAAGCCCTGAGCTCAATCCTATAGATAATTTGTGGGCAGAGTTAAAAAAGCTTTTGCGAGCAAGACAGCCAACAAATCTGACTCAGTTACACCAATTCTGTCAGGAGGAATGGGCCAAAAATCCTTCAAACTATTGTGAGAAGCTTGTGGAAGGATACCCAAAACATTTGACCAAAGTTATGCAGTTTAAAAGCAAAGCTAAAAAAATACCAAGGTAATGTATGTAAACTTTTGACTCTCTAGAAATTAATAAAAAATAAACAAATTATCTCATTATTCTGGCATTTAGCAAATTTCTGGTTTCACTGCTTATCTACTAGCTTAGCTGCATTTCTCAGAAGATTGACAGTAGCTCAGTTAGCTTTTCCACTAACTACACAGTTTTTGTATTTTGTGATTTGCAAGTGTTTTCCATTTATTATGGGTTGTGAATTGCATTACGGGAGCTTGATTTCTGCTCTGTCGACTTTTGATGTTGAAAATTCAACTCTGCAGTTTAACAAAGTGACAATTATTGACATTTTAGTCATTTAAAATACTGTAATGTATACAAAATGATGTATGTATCAGCATATAAATGTACTGGCAGTTTATTACAAGGTTTTTATACAGTAATATAAAACACCAACCCAGACAATTTATCACTTTAAACTACTACAAATGTTAATAAAAGTCACTTTTTCGACTTTTTCAAGGTTAAAAGTGGTTGGAAGAAAGATAAAAGTCCCATAATGCAACTCGAAAGCATAAATAAACTAAAAACATGAATCACAAGATACAGAAAACTGCTAAATCACAGATATTTTCTACAGTGTAGTTAATTTTTCCAGCAAGTAGCAAAACAGCTAGACAAAAGATACTGTACATTTAGTGAACATGCACTGGTCTGAAGTGTTCTCAAAAACCACAATGTTGTGTTACAAGATCATATACTACAATAGTTTTATACAGCCGTCTATTGTTAAAGGGCATCTAGGTTACCCCTTCTTCCAGATTTAATATAAGTCTTTTGTGTCTCCAGAATGTGTCTGTAAAGTTTCAGCTCAAAACACCCATCAGATTTTTTTATTATACCTTTTATGAGTTTCTATTTTATAGCTTTGATCAGCAGGTAGCGGTTTCGGTGTACTGCGCTTTTAAGGCTAGTCTTCACGCCCACCATTTCACACACAATGTCGTTACAAAGTTCACACAAACAGCGCGGACACACACACACAGCGCAGACACACACAGACAGTGCGTGCGTTTAGCTTTGCACTCTTTTGTGACAGGACACGTTAATATCCACTGCTGTATGGATATCTGTTATGTTAATGTACAAAATAAACCTGATTTAACGTCCACAAACCGGGATTGAAGCGTCTTCTTTTATAATTGTACTGACACGTGGCTGTGTTGATGAAGTAAATCGCTGTAATTCATAACACACATGCACTGTTTTAAAACATTTGAAACTTGTAAAACTCACTCTTGAACAGACCTTTTATTTACGTTTGCTTTGCGCACGTCTTGTCTTGTTGATATGATTATATGCGTTACTACGGAGACATGTTAATACGCAGCTGTCAATCAATTCGGTGGGTGGGGGGACCGCACTCCTACGTCAAGTTGCGGTCAGTCTGAAATCCGCTCCAATTGGTCCACCGTTTTTATGTTGTTAAATTGAAATAAAAAAGGGACTGAGTGTGTTTATATCACCCCAATATGACGGTCTATTCACTATACCTACACATATGTCTGTCCAAACAGCTTGAAAAGTAGATTTTTCACTATAGGTGCCCTTAAAATCTTACATGTCAATTCATTTATTAATTTCATTCATTCATTCATTTTCTTCTCTGCTTAGTCCCGCCAACTTATCTAGCATGTGTTTTATGCAGCGGATGCTCTTCCAGCCGCAACCCAACACTAGGAAACACCCATACACTCTTACATTCACACTCATACACTACGGTTTATTCAGTTCACCTATAGCACATGTCTTTGGGCTGTGGGGGAAGCCGGAGCACCCGGAGGAAACCCACGCGTACTCTGGGAGAACATGCAAACTCCACACAGAAATGCCAACTGACCCAGCCGGGACTTGAACCAGCAACCTTCTTGTTGTGAGGCGATCATGCTACTCACTCAGCCACCACTACGCCCATTTATTAATTAATTTCTGTTAATTTGTAAATAATATTTATCACGTAAGAGTTAAAATTCAGTTCATTTTAACCTAAAGTAAGAACATTGTGTGAGGGCTTCAGAAAAATGTCCTCCCAAAATATGTCACTTTTAAGTAAGGTTCATTCATTTTCCTTCGGCTTAGTCCCTTATTTACCAGGGGTCGCCACAGCGGAATGAACCACCATCTATTCCAGCATATGTTTTTACACTGCGGATGCAAACTGCAACCCAGTACTTTGAAACACCCTTACACTCTCACATTTACACACTATGGCTAATTTAGTTCATCCAATTCACCGCATGTGTTTGCACAGTGGGGGAAACCAAGCACCTGGAGGAAACCCACATGAACACGGGGAGAACATGCAAACTCCACAGAAATGGCAACTGCCCAGCCGGGACTCGAACCAGCGACCTTCTTGCTGTGAGGCGACAGTGCTAACCACTGAGCCACCGTGTCACACTTTTTTTTACTATTTAGATATTTACAGTTAAAATGGAATCCAGAATAACATAAATGGAAAACACAGAATTTGTAATAAATGATTTAAATAATTGAGGGGAACACTTATTTTAGTAAACCCTAAAGTGTTTTGTATAAAAACATGATTACAAATATTGGTACTACCTACCTATGTAACAGCCTAGTAGTGTATCGACAAGGTGTTTTGATGGACGGGTTGAGTTTCCGATAACTGAAATTGTCCAGGCATGTTGACTCACCGCAGAACCTCCAGGTTCTCCTCGGGGACTTCAACTAATGATAAATAAACACTTTATGCATATACAATCACCAAATATATATATAGGTACATTAGCAATGTTTTAATTCAGCTGTACCTATATTTTGGTCCTGGCCAAATATCAGAGATGACATGAGGTTTCCCCATACTGCAGAAGACTGAAAGATGAAGAAAAAAGATTCCAAAATATTGGTTGATGAGATCCTGGCCTTTTTTGTTGTGTTTCTGGCCTTGCCTGTTTCCACTCATTGTAAGATAAGTGCATTTTGCAGACCACAGCGGTGAACCTCCCATTCCCAGGATGGCAGAGGTGGTCATCTACAGGTAAAACCAGCTTACATACACTCTAAAAAAAGAAACATAACCATTTTTTAAAAAATGTCTGATGGTAAATTATACTAAACATTTACTATTTTAGGTCCGTTAGGATTACCTAAATGATTTACATTTGCTAAATGCCAGAATAATGAGAGAATTTGATTTTTTGAAATTTTTTATTAATTTCTAGAGAGTCAAAAGTTTACATACATTTGGTATTTTTTTAGCTTTGCTTTTAAACTGTATAACTTTGGTCAAATGTTTTGGGTATCCTTCCACAAGCTTCTCACAATAGTTTGCAGGAATTTTGGCCCGTTCCTCGTGACAGAATTGGTGTAACGGACTTAGATGAAGTCAGGGTTTTGTGATGGCCACTCCAAAACATTCACTCTGTTGTCCTTAAAGCACATTTTAACTGATTTGGCAGTATGCTTAGGGTCATGGTCCGTTTGGAAGACCCATTTGTAGCCAAGTTTTAATTTCCTGGTTGATGTCTTGAGATGTTGCTTCAGTATTTCTACAGAATGTTCTTTCTTCATGATGCCATCTATGCTGTGATGTGGACCAGTCCCTCCTGCAGCAAAACAGCCCCACAGCATGATGCTGCTGCCCCCATACTTCACAGTTTGGATGGTGTTCCTATAAGCTTGCAAGCTTTCCCCTTTGTCCTCCAAATGTAACACTGGTCATTATGGCCAAACAGTTCAATCTTAGTTCCATCAGACCACAGGACATGTCTTCAAAAATTTGTCTTTTTCCCCCAGTGTAATTTAGCAAATTGTAATTTGTCCTTTTTTGTTGATTCTGGCTTGTTGATTTTCCCCTGTTGTCACACAAGGAAGCAGTGTGTTTGAGGTTTTCCTTAAATACTATTCTACAGTTGTGTCTCCAATTAACTCAAATGTTGTCAATATTGGTGGGCACCTGGAAACATTGAAGCACATTACAGACAGGGTTATTAGATAAGTGAGAAGCATTATATGCAACTTTGTCTCGTCTTTTCTCCCTACGTGACTTTTGTGGCTTTGAAGGCTCCACTTCAATATCCTCATTAAAGAATGGTAAGGTACTGAGAGCGGATACTGACTCTGTTGATTTCCTTTGGGCTCTGGTAACCACTGCGTTACACTGCAGTCCAGGCCGCAGCACATCCAGAAGCACTGGTAAATCTTGCCCCAAGATCACTGGATAAGGCAAATTATCAACTACCCCAACATCCAGGAGATTAGTCTGTCCCTGAAATTTGACGTAAAGATCCGCGGAAGGGTACAGTTTCTCATCACCATGGACACAGGATAAAGCTTTTTTGTCAGAAGGATTAATCAGAATAGAAGAAACAAACTGTCGGTGCACCAAAGTTTGGTCACTGCCAGGGTCAACTAGTGCAGGAAGTTCTTTACCATTCACTTCTACGGTGATCATATATGTAGGTAGTCCAGGCTTCACCGGAACAACATTAGTTCTGGGCAGACGACACACTTGCGAGAGCTTAACAACATTCTTTGGACACAAGGGCTTGGTATGGCCCTCTTGGCCACACAAATAACAAACAGGTACACTGTAAACCCGGATTTTGTGCTAATTAAACATTTTAAGTTATCATTACTAATTATTTATTGTTCTTTAAGAAATTGTGTCATTACTAAATCAAATTAGCTATTTGCACTAATCAGAAGAAAAAATGAGTGTACTGATCATGTTAAGCAGAGACAACTCCGTTCCTTATGTTTTTGTTAGGGAGGGGAGGGGCCTTGATTGGCTGAGGTGACGTGAGCAAAACGCTCAGTGAGTGCCTGCAGCTTTTAGGATGCTGGGTTACCGCGGATTTTTGAAATCAACATGAAACGGTAAGTGTGCAAAGAAGCTTTTATCAGTTTATATGTTCCTCTGACAAAAATGATAACTGAAAATCCACACTGATGCTGAATTCAAAATTTGAGAATGAATATGTCAGTTAGCGCTATTTTCCCGGTCACTTCACAGTTAGTTTATACTATTATCATATACATTTGCCTTTTCTGTCTAGTCACCGTTTATAAAGTTAACGTTATCTACTGTTTCTCTGTATGTTCACTGTTTAAAGCATGTTCCCTGTAAACCGTGATCGGCTAATTATTACACGTCGTGTTGGTTCATAATAGCACGAGTCCATGCATGAGCACATGCTAGCGGCTAACGCTAAATATAATACATCTTTAATAGCGCTAAAAGTTTCACATGAGTGATTTTTTTTGTGTAAAGGGCGAGTTTACATTGCTACTTAAACTGTGTAGAAGTTGAGGTGACAAACGCTAGCAAAATTGATTTACTTTCACAGTAAAGGTACAATTATATTTGCAGCTTTTTCTGAACTTTTTTTTCTTAAACTTTCTTATTTGCCGTTTAAAGATGGACCTTATGTGTGCACTTAGAAAAAAGAAGTGGTGGAGTCTGATCCTGCAATAAGCCTGATCCTGCTACGCTGACCTGCACTTTATACAGTAGATCAGGTATGTTTAAGAATGTAATAACATTTATCTATTACTTTATCTCACTGTTAAGTGTTGCTTACAGTCTTTTGTGTCACTTTATTATTTCACATACTTATGGGACAACAAAGCTGTGCAAAACATGACCTATTTTTTATTTATTTGAAGTATCATTTTTTGCTATTAAGTGATTTAGTTTAGAAATATTAATATTCTGTATTTTCTTTTGTTTTGCAGGTGTTCTTAAAGTTCAGCAGAATAATGGAAAATAACCTCAAGCAGGAATTTGGTAACACTTTATAATAACCACACACTATGAACCATTTACTAAGCAATAGCAAATAATGAATTTATTATCTGTTAAGCATTAACTCTACATTAATAGACGTTAGTAAGCAGTTTATAACTGCAGCTACAAATGCTGTATTCTTGACTTATAAACACATTTATAATGTGCTTAATAACTGTACTTCCATACATCGTAGTGATTTATTATTTTCAATACTAAATTAAGTATTGCATTATTTACAAAAGTTATTTTTATTTTTTAAGATAATTCAGAATGAGTTAGTAAATGATTAATAAACTATTAAAATTAACATTTATAATTCTTATTATTCAGGCATAATAGTTAATTTGTATGTTAATAAATGCTTTATTAACTCAACTTCATGCAGTTTTGTGACCTAATCTAAAGTGAGGACTATTTATGCTTTATAAATCCCTTATAAATGACAATTAAAGGCTCAGTTATATTCTAAACTGGAAAAAAGTACAGAAACAATATTATTTATTCTATTCGTTTGAAGATACATAAATGATACTGTACTTCAAATGAAAAAGTTGCATTAGTAAAGCATTTATTAACATACATAGTAACCATTACTACATGCCTGAATAATAAGATATATAAACGTTGATTTCAATAGTTTATTAATCATTTACTAACTCATTCTGAATTATCTTAAAAACCACCAACCACTCTTAAATAACTGGTTTGTAAATAATGCAATACTTAATTTAGTAATGAAATTTAGTTTTTTAACAAAGTATGAAAGTACAAGTATTAAGCACATTATAAATGTGGTTGTAAGTCAAGAATACAGCATTTGCAGCTGTATTTATAAACTGCTTACTAACGTTTATTAATGTAGAGTTAATGCCTAACAAATAATAAATTCATTATTTGCTAATGCTTAGTAAATGATTCATAGTGTGTAGTTATTATAAAGTGTTACTGGAATGTTTGATCGACACAGTCTGTTTATTTGAGATCTTTCAATCAAAGAGGAGGAATGTTGGAGAGCTGTTGTCAGATCTTTTACAGCAAATCAAGGTTGGTTCATGTCCATTATACATTTGCATTCTTTTTTAACAGTTAAATTATTGAAAATTTCCCAAGTGTTACTATATTGTTTGTCTAATACAATTGTTCAACTTTATTTATTTATTTATTTATTTATTAACAGACTCAAGAGCCTACGGATATCAGGTCCTAAAAGTGCTTTTGATTCTCCTGGAGGACAAGCCTGCAGACTTCTTTAAACCATGCTTTGTAAGTAACTTATTGTCTTAAAGGATATATTAAAGGACCACGAAAAATTCTTTCCATTAATGCATGGTCCTTATATTTTATGAAAGGTTCACACTTAGTTTAAAACTTTGAAACTTAAGAGTAGCAAAACATCTTTCCAAACTCTCTAACATGTCATCATATATTCAACCCACAACATTGTTTATCTTCAGAACACAGTTTAAGTTATTTTTAATGATACCTGTGATTTTTGTGATTTTTAATGAACTTCAATTTAAAGATAAATTGGCTTTGTGACTTTTAATTGAGGGAAAGTCTGATAGTTAAATTGGGAATGAGGGTCAATAATTAAATGCTAAATTTAACATTGTAGAATGAAATAAACCTTTTGCAGTGTAACTAAAGCAAACCAATTCACATATTGTCTTTTGTGTCTCTGTCATTAAAAAGTTATTTGTTTAACATTATTAATGATTATGTAATGAGAAACAAAACTGTTCTTCTCTGTTGGTAGGTCTCTGATGATCCAGTCATTCCACCACCTTGAAATCCTACTTATCACGGAAGAAGCCTCAGTTAAGATGATCATTGAGGGACAACTTGTGATGGACAACATCAAAGACTTGCCAAAAGCTGTGCATTCTCTTTGGACTACTACAGTGGAATGAACCGCCAACTTATCCAGCATATGTTTTACGCAGCGGATGCGCTCCCAGCTGCAACCCATCACTGGGAAACACCCATACAAACTTATTCACACACATACACTACGGACAATTTTAGCTCACCCAATTCACCTATAGCACATGTCTTTGGACTGTGGGGGAAACCGGAACACCCGGAGGAAACCCACGCCAACACAGGGAGAACATGCAAACTCCACACAGAAATGCCAACTGACTAAGCCGAGGCTCGAACCAGCGTTTTTCTTGCTGTGAGGCAACAGCACTACCTACTGCGCCACCGTGTTGCCCTCTGTAGAACTTCAACAAAAATAAAAATTAAAACAATTGAAAAGTTGTTTGATTCTTTGTGCTTAAAATTGTAAAATTTCAGTGGTATTATTTTTAATTATAATAGATTACCTAAATATAACAATTATCATTGCATAAAAGCATTTTTTTTATTAATATGATATGTTCAATTTAATAGTCATTTTACAAAACATATTCTCTATAAAATTAGTAATGTGAACTAATGATTTTTAGTAAAGACTACTAATCCACATTTGATTTGTCTTCTACACCCACTAAAGATTTTCTTTTAATACAGCTTAACCTGTTTAGTTGAATATATGTAAAAACTAAACTTATTTCGTGCAACGGGTTTCCACGCAACAATCTAGTAAAGTCAACTAATCCGGGTTTACAGTGTATTTTCTAAGGTGGTTTAAACATTACTGGGTTATAGTTTCCTCTGGTTGGAGGCTTACCAGTGTTATATTGAGCCTGGTGATGAACATTGGGTTTTCGAACCTCTTTACCACCCTGCCAACTCCATGGCTGATTCCTCCCCCTGGCAGCCACAAACACATCTGCCAACGATGCAGCTTCCGCTGCTGTTTCTGGGGCTCGTTCCTGGATCCACACCTGGAGCTCAGAAGAAAGCATTCGAAGATATTGCTAGAGGATAATCATTTCACCAATCTCTTCAACTGTTTTACCTTTAGGTTGAATCCACTTGCCATACAGCTCCTTTAATCTGGCATACAACTCTTTAGGACTCTGAGAACTCTACTTCCAAAGAACGAAATCTTTGCCGATGTTTCTGAATTAATATCATACTTTCTCAAAATTGCAGCTTTAACATAATCATAATTAAGAGAATCATCAATGTCCATACGTACATAAGCTGCTCGAGCTTTACCAGTTAGCAAGGGAATCAATCGAAAGGCCCAGTCAGCCTTTGGCCACCCACAAGCAACATCAATCCTCTCAAAAGTTATCAGAAAGTGTTCAACATCATCAGAATCACTTAGTTTCTCCAATTTAGCTTTAGTTGAAAACTGACCTTTAAAATCCATTGGAGAAAACCTCCTTTCACTTCCTTTTGATGGTGACAATGGCTGGCTGGAATCATCAGGTGTGCCTTCAGGACCTATATTTACAGACAGTGGATCAGAATTAGGAATAGTACGAGCTTGTACCTCCATCTGAAGCAAGCCAAACTGATGCTGCAGGGCTCTAAATCGTCTTTCTTCTTCCTTTTTCTCCTGAGCTTTCCTAAACTCTCGAGCATCCATTTGTGCCATGTGTGCCCGAAACAAACTGGCAAAATCTGTCAGCGTTGGCTCTCTACCTTCCAACTGCTCCTGAACCACTTCCTCATGGTCCTCCGTTGTCTCTACCTCATCTTCCTGTGCCTCAGTTTGCACAACATTTTGGTCTCTCCTTCTACCAGATCGACTCATGGCTCCAACAAACAAGTGAGGGGAAAAGGAATAAAAAAGAAAAATGGAAACCTGTGCTCGCTGCTGATCCCACTTCTGACACCATATGTGAGGGACCAAGCAGTCAAGGGCAACGAACACAAAGTTTCCAAAGGAAAATAAATTTATTAATTCTGAACAAAGTTACAAATGAAAGCATTTGAATAAAGTAAAGTCAAATCCAGACTTAAAACAAATGAACATTACCAAATCAAATAACGAAGAGAAACAGAAAAACAGACCTCTCTTCAAACACAAAAACGGGACTTATATACACAAAAGACAGGGACTAGTCCACTACGAAAAAGAAACTAAACATCACAAACTAATATAAAAGGACCACCAAACAGTCAGATAATACACTTAAAATTAAATCAATATATAAACAAAACTAAACAATTCAAATACTTATAATAAAGAAAAATAAAAGAAATAAACATTCCAACACCCCCCTCAACCAATTTACATAATGGTTTGGTCAGGCGGAACAAAGTGTCGGCAAATGTTGCCAGCCGGTTCCTTAGAGCAGCCGGACCTCTGTTAGACTGCAGTCTCTGGAGCACTGAGCCACGCTGGGATGAGCCAACTTGGATCCCACAGGTAACTTTAACTCAAAGAAATAAATATCAATAAATCTTGTCAAAAGAAGTAGAAAGTGTGCACTCCAAACTAGTAACTTATGACATTAAATAATTGAAATAAAAATGTGAAAGTGAACCAAACTGTGTCTGTCATTATTATGTATAATCTGTAACGAATAAAAAATAACAAATTAAAAATCTGGTTGTGTTTATATACCATTGTTTAATGTGGGGACACATTGTTGGCCATCACAGGAACATTTAACTATAATACAATGAACAGTGTAAACTGTATTCAAACTCAAATCGGTCATTACCCTGCAATGGTTAGAATAAACGCAGTTCAGTGTAAGAGAGATCCTGAACGACAAAAAAAATTACTTCACCTGTAACGCTGGCAGACATGCACCTTTAACTTATAAGGCATGTCCAAATGACAGAGGGCTTAATATAAAACAGACCCAGTCAAAGATGCGAAATAAAATAGAATCTACCAACATAAGCACACATGGCATTCATTCATTGTCGCTATGACAATAGAAAGGAGCTAAACGCATAGAAACAGGATCATCGTCAAACTTATGGGGATATTCATTTCAGTGACGATAAAAACTTGTCAACTTGCTGGATCCTGGAATACTTTAGTAATTCCCCGGTGTGTTACTTTGAGAGAGGTAGAATAAAGCTGAGCATAAGTAGCGCCAGCCGCTACGTAAGCCCAACGATACGTATATGTTCTTCCTTCTTGCTCTTTTTTTCCAGATGTTCGGTTAATTCCAGAATTCCCCTCTCTAGCGTCTGTAATTCACCTTCGACTGGGGCAGCAGCACTTTTGACTGCGGAGATTCGGTTCTCAGTTTCGCCGATTCGTTTTTTGTGGTCATCAAGTTTTTCGTTCTGCTGTTGCAATAGTTCAGATAGTGGACATAGCTACTGCTTGGCATCACTTAAACAGGTCATGACATGAGAAATCAAATTTACCCTGACATACAGTTGAAGTCAGAATTATTAGCCCCCCTTTGATTTTTTTTAAATATTTCCCAAATTATGTTTAACAGAGCAAGGAAATTTTCACAGTATGTCTGATAATTTTTTCTTCTGGAGAAAGTCTTATTTGTTTTATTTCGACTAGAATAAAAGCAGTTTTTCATTTTTTAAACACCATTTTAAGATCAAAATTATTAGCCCCTTTAAGCTATATTTTCCCTGACTGTCTTCAGAACAAACAATTGTTATACAATAACTTGCCTAATTATCCTAACCTGCCTAGTTAACCTAATTAACCTAGTTAAGCCTTTAAATGTCACTTTAAGCTGTATAGAAGTTTCTTGAAAAATATCTAGTAAAATATTATTTACTGTCATCATGGCAAAGATAAAATAAATCAGTTATTAGAGGTGAGTTATTAAAACTATTATGATTAGAAATGTGTTGAAAAAAATCTTCTCTCTGTTAAACAGAAATTGGGGAAAAAAATAAACAGGGGGGCTAATAATTCTGACTTCAACTGTATATTTACTTTTTCACAAGCGATGTGCAATATAAATATTGTAAATGTCCATATGGATATCACAATGGGTCGCAATAATGAGTGATTTAATTCAAAATAATTTGTGTGTGTCTGTCACTAGCACAACCTCTGAAAGACATTTCAGCACATCCGACCATGTAAAATGTACTTGATAATGTGAAACCAAAAAGACATACGAAACTAAGTAATGATTTTAGTTTGGATGCTGAAATATGAGCCAGCAAATAAGCCATTTTACAGGAAGAGTTTATTAGTAAATGAAAATCCTGTCATCATTTTCTCACCCTTTACTTGTTTCAAACTTAACCACTGACTTTATATTATTTAGTTTTTCCTACTATGGATATTTGAATATTCACAATATCTTCTTTGTGTTCAAAGAAACTTATAAAAGTTTAGAACCACTTGAGGGTGAATAAATAACGAGCAAATTTTCAAGATGAGACACAAAATCACTATTTATATAAGGATAGATCCGCTGACTGTTGTTTTGGATTAAGTTAATTTTCCCTGACCCTGTAAATAACATAAGCTGCTTTTTCACTATCGTGCTGAACCGTTCTTTATGCTGAACCATTCCATTCCGTGCCAAACCGGGCCAGACAGCACGGATATGGTTTCATTTTCCGCTGTCATGCTGCAACAAAGCTCTTTGAAACATTACACAAAACACATCAGTAGTTGCCTTGATAACGCAATGTTAACGGCTCCCTTTGTTCAATTAAATTTAAATAATATTCGAAAACTATTTTTTTCATGTTCATAAAAACGAAAGCAACCGCATGACTAAACACTGTTATGCTGCTCTCTCATATAGGGGTGCTAAATATAGGTACATGTCACAGCACCCTTATTTATTTAGAGGTCATTTGTTGCCCGCGCAACATATGACCTCTAAATAAAAAAGGGGTAAATTTTATTTGGAGGGAAAATTACCAAAATGTAATGTGATGATTGAAAATGATTGGAGGGGAAATAAATAATATATTTCAAATCTCTGTACATAACAGAAAAATCAACAAGAATAATGCAACAATAATAGTGCATTTGTGTTATAGCGGCAGAAATATATTTTTGGACAGGCCTTGTCAAAAGTGAGCGGGCACTTTCACTAATAAAAAACTAAAGCACTTAAATTATTAAATTTTTAACAATTAATTAAATTACACAGCAGTTTTATATCAAAAGTATATAAAATAAATATAAAATATACTACTTGGCACACTTTGATATAAAATATACTACATTTTGATGGTAAAATATAACCATTTAAAAGATGGCTGTTATTTGTTTCAGTATTGAAACATTAAATAACGAATGCAGCAAGTTAAATAAAAAACGAATATGAAACAACATATATATATCAGGATATAAAGCATATAAAGGACTTTTATATTTAGCAAAATGCTGCTCTTTTATCTTTGTATTTTTAGCATTTTATATTTGTTATTTTAATTATTTTTTATCTTCATAATTAACTAACAAGCTATAGGCAAGTTCTTGCTTGACGTTTTAGAAAATATTTTGCGTAGTTACCCAGTATATATTAAAGATCACAAAGAACAAAAAAAAAAAAAAAAAAAAACACAAAAACATGTTATACGGCCCTATAAATGTCCAACTTATGTATAACTGAATTATATAATGGCCTATACAGTAGCTGAAATGATAAAAAAAAGCTCATTTTATTTTTATAAAACATTTGTCAAAACATATTGATATTTTTTTAGTGAAAGCAATACCGACATTTAAGAATCCATATTTATTTAATTTATTCATTCATTTGACTTGTTTATTGGTGCATATATAGGCTATAATTTAAATCATACAACAGTCCCTTGGACAGCTACAGTGCCACTCCGTAAAGCTTTTAGGCAAAGTCCAAAAAACTAAAGAAAGAGTTGACTTTCTACTGTAGACTTTTAGACGGCCGACATTACAACACGCCGTAACCGTCCTTTAGGTGGTCTATCTGGTATTAAATTAACAAGCCGTCTGGGCTTTGAATTAAAAAGTGCAATTATTTCCTCGTTGTTCAAAGAGTCTGCAAGTTCGTGTTCCATGGATATAGCGATGTTGTTGTGGATTGTGGACATCGATGATCTTAAGGGTGTCTTTATTCGCTTTATTCAATGCGCAGCAGGAAAAAAGTCTTTCAGCAGTGCATGTAGTCATTGGTAAAGTTCTCACCCGGATCAGAGAGAGCTATTGTGCTACCAAATACAGCCCTGCATGCAGTAATTATATCATACACGGTTAACTATATTCAAGTCAATGAAATAATAACTTTCATAAATAAAATTTCTTCGTAAGAATGTGATGAGTGATTCTCTTTTCTGCTAGAGACTGCTCTATGGTTTTAAAACCCTTTTCAAACTGTATCGTTTAGACCTGTATCTTTTTTATATAAAAATGTAGTTTATTGTGGATGATGACTAGCATGCTTCCGCTGAGCCAGCTGTGGTAGCTTGGCAACAGAGCCGCGACGTCAACACACAGAATCTGTCAGCAAAGTTCAGCGCGGTTGTCTAACCGTGCCGAGAATTCCGGGCCGAGAACGGTTTGTAATCGTGCCACGCCGTTCCAGGCTCAGTGGAGAAACAACGGTAACCGTACCGAACTGTTCTTAGAACGACTTGGCACGAAAGTGGAAAAATGGCTATACAGTATCTAATTAATATATGTAGGGTTCTTTATACATGCTTATAAGGCCCCAGTCATACATGATTATTGTGTATATGTGGTAGAAGTTCTTGTACATTTAGAATAAATATTAGTATGAAAGTTTTTGATCAATCATGACTTGTCTGTTTTAAACGTCTATCTCATGCATAAAATTGTGTGTATGTTTAGTGAATGAGACCCAATGATTATAAAGCATTAGCTATCCACTATTTGCACCCCTTTACCTGAACACACTATTACAGGCTTATGGCTTAAAAGTGCACAAAATCAATTGCAAGGACTTTTACCTTTAATGCGCCGTCCTGCTGGAATGACTTGCCTAACTCTAGCTGAGTCTCTGGTAGGGCTGCACGATACTGGAAAAAATGGACATTGCAAAATTGAGTTTTTCTGCTATTTCTATATTGCGATATGAATATAATTTCAGAAGATAACTGTAGTAACACTGTTTGGAAAGAATTCATCATTTTACTTTGATTGGGATTTTTGTAGTTGAGTGCATCTGCATAAAATAGCCAAAAATATATTAAAGCACGGATGAAAACAATGATAAAACTGAAATAAACTGCACTTTATGGTTTTCTGTGAAGTATTGAGGTACAGTACAGGAATTCAATAATCAACTATAAACTAACAGTTCATGGAGTCTTTATTGTACAAATAAACACAATCATTCTTAGTTAAAGTGGCTAACTTTATAATTTCTTAAGCCCAGATAGTTTAAATTCATCTGAAATCTTAGTCACAGGCCTTGACAACACATCAAAAATCTTTGACACTATTATATTAGGTTTAAACCTTGTAATCAAATCTTGTGTTCTGTATTTACTGGTTAATTATAATCCCTTCTTGAAATTGAGGTTCCTGCAATGTAACTATTGCTGATTTGCACATTGCGATATCAATGCTGAAACGATACATTGTGCAGCCCTAGTCTCTGGTCATTGTTAAGACAATCTAATCTGTTTGACCAGCACTTAATCCTCCAACAATAGCACTCCCTATTTTATTCTTTAACTATCTGTTTGTCCTTCTTCTTTGTTTATTTCATAATAATAATAATAATAATAATAATAATAATAATAATAATAATAATAAAAATACACACACTGCTAAAATAACTAAGACTTGTGACTACATCTACATCTTGTTGTTTTCTGGTGGTCTGAAGTCTTTCTATTATCTTCATGCTTTGGATAAAAGCGTTTGCTAAATGTAAATCTGTTTTAAAGTTCAGCAATGGAAATACAAAGAAATCTGATTTTTGATTTGATGTGTGTACTCATTTTATTAGCCACAGTAAGTGTTATCAGGAGTGTTAATAAAGTGAAATGCTTTAATGTTTATTAAGAACACACTCTAAGACGAATAATAGTTACATCTTGTAAAAAGGGGCATATAAAAGGTCCTCTTTAGATTTGTCTGCTTTATTGCAGTGGCTATTATTGTTTACACAAATACTGAAATAGAAGCAAAGCTGTGGATAAAAATATTCCAGTGCATCCTCACTGTATTCTGCAATAATTTGGTTGTTAAATTTCTGAATGACAGTGATAAAAATGTGGCATGTACACAGATATTCTTATGGCAGCTATCAAAACTCTTTAATAAAGATTTATTGGGAATTGTGTAACATCTATTAAACGTGCTTGGATTCTTACTAGGTAACATATAATCACCGTTCACTTTATTAGGTAAACCTGTCTAACTGCTCGTTAATGCAAATTTCTAATCAGCCAATCACATGGCAGCAACTCAATGCATTTAGGCATGTTGTAGACATGATCAAGATGATCTGCTGCAGTTCAAATCGAGCATCAAAATGGGGAAGAAAGGGGATTTAAGTGAGTTTGAACGTGGCATGGTTGTTGGTGCCAGATGTGCTGGTCTGAGTATTTCAAAAACTGCTGATCTACTGGAATTTTCATGCACAGCCATCTCTAGGGTTTACAGAGAATGGTCTGAAAAAGAGAAAATATCCAGTCAGAGGCAGTTCTGATGGTGCAAATGCCTTGTTGATGCCAGAGGTCAGAGGAGAATGGTCAGACTGGTTCAAGCTGATAGAAAGGCCACAGTAACTCAAATAACCACTCGTTAACACACCGGGTGCCACTCCTGACAAAGGAGATTGGTGTGGCTAAGAAGAGCTATGCCAAAAAGCTGCAAAACCAGTTTTCTGCCAACGACCCTGCATCAGTGTGGAAAGGCCTGAAAGACCTTACCAACTTCAAAACACCACCCACCAGCATCGACAGCAACAAACATCTTGCAAACGAGCTGAACAAGTTCTACTGTAGATTTGACACCTCTGACCAGACACCTCACACCCGCCCGGACCATCTCCCTACACAGCCATCATCACCTCCAGCCATCTCCCTCTCCCCCCCTGCACTTCAGATCAGTGAGGATAATGTGCGTCAGATCTTCAGTGGTGGTGTTTCACCAGCCTGTCTGAAAACCTGCGCCGACCAGCTGGCTCCTATTTTCACACAGATCTTCAACAGATCACTGGAACAGTGCAAAGTTCCATCCTGCTTCAAATGCTCCACCATCATCCCAATAGCAAAGAAACCAAAGATCACAGGACTCAATGACTACAGACCTGTTGCCTTAACATCTGTGGCCATGAAGTCATTCGAAAGACTGGTGCTAGCATATCTGAAGGACATCACTGGACCTTTGCTGGACCCCCTGCAGTTTGCCTATAGAGCAAACCGGTCTGTGGATGATGCAGTCAACATGGGACTGCATTATACCCTACAACATCTGGACAAACCAGGGAACTACGCAAGGATACTGTTTGTGGACTTCAGTTCTGCCTTTAACACCATCGTCCCATCACTGCTCGAGAACAAACTGTCCCAGCTGTCTGTCCCTAGCTCTGTCTGTCAATGGATCACCAGCTTTCTGACAGATAGACAACAGCTAGTCAGAATGGGCAAAATCACATCCGACAGCCGCACCATCAGCACTGGTGCCCCCCAGGGATGTGTTCTCTCCCCGCTGCTCTTCTCCCTGTACACCAACGACTGCACCGCAAAAGACCCCTCCATCAAGCTCTTGAAGTTTGCTGATGACACTACTGTTATCGGCCTCATCCGGAACGGCGACAAGTCTGTATACAGACAGGAGGTAGAGCGACTGGCTTTTTGGTGCAGATACAACAACCTGGAGCTGAACACGCTCAAAACAGTGGAGATGATAGTGGACTTTAGAAGAAACCCCCCTGCACTCCCCCCACTCACTATCATGAACAGCACTGTGGCTGCAGTGAAGTCATTCAGGTTCTTGGGCACCACCATCTCTCAGGATCTGAAGTGGGACATTCATATAGACTCTATTGTGAAGAAAGCCCAGCAGAGACTGTACTTCCTTCGTCAGCTGAGGAAGTTTAAACTGCCACAGGAGCTGCTCGTACAGTTCTACTCAGCTGTCATCTAATCCATCCTCTTCACTTCAATCACCGTCTGGTTCAGCTCAGCTGCCAAAACTGACCTCCGTAGACTACAGCGAATAGTCCGGACTGCTGAACGAATCACTGGCACTACCCTTCCTACACTTCAAGAACTGTACTCTTCCAGAGTGAAAATCACTCTGGACGCCTCGCACCCAGCACACTACCTGTTCGAACTGTTACCGTCTGGGCGGCGCTACAGAGCACCAAGCACAAAAACAGCCAGACACAGGAAAAGTTTCTTTCCTCAGGCCATCTATCTCATGAACAGTTAAATATTCCCCTACTGGGCAATAAACGTGCAATACTTTCTCATACGCACTTGTACACAGCACCTTATAACAATATACAATGCAATACTTTCTCCATTCGTATTGGTACACAGCACCTTATAACCTGTATATTTACAACATATCTGTACATACAATTCAACATCCAGATATTTTTTATTTACTGCATCTCTGTTTAATGTCTAATGTTTATCGCCTTTTTCTTTTTTCATATTTAATTTTGTGTTGTCACTTGTCACTTTATGTATACTGGAAGCTTCTGTAGCCAAAACAAATTCCTTGTGTGTGTGAAGCACACTTGGCAATAAAACTGATTCTGATTTGAAAAACGTTGCCTGGTCTGATGAGTCTCGATTTCTGCTCTGACGTTCGGATGGTAGGGTCAGAATTTGATATCAACAACAAGAAACCATGGATCCATCCTGCCTTGTATTAACAGTTCAGGCTGGTGGTGGTGGTGTAATGGTGTGGGAGATATATTCTTGGCACACTTTGGGCCCATTAGAACCAATTGAGCATCGTGTCAACACCACAGCCTACCTGAGTATTGTTGCTGACCATGTCCATCACTTTATGAGCACAGTGTACCCATCTTCTGATGGCTCCTTCCAGCAGAATAACGTGCCATGTCATAAAGTGTGAATCATCTCAGGCTGGTTTCTTAAACATGAGAATGAATTCACTGTGCTCAAATGGCCTCCGCAGTCACCAGATCTCAATCCAATAGAGCATGTTGGGATTATTTACAGTTTTAACCCAAAGAATGACCAGTCTGTCAGATAAGGAAAAGCTGGAGTCAGAGGTTCAAATAAATGAATAAAGTTTGCAGTTTCATCAGCAGAAGCCAGCTTTAATGAGTTCCTAGGCCGCTCTGCTTACAATCACAAATCAATAACAATTATACTCCCACATAACGTCATTATCTGCGTCATACATATAGGTGTTCTAACCTGGGGTGCGTTTCCCAAAACCATCGTTAGCCAACTAAGGTCGCAAGTTCCGTCGTTACAAACATAGTTCTTTGATTTGCTGTTTCCCAAATCCATCTTTCCAACGAACATCCGCAAACTGAGTCGCAAACTTGAGCACTTGAAACTACACCTCTGAAGCTGTAGTTGGAAACATTGTTCCTGACTGTGTTCTATTCCCACTTATCCCCCCTATGCCCTATTCATTTAGAACATTCTAACATTCAAAGTTGAAATTATTAAAAATAAAAAAGCATTAAAGTCATCTCTCTTAAGTGTAATTTGCTTTCAAAGTATACAGTTCAGTTTTAGCGATCTTCATGCTTACAATTGTGCTCCTTTCACAGTGCACTTTGAAAACATTGATATCATTTTGAACACAGCCTCATGGCGAAAGCTATAGGTATATTTAAAAGCGGAAATTATGTTACAGTACGTCTCCAAAGCTTGTGAAAATAAAAAACATAGCATATGTTAATTCTTTTATTTTATAGTGGGTTATTTATTAAGTTTCTCTGCTGTATATGACATGGGCCTGTTGGTTAGAACTTTCTGCTGTGGTATGCATGTGTCAAATTGTAATTTTTTAAAAATAAATAAACAATATCCTACATAATAATCATCATCATCATCATTATTATTATTATTATTATTAAAGTAAATATATTTATAGCCTCATTATTTATTTATATGATTTATATATAATACTAGAATAGTGTTAGCTTTTGTAAGTGATTTTATGTTTTAGAATAGAATATGTAATGTTCAACTTCTCAATAATATTAGTAAAGCAAACATAGGCCTTATTTGTGCCATTTACATATATTTCTATTAATATGGAAAGCGAGTGCATGTTTTTACCAAAACTAATATTGGATTTTATTTTAAATGCGTGTTTTTGTAAAACAATTTAATTTGCACAAAGAAATGATGGGGTTGTTCTCTAAAGAAGTTACTTCACTCCGTTTACAGCATCATTATGGGCGTTTTATGTTGTAACTAACGGGGTTCAAGCAATGAATCTGCGACAGAGAAACTACGAGTTTTTGGAAATACTCGTCGCTACATCATTCTTTTGCCAAACGATGCATCGTACTATGATAGTTCAGCTGCGAGTTACGTCGTTGTTTGGGAAACGCATCCCTGATTGGTTAAAACACAGATAGACTTAGAAAATTTCCACATGGGTGCATGCGTACAATTCTGAACAATATCTTAAGCATAAACGTCAGACATCCAATAGACTTTTTAGAACTGACTCCAGACCAGTGAAAAGGATCTACAATCAACTAGAACACACACACTTAAAGTACAATCTGTTTCTTACCCAAGCCTGAGTATACTCTCAGCCGTCTTTATCAAAACTGGTTAAAACCGGTATAATCTACATTCAGGCAGTTAAATTCTCACTACACCAAGTCTATCTTGAATAAAAAGTAAAATCACTTTAAAAGAATTCACCGTAAAAATAGCAAAATCACTTAAGACATTTTAGATAGTATTAACTCATAGAAATAACAATAGAAACAGTTGCGTCCAGTCCTCAGCCCTTAATTTCCATTCGAGGTCTCCGTGACCTCTGACCTAGTTTGGTGGCTCCTGAAAATAGTTTCAAAGAGACAGGCAAAGCACTGAACATTCTTGCATAAGGCAGTCTGTTTAACTTATTTGTTAAAATCTATTCAAAGTTAAAAACTCAAATAATCATATTTAATAAAAATAATGAGAAATAGGATGATGAGAAAAAGGATAAACGTTGATCCATGCTGAGATGAACTGGAAGGTAGAAATCTGAATCCTACAGCCCCCATTTTGACAAGCGGACCACCAAAACTCCGCTTCCGGTCAACCAGTGAGATCACTAAGGAGAGTGGAAGTAATGACTCATGCTCCCTTAATTAGGTCACAGAGTTTCTTTGCTCTTTCTTGGACAAGCCGGAATCTAAAAATTCCGGTCCCCAAGCTAAGGGCTCTCCCACCCTCCACTCACAACAGGTAATCGTAGTCATCAAGCCATCCGGCTTCGAAGACAGTTCATCAGTGACAGCAGACGTTTCTCATCATCGGTGGAATTAAGGGTCCTGCAAGCAGAAGTGAAAACATACGAAAAACAACAGCGGACCAAAGTCCAGAATATGAACACAAATGCGCAAGCCCTAATAGTCCTCCAGAAGCGAACAACACAGACTTCATAACTTCATCGATACATCCTCTGATGCATCTACAACTTGCTCCAACTATAAATACCAACATCCAGGCTAATTTTAAGACTCAGATTTCCTCTGATCAGACACAAAAGGTCATCCACTCGACCTAAGACACACAGGATTCAAATTCATGTCCTGCAAAACATCGTTATCTTCACCAGTCTCAAAACGTTTCATCAGCATGTTCTGTAATTTAGGATAATGAAACTTTTATACATTAACACACATTAAACATGACAACAGCACAATAGTCCAATTCAGCACCATTACCATGTTTAATTACCACCTTGCTGAACTCCATGTCAGTCAAGTCCACTTAACAAAATATCTTTTCATTCAAATAAATATTCAGAATGTGATCGCGCTTACAGGGGGAGGCATAACCAGACAGCTGGTGGAGCTGCTGGGGAGGCGTGACCAGCCAGTTGAAATCCCAGACACTGTGCTCAAATAGCTGGAATTAATGTGACTAATATACACAATATGTAATAGAAAAGGTCCAGAAGAGTATATTCATGATGGTAAATCAATGTATAAAGCTGCAGAGAATGTTAAAGCGAACGCGTTATACTCGGAGCTCCCTGTCTGCTGACTGCAAGCCGATTAGCGTCGATAACCCACCAGTCTGTTTAAGGGCCGTTTGAAGTAGGGTTGTGCGATGTTGACCCATTTAGCATCGTACGATGTCTTATGTGAAACATTGCGATGGACGATGGCATCGTCTTCATAGGCGGAGGTGAATTAATTATTTGCAGCCTACTGTTTCAACTACAGTACCTGACCCACATGGTCTTTGTTTTACCCATAACCAAATCATAAATAAATAAAGATAAGTTACACATAAATTACCACCAGGGCCGGCGCGTCCACGGCGCGTCTCCCCCCCCCTTCGCTTTCGTCCGCAACAAACCCTGCATCATCTCAGCGCCCCTCGGTCTTCGCTTTCGTCTGTGACAAACCCCGCATCATCTCAACACCCAGCTCCGCTGCCCCCCTCCCCACCATTTTTTTCGTGTTGAAGACGGCATAACTTTCGGTTTGAGGTTTGATTCTCGTCATTTGCCTAGAGCGCCAGTTGAGCTTGCTCCGGCCCTGATTACCACTTGTCAAATTTGGTTGGTAAAAATGGTGCACAACCAACAGTATCTGAGGTTTACGCTAAAATGACTAAGTACAAGCGTGAAAGCGAAAGATTGAAGCAGTGTACTGATGCTGTGACACATTACCTGATAGATTCAAAAGACTTAAGAGTCGTTAGATAGAGACGAGATTAATTAAATATCACGTTTAACAGCTATAGTGAGACGCGATCCAGCTGTACATCTTTGATAAATGGTCCGACGTACACTGTTCTCTGGAGCTCAGACGAGCGCATGACAGTAAGTGTGTGGCAGTGTCTGTGTCTGTCTGTGTGTGTGTCCCTGTTTTTGTGACATATCAGTACACAAATCTGTATAATTACATGGGTATGACACAGGTATTACAAAAAGGAGGTGAAATATGAGGACATTGCTGACGTCCTCATTTCTCAAAAAGCTTATAAATCACACAGGATGAGTTTTTTCAGAGAGTAAAGCTGTACACTGTCTCCTGTGATGGTTGGGTTTAGGGGCAAGGTGGGGTGAGGGCAATATAATATACGGTTTGATCTGTATAAAATGAATGGAAACCTATGTAATGTACCCACTTTTCACAAAAACAAATGTGTGTGTGTGTGGGTGTGGTCACGTGATGTGCGTTTTCAGTGGACAGAGGGCTGTTCAGAAATGCTAGATGAAACACCAGTGTGGACGTGGATCATTTTCGTTCTAAAATGCCATTTTAAAACTAAGCTTTATTAGTGTGAAGTGTCAAAAATATCACGACGACAGATATTTTACATTTCCTACTTGGAAGAAAGGATATCGACGAGTAGCCGAGACCAACTGAGTGTAAATTTTGTATGGACAGATGTGTAGAAGTAAACCGCCTGTTGGGGGAAAACTGACAGCTGCTGCGAGAACTTGAAGAATACAGGATGTCTGATGGATTTTGCAACAAGAATGATGCTAAAAGTAATCGGTAAAAAACACAATCTTAATAAGCACTGACCCATCAACATAATACTCCCTTGTGAAGGTGAAGATGTCACATTACAACATAGGATTGTAACTGTCTGTTGTGCACAAACAAACCAATGTCCAACTGTAGTGTAGAAGAGCTGTACAGGGTTTCTGCAGATATCATAATGTCAAATTTAAGACTTTTTAAGACCTTTTTAAGACCATTAAGTATTAAATTTAAGACCTATATCACAACATCAAAAACATGCGAGAGAAAATGCAAAATCACAAAATTAGTGGTAAAATAAATGTATTTAAATTGAACAGTACTAAAGACAGGTTAGATGGACCACTGAATTACAAAAAAAAAAAAAACATCTTAAGGCTGATTTTTACTTTCACTGGCGGCGCATTGCACACCTCCGCTGACTGTGCACGCACCTCACAAAACAGACGAGGCTATTATACTTGACACGTTCGCCGATGTGATATTCTTTAAAACGACAGGGGCCGGTCAAAAGAAACCCACCGTAAAGTCAGACGGATAAACAGAGATTTAGTACGTTTCCGGCACTACGTCATATCATTAATATCGTTCAAGATTTCAAAACTAATTATTTTTATAATTTATTATAATGATTATAAAGATTTTTATAACCATTCAAGATTTTTTAAATCAAACTTTGATGCATCACTTGCTTTTGTTCAAATCTCGGACAGTTCTACCTATTAAAGTTAAATATCAATAACAAGAGAAAATGGGTTGCTCTACAATTATATTCTTTATTATCGTAAGAATAAAAGCAAAAAAAAAAACTTACTAAAAATACTGACCTTTTTTATTTTATTTTGCCCACTCAACAATTAACACATTATTGTCTGGCTAGTTTCTGTCCTATAAAGGCTAAAAAGGCAATAATGGTCCAACATTTCTGACCATTATCACCAATAAAGCCCAGAATTTGGGCATCAGTATATTGTAAACTGATAGGTTAATATATTCTTTTTCAGTTATCAAAGACATAATTTGTCAGCTATTAACCACCCGGGTCTCCACTTTTGCCATGGCATCTTTTTTTTGTTTTAACAAACTTATCCCTCAGGTTTTTCCAAACTTTTACAAAAACTTTCCTCCTTTTCCACGGCTGTTGCAATTTCTAGCCAAGAATTATTGGTCATCTGGTTATCTCTATGATCACGCAAGGACCGATCATAAAGATGTCTGTATAGTCGTACCTGTTTCAGACAAAAATCTCTTCAAAGTGTTTCATATTCAATTCAAATCAAACGCGGCGCCGCGCAAACTGTTCACCCGAAATCTGTTCACGCTGCCAGCCGAAATCATGTCGCGCGCACCGAAAGTGAACCTCCGCAAACACAGCGATGACGTTACATTCGCCGTGCGCACTGGGCCCAATAACAGAAAGCTGATTGGCTATTGCATGCTGGTCTCATTTGTAGTTGTAATACCGTAAATTACATTAGGACTACTGAAGTTAAGGACTACAACACCACGAAAACCAAGCATTAGATAGCATTACATGGACATCGAAAAAATAAGACCTGTGCAAAAATATTTAAGACCTAGAACAGCGAATTTAAGACTTTTTAATGCCTTAAATTTCGATTTTTAAATTTTAGACTTTTTAAGAGCCCGCGGAAACCCTGCTGTAGTTATCAATAAGAGTTATAGCCCAGGTGTATAAATGCATTCTGTGCTTAACTGATACGTTCTTTGCTAATTCCTTTACATTTTTGTAACTTTGTTTCTTCCACAGTGTGTATGAGTGTGTTGTGCTGATGTTTCATCCTGTCTTATGTAAGCGATATAATGCATTCCTCCAGAAATGACTTTTCCCTCAGTGCCTGAATAAAAATATCATTTGTATAAATGTAAATAAATGGAAGATGACATAAAATTTGTTGTTATTACTCATTTATTGTTTGTTCTTCACAATAACAAAACTGGTACATCAGAATCAAACACAAGGTAAGCAGTTATTACTGAACTAAATAATCCTTTAAAGAACTGAGACAAGTGTTTTTGCTCTAAGTTAAACATTAGGTCAATCAGTAGTTTGAACTGAATAGATAGTTTAAAGCAGGGATGTCCAAGCTCGGTCCTGGAGGGCCGGTGTCCTGGAAATTTTATCCCCAACTTGCTTCAACACAGCTGCCAGGAAGTTTCTAGTATATCTAGTACAGGGGTGCTCAACCCTATTCCTGGCGATCGACCGTCCTGCAGTTTTCAGTTGCAACCCTTATCAAACACACCTGCCTGTAATTATCAAGTGCTCCTCACGTTCTAAATAATTGGTTCAGGTGTGTTTGATCAGGGTTGGAGCTGAAATCAGCTGGAAGGTCGATCGCCAGGAACAGGGTTGAGCACCCCTGATCTAGTAAGTGCTTGATTAGCTGTTCAGGTGTGTTTGATTAGAGTTGGAGCTAAACTCTCCTGGACACCGGCCCTCCAGGACCGAGTTTGGACACCCCTGGTTTAAAGTGACTGACTATTTTTTGTTCTGTTGCTTTAAGTAAATTTATTGTTCATATTTGTAAAATGCTTTGGATACAAACATCTGTCCAACAGTTTGTAAATGTAAATATTGGATGTAACTAATGAAATAAAACTAAAAGCTGCAATACATAATTAGAAATACTTACTGTAGTTTAATAGTGTTCAAACTAAACTTATATTAAGACACTGATGATATACAGTATGACATGTCATTATTATTATCAGCAATGATGGGTCGGTGGCAGCGCACTCCGTTGGTTTGCAATTAATTCAAACGGATCTATATCCTGAATGTAAGACAGTTTATTAAAATGACGATCCCTGGCATCTTTGTTTAGTTTATTGCGGTACCGCGTACTCTCGATTTTCTTGTACTTCTCCAGCTTGACCTTTTTATGGCATGTATCTCTCTTGCGTTATGTGTCTCTCTCAAGTTGTCTCGGGAAGCGATACCACAAAAATGGCGCCGGTGTGACGTCACACACAACAAACGCACGTGACTGACAAAGACCGATCGGCCATCGGCGATGGACGATGGCATCGTCTATCACCCCAACCCTAATTTGAAGACTTTGTTTAGGATAAATTTGCTGGAAATATCACTGATGTAACGCATAAGACTGTAAGGAATAAAAAATATTAAACATGAAAATTTGATTGCTCATATTGAGAGTGTAAAGAGAAGCTTCAAAATCGGAGCGCGAGTGCGCTGGTGGAGCTGCTGGGAAGGCGTGACCAGCCAGTCGTAATCCTGGCTATTCAAGCAGCACTGTACCTGGAATAAACCTGACTAATATACACAATGTGTAATAGAAAAGGTCCAGAAGAGTATATTCATGATGGTAAATCAATGTATAAAGCTGCAGAGACAGTTAAATTGAACGCGGTACACTCGCAGCTCCCTGCTGACTGCAGGGAGAGTGTTGCAAACTCACCGATCATTTTAAGGGCTGATTGAAGACCTTCTTTGAGGAAACACTGCTGCACATGTCAGACTCTAAATATTACACATTTCATCAATTGAAAATGTAATTCCTCCGGATGAGAGCACAAGGACACGCGCCAGACTCAGAATGTGATCGCACTTACAGGGGGAGGCGCAACTTTAGCCATATTGTATTCATGGCCATTTGAGCACCGTATCTGGAATTAACCTATCTAATGTACGCTAGTAATGGGCGATATAAACGATATGCGATATAAACGATACAAAATTGGCCTACGATAGAGATTCTAATTCTATTGCACTATCGCGATAATGCATGTTTGATGACGCAATCTACCCGCGAAATTAAGAGCAACAAGCTGCAGCCGGCTGCAACGCATCATCTTGAATAAACAACAGTGCGACCATTTGGCTGCGGCCAATATATTATTGGGGCGGCCCGGTTCTGTGTTCGCGAGAAACTGAGAACACTCTGCCACAGACTCGCATGCTCTGTATGCAGACCCACAGAGACGCGCTGGATACAGAAGAGCGCGAAGACTAAATAGACTGATCCAGCTCATTATTTGGGGTGACAATACATTTTCCTCGGACATGTCCGAGAATCTGCTTTCGCTTTCGATATTAATTGTATTCATTTTTGCATTACTTTATAAGCAAACTTTGTCTGGTGCGTCTCAATCTCTCAGCAGCACGCAGACAGAGAGAGAGTGAGGGAGAGAGAGAGAAAGAGCAGATCAAGGCACCAGTTTTAATTTCATTAGGAGAACAAAATGTTCAAAATCAAATGTGTTACCTTAGGCTGCAGGTTAGAAATATGTTTTATTTAAAGTATCTGCAATACACAATTTTATTGGACTAATTTAATACTGGAAGTAATTTCAGTACAGTGTAAGTTCCTTAACTAAAAAGACACCAGTTTTTTTGTTTTCTGCAACTTGGCATTTAGGAACCAAGGACTTAAAAGAAAAGTCTTTCTTTCTGAAAGGCACTACATTTAGTTTATTTATCTGCAACATTGTGTTGTTTAATTACAGTTTTGCTTTTGCACAATAAATGTTCTCAAAATGACATGCAACGTTTCTTTATTTCTTAAATAAAATAGCAGTTTGGCTTTCCTAAGGCTCTATGTAACCTGTTCTGAAATGGTTCTATTATAATTTATATATCGCAATATATATCGTTATCGCAAGAGGCTGCAATGTATATCGCAATATGGATTTTAGGCCATATCGCCCATCCCTAATGTACGCAATAAAAAAAAACACTTCATAAAGTTATGCTCATGATGATAATAAGTCAATATATGCAAAGAAAGAAAAAGTGACAAAGACACACCAGCCGCAACTAACCTGCCACTGGCAGGTCACATGACCAGGCAGTTGGACACTGGCGACTGCCACCATGTCCTGATTTCAGACAGAAAAGCTGCAGCCTACAATGATGGAGCCTTCAGATCATTTGAATGGGATTCAATTGTTTCATACATATCTATCTATATCAGTGCTATATCTTGCTATACGCACGTACACTCAGTATGCTTAATTTTTTCCATGAGCTGTTTGGGTATTGCCACTTCTGAGGATCAATAATTGCGTATACCCTCGGTAAACTCACTTGTTTTTCTGATTAAACTTCCCTAATTTATGTGTATTCATGTCCTCTTTAATTGTATACCAAAGGTTTTTTAACTCGCATCTTAATTTGATGCAACTGGTGCATTTTTTGTTTAACTTGCGCTATTCCCCGCCCCTGACGACCGCAGCAGCTGTGAGAAAATTTCGTGAGAGTTTTTCGAAGACCACGACAAGTCAACTGAATGATGTCTCGCTGAAATGTTCAGGTAAATTTATGAAACAGCATGGGTGTCGCTTTAGCCCTCCTATATTTCTATTCAGCACCCTTAAAGGTTTTGCGATTAGCTCATAAATTGTACACTGTTATTTTATACAGTCATTGACTGTACACTACTAAATGATTGCCATATTGATGATATGAAAACAGTGGCAGACTTCTGCTGCTCCGTTTTCAGCTCATTTTTCATTTAATCAGCAAACCACATCTGTTCAGGGCGAGAGAAATCCTAAAATCGCCCCTGTAAAACAGTATTTCACATGTCTTAATCGTGCCTACCGCTACAGGGAACGACACTATATATAAAACACTAAAAACCATCACTACTCATAAATCGCCTAACAATATGCGATATAAAAGGGTAACTACTAGTATATACAGTAATAGCGAAAACAGAAGACAGACACCTTATAGTTTGGTTTAAAACAAGCATGCACGAATGTGACAATAAAAAATAATGGCTGATTGATGTTTAAAGGAAACTATTAAATGTAAAGTAATAAGCCAGTAAAGAAAGTAAGTTAAAGTAAGTCTTTCCATGTCAACTCAATTGTTGCAACGATCTTGATTGACTCATTTTTTAATATTAAAATGGTTAAATAAGCTACATACTGTATAAATAAAGCCAATCTCCGAGTCTGCTGGGGGGGCAGCACTAGCTAAACATAAATCATTAAATAGGATTAGACTATATATATATATAGCTAATGAATCAAAGAAACATTGACTTTCGTTGTTTCTTTGCTTACTTCATTTAAAATTTACACCACTGATCTATATATCTATATATATACACCGAGTCCCTAACACATCATTCAAAGCAGAAAAACGCTGGCATATCAAACAAGACAAAACAATGATGCATTTACCAAACTGTAAGAGAGCACAGATTAAATGTTTGCTTACCTGCGCTGCGTCTCTTCCCGGAGAGGCGAGTCCTCGGGCCGTGGGCAAAGCATAGCGGCGTTGTGATTGGTCGGACCGCCTGTCAATCAAACGACCATCGAATGGTGAGTTTTGGCTGTCAGATGTGTCCCACGTCCCGCCTCAAGCTGCCTCGTCCGAGCTCAGTGCACTGTTTGGCATTCTCGACATTATTTCCATATAGAAACGGGAGAGACACGTCTGGAATGCAGCAATCGCCTTCGTCTTTTTTGCGTTGCCACAATGCATTGTGGGAAACGCTTCGTGCACTTTTAAACGGCTACAAATGCAAATAAACAAAGATTTAAACAACAAAACCGACAGCACGTTGCTTGAGAAGCTGTGTTGAGTCTCTTTTTGCGGTCTAAGTGACAGTTGAAAATGTGTCCCACCGTCGAGGAGAAACAGCGCTCATAGCGGGAACATAAAAACCTGTCAGGTTTACAGCATATATTGGATCAGGGTGGGGCCAAGTTGGAGCGCTCACTCTGATCCCCCGAGCTCTGCGGGTTGTGGAAATTCCAAATTGAACCAAAACAAACCATTACAATTGGCTTAAGATTGGCAAGGAAAATTCGGCCCAAGCGTTAACCAGCAGAACTTGGGTAGATTTTTTTTTTACATGTGTCTATGTCGTTGATGACTAGAAGCTCTCCAGGCCAAAAGTGGAGGAGGAGGAGGAGGAGGAATGCTATGAGTGAAGGGAAAACAAAAACAATACAAACAGTCCAAAAGGGGAAAATCAGCAGAGACAATTAAAAAGAGTCATTTAAAAGGCAAGATGAAAAAAAGCATTCACCATTAAACACGCAAATATCTAAATAAATCCACAAATTCCTGCATAAATAAATAAATTGGGGGGGGGGGGGGGGGGGGGTCTTTCGGTTGAGCATTTTCTTATTCCCCCAGTTGGTGTAATTTATTGAATTATTTACCTGTCTGCACTATTAATTATTTCTATATTTATTTATGCAGGAATTTCTACATTTTTTAAACACATTTATTTATTTGCATATTTATATACTTATTGTTTATTTATGCAGGATTTTATGGATTTATTTACTCTTTTATTTATATATTTGCTTATTTATTTAATGATTGTTGTTGCAGGTTTCGTCCACCATACACATGTAATAACAATGATGAACAAATAAATATATAAACAATCATAAAGAGAGATGAAATGACATTCTATACTTGCTAAGTCGCTCTCTAAAATCCAGCATGTAATAAAAGGATTATTATACACAAATTGATTTATAAGGACTCTGCATCTGATAGACAGAGAAAGGTTTAAAATCGTTATTGAAAACAAAAGTCTAATATAATCAAGAGTGGACATTTTGATAGTGTTTCACAACATGAACATGACTGAAGTTGAAGTTTTCCTCCGGGTGCTGAAAGTCCCCCCCCCCCCCCCATATATGTATTTATGCAGGAATTTGTGGATTTATTTACTAATTTATTATTTAGATATTTGCGTGTTTAATGGTGAATGCTTTTTGTCATCTTGCCTTTTAAATGACTTCTATTTGTCTCTGCTGATTTTCCCCTTGGACTGTTTGTATTGTTTTTGTTTTCCCTTCACTCATAGCATTCCTCCTCCTCCTCCCCCCACTTTTGGCCTGGAGAGCTTCTAGTCAACAACGACATAGACACAAGTAAAAAAAATCTACCCAAGTTCTGCTGGTTAACGCTTGGGCCGAATTTTTCTTGCCAATCTTAAGCCAATTGTAATGGTTTGTTTTGGTTCAATTTGGAATTTCCACAACCCGCAGAGCTCGGGGGATCAGAGTGAGCTGTAAATATAAGCTGTAAATCTGACAGGTTTTTATGTTGCCGCTATGAGCGCTGTTTCTCCTCGACGGTGGGATACATTTTCATCTGTCACCTAGACCGCAAAAAGAGACTCAACACAGCTTTTCAAGCAACGTGCTGTCGGTTTTGTTGTTTAAATTTTTGTTTATTTGCATTTGTAGCCGTTTAAAAGTGTACGAAGCGTTTCCCACAATGCATTGCGGCAACGCAAAAAATACGAAGGCGATTGCTGCATTCCAGACGTGTCTCTCCCGCTTTCTGCATGGAAATAATGTCGAGAATGCCAAACAGTGCACTGAGCTCGGACGAGGCAGCTTGAGGCGGGATGTGGGACACATCTGACAGCCAAAACTCACCATTCGGTGGCCGTTCGATTGACAGGCGGTTCGGCCAATCACAACGCCGCTATGTTTTTTTCTACGGCCCGAGGATTCTCCTCTCCTGGAAGAGACGCAGCGCAGGTAAGCAAACAATTAATCCGTGCTCTCTTACAGTTTGGTAAATGCATCATTGTTTTGTCTTGTTTGAAATGCCAGCGTTTTTCTGCTTTGAACGATGTGTTAGGGACTCTATATATATATATAAATATACATGTATGAAACATTTTAAAATGCATTCAAATGAACTAAAGTCCCCGTCATTGTAGGCTGCAGCTTTTCTGTCTGAAATCAGGACATTTTCTACAGAAATTAGTCACTTTTTACCCAAATAAAGGGGAAGCACCATGGCTAATAACGTTTTTGGCAAGCTACTGTTTAGGACTAAATTTGCCCACTTTTTATTAGGAGTAAACTTTTAGTAGAGTCTATTTTAATGTGTCAAACAACTGATGTAAAGCAGTAAAATGCTCCATCACACAGCAGAGCTCATAGTTTGGTGGAAAACAAACAGCTGGCTTATCCTGAACTGTCCTTGTTAAAATGCGTCAAATAATAAATGGCTGTACTAAATATGATTGGGTTTGAAATGAGGAAAGGTTTTCTGACAGATGGGTAAAGCCCACTTCAAAGTGGTGTGAAGGAAAGTGACAAAGTATGGAGATTTGACATGATGGTGAGTGTTTTGGGGCCGCGCTATGATAATCAATAGTTTTGGAGGTGTAAAAGAATAAAGCTCTTTTCATCTGTGACACAAATCCAGTTTTCTGACTTGACTTTGTTTTGCTCATGTGTGCTCTTCACAGTTTGAAGGAGGTGTTTTACAGCAAAGTGGAGCAATCTGACAAAACTCCTGAGGGGTGTGTGAACTATCAGTAAACTCCTGATGCGTTGTCATTGTGTGCTCCTGCGTCAATAATAATGTGTGCGTGTGCGTGTGTGTGTTTGTACACAGAGGTCTGAGAGATCTGCTGGAGATCGTGAGGCTGATTCCTGCAAAGACTCCAGTGACAGACGAGTCTCCGCATGGATCCCGCGGTGCTGGTCTGACGACCCGCCGGTGAGACCTGCCGGTGAGACCCCCTGAGACCTGCAGCTTTGCCATGACGGGACGTCCATCGTTCTCAAGCCTCCGGCACCCAGGCTGCAGCTCTGCATAAGACGTTTGGCCAGAGGAACTCGCTCAGCTTGAGACCAGTGGAGCTGCAGATCAGTGGAGTCGCTCTTCTGTGTTTCGGCGTTGAGCGGTGACATTAACATTACAGTGAACGGAACTAAACTGAACTTCAACTGGGACCACGGACCCGAAGCTGTTTTTTTAATTGACTAGAACTTCGTCTACGTTAAGCTGCGTTTGACTCAATCTACACTGTTAGACATTTCTGTCATTTGCACACTTGTTTACTGTATCTCACCCAGTATAATACTGCAAAGTCTTTTTACAGTAAATAACTGGATTTACCGTTGCATTATGTGAATGTTTAGTGATGTCAAACAACATATACAGCCATTTACTGAATTTTTAACAATTGGTGTGTAATACTGTATTTTCCGACTATTCTGCACCACAGGATTTGCCAGATTTAGTTTGAGGACTCGAGCTATTCCAGAGGACAACTTTATCAACGTGCCTGACGAACATGCTGGTTAGTTTGGAGTTCAGTCGCCCATTTGAGAAATTTAACATTTATTTAATTGTTACATTTATTTGGTTTATAACATTAACACTGCTATTACTTTAAATGAGACATCATGTTTATGACTATTAGCCGTTGCTCTCGTCATTTTTTTTGCATTTGAAATATACTAAGCTTACTAGGCTAACGTTAACGTTACAGCGTGACAGAGCTCTTGTGTAAAATGACAATGTAACTTTTTCAATAATTTAGGACAAGGTTTTTATTTTACATTAATTTAGCAAACATTATTTATTTCATTTATTTACATAGGAACCGGTGTCGCCGTGGGTTTTGGTTTAGGAGGGAACCAAGACGGTGATGCAGACAGTTTCAGAGGACACATTAGCACAAACGACGCTCTGACGTAGAGTATTTATTTCTCCAGGAGAATATGAATGAAAGACCAACAAATAATCCAGGTAAAAGTGCGTCTGTCTGTGCTGACAACACTCGACGTTGATTCCAGCACCTCTATAAGTTGGTTAGCATTTGTTTGCTCGGTGACATTGGCCGAAGCGATCTTAAAATGGTAACATTAGCTAAACTGAGCTAACACCGAATTTAACACCGAAGTCATTTTGATGAGTAAAGTTTATATCGACTATCGATTTGACATTATATTATATTAGTTGTTGTGAAGGGATTTTCCTCTGGTCTGGAGTAGCTAACGTTAGCTTGAGAAAATAACATCGCGAGTTATTGTATTGTAACGTTACTCACACTAACGGAAATCTTTACAATATGTTGATAGCCAGCTTCCTTTTAGATAATGATTGTTTTAGATTTTTTTTGTTGGGTTGCAGATACTTTATTTTACTAAACTGATATTAACTATAAAGGCGTCTTGCTGCAAATGTAGCTTTATTTGATTTGATTTATACATGAAGACGTTTTTGCTTTATTACAACTTGACATTTGGACCTAAATTATGCTTAAAATAACAAAGACCAGTAAGTAATCAAGGTAAACAGATAAAAAAAAAGTTGTGTGGAGGTTGTGGAGTGTAGCATTGTATTCTCATCTGTATTTTTGTTTTTTTCTGTGGTTTCAATATAGAAAACTGGCAGTCATGCAACAGTAAGTACTGTACATCTATTTGTTTCTCGATATAGTACTCTTAACAAAAACTGTGTCACATGTTTAGTTGCTTGCTAAATTACAGAAACAATTTTTCCCTTTTTAATCAAGCCATGTAGTAGTTTTTTTTTTTTTTTAAATAACGTCTTTGTTTCTAAAATGTTTGAGCAGATTGAGGTCTGTCATGGGCTCAGACATTTGTAATACAGTAATTAGTATTAGGGTACATGCATTTTTCTTTATGATGAAAATAATCAACTTCTTTCGAGCATCTTCATCTCATCAACATCGTCTCCTGAAAGATTTTCTGACCCTCAAAAAGAATTTAAAAACTGACTGTTAAAGAGAGTGCATGATTGAAAGGCTTGTTTTTGTTTTATGTTACCAAGAAGCTTCTTCTTCCATTATTACTTGAAATTAAGCTTTAATTTGCACATGTTATGTTTATTGAAAAGTTGGCATCAAATGCCTCTTTAGCTGTTTAGAAAATGACTATTGTTGTTTAAACTGTGTTAGGACAGTAGAGAAGAGATTAAGAAAAAAACATTTTTGCACTTTTTCAAGACAAAGCACTTTTGATTTTATTATTATTAAGAAATATTTACATTTGTAGTAATACAGGCCTAAAGTTGCCCCTGTTTGCCATATGTTTCATAATGTGAACATAAAAATAAACATTGAAATGAAAATGAAATATACAGTGTTGATGTTGGTGTGGGATGCATAAGATTTCATAAGGTTTTGGACCTTGTTGTGCAAGAAATTTTAGTAACTGGACCCTTTGAAATTTTAATTGATTACCCCTGCTATAGCGCCTGATTTTATTGTTTAAAACAGTCGATTCTTTTGGATTTGTTAATTACTTTATAAAAGCTGTTAATACCTCACACAAAGGATGTACTAGTTCTGTAAAATTGGCTCGAGGAACATCTAAAAGATTTGAAATTGGCAGAAGAATACAACAGGGGTGTCCGTTTTCTCCATTTCTGTTTTTGTTAGCAGCCAAATAATGGCTTTTCATCTCAAGGAAGGATATTTCCAAGGTATTACAACTATGATGAAAAGAATGATGAAGTTATGTCAGTTTGCAGATGATACAGCACTCGTTTTAAAAAACAAACATCAGGCTAATAAAGCTGTTGACTGTATTAATGCATTTTCATTTGTATCAGGAATGAATTTGAGTAAATCAGTTATGTTTCCCTTGAAAAACTGCAATTTATCAAATAAATCTGGTGTTTTAATCCAGAACCCTGGAGTAATTATATGCACAGATAAAATAAAAAAATTGCAGTGATTTAACTTTGACCCATTAGACAAACTAACAACCGCTTTAGTAAGTGGCTACAAAGGGATTTATTTATTTTTAATGTGCACTCGTGTCATATTAAATGGATGCATGTCGTATTTGAGTTTTTGGATGAAAAAGATTTGTGTTAAACTATTTGTGGTAGTCAAATTATTATAAATCAATTTGTGTATAATAATCCTTTTTATTACATGCTGGATTTTAGAGAGCGACTTAGCAAGCATAGAATGTCATTTCATCTCTCTTTATGATTGTTTATATATTTATTTGTTCATCATTGTTATTACATGACGAAACCTGCAACAACAATCATTAAAAAAATAAGCAAATATATAAATAAATCCATATGGGTAGCACGTTCGCCTCACAGCAAGAAGGTCGCTGGTTCAAGCCTCGGCTGGGTCGGTGTGCATTTATGTGTGGAGTTTGCATGTTCTCCCTGCACGTTGCCGTGGGTCTCCTCCAGGTGCTCCGGTTTCCCCCACAAGTCCAAAGACATGTGGTACAGACGAATTGGGTAGGCTAAATTGTCCATAGTGTATGAGTGTGTATGGATGTTTCCCAGTGATTGGGTTGCAGCTGAAAGGGCATTCGCTGCGTAAAACGTGTTGGATAAATTGGCGGTTCATTCCGCTGTGGCGGCCCCAGATAAATAAAGATGAATATTACATGTGTTAGGCGGACGAAACCTGCAACAACAATAATTAAATAAATATGCAAATAAATAAATAAATGTGTTTATAAAATCTACAAATTCCTGCATAAATAAATATAGAAATAATTAATAGTGCAGGCGGGTAAATAATTCAATAAATTACACCAACTGGGGAAATAAGAAAATGCTCAACCGAAAGACCCCCCCCCCCCACCCAATGTATTTATTTATGCAGGAATTTGTGGATTTATTTACTAATTTATTTATATATTTGCGTGTTTAATGGTGAATGCTTTTTTTCATCTTGCCTTTTAAATGACTCCTTTATTTGTCTCTGCTGATTTTCCCTTTGGACTGTTTGTATTGTTTTTGTTTTCCCTTCACTCATAGCACCCCCCCCCTCCTCCTCCTCCTCCTCCTCCTCCTCCCCCCACTTTGAGAAGCCCCTGTCTGCAGCCCGCAGATCGGGGCGGGGCAGCATCTGGGGCGGGGCTGCACATTCAGCCACGCCCACCTGTAATTTCATTGGTTAGCGAAAACGTACTGTAATAGCGTCGATTGGTCGATCCCCACTACGTGGTGTCAGTAAACAGGAAATGTATTTACAACTTCTTAAATATTGTTTTTATTGTTAATAAACACAAAAAATACACAAAAGTGGGTATTCTTGCTGAGTGTTTTATATGTTAATTATGTAAATGAATAAATTCTGAATATACACGGTAAAGAAAACGGTTATGTGAACTTCATAATGATATTTTTTCTAAAAATATTATGACAATTATATTAGACAGGATCCCAAAAAAGGGCGACATGTTCAGTCCCGCCCACTGTTACTTATGGGCAGAGCTGCACATACAGCCCCGCCCCATATTCAGCCCCGCCCCAATCTGCAAGCTGCAGACGGGTGTACTTGCCCACTTTTGGCCTGGAGAGCTTCTAGTCAACAACGACATAGACACAAGTAAAAAAAATCTACCCAAGTTCTGCTGGTTAACGCTTGGGCCGAATTTTTCTTGCCAATCTTAAGCCAATTGTAATGGTTTGTTTTGGTTCAATTTGGAATTTCCACAACCCGCAGAGCTCGGGGGATCAGAGTGAGCGCTCCAACTTGGCCCCACCCTGATCCAATATAAGCTGTAAATCTGACAGGTTTTTATGTTGCCGCTATAGGCGCTGTTTCTCCTCGACGGTGGGATACATTTTTATCTGTCACCCAGACTGCAAAAAAGAGACTCAACACAGCTTCTCAAGCAACATGCTGTCGGTTTTGTTGTTTAAATCTTAGTTTATTTTCATTTGTAGTTGTTTAGAAGTGCACGAAGCGTTTCCCACAATGCATTGCGGCAACGCAAAAAATACGAAAGCGATTGCTGCATTCCAGACGTGTCTCTCCCGCTTTCTACATGGAAATAATGTCGAGAACGCCAAACAATGCACTGAGCTCGGACCAGGCAGCATGAGGCGGGACGTGGGACACATCTGACAGCCAAAACTCACCATTCGGTGGCCGTTTGATTGACAGGCGGTCCGGCCAATCACAACGCCGCTATGCTTTGCCCACGGCCCGAGGACTCGCCTCTCCTGGAAGAGACGCAGCGCAGGGAAGTTATCCGTGCTGGCGTGCTCTCTTACAAGTCCATCATTGTTTTGTCTTGTTTGATATGCCAGCATTTTTCTGCTTTGAATGATGTGTTAGGGACTCGGTATATATAGATAGATAGATATGTATGAAACATTTTAATTCCATTCAAATGAACTAAAGTCCCCGTCATTGTAGGCTGCAGCTTTTCTGTCTGAAATCAGGACATTTTTATGGAGCCAGAATTGTTTCATATTTCCAAACAAATATAATACAATCCACAAATAAATGTGAAGCGTTTGACAAATACCAAGCATATTCACAAATAAATACAATGAGATCCACAAATAAATCTTAGAGTTCCACAAACATTAATTACATTCACAAATAAGTAAAATTAGACTTGCAAATAAAAAACATACTCACACATATTTTTTTTTATTCTACAAACACAAATTTGCCTGACATTTATATGTGAATTGCGTCCTGTGCCTTTGTAGATCACTGTGGTATTTGTGGGTTGCTCTCTAAGCATTCGTGGATCACTGTGGTATTTGTGGGTAGCTCTCTGCCCATTTGTGGATCGGGCTGTGCATTTGTGGATTTTGAAACAGTTCTAACGTCAAGACGAACCAAGAGTGTCTGGATGCAGACATGATGCAGTCTCAGACCGGTGCAATCTCAGCCGCACATGCGCATTCAGAGTGATGCAATCTCAGCCGCTCATGCCCGTTTGAACACGTGTATTCTCGTGCACGCGCACGTTGCGGCGGGTCAAAGACGGAAATACGCCAAAATACGGTTTACAAACTAAAGGTACGACAGACAAAAGAAATACCTATGTATTTACACCTGATCTACACACATAATTATGTCACGAGGTAGCCTGTAAACTGCCATTATAAAAAGATTTGGGTCGCGTCCAGGATTTTATTTAAAATAATAGCTGATAGGCATTTCTAATATTGTCTTAACTTCATTACTTGACACGTCTAAAATGTGTTTATATTGGCAAAATGCATAACTAATTAATGTTAATGCACTACTAAATAAAACATCTCTACACATTCCTCCTACATAAAACACATTTATATAGACACGTTATAGTGCTTTACCATTCAGTAGTACAGTAATATGCCATTTATATTACAGTATTTAAAACTTTTATGTTAACACATGCTACAGCTAGAAAATATTTTAGTTGACTTAGGTTTATTAACTACATTGAAATAAAAAAACCCATTTATATTTCTTCATCACAAAATAAACAGACATATAAAACTGTATGACTTATTAAATGATTACCAAGGACCTGTTTATATTCCTTTATTGCAGAAAGAAAAACACAATAAATGTATTTCATTCATTTTCTTTTCGACCTAGTCCCTTTATTAATCTGGGGTCACCACAGTGGAATGAACCGCCAACTTATCCAGCATATGTTTTACGCAGCGGATGCCCTTCCAGCTGCAACCCATCTCTGGGAAACATCCATACACACTCATTCACTACGGATAATTTAGCTTACCCAATTCACCTGTACCACATGTCTTTGGACTGTGGGGGAAACCGGAGCACCCAGAGGAAACCCACAGGAACGCAGGGAGAACATGCAAACTCCACACAGAAACGCCAACTGACCCAGCCAAGGCTCAAACCAGCGACCTTCTTGCTGTGAGGTGACAGCACTACCTACTGCACCATCGCATCACCATAAATATATTTAAAACTTTCAAATAAAGAATTATATTTATAATGATTTCTAATCACAGTGCAGTGGGTAGCATGGTCGCCTCACAGCAAGAAGGTCGCTGGTTCAAGCCTCGGCTGGGTCAGTTAGCATTACTGTGTGGAGTTTGCATGTTCTTCCCGTGTTGGCGTGGATTTCTTCGGGTGCTTCGGTTTCCCCCACAGTCCAAAGACATGCGGTACAGGTGAATTGGGTAGGGTAAATTGTCCGTAGTGAATGAGTGTGTATGGATGTTTCCCAGAGATGGGTTGCAGCTGGAAGGGCATCCGCTGCGTAAAACATATGCTGGATAAGTTGGCGGTTCATTCCTCTGTGGCGACCCCAGATTAATAAAGGGACTAAACCGAATGATTTATAATGCTTCTGTCACAATAAATGCTAATATGTTTCCAAAACACACAGCAGTTGGTGATTGTTGACTAGTGAATTAATATCTGCAGTCAGACTGGGGTGCGTTTCCCAAAACCATCGTTAGCCAACTAAGGTCGCAAGTTCCGTCATTACAAAGATAGTTTGTTGATTTGCTGTTTCCCAAATCCATCGCTCCAACGAACATTCGCAAACTGCGTCGCAAAGTCGAGCACTTGAAACGACACCTCTGGAGCTGTAGTTAGAAGCATAGTTCCTGGCTGTGTTCTATTCCCACTTATCCCCCCTATGCCCTATTCATTTAGAACATTCTAACATTCAAAGTAGGAATTATTAAAAGTAAAAAAGCATTAAGGTAATCTCTCTTAGGTGTAATTTGCTTTCAAAGTATTTTTACAGTTCAGTTTTAGCGATCTTCATGTTTACACGTGTGCTCCCTTTGCAGTGCACTTTGAAAACATTTATGTCATTTTGAACACAGCCTCATAGCGAAAGAGCTATTATTTAAAAGCGAAAATTATGTTACGTCTTCAAAGCTTGTGAAAATAAAAAACAGCATACGTTAATCCTTTTATTTTATAGTGGGTTATTTATTAAGTATCTCTGCTGTATATGACATGGGTCTGTTGGTTAGAACTTTCTGCTGTGGTTTGCATCTGTCAAATTGTACAAGTAGACATTTAATTTTTTTTAAATAAATAAACAATATCCTACTTAATTATAATAATAATCATGATCATCACCATTAATATTATTATTAAAGTAAATATGTTTATAATAAATAGCCTCATTATTTATTTATTTATATGATTTATATATGATATTAGAATAGTGTTAGCTTTTGTAAGTGATTTTATGTTTTAGAATAGAATGTGTAATGTTTAACTTCTCAATAATATTAGTAAAGCAAACACAGGCCCTTTATGTGCCATTTACATATATTTCAATTAATATGGAAAACGAGTGCATGTTTTTACCAAAACTAATATTGGACTTTATTTGAAATGCGTGTTTGTGTAAAACAATATAATTTGCACAAATAAATGATGGGGTTGTTCTCTAAAGAAGTTACTCCACCCTGTTTAGTGCATCATTATGGGCGTTTTACGCTATAACTAACGTGGTTCAAGCGATGGATCTGCGACAGAGAAACTAGGGGTTTTGGGAAACCCTCATCGTTCTTTCACCAAACGACGCATCGAACTATGATAGTTCAGCCACGAGTTACGTCGTTGTTTAGGAAACGCACCCCAGTACAGATGCAGACATCTGAGGAGTGTAGAAATGGACGTCTGAGGACTGCAGATGTGGACATCTGAGGAGTCAATGCAGATGTTTTACACCTGCTAAGACTGAGTGATCCACCTGTAAGGATAAATTGAAAAGACAGATGTAAAAATAGTTCTGATTCATATATTTTTTGTATTCCACATATATCTTGTGTCCATTTATTTATTATTGTCTTTTGTTAACAACATTCAAATTATCTACAACTGTTGTATGACAGCTCCTCTAACGATCCATTTATAAAATAATGTTAAGTAACACCTAAACAACTGATATAGAGCAGGTCACCTGCAAACTGCCCTGTTACTTTTCAAATCAACACCCCAAAACAGAGCTAGTAAAATATTCATGGTTTTCATTACTGTCTAAACAAATGAATTAAGATACCAAATTAACAAAAACTTGTTAAATCATATATATATATATATATATATATATATATATATATATATATATATATATATATATATATATATATATATATATATATTTACATGAATTTAACATGAACTGATTGGGAACAATGATTTTTACATAAGCTTTTTTTTAATGTTAACATCTGCTTAATAGAATATTTTAATGTATCCCTTTATATTAACAGCTTAATTAATGTTTACTTACACATACACTTATGTACTTGTTTGTGGGTTAGATAACATGACCAAACAATAAACAACACGTTTATTCAATAATACTGAATCTTGGTTAATCTAAACTTATTAATATTGTATTATGTCAGTTACTGCATTAGTTAACATGAACAAATAATGAACAATGACCCAGATTCAGTGCTACACAACCTTCAACTTGCATGTTATTCATGTTTGTGGACTCTTTACTAACACAATTTATCACTAACAAAGAATTAGTTAAGGGAATTTGGATTCTTTTAGTAAATTGTACACTACTTTAACATTAATATACTGTGTTACTAGCATTTGTAATTGTAAACTCTTTACTAGCATGGTTTATCAGTAACAAACCATCTGTTAATGGAGTCAGAAACTTTATTGTAATGTGTACATCACTCCAACATTATGTGTTACTAACATTTGTAAACTCTTCACTGATATTAAATTCACAAAGTTCTTGTTCTTCATTTTTTTTTACATTTTTGCTTAAAAAATAAATTTTAAAATCTGGCAATGTTCTCCCTGTTATGTAATGTAGTAAAGGATCTGAAAGAGATGTGTACATGGTTTTCACTGATTCGAGATCCAGTAAAATCATTAATCACTGCTTTGTAATAAACTCATAGATGTTAGTAACACATCAGTTATAATGTTGGCTTAGTGGTAAGTGAGCAAAGACTTTACAAATGTAACACATGTTGAAGTAGTGTACATTTTACAATAAGATTTCTTGTTCCCTTAACTAATGCTTTGCGTGATCAATCATATTAAAGAGTCTACAAACATGAATAACATGCCAGTTGAAGACTGTGGACTGAACCTGAGTCATTGTTCATTATTTGTTCATGTTAACTGCATTAAGTAACACATGTATAAGTTTATGTTAACAACGATTTAGTATTACTGAATAAATGTGCTGTTCATTGTTTAGTCATGTTATTTAACCAATGAACAAATACATTAGTCTATGTGAAAATAAACATTAGCTAATTATGTTAAGCTGTTAATGTAAAGTGATACAATACAACAATGAGAAATACTTTTTAACTAATGCTGATGTTTATTAACCTTTAACAAAGATTAATCAACGCTCACGGTAAATTGTAAACTAATGTGTGAACTGACGTTATCTAATATAATCTTCCTGTAAATGTTACCTATTCATTCTTATGAATAAATGAATTTACTGTCAACAAGCTAGCGGTCGCGCTAAACTGTTTACTTTAAACACATAGATGACATCGAGGGAGCTGTGTACAGGTTTTATCGGGCACATATCACGATCGTTATTAATAACATTCACCTAATAATTAAAAACACCACATTTAATAACATTGCGAAATTCGCGAATGGAATAAATATACTTACAGTGCGAGTGACCGTACGTGAAGCATCTGTCTCCCAGAGAGCGAAAGTGTGCCCGCGTGCGCATGTGCGGCTGAGAGCTGTCTGATTGCGCATGTCCGGCTGAGACTGCATCACTCTGAATGCGCATGTGCGGCTGAGATTGCAGCGGTCTGAGATTGCATCGTGTCTGCAGCCAGACCCTTCTCAGACGAACACTGATCCACAAATAGATGGACTCCACCCACCTTCTGCTTAAACCAATCAGATACAGGCACCGTGATGCTGACCAATCGCTGCTCGTTCTCGCTCCAACCAATCACGCTTTGCCTTACAATCAGAGCGGGACCAGGCGTTGAGTTCAGGATCTGAGTGAATATGGACGGGTGTGTTGCTGATGGGACACCTGTTACACATCACTTCTATCTATCCATCCATCCTTCTGTCTACTTTTTTCTTTTTCTTTTTTTACTTCTACCTGCCAAGATGACTACAGATTGAAACAAAATTCATACACACACAACTTTTAATGATAATTGTTTAATGTTGTATTTTTACAGATCACTGTAAGGGAAATGTTTAACATTAATGAGTCAAATTATTTATATTTACATAACTGCAGTGCAAATGTCTGAAGTTATTTACCTTTTTAACTACTGCAGTGCAAATGTGTAGTTACTTATATTCACATAGTTCAGGGTTTTCTTTGCTGAAAATGAGTTGGAGGTGGTATCCCATTTATTACATTTTAGCTACTTGAACCAAACGCATTTTGCATTATTCTTGTAATGGTATATAAAAAGATTAACATTAAATGTAATTAAATAAAAAAAGTGTTTGAGCATCACTGGGGGTCAGACTGTAGTCGATTGGTTCATACAACATTTGATGGAGGTGGACACCCTAATAATTCTCTATGCACAAAAAAAAACTGCATATTTACATTAGTGCAGTGCAAGCATCTAAAGTTATATGTACATTAGTGCAGAACAAATGTTCACTCAAATTGTTCTGTTATTTATGTTTAAATGTTTAGATTAATACATTGAAAATGAACGTTTATTATAATAACCTTATATCCCTGCAGTGCAAGCTAGGCATGGGCCGGTATAAGATTCTGACGGTGTGATAACCTTGGATAAAAATATCACGGTTTCACGGTATTGTGATTACTGCTTTAAAATATATTCTTTTTAAATGTCTGGGTAAAAAACTGAAAGGTTTTTTCCCCTTTGAACACAATATATTTTATTTTGAGAAACATTAATAATATTTTGGAGCAGTAAACGTGCCAGGCTAAATAATGAAAATGAATCATTGACCCCTGCTGTCTTCATTAGTTTCAAAAACACAAATTTAAAATGGCATCTTTGGATATCTTTTCTGCTGGAGATGCTGTTGTTAAAAAAGATGTAAAAAAAAAAAAAATCTTACACATACCTTAGAAACGGTATTAGAGAAAATTTTGGCGGTATGATAACCTTGACTTTTCCAAACCGCGGTATACCTTGAAAACGGTTATCGTCCCATGCCTAGTGCAAGCAACCCTAAAAATGATGTACAGTATACTTGTTTATATTTGTTAAAAGAATAAATTCAAGTTCATTATTCCACATCAAATGTTATCTTCTCTTTAATCTTTTGCTCAAGCTTTTACTAATGGGCAGAAGGCAAGCCATTGTGTAAATCTGGTTGATGCTCGCTAATAGAGAGAGATGATGACTGTCCAGCTTGTCGCTTCACCCTGCAGATGAGACCCTCAGCCAAACGATGGAAACTGTCTCCCTCACCTAGTTTCATGTAGGATGCAAGTTGTGAACCTAAATCAGATGTAATACATGTAGAAGTATAAATCAGGAAGAAATTAATCTGCTTTAAAAGTGTATTAGGTTTTGTTTTGCATATAAATACTTTTTTTGCATATAAAAAACATTTGTTTCAGTTTGTTACTTGCCTAATAAATGACATAAGAATGTTTAGTTTTAGACAGATGGCTATATTTCTGTTCTATCAAAGTTTAGCTATATATAATTTTTTTTTATTAAAGTCCATGATAATATCGATTAAAGTCCTTTATGGTAATCCAAGGAAACACTTATAAACAGCGAGTGTAAGCTGTATCATCCTCTATTGCACCATCTGCATACAGTGATTGCACTAGGAGTAAGCATGCAGGCTGAGCACAAACACAGAAAAGCGATCGTGCAGTCAATTAATCAGTCAACCTCTTTGCGGTTTGGTGTGACAGCTGTCTGTTTAATTAATGATTCGATTAAAGTCATTCACTGTATTCCTAGGAAACATTTATAAACAGACGAGGTTGAATCAAGCTTCTTATTCGCAGCTTCTTATTGACGCTATACGGTCCACCTTAAAAACCTATCCGGTCCACCTTAAAACCCGCGACCGGATAGCGTCAATAAGAAGCTGGATTCAGCCTCGTCCGTGCGGGCTGGGCACAAACACAGAAAAGCCATCGTGCAGTCAATTAATCAGTCTCTTGAAAAAGCAAGGACAGCTCCATATTATTACAGCAATGCGTCCATTTTGAAGAGACTGGTTCATTACGGCTGGCTTGGTCCCGCTCTGATTGTAAGGCAAAGCGTGATTGGTTGGAGCGAGAACGAGCAGCGATTGGTCAGCATCACGGTGCCGGTATCTGATTGGTTTAAGCAGAAGGTGGGTGGAGTTCATCTATTTGTGGATCAGTGTTCGTCTTGACGTTAGAACTGTTTCAAAATCCACAAATGCACAGCCCGATCCACAAATGGGCAGAGAGCTACCCACAAATATCACAGTGATCCTCAAATGCTTAGAGAGCAACCCACAAATACCACAGTGATCTACAAATGCACAGGACGCAATTCACATATAAATGTCAGGCAAATTTGTGTTTGTAGAATAAAAAAAAATATGTGTGAGTATGTTTTTTATTTGCAAGTCTAATTTTACTTATTTGTGAATGTAATTAATGTTTGTGGAACTCTAAGATTTATTTGTGGATCTCATTGTATTTATTTGTGAATATGCTTGGTATTTGTCAAACGCTTCACATTTATTTGTGGATTGTATTATATTTGTTTGGAAATATGAAACAATTCTGGCTCCATAGTGGAACATCTAAAAGATTTGAAATTGGCAGAAGAATACAACAGGGGTGTCCGTTTTCTCCATTTCTGTTTTTGTTAGCAGCCAAATAATGGCTTTTCATCTCAAGGAAGGATATTTCCAAGGTATTACAACTATGATGAAAAGAATGATGAAGTTATGTCAGTTTGCAGATGATACAGCACTCGTTTTAAAAAACAAACATCAGGCTAATAAAGCTGTTGACTGTATTAATGCATTTTCATTTGTATCAGGAATGAATTTGAGTAAATCAGTTATGTTTCCCTTGAAAAACTGCAATTTATCAAATATATCTGGTGTTTCAATCCAGAACACTGTGACTTACCCTGGAGTAATTATATGCACAGATAAAATAAAAAATTGCAGTGATTTAACTTTGACCCATTAGAAAAACTAACAACCGCTTTAGTAAGTGGCTACAAAGGGATTTATTTATTTTTAATGTGCACTCGTGTCATATTAAATGGATGCATGTCATATTTGAGTTTTTGGATGAAAAAGATTTGTGTTAAACTATTTGTGGTAGTCAAATTATTATAAATCAATTTGTGTATAATAATCCTTTTTATTACATGCTGGATTTTAGAGAGCGACTTAGCAAGTATAGAATGTCATTTCATCTCTCTTTATGATTGTTTATATATTTATTTGTTCATCATTGTTATTACATGACGAAACCTGCAACAACAATCATTAAAAAAATAAGCAAATATATAAATAAATCCATATGGGTAGCACGTTCGCCTCACAGCAAGAAGGTCGCTGGTTCAAGCCTCGGCTGGGTCGGTGTGCATTTATGTGTGGAGTTTGCATGTTCTCCCTGCACGTTGCCGTGGGTTTCCTCCAGGTGCTCCGGTTTCCCCCACAAGTCCAAAGACATGTGGTACAGACGAATTGGGTAGGCTAAATTGTCCATAGTGTATGAGTGTGTATGGATGTTTCCCAGTGATGGGTTGCAGCTGAAAGGGCATTCGCTGCGTAAAACGTGTTGGATAAATTGGCGGTTCATTCCGCTGTGGCGGCCCCAGATAAATAAAGATGAATATTACATGTGTTAGGCGGACGAAACCTGCAACAACAATAATTAAATAAATATGCAAATAAATAAATAAATGTGTTTATAAAATCTACAAATTCCTGCATAAATAAATATAGAAATAATTAATAGTGCAGGCGGGTAAATAATTCAATAAATTACACCAATTGGGGGAATAAGAAAATGCTCAAAAGAAAGACCCCCCCCCCCACCCAATATATTTATTTATGCAGGAATTTGTGGATTTATTTACTAATTTATTTATATATTTGCGTGTTTAATGGTGAATGCTTTTTTCATCTTGCCTTTTAAATGACTCCTTTATTTGTCTCTGCTGATTTTCCCTTTGGACTGTTTGTATTGTTTTTGTTTTCCCTTCACTCATAGCACCCCCCCTCCTCCTCCTCCTCCCCCTCCCCCCACTTTTGGCCTGGAGAGCTTCTAGTCATCAACGACATAGACACATGTAAAAAAAATCTACCCAAGTTCTGCTGGTTAACGCTTGGGCCGAATCTTTCTTGCCAATCTTAAGCCAATTGTAATGGTTTGTTTTGGTTCAATTTGGAATTTCCACAACCCGCAGAGCTCGGGGGATCAGAGTGAGCGCTCCAACTTGGCCCCACCCTGATCCATTATATGCTGTAAAATTGACAGGTTTTTATGTTGCCGCTATGAGCGCTGTTTCTCCTCGACGGTGGGATACATTTTCATCTGTCACCCAGACTGCAAAAAGAGACTCAACACAGCTTCTCAAGCAACGTGCTGTCGGTTTTGTTGTTTAAATCTTAGTTTATTTTCATTTGTAGTTGTTTAGAAGTGCACGAAGCGTTTCCCACAATGCATTGCGGCAACGCAAAAAATACGAAAGCGATTGCTGCATTCCAGACGTGTCTCTCCCGCTTTCTACATGGAAATAATGTCGAGAACGCCAAACAATGCACTGAGCTCGGACCAGGCAGCATGAGGCGGGACGTGGGACACATCTGACAGCCAAAACTCACCATTCGGTGGCCGTTTGATTGACAGGCGGTCCGGCCAATCACAACGCCGCTATGCTTTGCCCACGGCCCGAGGACTCGCCTCTCCTGGAAGAGACGCAGCGCAGGGAAGTTATCCGTGCTGGCGTGCTCTCTTACAGTTAAGTCCATCATTGTTTTGTCTTGTTTGATATGCCAGCGTTTTTCTGCTTTGAATGATGTGTTAGGGACTCGGTATATATAGATAGATAGATATGTATGAAACATTTTAATTCCATTCAAATGAACTAAAGTCCCCGTCATTGTAGGCTGCAGCTTTTCTGTCTGAAATCAGGACATTTTCTACAGAAATTAGTCACTTTTTACCCAATTAAAGGGGAAGCGCCATGGCTAATAACGTTTTTGGCAAGCTACTGTTTAGGACTAAATTTGGCCACTTTTTATTAGGAGTAAACTTTTAGTAGAGTCTATTTTAATGTCAAACAACTGATGTAAAGCAGTAAAATGCTCCATCACACAGCAGAGCTCATAGTTTGGTGGAAAACAAACAGCTGGCTTATCCTGAACTGTCCTTGTTAAAATGCGTCAAATAATAAATGGCTGTACTAAATATGATTGGGTTTGAAATGAGGAAAAGTTTTCTGACAGATGGGTAAAGCCCACTTCAAAGTGGTGTGAAGGAAAGTGACAAAGTATGGAGATTTGACATGATGGTGAGTGTTTTGGGGCCGCGCTATGATAACCGTTTTACATTAAATATTGACTACTCCTGTGAATTTAGTTGTAACGAGAAAGAAACTATTTTTCATTGATTTTTTCACTGCATTTATACAGAGATATTTTGGATTGATATTGAGAATTTTTATGACAAGGAAACCTGATACAGCTGTTAAATAGGGTGGGTCTGATATAATGATAAATGTGAACGATTACAATATAGAAAAAGGAGAAAACTCATATTATACAACTAATAGTTATAATGGGAAATGTCACACACAAAATGAAGCGGTCAGGTGTTAAACCAAATCACCAGCGCAGTGGGTAGCATGTTTGCTCACAGCAAGAAGGACGCTGGTTCGAGCCTCGGCTGGGTCAGTTGGCGTTTCTGTGTGGAGTTTGCATGTTCTCCACTTGTTCGCGTGGGTTTCCTCCGGGTGCTCTGATTTTCCCCACAAGTCAAAAAACATGTGGTACAGGTGAATTAGGTAGGCTAAATTGTCCGTAGTGTATATGTGTGAATGAGTGTGTATGGATGTTTCCCAGTTTATGGGTTGCAGCTGGAAGGGCATCCGCTGCGTAAAACATATGCTGGATAAGTTGGCAGTTCATTCCGTTGTGGTGACCCCAGATTAATAAAGGGACTAAAAGAAAAATGAATGAATATTGCAATATGGTATATAAATGTAAATTAAAGTCAATGTTGATAAGTAAACTGTACCACCATAACATATATATATATATATATATATATATATATATATATATATATATATATATATATATATATATATATATATATATATATATATATATATTGTTATTATTATTATTTTTAATACATTTTAATCCAATTTTATTCTCCTGGCTGTATTTTATTTTATTCACTGCGTGTAATAATGCATACTGTTGGCATATTGTGTGATTTGTGCTTCTCTTGTTGTATGTGTTCATAGGCAATTAGAAAAAAATGACAATAATAATAATATGACCTTGTGATTTTTTTATAAGACATTGAAGCTTTTTATTTTCCCAGAGATGGGTTGCGGCTGGAAGGGCATCCGCTGCGTAAACACGTTCAGGATAAGTTGGTGATTCATTCCGTTGTGACTCCGGATTAATAAAGGGACTGAATGAATGAATGAAGCTTTTTATTTTGTTCAAAACAAGATAAAAAAAAAAATACTTTACTGTCACATAGTGGAATGAAATGAAACCTTCAGAAATAATAAAGGGAACGGCTTGCAGTCGGTCCTACCGCTGTGTGGTGGCGCTGCAGTTCTGACGCCTCCATCATCTCAGTGCGCAGTAGAAGAGAAGCAGCGCTCTGTTTCCGGGAGGTGGATCGGCCGCTGGGTGAAGCGCAACAGCTACATCCACAAAACCATTTCACTGTCAAAACAAATCAAAATAGGTAAGAAATGATCACAGGTGCAAAAGCTGCCTTTGTTAATACGTTATTAAATAGCGCACCGTAACGCACGTTTTCACTGCTGAGCGGCCTCTGATTGTAGCGTTTTCATATAGCAGGGTTGTGCTCGGGATTACACCGGCTCGTCACAATTCAACAATAAATAAACGTTCCTACATTATCACTAATGTATAGCGTATTACTGACGCATACGAGTGTGTCTACGAACAACAATACAGCATTGAGTAACTCGTACTATCATTAAATATGTATACCATGTAGTACCGTGGTATTTTTGAACATACCATGGTATTATCATATGAACTTGTGCTGTTACTAGTACTTTTTGTATAGTCAGATGTGTTAAGATAGATTCAAGTTAAGTGCAATGATTAGTACTCATGTACTATAATTCATTATAAACCACAACTATGGACCGTTAAAATATAATTATTACCACTGCTAAAACACTTAAAACATAACAAAAATGTACAGATACCTAAAATGTCAGATAGAGGTGGTGGTTTTATATTGGTTTTATATTCGGATATTCAGACATTCTCCTTAACAATATAATTTCATTGAAGTATTCTTTGCTAATTCTAAATAGGGAAATCATATTAGCAGCCAATGACTATCAAAGTACAACATTGTTCACAGTCAATTAGATAGTGTTAATGTTGTTTTGAAGTCATACTAGCATGCTAATTCAGATCGAATATTCAAAGTAACATGGCAAACAACATGGCAATATAGAGACTTATAAATAAACGAATGTGCGAATATAAAACCAACTTTACCTCTATAAATGTCAGCCATGCAGTGAAATATTGTCTTATAACATTTATAAAAACAATAAATGGGTTGTTGTTATTATTTTCATTAATAATTGCCTAGTAATAACAGTAACCATTGTTATTGTACATAGCATTTTGTTATAAAAATAAATAATAATAGTAGTTTTGAAAATAATAACTTGTGATAATAATAACTTGACTGTGATAGTGTCTGTCTCTCGGGCTCTTCTAGACAGAGGTGGTGTTGACGGGGAGTGATGTCAGGTCAGAAGCGCCCCAGTGATGCCGGCAGCTCTGCCACCCTCGGTGCTCCTCCAGAGAAGAAGAAGGGAGGTGAGGATGGAGAGGGTATGAGCACGGCATCAGGAGGAAGCACCGCTGTAGAAACCGTCATCAAACTGGGAGGAGGGGCCAACTTGGTGAGATGATCTTTTCACATATTCACAACAAACAAAGGCACATTTCGATGATACTGAGTGTGGAATCGTGTCAGTTTTCCTCTTCGTTGCATCCTGTGGGTCTCCTGCAGAAATCATGCATTCAGAACTTATTATCATGGTAGTATGAAGCAGAGTAAAGCTGAAAGCAGTCGAAGTGAAACTAGATGCTGTATCCATTGCTATTAAGAGACGAGTGCAACATGGCACGAAAGCAGTGGAGCTTTTATTATGCCACATTCTCTTCTGGTTTTTCAAGTCGAGATCATATGAGGAGGAAGAAGCTGTGCTGTTTGATCATACTAAAGACATTTTAGGGTTTTGTTATAATGCTGCTCTGTGCAGTCTAATAAAACACACAATATATTAAAGTGTCTTTGGTGTTTTGCTTTTTTCTATAAAACCAAACTGGAAATTGAGGATGTGATGTCTGATGTCAGTTAAAACTGCTTATTTCTCTGGATTTCAACATATTTTTAAACATTTTGGATAATGTAAGTACAGAGGTCATAGCAAAATATAGAACGCTGTTCTGTGCTTCCCACAGGTTTGAAATATACTTGTGGTGGTAGCCAGATCGAAACACACCATTTACCCACATCACACAGATAGTTACTATATGCAACAAACAAAATATAATTACGTTTTTATCAATAATTTGATTTATTATGACGCTGTTATACACTGTTTCTTTTCTATGGGTTAAAGTAAAAAAGACTGTTAAAATAATAAAAGAAATCCACTACTTCTGTTACTTTTATGCTATTCAGGAGCCATGTGCTGCCACTGACAGGTCAAATCTGCCTCTCTCTCTCTTTCAAGTTCAAAGCAAACTTGAATGCCAAAGCATTTTAGATATGTATATAAAATAGGCTTTGTAATAAATAAACATCATCAAATTAATAAAATAATCAGTAAATGAGAAATAAATGACAGAAAAGGGAATAAAAATAGACATAAGATTATCATTATTACAAGATTAAACCTTGCAGATTATTTAAATAAGGCAAATGCGTTGATTAACCTAATGGTGTACATACAGTACATATCATAGGCTAGCTCCTGATTACATCTATAATCATGTCACACTTTCTACTCCTGCTCGCAGTCTTTGCTCTGCTTCGGGTCTTACCCTGTTCCAGCCATGCTGCAGACTTAACACCATGGGTGGTCAGGCTTTTTCATACCGTGTGCCAAAATTATGGAATGCATTACCCATTACCATTAGGAATGTCGTGTCTCTGGACTGCTTTAAGAAGCTTCTTAAGACTCACCTTTTTAGTAGTGTTTTTAATGTGTGATCTATTGTTATCTTACTTATTGTTATATTTTCCTATTTATTGTTTTTACTGTTTTATTGTTTTTCCGTGTACACGCTTTGAGCTTGAGAAAAGAGCATTACAAATAAAATGTATTATTATTATAATTGTTATATTTTGCAGCCAGTTAAGGCCAGTCATTTCATCCTCTCCGAATATATAGTCAAGTTTTTCTGAATCGTTTAGATTAAAGAATCTATTATTTACTTTTTCTCTTGGTCTTGTGGCTGTGCGCGCTGTCAGCAAGATTGTCAGCAATAAGTAGTCTTTAATAAAAGAGTAATGCAAAAAACCATTTGAGCTTTAGGGCGCACTCACACTATGCTATCCGAACCGTGCCCAGGCCGTTTCCCGGATCGTTTGAGAAGTGTGAGTGCTCTGAATTGGGCTCAGGCACGGTTTACTTGGCCGGCCCTGGCCCGGTTGGCAGAGGTGTGCCAGAGGGCGGTTCACTAGGGCTTTGGTGCGGTACGCTTGTGTGTGAGTGCAAAACGTGCCTGAGCCAGAAACTGAAAGCGAGATGTGACTTTTTAGGGACTGTTTGATAAGACGCAAACCCCTCACTGCACGACAGCTGCACCTTCAGCAAACCTCCTAATTCCTGCAGCACGAGGACTTAGTGATTGTTTATGAGCGTCAAAAGTGGCTGATCAGTTCGACGAAATATTTGACTGCATGTCACCGCATATCAAATGACTTAAACGATATAACTAAAGAAATCTCTAATGTGCTGAGCGAAAGCGCTTCTCTTCCTAAACTGAACAGCGCGTCATCGATGACGTAAGCGTGCCGAGGCCCAAATGTAATGTGAGTGCGGGCCGTCGGGGGAGACGGGAGGGGGGGACAAGTGTGCTTTGGCCCGGTTCAAGGCAACTGTACATAGTGTGAGTACGCCCTTAGATAGCAAAAGTTGAATCCCGGACAGTTTAGGAGATTTAGAAACCCAGGCTGGACGAATTTTCTAATTCCAAAAAGGCACGTTTCTGTGGGCCTGCAGAGCATGTGAGACTTTCTGTGTGAGTGTTGACAGGTCTCGCACACACAGAACGAAACGGGTAAATGAAAGATGATTTCCACTACTTAATCGATCGCGGATGTCTGGTTTTATTATGGGAATACAAACAAGTGTAAAAGAATGATAGTAATTTAAAAAAAATGTCACTAAATATACATGGGCGGCCGTTAAGATACCTGGGCGGCCTGCTAAAGTAAAGTCTATGTGTGGGAAGCACTGCTATTTTAGTGCTTTTTGGGATATTTTATTGAAAATATCTAACGTGTTGTGTCTTTAAATTTAAGTCAACTGAATTTTACAAGTCGTTTCAACTTGCGTAAAATTAAACTGACCTAAAACGCCAAGTTAAGTCTTATAACTAAAAGTTCTTGTGAAATCCAAATTTGCAATGTTTATTTTGCTGGCACACATTGTTATTCTTTAGTAAATCTGCTGCAAAAACATTATTTAGAAGAGATACTGCTTATTTTCTACTTTTAATATGAAAAACATTGAAAATAATTAATTTTGTTTCCAAGTGTAATTTATTTTATTTATTTATTTATTTTTTATAAGAAAAGTTCATTTTAGGCAATGTGTGTTTAAATTTCAGTTGTTTAATGTTGACGTTCAATAAATAATCATAGATAGTAGATGGTGTGCATTTCCTTCAATTATTATGAAGTCAAGTAATGCATCCTTCATTCAGAAATCTCCCACTTGTAATATGTGACAGTGTTTCCTCTAGGATTTTTTCCAGCAGTGGCGGCAGGACTTTTTTTTTTTACACAGATCTGCCAACTATTTCAAAGACAAATATTACACGCAGTATTACAAGTCGAGATAGCATTCATGTAATACGAGCATGCGAATCTCTTTGCTTGCGCGCCGATTTCCTCTGTTCGAGCACAGAACTTCTTGCACGCACTCAAATTTACACGTTCAAGTGCAGATCTTCTTGTGCGGTGTCCAGTAAGCGCTGCTGAAGAGCGATTTAGTGCGTTTTTGTGCGTTTTCCGACATTAACGCGTCTTGAAGTAAAGTGAAACAGCATTAATCTTCAGCAAGATAAAGTCATTGTATGCAGAGCCATTGACCTTTATCAATAAAGTATACTTATGGAAACTGTGTTCATCTTAACTGAAAGCTACGCGGTGTTTGCTAGACTCACGCACCTGTCAGTCAGTCTGTCAGAGAGTCAGTCAGCATGTCACCTTGAACAAATAGCGCACAGCACTACGGTTACAGAAAAGTTTGCGCGGTTTACCTCTAATATGTTTTGGTGCGATTATAATCCGCTATAAAAAACACGACTAAATGTTTTAAATAAGAAACTGTAATGTAGCCGTGGCGGGATGAATTTTGGCGTGGCGGCCCGCCACGGATGAATGAATGTAGCGGAAACCTTGTGTGAGCCTTTTTACTGTACAAAACTTGTCTGTGAACTATGAGGGCACAAAAATAAAATAAATAAATAAAATAATCGTTTATTAATCGTAATCGAGCTAAAATGTTCAATTAATCGAGATTTTGATTTAGGCCAAATTACCCAGCCCTAATTTAATGGCTTATGTGTGAATTAACTTGATGTTTAAGTCAGTTTAATGTAAATTGAAATGACTAGACTAGTAAAGTCAGTGTCTAGATTGTGGTTGTTAGTTCACTGCCTTTTCTTAAATGTTTTTAACCTCTCAGTGTTGGTCTTTGTGTTTTTCTCTGTATTGAATGTCTGATACTATGTGAAAAGTTTTGAGTTTGTGGATTTTTGTATCCTGAACCTAGAAACGGATTCTTAAATCTGGTTCCCACTGACAGTGTATTTTTTTTTTTACAGGAAGAACAAGATATCAAAGCACTCCAGATTAAAAACAGGAAGTTGGGAGAAGCTCTAGACCAAAGACAGGTAATTACATTAAATATGCATTTAGTTTTGGCAAATTAAATGCAGCCCTGTTGAACATTAGAGAATTCTTTTAAAAATGTTCAAATATGTTATAGGTCCTGAAAAAACATTACAAAGTATTCCATGAAATTGAAGTGTACCATCTATATTTTAGAGTGGCTATATTTACATGCAACCAAAAAACATTTTGTTATCAGGGTTGACGGATCTTTCGGACTGAAAATTATTAGGGATGCACCGAATATTCCGAGTTTTAAATAATGATTGTTAATGGTTTACACACACAGCATTGTTGGTTTACAAAAAATCAAACAAACATAATCCTGTTGCACTACTACACTTGATTTTGGTTTTACTGTAAAAAACAAACGAACAAATACAATTGTTAAATGAGAATCTAAAATATTTTATGACATCAAAAAATAAAGATGATTTAGTGTTCAAAAATGTTTTAATTTGATTGTTTTTAAATAAATTGGTCTTACACTTCATATTTTCAGATGTTTCATAGTATATGTATTAATTCCGGTACTTTTACCATAAACTGACATATTTACCATTTGGTAGAGGTTGATATTTTACAAATGATGGGATGTGGTAAAAAATACAATGAGTGTGTTTACTAGAGACATTAGAAGTTAAGAAATGCAATCCAAAAATGTTTTTCTTGGTGGGACAGTTAAAGGGTTCATACAGAAAATAACTGATGGTAGTAGGAGAATAATTTGTGCAAGCAGCCGGATGCAGTGTGTGCATTCCATGTCTAAAGATCAAATCTTTTTGGCTATCAATTTTCAAGTGTTTCTCTTCTGTGACAAAGATGCACATTGAACAGTGGTGTCCTCTTATTGCACTTTTTGGACTTTTTCCGAATATAGTAGGGTTATCGAGCTGTACTGCAAATTAGGGATGGGTATTGTTAAGGTTTTACAGTATTACTACTTTTATTGATACCACTTATCGGTTCGGTACTTTAACGGTTCTCTTATCGGTACTTTTTGTAGTGTTTTTTTTAAATGAAAAAACAAATTGAACAGAATTAACAACACTTTACTTTATTATTACGTTTTAATGTAAAATAAAGCAAAACCAATAATTGTAAAACAAATAAACACCATTTTTCCTGTAAAAGAATGTACAATGGTTTGAAGGAAAATGGCTCTCAGTTTTTAACTATTCGTCTGGAGAAAAGTCAACATGTTTGCCTTTTCTGGCAGAAGTCGGGATCTTTCTTGGTTTATTGTGCTCCCTGCAGTTGAAAATACCCTCTTTGAGTTGCAAAATGCAGTTAAATGAGATAATGTTTATGATTTTTCATTAACACATTCACATAAATGAGTTAATGTCAAAATAAACATTTTTTTTTTATAATTTCTTAATAAGCATAGTTTATTATTAGGCTACTCGGGCTATATTTGTAAATACAGTAATCCAAAAGGATTTTAAATGTTTAAGATTTATTTATGCTACTGCAGAACAAAAATAGTGTTTTCAATGTAACCGAATGTGTGTTTAATAAACTATTAATGTTATACTAATTTAGAGAGACCTTATGTGATTGACTGCTAGCATAACGATGTGGATGATGTACCTTTAGCTAGACAGTCGAAAACTTTTCATTTGTCTTTCTGCAGTTAATGCACTTTTGAAAGATGCTTAGCCAGATTGCTTGCGTTTCCACTTATACAAGAAAACAACTTGTTGCATTTGTTGCAACTGTCATTGTCAGTGTCCATTTGGGAAATACAACTCATTTGGTCCTCTTACCGCCACTCCGCAAGCTTACAAGCTGCGTGTGCGCGAGTCTGTGTCACAAGCTATATGTGTTAGCGTTGTGCACGCACAGCCGAGAACTGTGAAGGCTTTTATTTCTTGATGCACTCACCGTTGTAGTATTGGGCGAAAACACGAGCGTTTCTCATGTGAGATTGCCAACTGTGCAGACAAATATCAAACATCGCAAATTAGAAAAGGTTGGTCAGTTAAATTATGCAACTGTAAGTGAAGTTTATTCAGCAATAATTATCCAGTACTGATAGCAGAACCGTTAACGTCAGAGCTTATTAATACTTCAGTCTTTTATAATGTAGTACCGATAAAGTACAGAGTTTCAGTACCCATCCCTAGGAATAAGCTTCATCCATTTGGAATAAAATCAAGTTTACAATAAACGGCAAAACTAGGGCTTTTTCAGAAACATGGGACCCATTTAGAATTTTCTTTTCTGAGCATGTCAGTATTAGGCATGGGATGATAACCGTTTTCAAGGTATACCGCGGTTTGCATAAGTCAAGGTTTTAAAACCGGCAAAATTTTCTGTTATACTGTTCCTAAGGTATGTGTAAGATTTTTTATTTACATTTTTTGTTTAGTTTTTTTAGGACAACAGTATCTCCAGCAGAAAACATATCCAAAGATTCTGTTTTAAATTGTACATAAATCTGTGTTTTTGAAACTAATGAAGACAGCAGAAGTCAATGATTGATTTGAATGATTTAGCCTGACATGTTTACTGCTCCAAAATATTTTAAATCTTTCACTAAATAAAATATATTGAGTTCAATGGGGAACAAGTTTTTGTTTTTTACCCAGACAGAAAAAGAACATATATTAGAGCAGTAATCACAATACCATGAGACCGTGATATTTTTATCCAAGGTTATCATTCTGTCGGAATCTTACACCGGCCCATGCCTAGCCAGTATCTCTACAGACTGTCAATCTAAATCCAAGGGCCTTTCAATCGCAAAGCAAATGTAATTAAGTACATTGTATAAATACCTGAGGATTTTGTATTGATAACCCAATTGGTACCTTGATAACCCAATATATGTTTATAATATTGGGTTATCAATGTACATGTGTATTTTGTACAGATTTTTAAATTTTTTTTATTTATTTAATTAGTATTTCTTTTTTTGTTATTATCTTTTCTTTTTTTTCTCTTAGATAAATGTAATTTCTTCTTGTTTAGACGTGGGTTTATGTGTGGTTGTTTAGGTGGGAATAATATTTGTTTAAATTTCTATGTAAAATCACTTTGTTATATGTGTAAAAGTTAAATATCTGTGAAATAAATGGATAAAAAAAAGATCAAATCTTTTTGAAGCTTGTGAGATATAAATGTGGAGATCAACTATATTTAATGTTTATGTAAACACTGCCTTTACATTCATCAGTTTCATTCTGACAAAACAAGTCCAATAGCCAATGTGTTTCACTGTAGAAAAATGGTCCTAGAAGCACTTGTACAGACACAAACAGTAATGTATACATTTGTTTGTTAATGTAGGTGATTGAGGATGAACTGAGGGAGCGAGTTGAGACGTTGGAGACTCGACAGGCGACAGATGATGCAAGTTTGTTGATTCTAAACCGATACTGGAACCAGGTAAAACTATTTTTTTTTGTTATACATACAGGCCCAATCCAAATTCTACCCCTTAGCCCTTCCCCTTACCCCAATTCTCTTTAGCTTAAAGGTGTAGGGCTAAGGGGAAGGGCTAGATATCCCTTGAAAGGGAGATTTTTCAGGACCACACTCGAAACCAAGGGGTAAGAAAGTTACGGCAGCATAGCTGCACCCGGAAGTAAGAAGATCCACAAATTAGTATTTTTTGTCATTATTACGAATTTTTATGACAAACAAGCATATGTTTTAAAATACTCATAATGGCGTTCGTGTTTTACCATCATGCTTTAAAAAAAAAAACGCTAAAATAAAAACCGCATAATTTGGCCATCTATAATCCATAATCATAACTTCTGTACAGCAGTCCCACAACATACTGTCACTCGATGACACTCAAATATACTGTTAGAAAAGTCTAGTGGCTGGGAATAACCTTTTTACAGTGTCTGCTATAATGTTAATGTTGTTTTCGTGTGTTTACATAGATGAACATCACTGTGCAAATGCAGAGTACAGTTATGAGTTTATTGCCACATTATATCGTTATGATAACAGGATATATGTCTTAAGTGATTTCCTGAAGATGAATGCCAAAAAATAACACAACTGGAGTAACTACAGCAGTCACCATTGTTGATCTCATATGAAGTAAGAGATCGTGATGACATGATAATGTGTGCAGGTGCTGTAGTGGTATCCCATTTCTTAGGGGTAAATTATGAAGCCCTTCCCCTTCACACTCTGTTTCAGGGGTCAAGGGGTAGGGGTGCAAAAACAGAATTGGGATTGGGCCATACAGTTGACATGAAATACATTTCTATTTCTCTTAAGCGATATGATTTTTTTGTTCCATCCTGCTTTTCCAGTTTGATGAAAACGTGCGATTATTTATACGTCGCTGTGACCAATCGGGAAGTGAGCCCGTGGAAAGCCAACCTCCTGAGGGGCGGAGCTTAAAACCTGGAACACCAGAACCGGATGGAGACTCAAACCAGGAGCGAGCAAAAGACAGAGGTACTGACTTGTAGATGGAAATCAATTTATTACACAAATCTCTCCGGCATTTAAAATTTGTTGTATTTAAAGTGCTTTATTGAGCCCAGCTTGCCACATGGTAAAGTTTATTTGCTCAACTTCTCAAGGCCTATTGTCTTGTCTTGATTTCAGTATTGGCTTGTGGCTTCAGATAGGGCTGTGCAATTGATCAAAATTCAATTTCTATTATGATTTTTGTATCCAATGATTTTAAAATGCCATTGGTTATTGCGTCATATCCTGCCCCCTTTCCAGCAGTCCACATTTGTTTAGTCCGCAAAGCCCAATTTCACATGATAATCAGTAAAGGTTTGGGACGTGCTTGATGAATCGTAGTGTATTAGATTTATTCATGTTTTTAAGAGTGTGAAAGAAAACTCGTGTGCTGTGCATGTGCTCAGATTCACCGACAGACCAGAACATGTACATCTAAATTCATATTTTAATCATTCAAGTTGCGTGTCTGAATGGTCAAATAAATGCAAAAATGTCTACAAACCTGCCGCTTTGGAATTGTTCACGTAAACCATCTTTTGTTATGAAATAAATTAATGTATAGAATTCCATTCAAGTTTACTTGTAGTGCTTTTCACAATAGTTATCATTCCAAAGCAGCTTCACAAAAAGTGCACATCATTACATTACAGTCAAAATCAGAAAAGTTAAGGAATTGTGTATAGGGTGGGCAGTATATAAACATAGTTACCCTGTAGTTATAAAGCATGTAGTGTATGCTGATTGCTTATAGTTATTAATCAAATAGCAAAAGAAAAGAACAAAATCACTCACTTCTCTTGACTAAATGACTTTTGTAGCTTTAATAAGAAACTAATTAAGTTTAATTCTTACAGTGAAGACTAAGCTTAAAGCATAGTTTGTTTAATATATTATTTACATATATTTTTAATAATTTTGAGGACTTTTTTAACTTTGTTTTTGGTTATCCATTCTGAAAATGTACAGGTGTTATAGCAACCTTTTTTATAGAAGAAAAAAAATGTTTTGGTCAAATTGCCTTGCCCACTTATAATAGTGATTTACAATATTAACCAAAATAATCATGATTGTTTTATTAACATAATCAAGCAGTCCTAACACCGCAGTCCATTAAAATAAGTCCTGATTGCCTCAACATACTAACGTAGACTAACCGTGTTCAGTACACTTTTCGCTATTCAGCGCACTCAAGCGACCTCTTATCCGTCATTGAAATCCAGATAAGCATGTTTGTGTGATCATTCTCTGTGTGAATACCTATTGCACTATCCAAATTTGATTGATGTAATTTGGACTAGTAGTTTTTGAAAAAAGATGGAAAAAGTACTGCCTACGCATATGTACGGAAGATAACAGGTATTAACGATGTTCCGTACACAATTAAAATAGTGTTCCGTACAGGGCGAGTAACTTCAATTCACTGGCAAAAATGGACATTGCTTTAAGTCTTATTAAAAACCAATGTAGGAATATACTAATATTGTGTTTAACTTTGAAGTTAATGTTATATTTAGTAACTTTTTATAAAAGTTTTAAATTGTATAACTTTACAATCATTTATTTTTTATACTTTGTGAATTTTATTATGACAATTTAAAATATTAAAACATTAAATTAACGCTAACTTGACTGACCTTTTATGAATATAAACATCATGCTTTGCCACTGTCTGTTTTCAAGTGCATTAGGTGGACGTAGCAAACTTACAGAATTTTCTTGGAAACATATGGTAGGACCGTCTCTGTTGTGCTCGGGGGTGAAAGAGTGAGAAATAAAGATTACACAGATATATAAATATATATATAGCTTGTTTATGAACCGTAAGTATTTATTCAGAGATTGGCATTGAAAGGTAATCTGTACGGAACATCACTGTGTATGGAATTTGGTTAGTCTACGTTGCATACAAACATCTTCTATGTCAGGGGTGTCAAACTCGGTTTCTGGAGGGCTGCAGCACTGCACAGTTTAGTTCCAACACTGGTCCAACATACTTACCTGTAGGTTTCAAACAAGACTGAATGACTCAATTAGTTTGGTAAGGTATGTTTTTTTAGGGTTGGAACTAAACTGCAGAGCTGCGGCTCTCCAGGAACTGAGTTTGACACCTGTATTCTATGTAAAATCTCTTACTCAGGACAGTACTTTACTAGTAAGAAATTATATACATTTTGTATCTAATCATAGACGCACACAATTTTACCAATTCTGCAAGAGGTTGACAATCTTTCAAGCGGCGCCGCATACAAGAACAGGCCATGACAGTAATAAAACTTTTTCTTTTGTAATGTTTAATCCAGGTCAGCAGGGGGAGGGAGTGAGCTCTTTTCTGGCTATTCTGGCCAGCAGCACCAGTGAGGAGATCGACGCAGAGCTGCAGGAGCGAATGGAGTCCAGCTGCAAACAGGCCAGTCGTGTGGTGGAAATCTATGAGAACCTGAAGAACATGGTGGATCAGCTAAAGAAGGATCTGGAGTCTGGAACAGGTGACACTAACTACGAACATCTTCTACCATGGGATAATCCATCAAATAACCTAAAATAAACAAATATTCAACATTTAATTCACATGTCCTGCAGATGGGGGTCTCTGGGACGTCGCCGTCCGCCTCAACACCCTCCTGACCAGTGTGAATGAGCGTCTCTGCCAGCTGACCGATGGCCTCCAGCAGAAGCACAGTCACATGACCAGCGAGGTTGGTGCTGGTTGATTTGTTGACGTGTTTATGTGTTAACCTTGTTACTTCAAGTGCTCACAGTAGATGTGTGTGTGTGTGTGTGTTTAGTCTCGTTCACTGGGCCGGGCGGCTAATCGTGCTGATAACAGGATCAGTGAGCTGCAGGGGCTCATTGAGGAGCTGCAGTGGGACATGGAGAAGATCAGACGCCGCGAGAATCGGCTCAACACACACCTGGTGGAGGTGCTGGAAAGGGTAAGTGCTTTTTGCCCTACAAGGTCAATATGAAATGAAAATGGACCTCATTTAGCATCTTTAAATGGGTGTTAAATAAAAATTTAAGAATTAACTGGCAAATCTGTTTTTTTTGTGTGTGTATTTTTGGTTTTCATGTGAGCAATATATAGTTATATATGTTGTTATTTATATAGTAATTAGGGGTGTCAAAATTCATTGTTTCTTCGGTGCACTGCAATGCAGACAAGGACAATTCAATATCAGTTTAGTAATATATCATAACCGGTTATTACGCACTGACGCCATTTATCTCCTATGTGCTATGTCGTGGTATAATACTATGGTGAAGGGGGCGAGGGCGAGTAAATAAAACACTCCAACTACTTAAAAAGCAGATAATTGTGCACAATTCACTGTGTGTGGGTTTGCTGGACAGACTTTTACTAACACTAAAGAAGGTACAACACACAAGCCACTATTTCACTACTAGATAGAAAATGAAAACTGTAAAACTCCATCTCTGCTTCTCTCTCTCTCTCTTTCTCTCTCTCTCGCTCTTTCCTTCTCTCACTTTGGACATTTGACCCGCTGGCATGTTTGTGAGGTAACTTTTCCTCCCCTCTCGGCTGTTAAAGTAATACTTGTGAATCCAGACACAAGTTTTCTCCACCACGTCTATTACGGATTACTTGTGATAACTGTGCATTATGTGCATATAGACTGTAATCATGTCTGCTTTTCATTTTCCGCATCACTCATCGGTGAGCAGCGCTGACAGTTTTAGAGCCAATCACAGCCCTTTCTGTTGAGCGGGTGAAGACAATGACCAATCATAGGAGTGTAAGAACTCGCTTGACAACTCTCAAAAAGCAAATGGGATAACATTTACATTAATTTATTTGCTATAAATGCTCATGTTGTCTTTTTTGCATGTATTTGTTTTGTTTAAAACATTCAAAAAAAATTTTTTTGAGCAGGTCAAATTAAAGGTACAGTTCTGACTCTTTGTATTAAATGACAAAATTGTATTACAAATAATATATACATATAAATATATTTATAGATTTTAATAAAAAAAAAATTGTGTTGTGAAAAAAAAATCTAATTGTTTATGTAAAGCATCGTCAAAGCACCATGATACACCGAAATATCGAATTGAACCAAATCGATGGCATGATAATCGTTACCGAACTGAACCGTGAGAGCCATGTAGGTTCACACCCCTAATAATAATAACAATGTGTGTGTGTGTGTGTGTGTGTGTGTGTGTGTGTGTGTGTGTGTGTGTGTATATATATATATATATATATATATATATATATATATATATATATATATATATATATATAGGCCTGATCTGCGCTCGTTGCCTTCACTTGGCATTAAACTTTCATTCAAATTTTCTCCATTTAGTCAACAACTGATGAATCAAACCAAATTCTTGTCCAGTTTGTTTTTTGTAAATAATCAAATAATCCATTTGACTCATATATGCATTACAGTGTAAAAAAGTTGAATAGCCAAAAATATATTGTATCAGTCAAAATTGTCATTTTTATTTTATGGCAAAAATCATTCGATAATCAATTATTAAGATAATCTTCCCTGATTACACGTTGTTACTTTTCTCCTATAAATATAACAAAACATAATTGTTTGATTAGTGATGTTCATTTCTGAGAACTTAATTTAGACAACTTTAAAGTTCTCAGTGTTAAGATTTTTTTAAGCCTAACAAATCACATTAAAAGCTTGTACAGTATATTCAACTTCCAGATGTTGTATAAATTTCAATTTGCAAAATTTACCCTTATGAGTGTTTTTTGGTTCAGAGTCACAAGTGTCACTTATTTCTATTGAACTTATTTTAAAATGTGCTTGCTGCAACTATAAATATAAATGCACAGTGGTTCCTTGTTATAAAGCGGTTCACCTTTCGCGGCCTCACAGTTTCGCTGATTTTTTTAGTGCAATTTGACATGTTTTTATTGATTAATTTTTTTTTTACAGCGCATTGCGTTCTGATTGACTGTAGTCCATTGTCAATCAATCTCCTCCATGTCTCATGTACAGTACATAATGCGTTCAGCATGCCAAATTAACATAGATCTTCGATCGCTAGCAGTGTGAATTTCAACAAGGATGCAGTAAGGGTTGTAACTGTCTGCATCCAGACTATCATAAAGTGGGTGACACTCATATTTCTGCTGCGCCGCAGAGCGCCATCTGAATAATTTTATTTTAAATAACATGCGAATGTGTGTATCCGGTGTCTGTTACTTCCAACTGTCATGTGAGCGGCGCATCCCTTAAGGATGGAGTCTGCTTTAGTTTTGTGTATCAGTGACTGCAGAACAGAAAAAGAACATTACGCTGGATGCCTTCATTATCCGCATGAAAGCTAAAAAGCTTTATGAACCTTTTGCTGACAGCATTAAATGTTTGCTCCTGACAACAGGTTTTGATCTTTGTTTTTTTTATAAAACCAGACTTTTTTCTATGAAGGTTTGAACTTTGGAAGTGTTTAAAAGAGATAAAAGTGTGAAAATGTTAATGGCTGTCAAAAGCCCCGTTTACACGAATACGTTTTAGTTTTAAAAACGGTGTTTCACCCAGCGTTTCTGAACAACTCTCCGTCCACACTATACCACTGAAAATGCACATCATGTGACCACACACACACTCTGGCATGCAATGCAGCGATGCGAGCTGTGCAAGTCGGACTGTTCATCAAGGATCTAATGCTGAATCTAATCTCACTATATTTGTTAAACGTGACATTTAAATCATCTTGTTGTCTCTATCTAACGACATATTCCCTGACTTTGGTCTTTTGAATCTATTACTTGTTTTCCGGTAGTGCATTTTGGCTGATCACAGAAATAAATTAATATATTAATTAATGTAACCACGTACATTGATTCTGCACATTTGACTGATTGCTTGCATTTATTTCCTATAATGAATAAACTTATTGTATGTTATACTTTTATAAACCTTTATTTGATTATTAAAACTGATATTCAGCAAAGAGAGGGTATGTTTTGTATTTAAAATGAAAGGAGACAGTAATGTTATAGGCTCTGTTTTGTTATAAATATGCATACAGTGAAGATAACGTTCATAAATATGTAGCTACAAGACACCATTTTTGGTGTCTGTTAAGTTTCTAAAATAGGCAGTTCCTTGTATAATTTTTTTATTATTGTTAAGAAAGTGAATTAACGTAGCCAGGGTGATGTGAATGAGGTTATAAAATACACTGTTCCCTTTGAAGATTTACCCGACGTGTCCTCATGAGTTTGTTTTCCATATCAAACTTAGCGTGATGGCGGCGGAGCGTGATGGCGGCGCGCATTGACGCAGCGGCTCAGAGCTCGCCTTTTCAGTGCTTTGTTTATTTGTTTTTATATGTCTGTTTAGTTTTTTTAACCACAGCCGGTCAGGCGAAAATATTTTATAGTCGACAAGACAATTGTTGTTGTCATTTTAACTTTTTATTTCTTGTTATTATTGTTGTTGTTTTAGATAGTTAGGACTGCACTGAAGGGAAGGGCAAACGTAAATTTCGTTGTACTTTGTACAATGACAATAAAAAAATTCTGATTCTGATTCTGATTGAGGAAAAAGCCCCAATCAGATAGGCAAATGTCTGCAGCCACTCTCCGTTTTCCCCCATTGACACTAACACGGAGCAGCAGCATTTTCAAATTAAAGCGGCCTCCTCAGCTTTTTCAAAAAGCTCTGTTTTCGGGGCTCGAACTCCAGGGTAGTGTGGAGTCAAGCTGGTACCATAGCAAAACGTATGTGTTTTAAAACTAAAACGTATTAGTCTAAACGGGGCCTGAGTAAAGTGTATAAAGTGTGTAGTGAGGGGTTTTACAGCCTTAAAACTTCTATAATAATTCTAATAAATAATGCTCACTACTTTGCGGATTTCGCCTGTCGTGGCTTATTTTTAGAACATAACTCCCGCGAATAATGAGGGACCACTGTGATTAAAAATCTTGTCTAATTACCAAAAATCTCTTCAAGTTTCTGACTATACCACTATGCCAAATTGCCAATGGTTCTTTTCAAAGCAGTAAAAGGCTGGGGAAGTGACTTTGAAGATGCTGCTCAAATAGTGAGATGGCAGAAACTGAAGATACTACACGCGTCAACGTGTTCAAGTATGTAGTAGTAAATAAAACCATTTTCATTTTTAAAAAACATGAAAATGAAAACATTTCACTTGATATTTCTTTATTATTCAACCTCTCAAGGATTTTGCGAGTCCAATGGTTCTTGAGATAAAAATAATAAATATTTTACAAGATTTTTGTGTATTTTCACAGTAAAAAAGTAAAAGAGAATTTAAGCAAATGGTGCCATAAGGAACAGCATGTTCTAAGATGCTCAAGGGTGAAACTTCATTATAGTTTTGGTTGACTCTGACAGACATTTGTAATGGCAAACCTAAGCTAAATCTAGTATTTTATTGTTTTATGTGTCAGAACCGATATTGTGCTTTTCTGTCATAATCAGGTGAACAGTAAAGGTTACAAGGTGTGTGGTGAAGCAAGCAGTGTATGTGGAACCATCACTATCAACAAAAGAAAGGTAAATGAAACATTTGACATTAATGTTTGCTCCTAGTACCAATGAATCTCTCTGTAATCACTAAGCAAGCAGCTATATGTATACTTTTCTACGTCAGTACTAATAATGTTTTATACTTTGTGTGTACTCACTACAGCTGCATTTATCTATTTAAAAAGATGTAATAAAAGAGCAAAACTCTGAAAGAATTGTATTATTTGGAAAAATTATCGGGGTTTCCACAGGTCATGCCATTTTAGAAGGTCTATTCCAGACATTGAATGTCAGGAAATTTAGACATTTTTTTTATCCAACACATTGAATATCATGGGTTTGTTTTGTCACATTAAATTGTAGTTTCCATTTATCAAAATTAAAATTTTCTATGAAGTATTTTGTATATACCGCTGTTTCACGCCTATTGATATGTTTAGGCTACATATCAATCTCTTATAGTGACTTTTAAAGTCATGCACAATAACATTCATGCTAAACCCATTCTAATATTATGCAAAGTGGCCTGTTTTTCTGTTCATTAGATGTCATGAAAAATCAACTTCTTAGTCAGTGAAAGTCAGGGAATTTGATGTTTGGCTGAGAGTGGGAACCATGAATTATTTTTTGTTTTAACATTTGAATTTATTTTTAATTAATTTATTTTATTTTATGTTTAATTTCTGAATTTTCTGATCTTTAGTAAAATATTTAAATTTGCTGGATTATGCTAAAATATATCTTCTTTTTCTTCTTCTTATTATTATTGTTATTATTATTAACAATGGAAACTATTTAATATTTTATTAGAAACATTGACGGCCTTTTCCCAGATATGTTTGGTCTATGTAAAGTTCCAAAAACAGCATAAAATAATTCTTAAATCAAAATATTGATCAACATAAATTCTTTAAAAAGTAATGTTTCCTTGATGAATAGATGTGGTATTATTATTATTTTTTTAATTGATCTAAGCATTGTGTTTCATCTTTATCTTTGCTGAAAAATAAACATGGATGCTATTGAGAGGGCCTTAGCAAAATGCTTTTGATGTATAAAAATATAATGCATATCATGTAAAATGTTTTGTTACATTTATATAGTTTTTTTTGCATATTATATTTATTTAGATCTAAAGGTACCTTGATGTCTTATTAAAATTCTAATACACAATAAATCCACTAAATCTTTTGGTCTCTTGTTAGTTTGAAGAGATGAACAGTGAATTGGAGGAGAACAGGGAGCTGGCGGAGAATCGGCTCAGTGAACTCCAGAAACTCCAGCAGGACCTGCAAACAGTTTACCAGGAGAATACTAACATGAAGGTAAAGTCTTCGGGAGCACATGCACCAATAGTTTTCACATCCATTTTATGTTTTGGCAATAGCAGATTAAATCTGATATTTGGAATGGAAAATTACAAACCGTGCTGTCATATCTTGTCCTTGAAAGATCTTTTCTTGTCAGCTATCACTTGAGGACACAAACACTCTGGAACAGAGAAAACAACTGCTTTAGATTCAGGGAATGTACTACACATTATCCCAAAATGAAAATTTATTATTAAAAATAAATTTGAATTTGAATTAGTTACGTGAAATGAATGCAGTAATGTAAATAACTAGATAGTAGTGAGTTGCTAGCATGCTTTAAAATGTTGTTAGCCTTTTTTTAGCATTAATTAGCATGTTAAATTGGATTAGCATTTTGCTTTCAAGGATTAGCATGTTGAAAGCATGATTCCAACATGACTTAACATGTTGCTAGCATGTTTTAAGAATTACTATTTTGTTAACACCATTTGTCACATTACTAAATAGTTTATAGCAAGAATAGGTATGCTGTTGCCATGTTACTAGCATGCATTAGATTAATGCACCAAAATGAAGTCATTGCTAGCTTGATTATTTTACAGGGGAGATTGCTTTAGTTTTATTGTGTATTATTTTGATTATTATGAGTCACAATCTCGAACTAAGTTTAGCCGCGCTGGCATTCAAAAAGGTTGCAAAATGTGATCATTTGCTCAGTTTTGAGCCCTGAATTCTGACATGAATTAGGTGATTGTAGTTTAAAAAAAAAGAAAGACATTTCCTCTGGAGTTTCATGTAATTCCGGTTGTTTCATTCCTAGTTGGTCAACTTTAACTGCAGTTTGGCACTTTCACTTTCATTCAGAAATATTTCATGCATGTATGAACTGCTGGAAGAGTGTAGTTTTAATGGAATTTGATACCGCACTCTGAATGCGAGGAAAAAAACCCCTCCGAATTCCACAATGCAGGTGTCTGTGGTCTTTTCTGACTCAGTATGTGCAGAGAATAATGTCAAACAGTCGTGTGTGTATAGACCAGGGATGGGCAAACTTGGTCCTGGAGGGCCAGTGTCTCTGCATAGTTTTGCTCCAACCCTAATCAAATACACCGGCCTGTAGCTTTCTAGTGGTCTTGAAGACACTGATTAGTGTGTTCAGGTGTGTTTGATTAGTGTTGGAGCAAAACTATGCAGGGACACCGGCCCTCCAGGATCAAAATTGCCCATCCCTGGTATAGACTATCCTGTCAAAAAATGTGAAAATCCTACATGACGATAATAGTTTGATTAAGGTGTTTACATTTGGAGAGCAGCCTTTACAGCTTTAAATCATTTTGACTAGGGTATGTCTTTAAAAACTGAAGGAGTACTGCTGACGATACTAACTAATTTTGCCATCTGAATAAACATAAAGAGAGAACACTGATCGCACACTTATCAAATCCATATAGACAGGACAATCAACACCAACTGGAATCGCGTCTTTTAAAAAAAAAAAAAGACAAATGCCAAATCCAGATTTCACCATTTCCAGATGCGAAAAGCTCTCTGGTAAAAAATGTTCCTTGCAAGCATATTTTTGTTGCGTGTTAGCAGACCACTGTAATCCGCAAATATGGGTTCACACGTGAACTGTGCTCTCATGGAAATGGAAACAAAACCTTCGTTGCGGCTCATTTATAAACACAACACTGAAGACCCGAACAATTCTTCTTCTTCCACTTGTTTTATTTCTTCGAAGTCTTTGAAGCTATATCATGCATGTTAATGAAGTTGCATCTCATTCACAATAGAGCGTGCTGATTGGTTTAAACCAAGTCTTTCAAATGAATTAATGCTGAAAACTCAATGACGTCACGTTGTTCCGGCCGGTACAGACATCCAGTCTCCACGCCGGAATTTACACAAGGATCTCATCATCGTGACGTACTGTAGCTTCAAAATTTCTTTTCAAACTGGAAGAACAAGCTCGAAATAACTCAAAAACAACCAATTTTCACTTTTTAGGGAAATATATGTGTCCTAATAGTGTTTTTAGCAACATAGGACATAAATATGACTGTCAACATCTCGAAAAATGTGTTTTGGTGTTTCGTGACCCTATAAGAATTGCTTTTAGAAATCTGTTCTCAGTAGAAGACCAATCTCTCTCTCTGTCTTTCTCTCTTTCTTTGTCTCTGTCAGGTGGAGCTGTTGTCCAGAGCTGAGGAAGTGGCCAGAGACAGTGCAGAGTATCGCTGTCTGCAATCTCAGTTCTCTGTGCTTTACAATGAATCACTGGTGCTGAAATCTCAGCTGGACGAGACCAAAGCAAGACTCAACACGACCAGGACTGCACGTCTGCGCCAGCTGGACCACATGGAGGCATGTGAACGACTAGTGAATATAATAATGCAGTTCCTGCAGTGATGGGTAACAGTATGTAGTTAAAGTGAAATGATGATGTCCGTGTTTATTACAGAATGATGAGGTCTCCTTGCAGCGTAAGGTCCGCACTGAAGTCATTCAGCTGGAAGACACATTAGCACAAGTGCGCAAGGAGTACGAGATGCTCAGGATTGAATTTGAACAGACATTAGCTGCTAATGAACAAGCAGGTAAGCTTCTTCTGTTCTCTTTGTAGTGATGTAGTACTTATGCTTTTATATATATCTTTTGTGGACATTTAAAGTATATCTCGAGATTGAATGAGACACATTTGTAAACCTGTTTTTCGCAGAAACTGTTTTCAACCACAGGGAATGAACTGCAGCTTGACTCATTAGAGTTGCCAGATCTTACTAGAAAAAAGTAAAATTAAAAAATAAATCAGGGCTGCTATTAATGAAACGTGATTCCGCAAAGCCGTTTTTGTGATCAGTAGGAAATCTCCAGCATGCGCTTTCAGATGGAGCAGCATTTGCAACATAGCCATAGTTCACTGACAAGCTATGCAATATCACCTTTATTATCCCAGATGATTTAATTGTACAATAATTCTGTGATGTGATAATGAATGTTTGCATGTCTTCACAGTGAACTCAGCCTCTCCTATGTGTAGTACATACTGCTGCAACTGAAAGCACCACATTTAATAACATTCTTTTACTTGAAAATCACTTTACAACTTTAGTGTTTGAAATAAACCCTTCTGTGAGATAATGTGGCATGCAACATGTTTTTTAGTATTAGGGCTGCACAATATATCGTTTCAGCATCGATATCACAATGTTGAGTCTGAATTCTAGTCGACCAGGAGTTACAGGATTGTATTTATTAATTGTTTTTCCCTACTGTAATTATACGATTTATGTTAAAAAAGTTTTTCTTTTTGCCTTGTTTCTAGTTAAGGTTGGGCGATGTCAACAAATTTGGCATCGTACAATGTTTAATGTGAAACATCACGATGGACGGTGGCATCGTCGTCATAGGCGGCGGTGAATTAATTATTTATAAATAATTAATTAATTCATAACAAATTAATTATTTGTAGCCTAACGAAACTACCTGACTTGCATGGTCTTTGTTTTACCCATAACCAAATTATAAATAAATAAAAATAAGTTACACACAAATTACCACCTGTCAATCACTTTTTCCGCGGGACTCTGTCATGAATAGGGAGAGTGATCTGTGTCGTTATAATGGCGTCCACAAACTTGGTTGGTAAAAAAGGTGCACAACCAACAGGAACCAACCAACAGTATCTGAGGGTTTCGCTAAAATGACTAAGTACAAGCGTGAAAGTGAAAGATTGAAGCAGTGTACTGACGCTGTGACACGTTACCTGATAGATTCAAAAGACCAAAGAGTCGTTAGATGGAGACAAGATTAATTAAATATCACGTTTAACAACTATAGTGAGACGCGATCCAGCTGTACATCCTTGATAAACTCTCCGACATGCACAGCTCTCTGGGGTTTTGTGCTCAAGCACGTGCTGACTGCTGAAGCTCAGACGCGCGCATAAGCTGCAGCGCATGACCGTGTTTGTGTGTGTGGTCATGTGATGCCAGTGTGGACATGGATCTTTTTTGTTCTAAAATGCCTTTTTAAAACTAAGACGTATTCGTGTAAACGGGGCCTGAGTGTGTATTTTTCGTGAGTGGGTTGCTGCTACGATGAGGGCGTAGCATCTATTGACCCAGCTCTACTTGTAGTCCAAATATCTACATTTCAATGCGAAAGCAAGATTATTTTACTTACCCAACTGGAACATAATTTAGCTTGTTTGGGAAAAACTTAATTTTTACCTTTTCTTCTGAAGGTGAAAACAAAACATTTAGCTTTTTGCTTGATCTAAGAATTTTTAGATCTTTAGACTAGAAACGAGACAAAGTAAGAAATGCATTTTTTGCATTGTGATTATTTAATTTCTGCAACTGAACTGTACAGTTAGACTGCCCAGAAATCTGTCAAATAGTGCTATTCAAATTGTCAAATATATTCACATCGCAATATTTACAGCAGAAAAACAAAATATTGCAATGTCAGATTTTTCCAATATCGTGCAGGCAGACTTAGTATTTCAAGCAGTGGCAAAGGCATTGCATATTAAGATTCTTCATTATAAGGAACATTTAAACAAAACTCAGATAAACCATAAGTTCTCACAGTCCTGTGTTTTTTTGTCACGCTGAATCAATCAATGTAAGCAGTTAAATATTCTTTTTATTCAGCACCTGCTATAGAATTTTCTGGGGTTTCTTCTTTTGGGTGTATTTGGAGTTTTCGGACTACAGCAACTATTGATCACAGAACTGTGCTTTCCTGACAAAATTGTGTAAGAATCGCAGATTTTGCTAAATTGTGGATTTTGATTTGTTTTATTTATGGTGCTGATGTAAACCTGTGTGTAACGCATTTGAATTTACTCTGATGTCCAGGTGATGGACAGACAACTTGCTATGTTCACTTTTGGACACTGACCATTCTTTGGAGAAAATAAAACTCTTCATTTTTATTATTATTATTTTGATGATGATGATGATGCATTGAACATTAAAGTGTGCAAAAATTCTCACCATGTAGCCACTTGAAATACTGTGGGGAAACTCTAACTGCTTTGTCATTTACTTTTTTCAGGCCCCATAAACCGAGAGATGAGACATTTGATCAGTACACTGCAGACTCATAACCAACAGATGAAGGGTGAGGTGGTCAAATATAAACTCAGACTGAGAGAGGCTCAGCAAGAGCTCAACCAGGTGAGAACAACGATTTGATGCCTCTAAAATCCTTTTTTGCAGGAGATAATAGAAAACTTGTTGTTTCTGAAATTCCTGTCATCTCTTCTAGCTCCGTGCTGCCAAAGGCAATGCTGCTGTCCAGTCTCAGTCCAGTACGGAGATAGATGTGAAGGAAGAGACGGTCTCTCCGCTTACCCCTGCCCCGACCACTGACGTTACTGTGAAGACAGAGCCTGACAGTGGCTCTGCTACACCCAGCACCACTGGTACACACTCCCATTTTTTTTTTTTATCCGGGTAAAGAGATATTAAAATGTGTTCTTGAGTTTGTCACACAACAAAAAAAAACGTGTTATTAACCACCCAGCCAAATTTGAATGATAAAAAACAAACACCAAGGAACTGATATAAGTTATTAAAATCTTAAAAAAAAAATGCTGGCTGCATGTACACTGGTGGCACTGAGATCATGCCTATTCATGGGAAGACATTCATCTCTCAACAGTCAAACACTGCTACAATCTGTAGGGATGCTACTGATGCTGCCTCTAGTAATGTTAGCTTAATTGCTTTTATACAGCCATGATTGTTTGAGAATGCTTAAACAGACAAGGACGTGAGTTTTTAGATGCTAGTTGTGAACATACTTTATGTATTCTGATAGCTAGTAAAAAGTATACAGTAGTACAAAGAATAACTCAACATTAAGTGGTAAAAAACCTAATGATGCAAATAGTGCTGGGTGATAAAATTGGTGTTGGTATATATTGACTGTACACCATTGTCAATAATGATAAAAAAAAGTTCGGTATGAAGGCTATAGTTTTATTAAAATGTGTCTGCTGAGCGTGCACCTTGGAAGCAATGCCAATAAGCTTAGGGTGTAAGTTTGTCATTTCCAATGGAGGCACGTGATGCACCTGCATTTTCCAGGTACACTTAGTTGGAAAAACATCTGAACTTTTACAAATGCCGCAAGTGCACTGTGATTCATTTAAAGAGCCCCTATTACACATTGAAAAGGGTCATATTTCGGTTTTATGGGTCTTTAACAACATACTGATATGTATGCAAGGTCAAAAAGCACTTTCATGGTCTTATAATATGCATTTATTTTTACCTAATTATCCCAGCGACTCCCATATGAATCGTTCAGCGATTCATTTGTTCTCAAACCCCTGCTTAGCATGAAGCTAATCTGCGCTGATTGGACCGATGACAGCCTGTTGCGATTGGTCAACAGCGTTCAGCGCGAGACAGTGAAATGCCCAGCGCGCTTTATCAAGCCCCCGGGTCACTAACATTGGTATAGGATCCGATCACAGGGGACCCCCGAAACATGCTTTAATGTAAACTTACTAACACCACAGTAAACAGTACCCGGTTCTCTGTTATTCAGACACCTCAGCGCCGAAAGCAGTGCAGTTTAACACCAGCATTGCTCTCAAGTATGACACACATTGAGTATTAATCCACACAGCAGCAAAAGCTGAACTATTTTAAACCTTAACCGCTGCACGTGTGCAGGATCAGCTAACAGTGGCCATAGCAACGACAAGCGTTAGTGAAACGAGCTCACAAACACATTTAAATGCGTAAACAAAGCAGCACGTGTCGCGTTTTCAACGTGGCATTAGACGCGATATGAGAATAAAAAGAGTTAACCGGATACAGTACATGCGGTAACTAGTAACAAAACATGTAGATCATTTCTATTTGCAATCATTGCTCTGGCACCTCGTCCGTGAACTGCTATATTTTCTTAGGGCTTACCTGCACTCTGCTATTCCAAACGATCACATACCCAGCCGGAAGGTTGTAGCATCCTCTGTCCTCTGACAAGCTATCTCTGCGGGCTCCTGCGCTCCCTTCACAAGCCCGAAGCCCAGCGTGCAGTAGCCTGCCGGTGTACCTAATAATTTGTCCTTATTTTGCCCGCACCCCTGGTGTATTGTCTGTCCATTACAAGATGGAGGAAGAAACTTAATGCATGAGCTGTGTAGTGATAGATCGCCTATTGGAAGTGTACAGATTTCTGAACGACTCCTTTCCCTCACACTTCCAATAATATCCAGGTAAGCACAGCGTCTTCATGAGCGTCCTGCTGCTGTGTTAGTGGGCGGAACCGCAGGTTTGAATTTTGCCGGGTCTGCGCGCGCAACCATTGTTTCGTAACGACGTCACGGCGAAACGGCTGATGACTCGTTATCAAGACGATTCATTTAAACCACTTTGAGTCGACTCTTTTATAGATGAATCAATAGTTTTAAAAACTGTCCACTTTCAGATTTAAGCTTTAGCTGGATATTTCACTTCACTAAGAGCTGTGTTATACAGGTGATTTTCAAAAACCCATAATAGGGGCTCTTGCCCCAATCTGCTTCACACTTTGTATGGGATATACACATTTTGGTAATAATGGCAGACTTATTACCTCAGACAAACACAGTGCATCCAAACACTGCAGTGCTTTTTACTTTTCTCCATAAACTTGTATCGGAGCTGCAGCAATGGTTCGTTCATTTGTCATCCTCTGAGAAAATGGTTGATTGTTGCCTACTTACGACAGATGCCAGGGCGCTAAGTGCAGTGTAAATGGTGAAGGAAACCATGCACTCGTGCTTGTCATTTCAGATCAGAATAATAACACACAGGAAAATGAGTGCTGTGGTTAGCAGCAGTGAAGAGATTAAAAAGGATGTAAGGATGTCGCGAGTGGCTTTTTGGTTTCTTTTCTTGTGCATCCCAGGCACTAGCTCCCCATCTGAAAGATTTTTTTTGCATGGGGTAATGTAGTTATCCAACTTCCCAATTTGTAATGTTGCAGTATGTATTTGAATAATGATGGTTAGTTCCTTTTTTCGAAAGCTCAGATTTGATGATCATAATTTGTTTTGTTGATAGAGTTTGAGGTTTACTGTATCATTATTATTATTATTATTATTACAGATGTTGATCTACCTTAAAGTTTGCTTTGATTGTTCAGCGTTTACACTTTACCATTGCACACACTTTGTAACATTTTATTTATCAAGTTTAAGAGTCTCTTCAAGACTTATGTTTATTTTATTAAAGAGATCAGATATTTTGTTTAAATATTTTTGTTTTTGACTATTAAATCTATTTACCTTACTAATGTTGGTAAATAAAAATAAAGTGGTAAAATAAAAAAATTCTGAAATGTATTGTTTAAAAATATTTAATAATTATAGATACCGAATGAAATGAAACATGATATTGTGATCATTCTTTTTGCAATATTGCCTAGCCCAGATGCTATTATGCAGCATTATATATTATAGTGTTATTCTGGCTTCACACTGGTCACAATGCTTCACGTCACTCACTTTAGATTATTTGCGGGTGTTTTTTTTGTGTCACACAAATTTTCCTCTTGAGTTTAAGTTTTTGAACTTGCATAGAAGACGCGATTAAAGTGAATTCTGCACTTTCTTTGCAAATGCGTCACGTTCTTTGGAAATTCTGCGTCACGCATTCTGCATCATTCATGCCACCAGGAAGAAATTTGCCACTATTCACGTGTTCGCATTGACTTTTGTATGTAATCTATGCTCATAAATACGTTAATTCTCAAATTGAACTTAAAATCAGGTGCGGGGCCACACTCTCCATTGAGCCACCTTCTTGGCTCCACCCCAAAAAATGCTAAATGCTAAATTTGTGAAAAACGTTTTAACGATGTGGCTCCACAATTCAGTACTTTATACTTCTACATACTTCAGATTTTTTTGTAATGTTTCAGCACTAACATTTATAATGTGTTTAGAAATAATTCTCACAATTCTCTTTACCCGGACTTGAGTGGTGTTTGCTAAGGTCTTTCTATTGCTTGCACTTAAGGTTGGAACACATTACTAGGCATTAAACTTCTGTGTGTATTTCAGCCTGTGTCATTTGTGCTAAGGATATGAGTAATGACTTGGATTGTTTGGCTTGTTCAATGTAGGGGTGTCTTGAAAAGCTTGATATATGACATATTGCAGCGGCATTGAAAGCATGTACTTTTTAAACTTTTGCTTTTAAATTTGCAGCCACACACACATTGTGTATAGGGCAAACGCAGCTAGCTTAGTTTGTTAAAAGTGTAAGTAGTATGTCATGGTAAATCAAAATAAAAATTATTTTGTAATGTGGATTAATCTGTTAAATTACAAAAGCTGCAGTTTCATGCAGCAAAGTGCAGAATGGTGTATATTTACAAGCTGAAACTGGGTAGATTTCTTTTGTGCATATGTTTATTTGCTGACAAGCTTTCAAAATAAAAGCTTGATGGGGTTAATGTTTGAAAAAAGAGGAATTATATATATATATATATATATATATATATATATATATATATATATATATATATATTAAACACTGTAAAATGACAAAACCAAGAATTACATTTTACTTTGTGTTCAATTTTTAGAACAACACCGCGTTTATTTGCAATGTTTTTATTTTTTTCTTCTTATTGTTGTTGTTATTATTATTATTATTATTATTATTATTATGGGTTTTTTATGTAATAATAATTTTACATATTTACTAGATCAAAAAAAGAGTATTTAAAATTATTTGTATATTTGTAATTAATATGTTTGCTATGCCTTTTGTACCTACTTTTACCATTGGATAGGACTGGTGGGTGGTTGGTTGGTGGAATGCATGTTTATTTATTTTTTATTATTATTTTTGTGACTGTTGGTTGTTGTTTCTTTTGTTTCTTTTCTTCTTTTCTTTTTTTTTTTTTTTTGAAAAATTGTCTAATTGTTAAAATGTAAGTTTTATGTTTATATTTTCAAAAGTGTATTTACAAGTGAATGTCTACTAAAGTTTCTAATAAAAAATGTGTATGTATATGTATATGTGTGTGTGTGTGTGTGTGTGTGTGTGTATATATATACACACACACACACACACACACACACACACACACACACACATACATACACATTTTTTATTAGAAACTTTAGTAGACATTCACTTGTAAATACACTTTTATATATATATATATATATATATATATATATATATATATATATATATATATATATACACACACACACACACACACACTGAATTATTAGCCCCCCTGTTTATTTTTTTCCCCATTTTCTTTTTAACGGAGAGATTTTTTTCAGCACATTTCCAAACATAATAGTTTTAATAACTTATTTCTAATAACAATATTAGAACAATAGTTTGATCTGTTGAAAAAAATAGCTTAAAGGGGCTAATAATTTTGACCTTAAAATGTTTTTAAAAAAATGAAAAACTGCTTTTAATCTAGCCGAAATAAAACAAATAAGACCTACTCCAGAAGACAAAATATTATCAGACATACTGTGAAAATTTCCTTGCTCTGTTAAACATCATTTGGGAAATATTTAAAAAAAGAAAAAAGATTCAAAGGGGGGCTAATAACTTCAACTGTATATAAATATAAATACACTAATAAAGAAATAAATAGAGTATAAATAGAGTAAACATGGTAGAATAAACTCAAATGAACACTCCTATTTTTCAGTGTTTGTCTAAATTAGACTAAACAGATACTTTTTTTCAGGGTTATCTTAAAATGTTTAAATGATTTAAATTTTCTATGGAGATGCTCTTAAAAATCAACTAAATCATTTTAGAACTCTTTAAGTAATGTTTTATTTTAAATATTACTCAGTCCTAATAAAATTCACTTTGTTTTAAATTTTGCCACTGTTATATTTTCCTTTTTTTTTTTTTTAATTGACATATTTTTTCTTCAGGCGTAACGGTCAAGACTGAACCAGGTACAGATGCAGAAACTGTGGTGAAAGAGGAGGAAAAGGAGAAGGAAAAAGATAAAGAAAAAGAAAAGGAAAAGGACAAAGAGAAGGAGCAGAGGGAAAGAGAGCGTGTGACGCGTGGCAGTACCGGAAGCTTGGGGGCGAAAGAAGAGAGAGACAAAGCTGGCACCAGCAGCAGCCAGTCAGAAGACATCCCAGTTGAACGCTGTGCTGTTATTGGAGGGCCTAAACGCAAGGAGATGGAGCAGCTGAAAATAGTGCGGGTGGAGCTGAAGTAAGCAGTTCTGCTCTAAATGATGATGATTATGATGATGAAAATGACTTTGAGAAGAGCTAATAATGTTAATAGAGAAGCTGATGGAAATAATATGATTATGATGCAGGAAAGCTCAAGAGTCCCAGAGGGAGATGAAGCTGTTGTTGGACATGTACCGCTCAGCACCGAAAGAACAGAGGGATAAAGTACAGCTGATGGCAGCTGAGAAGAAGACAAAGTCAGAGGTACATAACCAAATTCACAAGAGATTGTTGTATACACTAGCAGTCAGCAGATTGGAATTAGAAGTGGTGTTAGAGAGGCCAGCAGGGGGTGCTCAACCTGTGGTCTGTGTGAGTCCTAATGCCCCAGTTAAAAAAAAGTCAAGGGGACACTACACTGTCAGTGGGCGCCGTCTTTCGGATGAGACGTTAAACCAAAGTCCTGACTCTCTGTGGTCATTAAAAAAAATCCCAAGACACTTCTCGTAAAGAGTAGGGGTGTAACCCAGGTGTCCTGGCCAAAGTGCCTCAATCAGCACTTACCCATCATGGCCTCCTAATCATCCCCATCCACCGAATTGGCTCTATCACTGTCTCTTCACTCCACCAATAGCTGGTGTGTGGTGAGCGCACTGGCGCCGTTGTCCTGTGGCTGCCGTCGAATCATCCAAGTGGATGCTGCACACTGGTGGTGGTGTGGAGAGACCCCCCCTCATGATTGTGAAGCGCTTTGGGTGTATGGCCATACACAATAAATGCGCTATATAAATACACATTACATTACATTACAATTTTTTTTTTCTATATTGGTTTGTTTTTGAGAGAACTCTCTTAAGCCTGGCTTATTCTTCTGCGTCGAGTGATCTGCGTGTTTTTTCGCTGGTGTTTTGTTTGAGGCGGGAACCAGCGCATGTGCAACTACTTTATTTATAAGGTAAACACAAAACAAAACTTTCCACCTGGACCTCCTTCACGGGACTCGACACTTGTAAACATTCGGTCCAACGGGTTTGCAATGCTCTCTGCCCCACCCATGCTTGTCACAGCTACCAAGCCGACCAATCACAGAGCTTGCGCTACGCGCACGTTAGATTTTTGGAGAGGTGCGCGTCGGCGTCAGCCACGCCGAGGGATATGTGGCTGCTCGAAGGCTGCGGCAGAGCATACGGTGCGCTTGATCAGCCTTTACATTCATCAAGATGCCATTTGATCAAAATTACAGTAAATACGCCAATAACAATGATTTAATATGACATTATTAATATGAATCATTATTAATAATTTAGTACCAGTATTAGAGCGACTCTTATGATCATGTGATACTGAAGACTAGGCCTGTCACAATAAGCAATATATCAACTTTTCGTACAATACTTGGACATGATCCCAATTTTTGGTGTTTCAATATATATTTGCAAATTCACAAATAGCAGTGAAGCCATTTTACAAGGACATTTACTTTCTACCTCACAGGTGTCAATGTTTATAATTCAACATTTACTTAATAGGACATTTAAAAGGACATATAATAGGACATTTACTGTCTAAATAATCTAAAGGATGAAAAGTTTTTTGTCCCTTGAAAGTGTTTAAGAGTATTTGCATTATTATAGTGTTGTATGATCAGTGACATATAATGATTTAAAAATGACAATAATATCGCTTATTGCAGTGACAATATGTTCGACAACAAAAATTCTTTATCTTGACAGGCCTATCAATGACGGGAGTAATGATTCTAAAAATCACAGAAAACTATTTTTAAACATTAATGTTTCATTTAATATTATTTTAATAAATAGTATAATAAATTATACCAATAAATGGTAATAATACATTTTTTGAAGCTTCAGAAAGCACAAAATCATTTGTAGAACTAACCTATATGCCGCTATGGTGTTAATGCATGTCTTATGAGATGGATTGATGTGTTTTTGTAACAAAATTATATACTTTTTTTTTTAATTGAGCCTTTGAGTGTACTGTTAAAACTAGCTAAAGCGCCGTTGACTGTTAACTTGTACCCCGGAATCAATTTCTTGAAGGATTTTTCATCACAACTGTATTCTGAGCTCACTGGCTGATATTTGTTATTGTTTTAATTATATATTTATTGATACATTTTAATTAAAAAATAATGTTTCTTCCAAAGTAAAAATATTTTATTTGAATAATCTTTAGACATTTGTAATTAAAAACAAGACAGAAACTGTATTAGGGAACATCACTTTTTGCAGTGTGTGATCAGTAGGTACAGCAAAAGTAATTTCCATATTCTTTATTCCATTAATTTACATTTAAAGAACAATCTGTGAGTTGCTTTTGTGGTTTAAATTGTTCTATGTTCTTTTCATGGTCATACAAAGGTCTTAAAGTCCTAAAACTTGCTCTTATAAAACTTGTGCGCATGTTTTGTAGGCCGAGGAGCTCCGTCAGCGGGTGCGAGAGCTGGAGGAGAGGGAGAGGAGAGAAGGAAAGAAGATGGCAGATGAAGAAGCTCTCAGAAAGATCCGCTCTGTGGAGGAGCAGATCGATATTCTTAATAAGAAACTCTCTCTTGCCAAGCAGGTAGAGCTCTGATTCACACAAGTGTCAGACCAAAGGTTATTGCACACTGAATCCGAATTTTTTGTTCATCATTTTTAAAAGATAAATTCAACCTTGTATTGACACACTGCATCTGAAACGTTCATAAAAAATAGAATCTGGTTTTTTTTGCATGCGAAAAAAGTGCTTTGAGAGGTTTTTTGACAGTTCAAAGCCACCATACAAGCGAAAAGCAAAATACAGAATCCCATCACTTAAGCCACAGATAACTTTGACAAACACAGTGCGTAAAAAAAGACAGAATGTGGTGGACAGTTGAGAACTATATGCTGGATTCAGTGACTGCACCTCTCCCCTGTTGCTGTTTGGTGTGTGCGTGATGAATTTTTCAGATATTAAAACGAAAAATAAATGCATATGAAAATTTCAGTGTGCAAAGACTTTAACAAGGAGCAATGAATAACAGACACTTTACTGCAAAAGTCAATGTAACTTCTGAATCAGTCAATCTTTCTGTCTTTCAGGAGGAAGATGCTTTGCTGAGTGAAATGGACGTGACGGGCCAGGCGTTTGAGGACATGCAGGAGCAGAACATCCGTCTGATGCAGCAGCTCAGAGAGAAAGATGATGCTAACTTCAAACTCATGAGCGAGCGCATCAAATCCAACCAGATCCACAAACTCCTCAAAGAGGAGAAAGAGGAGCTCGCTGACCAGCTGCTCACACTTAAAACACAGGTGGGTGAGCTGAGCTTCATGTTTAGTGCTGATGTCATCTTCTGGAATAAATTCTTGAGTCAACTGACCTTTTGCCAGGAATTTGATTGACAGGCGATCTGACCAATCATAGCACTAGTTTTCTGGGCTCACCGTTGCTGCCTGCCAATAGACAAGCTATACAGGGTCAGTTGTTTTGGTTATACAGTAGTGTTTTATTTTTATATTATAAAATAAGCTTTTTATTTAAGGGGGGGAATTTGCTGCTTGAAATTTGAATTCCAGAAACAAAATAATAATCTAATTTTTTTTTAAAGTTTTTTTTTATTTTTTATTGAGCCTTCTACTTGTGTTTATATCAGTATAACATACTGGGTAGGGTGTAATTGTTGTGTATAGTTAATTTTGCCAACTGACAACTGCGCTCGTTAACCGAATATTAACGGTTAACTGGTCAGATTAATATTAAATTATTATTTAATTGTAAAAAATAGTTGACGTGTCTATTTCATGTCTGACACATTAAATATTGCATTTTAAAATACTGATTTATTTTAAAATGCAAACATATTAACAACAGAACATAACGGAGCATCTTCATGCACATGCAGTGTTTCCAACAGCACAGAAATAAAGAATAAAGTAAATAAAAAGATTAAAATAAATAGTCCTGCACTAGATATTTTTCACTTAAATAACAAATTTATATTACAAATTTATGTTATTTCTTCCGTCAAATAAAAATATCAGGCTACTTTAAATTGATCGCTCCATGGAATATAGGCCTATGCATTTAATTAATGCTCCGCTCTAATTCTTATATTACAAACCTCTGTCAACATTTTTAATAAAAGTCATTAAAGAGTAAAGATTATGTCTTGAGCATCTGATTTTACCTTATGCTTGTCCTTATGGCCATTAGTAAACCATTCAAAAGATGCCCCTCTCAAAGCAAAAAGCGCGTTCACTGTGATTGGCCCCTTATTCAACCAAACTTTAAAAATATGTAAAATAATATTTTTTAATCGTTAACTGATACCATCAATCGGTTAAAAACACTCTTTCAGTTTACGGTTTATCAATTATTTTGAGCATCCCTAGTCCGTTAGTTGGGACTTGTAATCCAGGATGCCTGTAACACAGTTGTGCTCTGTATACCACTGGCTGTTGTTTTAACTTATTGGTATATTTAATCTAGTCAATGGGAATGAGAGAAAATAGTTAACGATTTTAATCCTCACAAAGTATGGATAACCTATTAGTATAGCTGGGTACTACATTAATAAGTAGTACATTTGAATGTAATTTACGACACTTAGACAAGTGTGTTCTATATAGTATGAATTTGAGTAGAATGAATGAAATGTGCATGCACTACATCCATCATTTGACATTATCCCTACCTGTATCAACTGCATCGCTTCACCCCCATTTCTTTAAATGTAATGACCTTCTTTTGTTACAATCAAGATTCAGTCCTATTATTGCATTTATTTCTCATTTCAAGTCCCATTAATAACACTGAATAACATTACAATACTAAATTATGTGAAAATGGTTTGCAATTTCTCCAGCATTTGCAAGTATTTTGAAAAGCCATATTATTTTTAATCCAAGTAAACTGCATAGAGGCTAACTCTAACAGTTTTTTTTTTTTTGTTACACTTTTGTTTGCCATTTTTGTTGTACGAAGTCATAAGTTTTTCAGTTTTAACAGTTCTGAATTCTGCAAGTCTTACATTACTCACGTTATCTGCATTGTAAATAACAGAATTTGAAAATCAAAAGAATTTGTTTTTTACCCAATATGTATTTGCAAAATCTGATATAAATGAGCATATCCAAAACCGCCAAACTTCCGAATACAATGAAAGACTGAAATCCTAGATGTATGCTGCTAGTTCCTGTTCACAGAAACAGACAATATGGCTATTTTCACACTGCAAGACTTTTTTTGTATAGCTGTTCACGTTAATATAAATGTGGCCAATATCAGATTTTCAGCGTGAACAGATCATGGTCCTAAACTGACCCTCATGTGCAAAAGTACAGTTACAGACAGCACAACATGTCTAATTATGCACACAGTGTGTATACTGTATGAAGCACGTTGTCAGATTATGCTTAATATGATTATTGCCCTTTTCACAGACAACTGTGTTGTATTTCATGAACTGTAAAGGGTTGTTCTGCTACTACTAATGTGTATTTCGGCATTTAAAACCGAAAATAAGTCTCTTGTGATTGAAAACACTGATCATTTGTGATTTATGACAACCGTAGTGCACGTCTTTATGACCACCAGTGTGTAGTGAACGCATCAAGGGTTAATGAGCAGCCGCAGACTGAACTGTGAACGCAGAGTTGGTTTATCTCTGTTTGCAGAGTTATTTAATTTTACTTTGTTATAAACAACAGGCATATGTGCGAAGGGGAGTTTGGGTGCTTGAGCACCTGCCCTTTTTTCTCTCTTAGAGAAAGTTCATCCTTAAAAGGAAAGTGCCCCCTCCTTTGTGCACGGATCCCCTATCAGCAACACTCTTTAGCTTCGCGATCAACCCGTGCCACAAATGTTACCCAGATTTGTTAACAAGCACCAGTTTTGCCTTCAATTTTTTTTTCAAATGAACAACCAACTTTCTATGGTAATGTAATTGCCCTGTGTGACATTCTACTATGCTGCTGAGGAGTAGGTTATGTTTGCAGCCCAGAATGATGACACATGTCACTCAAAGATTATGTAAAAGTCACATGATATCCTACATAACCGTTCACAATGCGGTCGCATTGTAGAACATCAGATCTGTGTCTGATTAAATACTACGTATGAAAGTGGCACACATCTGAATTGAAAAGATCAGATTCCATGCGGTTTGGGCAGTTCACACTGTCAAAACAAAAACAGATCTGATTCACATGTGGGCAAAGAAATCTGATTCGGGCCACATTTGCCTGCAGTGTGAACGTAGCCGGTCACAGTTTACAATAAGGTTCAATCAGATAATGTTGGCCTATGAACACTACTTGTAGAGCATTTATTAATCATAGTTCAACATTTACTAATCTATTATTAATAATAATAATACATTTTATTTATAACGTGTTTTTCTAAGTCCCAACGCACTTACAAGAAAGTAAAAAACAACAAAGCACAGTAAAACATTAAAAAATACAATAAAAAAGCACAGTAAGAATAAAATTGATTTTACAAAATAAAAACAGTCCTAAAAAGATGAGTTTTAAGTAGCTTTTTAAAACAGTCCAAGGAACCAGCATTCCTAATGTTTGTGGGAAGAGCATTCCAAAGTTTGGGTGCACGGAATGAGAATGCCCTACCTCCCATGGTGCTGAGTTTGCACCGAGGCTGAAACGGCGTAGGACCCGAGGCAGAGCGTAGACAGCGAGAGGTAGAGGAAATAGATATCAAGTCACAAATGTAACCCGGAGCAGAACCATGAACAGCTTTATATGTTAAAATCAATGTCTTGAAATCAATATGAGACTTGAGGGGCAGCCAGTGAAGCTGTTGGAGTACAGGCGTAATGTGAGACCGAGATGATGTATGTCAACACACGTGCAGCAGAGTTTTGCATGTATTGTAAAATCTTGAGAGAATTAGCTGGTAACCCTCCGAACAGAGAATAGTCTTTCAGCATCAGGCCTCGAGAGGAAAGGACATATGCGGGCTATATTTTGAGGATGATAAAAGGCCGTTTTAGTTAAATGTTTAAAATGAGGCTTCAGACTAAGCTGAGAGTCAAGGAGAACACCAAGATTACGCGCCTGCGGAGATGATGATAAGACTGACCCATCAACTGGTAATGCAAATTCACTACACCGCTTGATGTCAGAAGGAGTGCCAACCAATAAAATCTCAGTTTTTGAACTATTTAGTTTAAAATAATTGTTGCATCTAAGCTTTAATTTCAATTAAGCAAGCGTTAAGCGATGACATTGATGAATTGGGACAAGTGCTAATATAGATCTGCGTGTCATCGGTATAGCAATAATATCTAACCCTAAATTTTTGCAGGATTTTACCAAGAGGCAACATCTTAACAACCAAATTCAAGCATGTTAACATTAATTATTGCACCGAGTTAACATGAACTAACAACAATTTACATTTACTTAAAGAGGAATAAACACTGTAATGTACTCGTTCATTGTTTGTAAATACTTCAACAGTAACTAATACATTCTTATTGTATAGTGTTACCTTAATAATATCTTTCTGTTCTTTTCTCAGGTGGATGCTCAGCTACAGGTGGTTCGGAAGCTGGAGGAGAAAGAGCGCCTCCTGCAGGGCACCATCAGCGCAGCAGAGAGAGAGCTGGGGCTTCGCACGCAGGCGTTAGAGATGAACAAACGCAAGGTACTGCAACAAACAGTAAATGTCATGGAGGTTATCTACAGCTTCATAACAACACTGTCGATTTCAGGCGCAAGATTCTGTGCTGCTGTCAGAGGAGGTGCGGACTCAGCTAGAGGGCGTGCAGCAGAGGTTGCGTTCGGTCAGAGAAGAGGTGATTGAGAACAGCATTTCACGAGAGAAGGAGTCTTTCAATGCCAGACGTGCACAGGTGAGTATTCTGAGATATGTCATATGCATAACAGAGCTGCGATCGCACTAGACTTTGAGCATTACATTTCTGTACAGAGAGGTCACATAATGATTCTGTTTGTGTCAGATTTGCAGGTCAGAGTTCACCAAGCTTGAATTTTGGAATGCAGCGAAATGCAAATCTATTCACACAATCTGATGCATTCCCATGCATGTGAATGGAAGTCAATGCAAAAGTGCAGTGTGACTATGCCTATGAAGCAAATTTATTTAATAACTGGAACCTGTCAGAACATGAATAAAAGAACATGAATATGAAGTATTACTATTGCAACATATATCTTTTTTTTTTGGTTTAACCATTTAACAGGCATCATAATGGCCTAATTGAGATTTTGTCAATTAGTTATCATTAAAACTGTTATCAGGAACACAATTTAACCCATACATTCATTCATTCATTAATTTTCTTTTTGGCTTAGTCCCTTTATTAATCTGGGGTCGCCACAGCGGAATGAACCGCCAACTTATCCAGCACGTTTTTACGCAGCGGATGCCCTTTCAGCCGCAACCCATCTCTGGGACACATCCACACACACTCATTCACACACATACACTACGGACAATTTAGCCTACCCAATTCACCTGTACCGCATGTCTTTGGACTGTGGGGGAAACCAGAGCACCCGGGAAAACCCACGCAAACGCGGGCAGAACATGCAAACTCCACACAGAAATGCCAACTGACCCAGCCGAGGCTCGAACCAGCGACCTTCTTGCTGTGAGGCGACAGCACTACCTACTACGCCACTGCGTCACCCTTAACCCATACAATTAATTTAAAAAAAAAAGATATGCTGGGTCCACACCAAATGCAAATTTAAGTGTAAGTAGATTAATTCCTTACATTTGTATAGCTCTTTTCTTTACACTCAAAGCGCTTTACACATTGGCGGGAATCTCCTCATCCACCACCTGTGTGCAGCATCCACCTGGATGACGCAACGGCAGCCATATTGCGCCAGACTGCACACCACACACCAGCTGATTGGTGAAGAGGAGTGATGTAACCAATTATGATATGTAAGGAGGCCATGATGGTGGGCAAATTTGACCAGGATACTGAGATTAAACCTCTACTCTTTTCCAAAGAACATCCTGCGAATTTTTATTTTTTTTTTTGTTTATTTGTATTTGTTTAAATGACCACAGAGTCAGGACCTCTGTTTAACTTCTCATCTGAAAGACGGCACTCACTGAGCAGTATAGAGTCCTCTTTACTATACTGGGGCGTTAGGACCCAAACAGACTGCAGGTTGGGCGCCCCCTGCTGGTCTCACTAACACCACTTCCGGCAGCAACCCAGCTTTCCCATGTGGTCTCCCATCCAGGTACTGACCAGGCGCAGCCCTGCTTGGCTTCAGTGGGTGACCATGTGAGATTTGCAGAGAGCTAGCTGCCGTAATTACATATTACAAAGTCAATGCAAATGCATGAACTGAGGCAAATTTCAACCAGGGGACACAGATGAAGCGGAATATGCAATGTGTTTGCCATGAATTTGAGGAATTTGCCTCAAAAAATAAAAAATTTCAAATTGAGCAGACAATAGCCCCTTTCTCACATACAGACATTGCCTTTGCCGGCAATTTTCCGGAAAGGTCTGTATGTGTGAACAGGCCCTGTTCCGGTAAATTCATTCTGGCTCTTTTCCGGAAAAAGAAGTTGTAACATTACGGTAATTTGTCGGAATACTGCGCTGTGTGAACGCAGAAGGAAGATTGCCGGAAAGAGCGCGATCACGTCTAGAATGAGCTGACGTGAGACGTCTACTTTAGCCAATCAGAACACTCAGACACATTCACATGCGCGCTGTTTATGAAAATAAAAGCCTTTGAATATTTTTCCAGACACATTTAGCTGCTAGATGTTAGTCAGATAACGTTTCTATGTTCCTTCTTAATGCCAACTGTGTAAACAATTATTGATAAGACGCTTATGATAAGCCGTTGTTTGTTTACCTTCAAGCTCTGCTTCCTTCAGTTGCTTGACGCGTCGCGTGTGCACGTAAAGCAGCCGGTGAGCGCCAGCACACACACATATTATGAACATCTCGACATGCGAAAGTGTTTCTCTATATGTTTTCATCGAAGTTGTTCACAATACTTATCCATCCACAGGGTTTGTAATGTAGTCAAATGTTTACAAATACAAGCGCAGCCCTTTAGAGCTCATTTCTGGTTAATGATGTCAGAATTTACCGGTATTTTGGAATGTATGTGTGAATGTTTTTTTCCGGAAAAATTCCGGAACGTCCGTGCCTGTGTGAACAGCGCTTTTTTGAATATACCGTTAAAGTCGTTCTGGACATTTTCCGGATTTTTACCGGTATCACTGTGCAAAAGGGGCTAATATCCTGCGAGTAATCTAGAGCTAGTGACATGATGCTTCGCGTCTGGTATGAACTCAGCATTGGAATGCAAGTTAAAGAGTTTTTAATAATGATCATAATAAATCCTATCAAGTATTAGTATTTATTAGTAGTATTTTGTATTGATATCGAATTAGTTTAAAACTGTGTATTTTTTATGGAGAAAGCAAGCTATACTATAGTTAGCTGTATACTATAACTATTTACTATAGTTTAGGCATCTTCTTACTATGTGATTTTGTAGGTCAGAATTCACCAAACTTCAATATCAATAACAAAACTTTGGAAAATGTATGGAGAGAGACGAATGGACTATTTTGTGAATTTATTTTAACATAATGCCGTTATTAATTTGTCTTTTTTAGGAGGACATATCCAAACTGCGCAGGAAGATCGAGAAGGCCAAGAAACCGGCAGAGAACATTCGAAATGGAGATGAGATCCTGAATGAAGAAATAAACGATTACAAGGTCATTTATGTTCATTTTTATGAAGGATCAGAAATAGTTTTGTTTACATGGCTTTAAATAATCGTTTTTGTTTTCTGTACTCTAGGCCCGATTGACTTGTCCATGCTGCAATTCACGTGTAAAGGACGCAGTTCTGACAAAGTGCTTCCACGTCTTCTGTTTCGAGTGCGTAAAGACACGTTACGACACCCGTCAGAGAAAGTGCCCAAAGTGCAATGCCGCATTTGGTGCCAACGACTTCCACCGCATATACATCGGATGAGGCTTGTGAATAACGGCATCTGCATCTGTTTGGTCCAGTTCCTCAGCATTGTTCTACGGTTGGAGCAGGTCCTGTATTGTTGGGCGAACATCAAGTGTTTTACATTCCATTTGATTCGCTCTTCAGAAAACAACCGACATGTTGATTAGACGTCCCAGCATCGGTTTAGCAGAACTAACCTGGTCACATTCCACAGGTCTGTCTTAGCCAACGTTTCACACAAAAGCTGCTGCTTGCCTCAAGGACTGTCCTCAAGGTTTGTTGACTTTCTTTGAGTAAAACTGCCTCGACCAGATCTCCCATTCCAGCTTAACATTAACTTAACTACCCAGAACCAATGTGAACCCATGAACACGACTGAGCCTACAGACCTGTTTTTGAAAACAAGCTGTCTAGTCAACTGGGCAGTGGTTCATTTGCTGAAAAGCTTGTATTGTCATTTTTGTATTGTCTACTTTTTTTGACTGCCTGTAGTGATGGTTGTGCAACTGCTTCATTGAAATACATTAAAAATCTATTGATGTAAATTCATCATGGCTCCTTATTAAAGTTTTCACAGATATTAAATTGTAGGTTAAAAAGCTTAAAACCTGTAAATGTTGACATGCATAGTAGGAAAAATTAAATACTGTGGCAGTCAATGGTTAAAGGTTTTCAGCTTTCTTCAAAATGCATTCTTTTGTGGTCAACAGAAGGAAGAAGGCTAAACAGGTTTGGAACAAGTGAAGAGAGAGTAAATGATGAAAGAATACATTTTTTGGGTGAATTATCCTTTTTTTTTGTACTTTAAAGAGCTGGAATATAATTTTTCCTCCAAGTGCATGAAGTTGTAAAAGCTTCTCCAAAACGTGGTAGTTGAAGTTTTATCTTGCCCTCGAGATAAAAACGCTGAGATAACCTGAAATTTTTATAGAATGAGTATTGAAACTCAGGATTTATAGATTTTTATAGATTTATTGATGGACAGTCATTTTTGGGTCTCCACAGTTACTCAATTGGGTTTAGATCAGGGCTCTGGCTGGGCCATTCAAGAACAGTCACAGAGTTTTTGTGAAGCCACTCCTTTGTTATTTTAGCTATGTGCTTAGGGTCACTGTCTTGTTGGAAGGTAAACCTTCAGCCCAGTCTAAAGTCCTGAGCACTCGAGGAGTTTTTCGACCAGGATATCCCTGTACTTGGCCGCAATCATCTTTTTCTTGATTGCAACCAGTCGTTCTGTGCCTGCAGCTGAAAAACACCCCACAACATAATAATAATAATGCATTTTATTTAAAGGCGCCTTTCATGACACTCAAGGTCACCGTACAGGACAGCAAGAACAATCAGTTCAAATAAAAACACAATAAAAGTCAATAGAATACAATACAAATATTAAAAATGCAGTCGGGTTAAAGAGAACAAGCTGTTCTAAACAGATGTGTTTTGAGTTTGGATTTAAATTGTGAAAGAGAGTCTAAATTACGGAGATCAGGTGGAAGTGAATTCCAAAGCTGAGGAGCAGAGTGGCTGAAGGATCTGCTCCCCATGGTGACAAGGCGGACAGAGGGAACAGTGAGGTCAATGGAAGAAGAAGACCTGAGTGTTCGAGAAGGTGTGGCGATATGAACAAGACTAGTAAGGTATGGAGGAGCAAGATTGTGAATGGCTTTAAAAGTGAGAAGTATTATTTTATAATTAATTCTGAAAAAGATGGGAAGCCAGTGAAGCTGTTGTAGAATGGGTGTGATGTGACAGATAGAGGGGGTGTTTGTGATAATACGGGCTGCAGCGTTTTGTACCAGTTGTAATTTATGAAGAGTTTTATTAGGGAGGCCAAACAGAAGGGAATTACAGTAATCTAAACGGGATGTGACTAAACTATGAACAAGAATGGCAGTTGAATGAGGTGTGAGGGAAGGACGCAAGCGATTTATATTTCGAAGGTGGAAATAAGCGGACCGGGTGACATTTTTAACATGTGCAGTAAATGATAGGGTGCTGTCGAAGATGACCCCCAGACTCTTGACCTGAGGTGAGGGGGTGATGACAGAATCATCTGTGGGAATAGAAAAGCTATGTGATTTGTTTAAAGTGGATCGTGTACCTATAAGCAGAAGTTCAGTTTTATTGTCATTTAATTTCAGGAAGTTTGAGGTGAACCAGGATTTGATGTCTGCAAAGCAATTAGTAAGGGATGAAGGTGGGAGTTTGAGGTTGGGTTTGGTTGATAGGTAGAGCTGGGTGTCATCTGCGTAGCAATGAAAATGGATTTGGTGTTTACGAAAATATAACCAAGTGGAAGAAGATAAATGATAAATAGCAAGGGACCCAAAACTGAACCCTGGGGCACACTGGTAGTGACGGGGACTGATGATGAGGTGAAAGACTTTAATTGAATGAACTGAGTGTGACCTGAGAGGTATGAATGAAACCAGCTGAGAGGTATGTTATCAATGCCAATAGAAGCAAGCCTTTCCAGAAGAATGTTATGTGAGATTGTGTCGAAAGCCGCACTTGTGTCGCTGCCACCATCATGCTTCACTGCTGGAACTGTATTGGACTGGGACTGTATTGGACAGGGCCTGGTTCTCTTCACACATACCGCTCAGAATAAAAAAAAGTTCTCACTTCTCACAATCTCGTAGTCCTTAAGGTGTTTTTAGCAAACTCCATGGCCCGACTGGTGGAGGGCTGCAGTGATGGTTGACACTCTAAAACTTTCTCCCATCTCCCGTCTGAATCTCTGGAGTTCTGGACCCTTTGGGTTCTTTACCTCTCTCACCAAGGCTCTTCTCCCCTGATAGCTCAGTTTGGTCAAATGGCCGGCTCTAGGAAGGGTTCATGTCGTCCCGAACGTCTTCCATTAAAGGTTTATGGAGGCCACTGTGCTCTTAGGAACCTTAAGTGCAGCAGAATTTTTTCATAACCTTGGCCACTCCTGTGATTTGCCCCAATTCTGCCTCTGAGCTCTTCAGGCCGTTCCTTTGACCTCATGATTCTCATTTGCTATGACATGCATTGTGAGCTGTAAGGTCTTATAGACAGGTATGTGGTTTTCCTAATTAAAGCCGAAGTCACACTAGAGTTTGAGCTTGCGAAAATCTGTCGTACGGCGGTGTGAAAAGGGGCGGGATTAGACATTAAAAAAGCAAGCGATTGCTCCATGTTTTAAATTTCTGTTCAGAGAGGTCATGTTTTGATCCTGGACTGGTCTCACGCAGTCAAGTGATGCGATTTCGCAGATCAGAGTTCACCAAGCTTGAACTTTGCACCTCAGCGAAATGCGAAACCTAACGCATGACCCTGCGTTTCCGGTCTGACGCATTTGCGTGCGTATATGAATGGAAGTCTATGGGAAGAAAAGTCCAGTGTGACCGCGGCTTTAGTCAGATCATTATAATCAAACACAGCTGGACTCAATGAAGGTGTAGAACCATCTCAAGAATGATCAGAAGAAATAGACAGCAGAGGGTCTAAATATTTAAGACCATGTGATATTTCAGTTTTTTTTTTAAATAAATCTGCAAAAATGTGAACAATTCTGTGTTTTTCTGTCAATATGCGGTGCTGTGTGTACATTGAGGAAAAAAAAATTTTTTAAGAATAATTTTAGCAAATGGCTGCAATATAACAAAGAGGGAACAATTTAAGGGGGTCTAAATATTTTCCATACCCACTGTACATACATACAAACTGCAAAATACAAATATTCATTTCAGTGAAAAATGCAGAATTGTGATTTAAGGGGGAACACTCCCTCACTTTACTTTGGCTTAGTCCCTGGTTTATCACTGAATGCCACAGCGGAATAATCTATCTTTGTTGAACCATTAACTATTTTTAAATACATGATGTACCTGTAAAAACTCTTAATTTGTTTGATTTTTTTTCAATCATACACTGCTTTTTTGGTTTTCATATTCACTCCTCCATAACCCAATGTCTGCTGAACGAAACGCACGTCCCAGCCTGCAGATCTGCCTGCGCGCACCTCCGGCCAAACAGATCTTGCAACGCCTCGTGTCCTGGAGCGAGCGGTGCTGTCGCTGAACAACTGTGTGAACGGGCTTCTTCATGGCACAGGAATGCAGGAGGCGGAGGCATGACAGTATTATGTCTGCAGTCACACAACACTAAAACATTCAAACTTCAGTCCACGCTGCACGACTGAGCACATCGGACACCTTTTCTTAAATCCTCACAAACAGGATTAATTTCGGATTAGCGCTCAAACGCATCGGTTTTGTCAGAAAAAAACGCACTTAAAAACAATTGTTTTTATGTAGAGAGACGCACATTTTAATTAGAGCTTATTTTTATATTTATCGTCTTAACGCTTTGTTGTACGATACCATATACAGTCATCCAGGCGCTATTTTTAAGTGCCCTTGGCAAGCGCGTGCCCGGCAACTTCAGCGACTACCTCAGTGAACTTTTTAGTTACAAGCGCAGCCTGTGCCAACTTATAGTGTTCGTGTTTGCCTATTGCTTTTTATAAGCTTCACGTCTTAACATAGCCATGAACTAGGTATAAAAGAAGGACTGTATTTTAACCTGCTGTTTTGTTCGTACATCTTTTCAAAGGTGAATATAATAAAAACAAGGGCGACTAGCTGGACAGAGCTGACGAGCTATTATTGCTGCACTTTGATTATTTTGTGTCTGAGAGTCGTGTGTTGATCCGGGTTTTAAGGATGGCTGTTCACAACGTCGTCTCTAGAATTTCGGAAAAGCTGCTGTTCTTTGTGTTTTTGGTTCTGGTTCGTTCAGTTTTGTGCCATGGCTTTACTGAAGAGTTCACCTCAGGATCTGTTATTCTGGAGCCTCTGGACGCATTGAGAAGATACGTGGAGTCCATTGTTGGCACACATGCAATTAAGATTTGTGTTGAGGTAAAACGGTTTTTTAATTTATTATTATTATTATTATTATTTGAGTATTTCTGAAATATTCTTATGACTATTCCTCTACAGGATAACATTGTTGATATTGGTCTATACAAACTGCATAATGATTGACTTGTCTAAGTAACAACTTTGTTTCAGATGTTTCTACTACAAATAGACACAACTGCAATATTTGCTAAATATAGAAAACATTATGACTTCATATTAAATTTAGCCTATCACAATGCAATGTGTGAATTTATATATATAAAAAAAGATTTAGCACACTATGAAACCAGAGACACATATTACATAAAGCTTTTGCCTCAGAAGAAAATCTGAGAAACCTGAGACACAATTCAAACCAAAGACATATATAGGAGAAACTTCCTCTGTGATGGTATAGTGAATAGCTATTAAACATTTTAATTCGGATCACCTTCTAACAGGACCTTCATTTAATTCCCTAACAAATGCTAAAACTTTTGGTATGTGGTATTCATGGTTCTCACCCCACTTTTATCCCTCTGTCATGTTGCTTTAATCCCCTTTAACCCCCTCATCTCCTTCACTCATCCTTTGTCCTAATTTACTCTGCTTATGTCCCCCTCACCCACCTCTCTTTGACTCAGAATGCTGTCTTGTACCTTGACTCAGTGTTTGGCCCAGAGAACATCTATTCCTTTGCTATGGTAAGAACAAATAAAAGCGTCCAAGCCCATGTCAAACCGGTCGCATTTACTGATCTGTACATGTGTTTTGACAAGCACACTGCCCATCTTTGTCTGTGAAAATGACAACTGCTACCAAGAAGAAACAAATGCCAGAACAGGTGTGCAAGTGCTTGGTGGCTTACGCCCAGAATGGCAAACAATGCTGCTTTGTATAGTGATTATCCAGCCATTAACTCCCTTCATGAATTCATGCGCACTCTTTCTATTTGTTTACGTTTGTCCTTCACCAAATAAGATGACCTTATTGTCTGAGAGTGTGTATATTTGATCAGAAGTAATGTATGTGTGGCAGAAGGTGCATGTGTTTGATAATGTTAAGAGGAGTGTCCAGCTGTCACTCTGACAGCTTTGCCTGCATGTACACTTTGACATGTAGCTCTATTTGTGTTGTGGTGTCCTGCCACACAAATATCATTAAAGATTACAACCTACATAATTAGCCTTTCATACACTATTAAAAACGTTCTGTATTGACATCTGTTGGCTTGCTTGAATGACCTTGCTTCAACATCTACACTGTAAAAAAACAAAAACAAATCCTGGTTGCCTTAAATTTTTAAGCTGAATCAAATTAACCTTATGAGTCCATTGAACTTATATTATGTTAAACTGATTTAAAACAGCTTGCATAACTTATAAAATTAAGTTAGAATATGATTAACTTACTTTAATAAGTTACAATGAACTAAAAACTTATGCTGTCATGACTAATTGTTCATTAAAGAGCAAGTCCAGCGTTGTGGATGTGACATTTGCAAAACATAAACTCACATAGATGTTTCAATATAATGTTAACATATGCTTTGTGTTTATATTTTACAGAACAACTGACCACAGAGCTAAGGGACCAGAAAAATATCAATCTTTAAACTTTTTTTTTTATAGTTTAATTGTGGAAAATAAACATGCGTTATGGATGTGACCAAAAAAAGTTAGTGAGTTTGCAGTATATACAACATAGTTTGTGAAATTCTGTGAATTAAACTGAAATCCCAAAAGAAATAATGATAAAAAAGGATAAGTGTTGGCTCTCTATAAAACAAAAATGATTGATCTTTAATTTTTTATATAATATTTTAGCATTTATGAGGTAAAAGTGACGTTATGGATGTGACCGATGTGAAATTGCCACTTGTGTGACTTTGGAAAATCAAATATAATATTTATAAAACATTGACACAGACATTTTTGAGCATTTCTAAAGTACTGTAAAATACTTGCTTAAACAAAAAAACTTTGTGAAACGCTTTCCGTATTTTGGTGAAAACTTAATTTTTTTTATGGCAAGGTTGACATTTGCATGGAATTGCTCATAATTTTTTACAGTGTAGAGAACCTTTTATTCAGCAAGATTTCTTAAAGTAAAAAGGTTTCTTGTAAATGTTATTTTAGGAAACAAAAATACCATTGCACTATAGTAATCTTTCACACAAATACTATTGGAGGAAGTTTCTGTTATTTGGCAATGGAATGAACTGGGAATGGTTTTAGTTAAGGGAACATATTTTGGGTGACTAAATTAGCTCCTACTTCAGATTAGGATTAATCCTGCATTCCAGACAACTCACATTTTTCCTCACATATTTTTAAGATTGCAGGCGACTGAATGAGCATGGCATGAAACTGGGTTATGTGAAATCTTTATCGTCCTGCACATATTATATAAAATTGCAATTTGCAATAAATATATCATTTGTTTATGTAGGAATGACTACAACTGCTTTTTATTATAAGGCCAAATGGTTTTAAGTAGGGTTGTGTAACAGTTTGGTTCGATACAACATGATACAGCATTGTGTCTTGTTCCGTATATTTCAGTACATCAAAAAAGAAAGAAATTTCCTTTGATTCATTCATTCGTTTTCTTTTCCTCTTAGTCCCTTTATTAATCTGGGGTCACCACAGCGGAATGAACCGCCTTTCCTTTGATTTAATAAAAAAATTATTTATTAAAACTAAAATCATAAACTATGATCGTTGCTTTATTTTGAACGATGATGGAGCTATACTTGAGCCATCTTCTTGTCAGCATATAAAACAAAAACGGCTCCTTATAAAAAGAAATGTAATATTGTAGTAGTTCTAAACAAATGCAAAGAAAATATCTATTTTTTTAATATGGAACTAAGTTTTTTTTACTCCTTTTTTCCACAATTTCTGTGAAAAGGACAGATCTGCGGGATTCGACAATACTATTTAATTAGGTAGTAATTAAGTGGTGACTAACTAGTCTCACCTGAAGTGGAAAACGCCCTCTGGCTATCAAGACAGAGGTTGCAAGCACAGCCAGAAATTAATAGTGCATGGGTACTCTATTAGTTTAAACAGTGAATAATTCCTGGATGCGCCTGGAACTTCTATTTTTCTCCATTATATACTTTGCTGGCGTATTTTTCAGTTGTTTTTAATAAGAGCCGCAATTATTCTTTTTAGAATTGCCAGCAGTGTGGTGAGGCACTGAGTGTCTGTTTTCCACCGAACACTCTTAAAATGTGCCAAAAGTGGAAGAATGAGTTGAGTCTCAGTGTTGAAGAAGCTCTCAGCACTCACAGCTGAGCCTTTTTGAAAGAGTGCTGAGATTTTCAGCTGTGCAAATTGTACACTTCAGTCGACACATGCCCTAAGCCATTAGCCATATTGCAAAAAGCTCGTTCAGCGTATACCTGACTGAACTGAATTTTCTTTAAGGGTAGGAGGGGAAGACAGCACATTCCATGTTACAGTACATCATTTATATATTCACATATTTACACACTTTAGGCTCTTAATTTTACAAATATCTATTTGACAAATAACCACAGTGAATAGTTTGGTTTGTAATGCATGCTGAACTGAAAGCTTTGTACCAAACATTTCACACCATTAGGTCTAAAAGCTGTCAGCTGTCAGGTACAGTTCCAGCTGTATTCCCATGTAAGCATGGTATGGCGTGGCATGATTACAAACCACTCTTGGTCCATGCTGATCTATAGGCTACAGGTTTCTAAGTAAAGAGAATAGTTTGGCCCAATAGTTGAAAAGCAGCTTATGTTTTCATCTGTTTGACTTGTTTTTATTTTATTTGACAGTATATAGCTGTCATTTTGTAGAATTGTTGAATAGCGAATGACAAACAGATTTTGTGAGAGCCTGAACATTATTTTAAATGAGGATTTTGACACGATTCAAACACAGAATGTTTTTTTGTGTTTCTGCACTATTTTATAGTTTGATTAACTGGAATTGTCTTCTGTAAATCAAGTAAAAATTATTTGATAGTCATTTTAATTAGAAAATATTAAATTAAACAGGACACGTTTTAATAAAGTGTGAAAAAAAAAGTCTATTGCATTTTACATTATTGTTTTGATTCTTATGAAGCACATAAAAGTTGTTTGCTTGCTGTCTGAGATCAGAAAAGAACTGTGACTGTCTGCTTACCAAATATCTTATATTACTGTTCTAGGTGAAAAAATGGTGCAATGTTTTACCTACATAGAAATACACTTTGCTTTATAATGCAAACACAATTTAGTTTGTTCAATTTTTTTTTCTTTCTGAAATCTACAGAATTTGTACTAAACCCTAAACCCTCCTTTAATTAAATCACATGTGCATTGTGTCACTGTGTCAGTCAGTGTGTTGGTTAATGATCAGCTATGGCCAGTGATCTCTGAGACGAGTTCAGATAAAGACTTCCCTTCGTATGAAAACCAACAATGCACACTACGTAGACCCTTCTGACATTGCTTTTTTTCCCCTCAATTTTGATTTAGTTTGTCGAAATGGTGCTGCAGTTTGTAGCAGAAGGAGCTGCCAGTGGACTGAATGTCATTGCTGTGTATGTGTCTGAGATCCTCCGTGCTACGGGAGCGGATGGTGAGTAAAAGTCACCTTTCAGGGCGTAGACAGCGCACATTTAAATATTTAAACAAAACACTGTTTAGCTTGAATATGAGTAACATTATTCTTAGATAACGTCATTGAGTGTATTGATAACTAAAATTAAAGTCACTTGAAAGCGCCTCCATTATCTGGCAAGCTGCAGCTACTCTGAATACTGAATATATTACTGAATAATAGAGAAAGATTTACTGCTGCCTGAGGCTGTCCTGACATTAATGACTGTGATTTGTATATGTGGAATGATAGTTTTCATGGGAAAGTTGGGAGAAAGCCTTTGTAAAAACACCTTTAAAGGTAAAGCTTGTTTGGAAATGATGTAGAATAAATATATTACCTTATCAAGCAATATTTACCATGATTTTTCTTCATGTGTTGTTGATGAAAATTTAAATTCCCCCCATCTTGAACATGTGCTCTGATGTCACTATTCATTTTCATAGAAACCACTTAAACAATCTTTCACACAAACCTTTTAAAGGGACATTACAGTGTTGTGGTGGAAATGACACTGATACTGTGTGACAGCTATATAAACATTTATATTAATAGTAGTCTCACATTAATAACTATAAAATATTTAAAGAGCTCCTATTTTGCATTATAAAAGGTCATATTTTGGTGTTGGGGTTTCCAACAACAGACTGATATGCATGCAAGGTCAAAAAACACTTTCATTGGCTGTTTCTCAATTCCAAGAACGCAGAGAACGAACTTGCGTTCTTGTGGAGACCGGTCTTGCCAGGTGTCCTCGGAAGAACGAACTCGGGAGACCATGAGAACAGAGAACGCGTCCTGTAAGAAATGAGATGCTGCATTCTTCCTGATGGTCATGTGACCTTCACGTGTTTTAAATGAATTATTATTTAAACATTACAGCATTCATACAACGATTTATTGTTTTTCCCCTTTTCAAAATGTATACTATGCATAACAACATTATAAATATACGTTGCACAATATAAATAAAACAGATTTTATTATGAATTTCAGCAAACAAACACTCTTAATATGTTTATTCCTTTATTAAGATGTCCATGGTAATGTTTATATTCACCGTTTCATTTTAGAAAAACTCCTGAGGTAAATAAGTGACATCTCTGAACTTTAATAATAAATCTAAATAAAATGCCGCACTTCCCACCTCCAGTCGCAATGACTTCTGTGACTTCTAGAGCGAGATCGGTGCTCAAGTCTGCATCGGTGCGTCCTCGATATCAAGAACACATCCGGGAAGTTTCACGCGCCCTCCGTACTTGCGGTCTTGAGTATTGGAACTGAACTTTGGCAGCTGATGATGTCGTTACACGAGGACGCAAGACCGCTGAAGAACGCATATTGAGAAACAGCCATTGTCTTATAATAGGCATTTATGTTTACCTAATTATCCTAATGACTCCCGTATGATTTGTTCAGCGATTCATTTGTTTCCAAACCCCTCCTTAGCATGAGGCTAATCTGCTGTGATTGGTCTGATGACCCAGTCTGTTATGATTGGTCGACTGCGTTCAGCACGAGAGAAATGGCCACCATGGCTATGAAGTAGCAGAGAGTATGTGAGAGCTCAATGCAGGAATGCAATAAAGCAATACAGTTAAACACCAGCAAATACTCTACTCTTAACCCTAACCCCAAGTAATAACAACAACATACATTCAGTATTAATCCACACAGTGACAAAAGTTGAACTATTTCGAAAATTGACCGTGCCGCAGTGTGAGGAACAGCTGATGGTGGCCATAGCAAAGACAAATGGCAGAGGATCGCCAGTTCAGAAACGCATTTAAAACGGTAAAGGAAGAAGCACGCGTCGCGTTTTTAACGTGGTTTTATAGGGTCAGCCCTATAAAGAGATACAGTACAAGCACTGATCTATAATAGATAAGTGATCACAAGCCGCGCGGAGTGATTACAACTTATAACACACAATTAAACACATATTTTGCAAACTACACAAAACGAGGCAACAATGTTAATTACACTTACATGTTATGATCCGGAGGAAGAAGAAACTGCTCCATGTGAACTGTAACAGTTACTGACAAAGTTCCTGTCGAATTCTGATAAAGTCCCAATCCCATACATAATAGTCTCTACTGCTCCTTGCTTTAAAAGCAAATGGCCGACGAATCCCACGTTGCAGCTTAGGTTATTGTATCAAAAATCAGAAAAATGACAGGAACAAATGACAGGCTCTTTAAATGATTTCACTAGTGCTTAATTAAGATACATTAATAGTTACCAGATAAATAGAATTTTAAAATGTTATTTTCAGTGTTGGAAGTATAAAAGTCTGATTGTGCGACAAGGAGAAAACAGTGATTTTGGCACCTAAAAGGAGGTTGAATAATATGAAAAAAATATAATAGAAACGTAGTAGTTTTTTTTAAAGTAAATTTTATTGTTAGTTTGACACAGAAAGAGGAATTCGAATAAAATTATATAAAAGCCCATGGCCAGCCTGGTGAAAGGGTGGTTCTTTTTTCTCCGAAAGTGGACCTTTTTGCAGCTATACTTCTCATTTTCTATTAAATTATGATATTTAATTATTGCATTTTAGTGAGATTTTAAGCACTATTTGAGTTGGCCTTCATAACCACACTTTTTGATATATCAAAAATATTTCCTAAAGATTTATAAAAAAGAAATGCAAAATAATACTCATTTTTAAAATACATATTTATTACATTATATATCATTAGAAAAAAAAGGAATCTTACAGTTTTAAATTAAAAAGTATAGTCTATTGTCATTTATTAGGCAAATAACAAACTAGCCAGCACATTCAACTGTCCTCAGTCAGAATTTGGGCCTTTGAATAAAAAAATAATTAAAACATAATAATAATAATAATAATAACAACAACAACAATGTAGAGATTCACAATTTTTCTAGCCAAAATAGTATTCAAATCAATTTCAACATAGGCTGCTTTTGGTAAGTCACAACTTTTTTTAAGTCAAAACTAATTTTTTGTTTCAAGAATGAGGTAAACGATTTAGAATAAAAGTTACCTGTAAAATGTTTTCTCTGTTTAAAAACAATACAATTCTCCTACGTCAGATTGTAAAATGAAAATATTTGTTAGCACTGGCCAAAACTGAGTAGCTAAAGTCACACTGACACGGCAGCCAATTCCGCTTGCTCTTAAAGCCTTTTTCGATAGGTTATTTTCACTATTTATGATGGAATAGCAGTCAAAATAGGACAAATGAGCTCATGTATGGGGCAAATTCTGGACCTTTGTCAATGAGGGGTGGGTCTTCCGAACCACCCGAAGCCTCCCCGGATCGAAGGACATAAAAGTGCCCGTAGTTAAATAATTACCCATAAATTGAATTTACAGTCAACAAGCTAGAAGTCGCTAAACCATTTACTTTATCTCAAAACACATGGATGACATCGAGAGGCCTGTGTGCAGGATGTATCAGACACATATCAGGATGGTTTTTAATAACATTCTCCTCATAATTAAAAACAACACATTCAATAACATTGCGAATGGAATAAATATACTTACAGTACGAAGTATACACACACTAAATGCAGAGATTCTCTAAACGTGTGAGATTTTACCAGTATGAGATTACATCATGTCTGCATCCAGACCCTTCTCGAGAAAGAAGCTTGAATTTAATTTTAGATGGGACTCAACACAAAACATACAGTTGTCCAACATATTCGTTTATGTATTTCTTGTATCTGTATCTCTCTCTTTCTCTCTCATATATATGGTAACACTTTAGTACCAGTTCTCTCACTATTAACTATACGGTTAATAGTGAGAATTGTATTCCTTAAAATTAAAGTGTTACTATACAAGAGGAGTTGAGTGAATATGCTTTGAAAAAAAATAATAAATGTAAAACAAATAAATGATCATTTCAGATTTTGCTGTTGCAGTTTCATTGCTGTAACTAGCATATATATTATGCATTTCTAGCACATTTGAATGAAAATGAAAGTTATACCATGATTTACTCACTCTCAATTTCTTCTAGGTATACATGACTTTATTCTTCAGTCAAATTCAATTAGAGATATTAAAAAAATTATATTTGCCTTTTAGAATTATAATGATGTTTTTTTTTATCGTGTAGTTCAAATGACGTCCAATAAAGTTAATCCAGTCATGAGAAATAGCCACATATAGCTCCATGGGGGTGAATAAAGGTCTACTTTAGTGAATCCATTCATATAAAAAAAAATAATATATTTTTTTTTTTTACATAAACCATTTTATACCATTTTTTTGTAATTACCCTAAGATAGTACACTAAAATCCTACCCCTTCTTTTAAGGTGCATTTAAGGTGCAAATCATTCAGGGCCAATCAGGGTTCACTTGAGCATTTTAAAGTGGCATAAGAAATCTGTAATCAGCAGAATGTGGTACTAGATATCTGTATACTTATATATTTATAGTATAGTTGTTGTGTCTAGTGTGTAAATGGGCCTAAATATTACGTTTAAGAACGAGGACCCACGTACACCTGCTTTAATCAACCTGATTACAATTGGATGATGCAGAACAATGCTCTAGTGACCACATTAAAACTAAGTGCACCCTAGAAATCAACTAATTAGCAGTCAAGCAGATCACATTAGCAAACTTGATAGGAATGCCCTAACAACCACCTACAGCAGACACCATGCCCTAGCAACCAAACAAAGCAGTTAACCAAGTTACCCAGAAATTCTTAACAAACTTTGTAGCTACATCCTAAAAAACAAACACTAGCAATCTTATGGCAATCACCTGAACACCCTAGCAATCACCTACATTACAAAGTTCACCTTACCATCTTAAATACAGTGGAAATCAGCCAGAACACATCTACAAACTGCCAAGAACACCCTAACAACCTAATTTTAGCAATCACTCTGGACAACCTTAACAAACTTAACAGCAATGTCTAGCCACCACCTAGAACACAATGACAATGACATTTACACCACCAAGAACACTACCAACCAACTACATCCACCAAAAGTCCCTAGAACAATTGTAGCTATGTTTATTCTTAGCAATGTTCTAGCAACCACTCAAAACATCCTCGCTCTAAAGTCTACCAACCAACAAATACGCACTAGCAACCAACTACTGTACCAGTTACCCAGTAAATACAAGCAACTGCACAGCTTTGATGCAACAACTACGAAGAACGCCCTAGCAACCACCATTGTGCCACACAAGTACACCCTTCCATCAACTGTAATAGTTAGCCAGAACGCCTTAGCAACCACTTATCAACACCCTTACAGCCACCTAAATCCTCTTAACAACCATTGCAAAAACCTTAAGGTTTGTGAGTTTGTTGACAAAATTGTCAAGTTAATTTTAACAAAACGGTGTTGATTCTGTTCAGAAAATCACCGCTCTCGTTAACCCAAGAAAATACATCCGATTAAACATTGTTTGTTGTTTGTTTGTTTGTCTTTCTCTAAGAGATAATATCGATCCCTCATTTCACCGCTGAGGGTGTATCTGCGGTGACCAAGTGTGCTCTGCTGGCTCTGCTTGGCTACTATCTGCTGTACTTCCTGCTGCGGATCACCGTTGGCCTCGTAAGGCGAGTGTTTTGGCTTGTCAAGCCAGTCGTGGTAGTGTGGCTGTTTGTGCGGATCGTCAGTGACCACATCGCCTCACCTGAAGTCACCACAATGAGACTGATTCTGCTGGTGCTCATCTGCGCCGTGTTCGCAGTCGCAACGAGCAGCGGCGGAGGGAGAAACGGGAGCCTGGAGAGCCGAATCAGCAAACTGGAGGGACAAGTCAATGAGACGGAAAAGAAAACAAGGCAGTGACGAGCAGCTCATAACAAGTAGGCTGTATAGATATGGACTCACAATAACAGAAAGATGAGGACTCAGGGATGACATGCTAAGCGTTTTATGCAACAGCCGAGTACTTATGTCTGATTTCGCCAGTTCTCTCCTGCTTTGAGTGTATTTGATATCCCTGTTTTTACTAAAGGTAAAGCATGAAAGCTAAACTTCATCTGACAGCTCTGTGAATATCATGTGGTACAATTAAAGTTATCCTTGAGTGTTTTATGTTGCCCGTTTCATTATGGCCTACATGAACACACTGGTTAATTCATTTTCACTTTGGTCTGGATTTGCTGAAACACTCCTCTACAAAAAAAATCCTCTTATGCAGTGACCCTCATTATTGGAGATATATCCAGCTGCAGGCCCGCAGAACCACACACGTTTCAGGCACACACAATCCAGCACACACGTTCTAGGCAAACCATATATGGTTACGACAGATGTTAATGTTATTAACGTCTTCTCGGACATCGTCATCAATATATTTTTATATATATCGTTGATAAATATTGTACACAATAAACAATAGTGTTTACCGTTTCACAAACATTGCGATCGAGGCGGGCAAATGGGAAGCGTATTCCCATCGCCATTCAATATAATAGACTGAATAGTTTTCTATCAGTCATCATAGATGATCAGTCATTATTGTCTGACAGAGTCAATATAGCAGATCCTCGTTTGCTGGCCTTGCTGAACGATCTTAATTGGACAGTTTTAATTTATATAATGGATTCAATTATAATGAAGGAAATAATAGCAAGATAATATATATAGGCAATAATACATCTTTATATGTAATAAAAATCTTTTTACATTTCATAAATGTGAACACTATATTTTACACAAGCGATTTAATAGTATTTATTTGCTTAATTTTCTAATAACATTTTATTAATGATTTCCCACATTAAATACTATGGTAATTTATAGTAAGTAATATTTTGTTTTTAAACCATAAAGTACTGGTAATTTGTGGTAATTATAGTTGCAACAAATTTAGCAATACAAATAAATTAACTGTTAATAATTAATGAAAATAAATAAATAAATTCTATATATATATTACTAACAGTTGCTACAGTTTAGTAAAAGATAGTTTAAATCAGTTTATAACTATATTATTTTAAATTATTATCTATAGTAATTGGGGCAACGCAGTGGCGCAGTAGGTAGTGCTGTTGCCTCACAGCAAGAACGTCGCTGGGTCGCAGGTTCGAACCTCGGCTGGGCTGGGTCAGTTGGCGTTTCTGTGTGGAGTTTGCATGTTCTCCCTGCGTTCGCGTGGGTTTCCTCCGGGTGCTCCGGTTTCCCCCAAAGTCCAAAGACATGCAGTACAGTTGAATTGGGTAAGCTAAATTGTCCATAGTGTATGAGTGTGAATGTGTGTGTGGAAGTTCCCAGAGATGGGTTGCGGCTGGAAGGGCATCCGCTGCGTAAAATCGTGCTGGATAAGTTGGCAGTTCATTCCGCTGTGGCGACCCCGCAAGGGACAAAGCCGACAAGAAAATGAATGAATGAATGAATCTATAGTAATTCATTTTTAATGTGACACATTATTGTTTGCTTTTTATATTTTACAACAAAATGATTTTAACCAAGTATGACAACATTAAGATCCTGAATTAGTTTATTACACTTAATACAATTAGACGGTCTGTTATGTTTTCTTTGTGTATGTGGATATTTGAATAAAGTCATAAGTGTTTAACCAATTATTTTTATTTACATAATTTGAGTTCAGAAACTGCAGAGATGTTAAAACGATCGTTACATTACGATATAATAATGAAGTAATGACTGAAATGGGAAACCATAAACTGTTCACAGTCTAATGAACGGCAATCTTAGCACGGGCGTTCTCGATCGCCATACTTGTGAAATACACTAGGTGGCGATAACACTCCTAATGAGTTAGTTAGTTACCATATATGGTTTGCCTAGATCGTGTGTGCTGGATTGCGTGTGCCTGAAACGTGTGTGGTTCTGCGGGCCTGCAGCTGGACATTATTGCATTATTTTGATCCCTGGGCAACTAGCTATGTCACCCATGCCAAGGGCGTGGTTGTTAGGGCTTTTACAGAGTTAGCTTAGCAAAGCCTACAACGAATGAAGTTTTGGGACTACAAAAAAATACATCTGGGTAGATGAGATCATAAACGCTTCAGGTTACGCACATACACCACGTGCATACACCCTGCATATTGAAGGGGCGTGGCCAGAGGCGCTGTAATGTTACAGCAGAGAAAGCTAAAATGTCGTCCAAACACTGCTTTTCCACAGGACTTGACACAAAGAGAGAAGTGCATACAATTTAATTTTAATTATGTTCCAGGCAAATTAAAAAAATATAGCTAGCATTTGACAAAGGACAACTTCCAGAATCTTTCAGTTCAGTGCTGGATTCAGCTAAAACTCCTCAAAGAAGGAGCAGCTCCAACCATAAGAGACAAAGCTGTGGATTGTGAACCACAACCTGTATTTTTATTTGTTAAAATTGATCTATTACAGAGGTGCCCAATCCAGTTCCTGGAGATCTACTTTCCTGCAGAATTCAGCTCCAACCCTGATTAAACACAACTAAACCAACTGAAAGAGCACTTGGTAATTATAGACAGGTGTGTTTGATCAAGGTTGCAGCTGAACTCTGCAGGAAGGTAGATCTCCAGGAACAGGATTGGGCACCTCTGACCTATTACATCCATAGTTTCTAGTGTTAACATATGTTGTAGCAAGGACATAAACAAGGATGTAAACAATGGCAAATTCTGTTAGGCACTATTCATATTCATATGCAAAATTCATATTTATCCATCAAACCGCTGTGAACACCCACTATCTTTAGCTGAGCTGCAGTGGCTCTCTATGCTGCTGCTTTCTGTCATTCTACATCGCAAATAACGAACTCGCAAAGGATATGTGAACGTTTCATATTACTTACACATGCTTATAATCCGAATATGTAAGAAAGACACTTGTCAGGTTTAATTTTAGAGAGCATGAGTGAGGTTCAGCTGTGTCCTCTTCATTTTCTGTCAGATTCAGGCTCAATCTGATACGGCTAACAGCTACTCTGACTGACAGTGTGTACACAGCAGAGGCAAAGCGTGTGTTAGTAGAGGTGTGACACTTTTTCTGGTGACGCGGAGCTGATCCGCGAATCCCAGCACATTATGTAGGCTGACCAATCTTGAGGGTGGGCTTTCAGAGGAACTAGGAAATATGATTGTCGTTTTCATGTTGCTGTATATAATCAGAGTAGGATAATGAATAAATAACATGATTTTTTTTTTTTTTACAAATTAAGCATGAGCACATATTGCTTTGCACCCCATAAACACAACCAAACCTTAAAATTACACTCTGGACCACCCCTTTAATATTTGCCAACAGTTTTAACAGAAATGTTAAATTACCTAAATTAATATGAAGGGGGACAAAAGGACCACTGAGAGGTCCCACGATGGGACATTCTGAGGGCGGGGAGGATCTGTGGGCCCCTCAAGATCATTACGATAAGGAGCTTTCTGCCAATCGATCAACCAGAATACTGCCAAATCACTTTAAGTGGGAATGGGGCATGCCCCTTATTCAATAGCTTATAAAAAAATGGCAACATGTCGCCGGCAGCTAGCTCTCTGCAACTCTCACATGGTCGCCGACTGAAGCTAATCAGGCCTGCTTCTGTCAGTACCTGGATGGGAGACCACATGGGAAAGCTAGGTTGCTGCCGGACGTGGTGTTAGTGAGACCAGCAGGTCTCTGTGGGTCCTAATGCCCCAGATGGGGACTCTATACTGCTCAGTGAGCATCGTCTTTCAGATGAGACATTAAATCGAGATCTCTGTGATCATTAAAAATCCCAGTATGTCCTTCGAAAAAGAATATTTCGGAAAAGAATATATTTTAATATTTTAAAGAATATTAAATGGCTTCATCACTCTGTCTCCTCTCCACCAATCAGCTGGTGTGTGGTGTGCAGTCTTAAGCAATATGGCTGTCGTCACGTCATCCAGGTGGATGCTGCACACTGATGGTGGATGAGGAGATTCCCCCCAAAAATGTGTAAAGCGCTTTAAGTGTTCAGAAAAAGCGCTTTATAAATGTAAGGAATTAACATGTGGGTCATGTCAAACGAGACTGGGTTCACATCTTGTGCTAAACACCCGTTTCTAAAAACTGCCCATTTGAAGAAATAAAGGCATCCTGCAGATGACATTCATGCCTCCAAACTCCGCATGTAAATATTCCAAGACTTGGTGATGCCAAATCATGCTTTTCACTAATGAAAGAAGCTCTCCTTTATGTTTATGTGACATTCTGATGTTGTCATGTATCAAAATAGGTTCAGAAATATGTAACATGTTATTTAAAGAATTACTGTAAATGCTATTGTCTGTCTGAGTTCTTTACTTTAAATCCTTATCAGTCCTAATAATTCATACAGATTTTACACATAATATAATTATTGTGGCTTGACAAATCATGCTAACATCATGCTAATTCATGTTAGAATCATGCTAACAACATGCTAGCAATATGCTAATTCATGTTAAAACATGCTAACAACATGCTAATTCATGCTAGAATCAAGCTTATTCATGTAGGAAGCATGCTAACAACATTCTAATCCATGATAGTTCATGTTAACAACATGCTAATTCATGTTTGAATCATGCTAACAACATGCTAGCAGTATGCTAATTCATGTTAACATGCTAACAACATGCTAATTTATGCTAGAATCATGCTTAATCATGTTAGAAGCATGCTAACAACATTCTAATCCATGCTAGTTCATGTTAACAACATGTTAATTCATGTTTGAATCATGCTAACAACATGCTAGTCCAGTTAAACAGTGTCAGTTCAGTTTTCAGAGATTCAGTTCAGTTCAGTTTAGCTCAGTTCAGTGTGGGTTAATAATCACTACTGAGAGTCCAAACACTGAATAGCAATCCATCGATGCGCAGCTCTACAGATCCCGAACCATGCAAGCCAGTGACGACAGCGGCGAGGAAAAAACTTCACCAATTGGCGAAAGCGAAGATTTAAAAAACCTTGAGAGAAACCTGGCTCAGTTGGGCACGACCATTTCCCCTATGGCCAAACGTCTTGTGCAGAGCTGCAGTCTAGGCGCAGGAAGCTGGACCTCAGTGAAGACTCGTCTGTCCTAGAAGCATCACAGGAGTCAGTCATGCTCTCACTCCATGACGACCACCACAGCAGCTGCTCAGGATACGGCCTGGTCCAGAAAACCTTGGGATCATCTCGTTGCTGGTCTCGGATCGCGTCAGTGGCACTGCTGAGGGCCTCGAGATGAGTACTCCCAGGTGGAAATACAGAATAAGGAGAATAATTAGCGTAGCTGCTGTTCATAGTGTATATAAACGAGAACCAAAATCATGTGTGGGGCACATCATGCGTCATACCGCTATGTACTGCACTGAGTGTATGCTTTGCTAAAAAGATAGGTCTTTAATCTAGTTTTGAAGAGCGAGAGTGTGTCTGAGCCTCGGACATTATCAGGAAGGCTATTCCAGAGTTTAGGGGCCATAAATGAGAAGGCTCGACCTCCTTTACTCGACTTTGATATTCTAGGTACTACCAGAAGCCCTGAGTTTTGAGATCGTAAAGAGCAGGTTGGGTTGTAGCGAGACAGGAGGTTGGTTAGATAAACAGGAGCTAGATTATTTAAAGCTTTATAAGTAAGGAGGAATATTTTAAATTCAATACGAAACTTAACAGGCAGCCAGTGTAAGGAGGATAAAATTGGGGTGATATGATCATATTTTCTAGACCTGGTAAGAACTCTGGCAGCTGCATTTTGCACTAGCTGGAGTTTGTTAATAGAGGATGCTGGGCAACCAGCAAACAGAGCATTACAGTAGTCCAGCCTAGAATCATGAAAGCATGGACTAGCTTTTCTGCTTCTGATATGGATAGCATACTTCGCAATTTAGCAATATTTCTCAGATGAAAGAAAGCAGTTTTTGTGACATGGGATATATGATTTTTGAAAGTTAAATTGCTGTCTAATATGACACCCAGATCTTTTATAGTAGAGCTAACGCTAACTTTGTATCCCTCTAGTTGCAGGTCCAGTTGTGAGAACTGCTGTGTACAGGATTTAGGCCCAATAAGTAATAATTCTGTTTCAGAATGCTAGCAATATGCTAATTTATGTTAAAACATGCTAACAACATGCTAATTCATGTTGGAATCATGCTAACTACATGCTAATTCTTGCTAGAAACATACAAATTCATGCTAGAATCATGCTTATTCATGTCAGAAGCATGTTAACAACATGCAAATACATGCTAGAAACATGTTAACAACATGCTAATTAATGCTAGAAACGTTTTAACAACATGCTAATTCATGCTAGAATCATTCTAACAACATGCTAATTCATGCTAGAATCATGCTTATTCATGTTAGAAGCATGCTAACAACATACTAATTCACATTAGAAACTTGTTAACATCATGCTAGTTCATGTTGGAATCATGCTAACAGCATGCTAATTCATGCTAGATTTATGCTAATAATATGCCAATTTGTTAGAACCATGAATATTCATGTTAGAAGCATGCTAACAACATTCTAATCAATGCAAGTTTATGTTAACAACATATTAACAACATCTTAGCAGTATGCTAATTCAGGTTAACATGTTAACAACATGCTAATTTATGCTAGAATCATGCTTATTTTTGTTAGAAGCATGCTAACAACATTCTACACCATGCTAGTTCATGTTAACAACATGCCAATTAATGCTAGAATCATGCTTATTCATGTTAGAAACATGTTAACAACATGCTAATTCATATTAGAAACATGTTAACATCATGCTAATTTATGTTGGAATCATGCTAACAACATGCTAACAATATGCTAATTTATGTTAAAACATGCTAACAACATGTTAATTAATGTTAGAAGCATGCTAACTACATGCTAATTCATGCTAGAAACGTTTTAACACATGCTAATTCATGCTAGAATCATGCTTACTCATGTTAGAAGCATGTTAACAACATGCTAATTCACGTTAGAAACTTGTTAACATCATGCTAGTTAATGCCAATTTTTGCCAATATTATGCCAATTTGTTAGAACCATGCTAATTCATGTTTGAATCATGCTAACAACATGTTAGCAGTATGCTAATTCATGTTAACATTCTAACATGCTAATTCATGCTAGAATCAAGCTTATTCATGTTAGAAGCATGCGAACAACATTCTAATCCATGCTAGTTCATGTTAACAACATGCTAATTCATGTTTGAATCATGCTAACAACATGCTAGCAGTATGCTAATTCATGTTAACATGCTAACAACATGCTAATTTATGCAAAAATCATGCTTATTCTTGTTAAGCATGTTAACAAACTTCTAATCCATGCTAGTTCATGCTAACAACATGCTAATTCATGTTTGAATCATGCTAACAACATGCTAGCAATATGCAAATTCATGTTAACATGCTAGAATCATTCATGTTAGAAGCATGTTAACAACATGCTAATTTATGTTAGAAACATGTTAACATCATGCTAATTTATGTTGGAATCATGCTAACAACATGCTAGCAATTGCTAATTTATGTTAAAACATGCTAACAACATGCTAATTCATGTTGGAATCATGCTAACTACATGTTAATTCATGCTAGAAACAAATTCATGCTAGAATCATGCTTATTCATGTTAGAAGCATGCTAACAACATGCAAATTTATGCTAGAAACATGTAAACAACATGCTAATTCATGCTAGAATCATTCTAACAACATGCTAATTCATGCTAGAATCATGCTTATTCATATTAGAAGCATGCTAACAACATGCTAATTCACGTTAGAAACTTGTTAACATCATGCTAGTTCATGTTGGAATCATGCTAACATCATGCTAATTCATGCTAGATTTATGCTAATAATATGCCATTTTGTTAGAACCATGCTTATTCTTGTTAGAAGCATGCTAACAACATTCTAATCCATGCTAGTTCATGTTAACAACATGCTAATTCATGTTTGAATCATGCTAACAACATGTTAGCAGTATGCTAATTCATGTTAACATATTAACAACATGCTAATTTATGCTAGAATCATGCTTAGTCATGTTAGAAGCATGCGAACAACATTCTAATCCATGCTAGTTCATGTTAACAACATGCTAATTCATCTTTGAATCATGCTAACAACATGATAGCAATATGCTAATTCATGTTAACATGCTAACAACATGCTAATTTATGTTAGAATCATGCTTATTCTTGTTAGAAGCATGCTAACAACATTCTAATCCATGCTAGTTCATGTTAACAACATGCTAATTCATATTAGAAACATGTTAACAAAATGCTAATTTATGTTGGAATCATGCTAACAACATGCTAGCAATATGCTAATTCATGTTAAAACATGCTAACAACATGCTAATTCATGTAAGAAGCATGCTTAATACATGCTAATTCATGCTAGAAACGTTTTAACAACATGCTAATTCATGCTAGAATCATGCTTATTCATGTTAGAAGCATGCTAACAACATGCTAATTCACGTTAGAAACTTGTTAACATAATGCTAGTTCATGCCAATTTTTGCCAATAATAGGCCTATGCCAATTTGTTAGAACCATGCTAATTCATGTTGGAATCATGCTAACAACATGCTAACAACATGCTTATTCATGCTAGTTATATAATTCATGTTAAAACATGCTAACGACATGCTAATCCATGCAAGTTATATGATAATTCATGTTAAAACATGCTAACGACATGCTAATTCATGCTAGTTATATGATAATTCATGTTAAAACATGCTAACAACATGCTAATTCATGCTAGTTATATGATAATTCATGTTAAAACATGCTAACAACATGCTTATTCATGCTAGTTATATAATAATTCATGCCAGAATCATGCTAATAACATGCTAGTTATATAATTTATGTTAGAAACATGCTAACAACATGCTAATTCATGCTAGTTATATATATGCTGATTTGTGTTAGAAACATGCTAACAACATTCTAATTCATGCTAGAAACATGCTAACAACATGCTAATTCATGTTGAAATCATGCTAATCAATGTTAGTAACATGCTAACAACATGCTAATTCATTTACAGAGAATGGTCAGAAAAAGAGAAAATATCCAGTGAGTGGCAGTTCTGTGAGCGTATTGTTGATGCCAGAGGTCAGAGAATGGCCAGACTGCTTTGAGCTTATAGAAAGGCAACGGTAACTCAAATAACCACTCGTTACAACCAAGGTATGCAGAAGAACATCTTTGAACGCACAACACATCAAACCTTGAGGCAGATGGGCTACAGCAGCAGAAGACCACATCAGGTGCCACTCCTGTCAGCTAAGAACAGGAAACTGAGGCTACAATTTGCACAGGCTCACCAAAATTGGACAATAGAAGATTGAAAAAACGTTGCCTGGTCTGATGAGTCTCGATTTCAGTTGCGACATTTGGATGGTAGGGTCAGAATTTAGCATCAGCAACAGGAAAGCATGGATCTATCCTGCCTTGTATCAAAGGTTCAGGCTGGTGGTTGTGGTGTACTGGTGTGGGGGATATTTTCTTGGCACACTTTGGGCCCATTAGTACCAATTGAGCATCGTGTCAATATCACAGCCTACCCGAGTATTGTTGCTGACCATGTCCATCTCTGTCATGTCCAGACTGTAAAAAATTATGTAGGCTACTGCATGCATTTTTAATCACTGTTTATATTATTTTATATTAGTTTTTGCAACAACTACAAAAATGTTACACTATGTAATTTAAACTGGCAAAGAAGTCAGCCATCTGGCAAACCACGATCTAGAATAATATTAGTTGTGAGCTGTGAGATCTGCTGTGTACAGGATTTTGACCCAACTTCTGTTTTGTTTGAATTTAATAGAAGAAAATTGTTGGTCATCCAGTCTTACACTCATTATGTGGACATTACCACTATGACGTCTATCAGATGTTGGATTTTGGTTTCCATACCTGACAAGTAAATGTCAGTATTTGACGTCAATATAACGTTGGTTTAAGATGTTGACTCGACATTGAATTTTGGTCACTTTCTAACACAACTTAAAATCAACCAAATATCATCGACGTTTAACGTTGTTATTGGACCAAAATTATGTTGTCCTTAGACGCTGGCTAAACATTGAATTTTGGTCACCTGACGTCACGACCAAAATCTAACCTAATATTAATGTCTTACGATGTTGTGTGCCTGCTGGCCAATAACTAAAGGCACTACAGAATGTTACGTTTACACACATCTACAAATTACATGTAAATGCATCAGCTTTTTACAGCGTAACACTCACTACTCGAGTACTTTTAAAAGGGCTACTTTTTTCTCATATTTTGAGTAATATTTACAACAGATACTTTTACTTGCACTACATTTTTAGGCAAGTAATGGTATTTTTACTTAAGTATGATTTTTCAGTACTCTTTACACCACTCACAGCAGGTAAAGTTTAAATAGGTCAGATTTTAGTTGTGTAAGAGGTTTGTAAATGTTAAAAGAATGACACAAAATACACAGTAGAAAAGGTTTATTCACAAAAAAAAAAACACAACAAAACAAATTCAAAACAAAACTCATTCATAATAGTCTGGAAAGGTACGTCCAGACAATCCATGATCCAGAAAATTTGGGCAGCCCTCTTGTGATTGCCATGCTAGTCTCTGTGTACTGTTTCCTGCTTCCTGTTAGATTACTGGTCTTCCTCCACACTGTTCCTAAAGACCTAAAGAGGAATAAACTGGACTGACAGTGTAGTAAAATGTCTCTCACGTGACAGTCAGTCATATGAAAGGCCTTTATGCAGACCATTAAGGGGAGGGACCATTTCAAATCTTCAATTGGGGGTTGACCATGCAGGGGCAGTGTGGGCTAATGAGGGCTCCTGGGGGCTAGGTGAGGACCGCTCATGCAGAGTTAACACTAATGGGCCAACTCTCAAGGGCCCTGCGCTCCCAGCCGGCTCCGGGCCTGAATGAGCTAGACCACACCAGGCCTTCATGGGATTAATGCAGGCCGTCCACTAGTGTAGGCTACTCACATTGAGCCCGCAGTGAGCCCACAGCTGTGTTTCATACCTGGGCTAGTCCGCACTGGGCCTGTTTGGATTCAGTGTTGGCTTGCCATAGCTCACAGTGCTCAGAAAAAGCCAGCATGGACCCAACATGAGCATGTTTGCTGGGAAATAATGTGTGTGTCTGTGTGTTTTTTTACATAAAAATCTATATTTGTAATATATTTGTCTAAATGTACTAATTTTTTCTGATGTGTGTTAAAATTTAGTTTTAACTCAGTTTATTTTTGTGCAGTAACATAAACGTTGTAATTTTTTCCTACATATTTAACGAAGGGAAATATCATTTACATTACATTAATGCATACAAGTTTGATACCAATGGTTCCCTTTAACGGTTGACTAAATCTACGCAAATCTTTGACTACGCAAAGTTTGTTAAAATGACGTTTAAAAGGATTTAATGTTCAGAAGTGTATTGATTTTAAGTACTGTATTGTCATCACTGAGGTTATGTTTCAGTTTTAGTGCAGGTTTTTTTTTTAAATAAAGTCGCGAGTATTTAATTAGTTTACATTTTTTACATTATTATTAATTATTACATGACATTATCAAATATTACATTATGGTTTACTTTATTTACATTAAGGATTACGTTAACTTTTTTGTTGTAAATAAGGTTCAGTACAGATATTGTTTTAATGGTTTTACCCCAGTGACATGCTATTAATGCTACTAATGCTAATGCTAATAATGTTGTTATTAAAGTTAAAATGTTTATGTTTATTATTGTTTATAAATGTTTATTAAAGTTAAAGTTATAATGCTATTATTAAAGCTAAAATGTTTTTGCACATTTTCCCAGCAAACATGCTAATGCTGGGGCCCATGCTGGCCTTCTCCAGGCATTGTGAGCTATGGCAAGCCCACACCAAATCTAAACAGGCTCAGTGCAAACTAGACCAGGTATGGAATGCAGCTGCGGGCTCACTGCAGGCTTAGTGTGAGTAGCCTACACTAGCGAACAACCCACATCAATCCCACAAAGACCTGGTGTGGGCTAGCCCATTTGGGCTTAGAGCAGGCTGCGAGCGCAGGGTCCTTGAAAGTTGGTCCATTAGTGTTGGCTCTGCATGGGCGGCCCTTACCTAGCCCCCAGGAGCCCTCACTAGGTCTACACTCCACCTGCATGGGCAAGGCCCACTTTAAAATTTGAAAGATTAAGATTTGAAATGATCCCTCCCCTGATTTGTGTCCATATGACTGACTCTGTCACATGAGAGACATGTTTTACTGTCAGTCAAGTTTATTCTTCTTAACATTTTCCCGCATGTATTATTTTACTGTCTTAAGAACAGTGTGGAAGAAGACCAGTGATATAACAGAAAGCAGGAAACAGTATACAGAGACACTGGTGCCCAACTTTTCTGGACTGTGGAATTTGCTTTGTCTAGACTTACCTTTCCAGAATTTATTTATATAGGCAGTCTACAGTCGTTTTTCTGAAAGTGTAAAGTGCAATGTGCTATATACAGGTTGAAAATTATGGCTATTCCTCTTCTGACTCCAGAGGAACTCTTGATTTTTGCTCCTGCTGAAACCATTCATGCTGCAGGACCTCCTCCATTGTGGCTCTCTCGGATGGTTCATAAGCCAGGCACCGTTTAATCAAATCCTGGAATTCTGTAAGGTTCATAAGAGCGCGGGTTAGTCATATTTCTCTTTATGTCCATGTGTACAACTCATTGCCAAGTTTAGGGCTTGACATTTAACTTTTTTGATCACCAGCCACTGTGGCTAGTAGTTTTCCAACGTTACTAGCCACTTGCCATTTTCACTAGCCACAATGTTGTTGTTGGCAGGGGCGAAACTACCCATTTACTGAGGGGTATGCGGGTTCAAGTTTTGTGCATGTTAAGTTACAAAGAATTCCATCTCATCCCACCCCAAATTTCTTCTCGATTCCATTTTCCTCACTAAATGATTATAGCACCTTGACATGCCTTGCTTTTGTATTTTTTTGTACATTTGTCGAAACAAAATGATAGATAGGAGTCCTAAAGGGCAAAAGAACTTAAAAAAGCAATCACTTCTCACATGCATACTGTGAGAGGTTTAAGGTCTGTCTTTGCATAAACAATTGATTGAAACTGCTATTACACCTCTCACAAAGTGAAATAAAAAAGACAGTTAAATGTTTAGTGTAAAAAATAAACAGAGACAAACTGCCTGAAATGTTCTATTTTATCCAAATGTTATGGGCAAACGTTTTTGGAACTAAATTGAATTAGTTTTGAGCACAAAAAGTTACCAAAAGGCCTGATGTATCAGTATGATATATCATAAATTTATAAAAACATCTATATGGTATAAAAATGGATCTTGATAGAAGGATTAATAAACATTTCAGTTCTAAAAAATGTGAATATTCTGACTATTTGTTCATGTGTCAGTTTTAACAGGGTTAAGAATCATTATAATCAAGTATATAAAATTTATATAGGAAAATTTTTAATCCAAATATTATTTTCTATTTTGTCTGAAATATATTCAGTAGGCCCACAGTAGGATTTTTAGCCCATCATTTAGTCTATGTATTTACTTGTGTAAATGTGTGTACATTTATATTTACTCAGTTTTTAAATTCATTTCACTAATATTATTGTAATATAACAATAGTAATATTAAAATGTTCATATAATTTATTTACAATACAGTTTGTAAAGTAATATTTTCTGCCTTTTAGTAGATATATTATATGAGTAACTTGCTTTGTTTACCAAATAAGCGGATCTAATTTGATTTGCATTGTAAACATTAAATAAAAGTTAAAGTATTATTGTTTATTTCACATATACAGTATATATATATATGTTTTTAGTTATGATAATCCTAAAATCATTCCGCATAAATCCGCAGATTTTTTTACAAAATTCCCAGCAGAAATAGCAAAAAATATCTGCACATTCTGTCTGGCCCTAATATTTAGGCCTGTACTTATAAACATACATTTTGTGTGGTCCCTCTTATTTTGCCAAATTAATTAATTAATTAATAATAATAAATAAAGAAATTTTTTCTGATTATTCTTATAACTTTTGACCTCAACTGTAAGTATGATTTGACAGTTTATTTTGATAAAACTTTTACATCTACATGAACTTTACACTTGGCTGTGTGACTGCATGTTATTGTTTTAAATGATTTTAAATTAAAACGTGTGTGTCAACGTATGCAACTCATACCTATAAACTCTCTCGTTTTTGCCGTATTAATTCTAACATATTTTACCATTGAAAGTAGTGAAAGTGAAGAAGTGAAAGTAGCGAGTTGATCTCAAATGTGATTGCAAGAACTGTTTAGGAGAAATATCCTTTCGCATTATTTTGGATTGACAGCACAATAAAATTAATATAAAAACGGTTGCATTCAATGCGTCGCATATACTGCATACCCCCTTTTTGCGCCACTGGTTGTTGGGATAGGGCTCAACACTAAGGATTTACTATTTTTTCTCTGGCCACACCAAACTGATCATTTCCTTGCCACAAATTTAAAAAAATGTCAAAACAAGCTAAATATAGCTGTATACATACACTTTTTATTCAACAAAAATATTCTTAAAAAATCTATTAATCTCATTTATCTAAAACTATACACAGTAGTTTGTCCAGGCTAAGGGTTCCAGATCATTAGGTAACTATAGATAAATGGAGAGTTAATCTATTAAAACAATGTTATTGTAAAGGATGCTAATTAAACCATATTAACAAAAATAACGGCAAGCAAAAGAAAGAAGGGGAAAAAAACGTCCAGACTGTTAACGTTAGGCTCATTAAAGGGCCCCCCTGTCTCAGCAGGGTTTTTTCACACCTTTAGTTTGGAAAAAGTCAGGAAAGTGGGCGTGTCCAGCTCTGGGAGTGTGGGAGTGTCGGGGGAGGGAAAGAGGGAAGGATTTGCAAAGAAGGGAGTTTCCATTAGGGCACGCGCTGAGTTTCACAGGCAAAACAAACACACAGACGCAGGGGAGAAAGACAGTGACTGTGTTTACATGGACATCAGTAATCGAATTATTTGCCAAATTATTAATTTAACTGCAGTTTGGCACTTTCACTTTTTATTCAGAAACATTTCCTGCATGTCCCTCCGTGACAAACGAGAGGAACTGCTGGAGAGTGGAGCTTTAATGGAATGTATGATACCGCACGGCGTATGGGAGAAAAAAATCCTCCGCATTTCTCGGTAGCTTAGATGCACTCGGTAGGTAGCGTCAGAAAGCCGTGTGTGTCTAGACTATCCTGTCTCAGAATGCGCTTTCATAGCGGGGAAATGAAAACAAAATCTTCGTTGCAGCACATTAATAAATGCAACACTGACGACCCGTGTCTCCGAATTCTCGTTCTTTCACTTGTTTTGGCAACACAACGTGGCGTCTCTCTGTCGTCTGAACACTGGTAAAACAGTCTTTGAAGCTATCATGCATATTAATGAAGTTGCACATCATACACAATAGAGCGCTGATTGGTTTGAACGAAGTCTTTCTCATGAATTAATGCCGCACACTCAGAGACATCACGATGTACTCGCAGGTTCAGACAGCCACTCTCCACGCCAGTGGTGTAAAGTACTTGAGTAAATGGACTTCGTTACTTTACTTAAGTATTTTTTTGGCTACTTTGTACTTGTACTGAGTATCAAAAATATAAGCAACTTTTACTCTTTACTTGACTACATTTTTGATTGAATATATGTACTTTTTACTCCACTACATTTGAACAGATGCTTACCGTTACTCGTTACATTGCAATTGTGCCAATGACTGTATAAAATATGGACGACGCGACAGCGCCATTTTCCATTAAACGCTGTGAAGAAAAAAACGCCTCGTGACGGGCACAAACTGTGGCAGAAGACTGCTGAAATTGGAGCCTGGGCATGCACAGAAGGACTGCCTGATGGAGCCAGAGGAGGAGGTGCGGAATCAAGCTCCCAACCAAACGCTTGTACATCAAATCAGCCACGCCCCCCGAACTGCTCACTTGACCGCCGGTGTCTGCACTATAACAAAGGCTCGCTAATGTACACTTTGCGTTTACATAGGAGCCTGGTTTGCTGTTTTATCAACACAAATGGTTGTAATAACGTTAACAAAGGTGCGGTTTATATAATGAAGATTTAATCGCGCCAGCTCGCTAACGGCCGCCGGATCTGACCGGATGCCTATGGACACACTGCCCGAGTCAATCGGGCCAGATGCGGCGGCCGTTAGCGAGCCGACGCTGCCGCATCCGAGCCGGATCGGCCCGCGAGTAATGTGCGCGAGTAGGTACAGCAGACGGAGTCGGGCCGAGGGGTAAGTCTCCGGCAGGCGAGAGTGTAGCCGGAACTGGCCCGAGTGTATTTTGCTATCTGGGTGGTTAGGCGTGTATCAAATAACTGATAAAGCCCCCTGACCCTACCGAATAAACAGTGTTTCACCAGATCCTGTATGTCAGAAACTCTAGTTTACTGCTGAGCAACTCATTTTATCATGGTAAAATAACACAGAAATGGAATAATAACACTTCAGTCTCCTGCCGAAGCTCCGGCGTCTGCTTTGAGAAACTGTCAATCACAGCTGTCAATCACGATGACACGCCCAGCATTAAATTACTGCTCAACACATACTGTTTACAAAACTACTCAAAATAAAAAATATTGCCCACCTCTGATACTGAGAGATGAATCACATCAAAGTCAGCTCTGATTTTTTTTTACTACGTTTTACTACTTTTTTTTTTTTGTTGATAAATTGTTTGTGGCTTTTTTGAACATTTGAGTTTGACTTTTTGTTCTATTTTTTTTAAAATATATTTTGTTCTGCCATTTTGAAACATTAAGGTGTTAAATTTAATTTATATATTAGGAAAATAAACCTTTCTTGGTGCTCTTTGAGCCTACATTCAGTATGAGTAAAATACTTAAGTTCTTTTAAAATCGGATACTTTAATACTTTTACTCAAGTCTTATTGGAATTGGTGACTTGTAACTTGTAATGGAGTAATTTTTACAGTAAGTATCTGTACTTTTACTCAAGTATGGTTTTCAGGTACTCTTTACACCTCTGCTCCACGCTGGATTTACACGCAAGTATCTAATCTCCGTGACGCAGCTTCAAAAATTCATTTCAAACCGGAAGAACGAATTTGCTCAAAATAACGCAAAACCAACCAATTTTCACTTTTTAGTGCAATATATGTGTCCTAATAGTGTTTATAGCAGCGTGGGACACATATATGACTGTCAACAGCTCAAAAAATGTGTTTCGGTGTTTCGTGACCCTTTAATAATCTGTTCAAAGAATGGTAAAAGCGAAAGTGGCAACCGCTGATGATCACACCAGTTGTGTTTTTTTCAGTCACGGTTGTTTTGCGCAAGGAAACGGGAGCTTTTAAGCACTCGCACGTTTCACATCAGCTGTGCTTCGCTCACAACGTCAGTGAGCAAGAATCGCTTGTGTCTCACCGAGCGCCTGATCATTCTTCATTCAGTATTCACCTGCTTTCTTTTATTTGCATGAACAGTTATCAAACGTGCTGCTTCTCGGATCTAAAATCACATTTGTGTGCATATTGTCAAACAATCAAACTGACATTCTAATCTTTAGGGACGAGGCAGCTCTGGCAGTTTAAACATTATTTTCAACCAGCCAAAGTGGCTAGTGGTGGTGTCTGTCTAAACAGCTCAAATCTAACTGGCGGGTGTTAATGTCAAGCCCTGGTCAAGTTTAAGAAATATTTAACATGTTGTGCAAAGTATTGTGCTGATCTTTTACAACAATATTATCTTCATTATGTCGTTGGTACTCACCTGTGGATACTTTGGAGTGAAAAGTCAGATTGTGCACTTCAGCTGTAGTGGCCGGATATTTGCACACCATCCCGTACATCATTATGCCCAGAGACCAGACGGTTAATGCTTCTGCATCATACTTTAAATCCACGAAGAATTCAGGTGGGCAGGCAAATCCTGTTCATTAAAAATATAATCAGATTAGACAAAGACATCATTTACAAAAGTCACCTGTCACTTTTCCAAATGAAGCTAACGTGTCATTATGGGAATGGTAACATTAAAAGCCAACTCACCTATGAATTGACCATTATAGTCATCTTTAACTATGTCACCGCAGCCAAAGTCAATTAGTTTGACTTGGTTTGTCTCAGTGTTGATCACGTAGTTGTCCAGCTTGATGTCTCGATGTAGGACACCTTGGTCTAGACAGTGCTTCGCTCCGAGCACCGCTTGGTACATCAAGCTACGTGCCTGAGATTCACTAGGCTTTTCTTTAACGAAAAACTTGAAGAGCTCTTTGGAGGGTTGAGAATATTCCATGACGAGGATGAATTGATCTGGCTCTTCAAACCAGTCCAGCATGTGCACGATGTATGGACTCAGAGGAGGTTGATTTAGCTGCAGGTTTAGAGCCACTTCCACAAACAGTGGCTTGGAAACCCCAGGCTGGAGAAAACAGGTCAACAAATGATTAGCTGACTTTAAACATCACGTTCACTTGTATTTAGGATACATTATTTGGATTTAAATATTTAATCATATGTGGTTTGCCAACTTACAACTATGATATACCGGTCTGTCTCTCTCTTCATTATAAATTTGATGGCGACCTGCAAAAAAGAAAAGAGAAAAATATATTTTTTAATCAGACTATATTGATGGGAAATTTATAAACTGGTAAATGAAACCTTCATCAGATGACCAAATGACTAAAATGAAAGCACTGATTAACATGGTACAGTTGGTGAACACTGCAAGAGAGATTCTACCTGTTTGCCATCAGATTTCCGGATCCCTTTGCACACTCTGCCGAAGAATCCTTTTCCAATTTCCTCTTCCACTTCATAAAGCTCAGAAATTGGAACTGTAAAAATGTGTCAAAAGAAAATGTTAGTACATTAGATACACGGGTGTCAGTTCATCCAAAGTCTGCTTTGCCTTATAGACCATTTCAATGTGGTGATGCCATTGGCCCATGAACATTTCCTGCTTATCATCAAACTATTTCATAACTGTAACAAGAGGCAAATCAATCATAACTTAATGTTGAAACAGCTATGATAACATTATTTCTCAATATGTGGCTCTTTTTGAATTCTCAGAAGCTATAGAAATTAAAAATGTAAATCAGGAAATACATTGGGACCATTGTTTTTGTTTACATCCCTCAAAATGGTCTATAAGTCATATTACCTGTCTTCGGTGTTGCTCCTGGAATTTGTTCCTGCTGAAACCATTCATGCTGCAGGACCTCCTCCATCGTGGCTCTCTCAGATGGTTCATAAGCCAGGCAGCGTTTAATCAAATCCTGGAATTCTGTAATGTGTCACAAGAGTGCTGGTTAGTCACATATGTCTTTCTGACAAACTGTTGTAAAATATGTAGCATGTGTTCTGAAAACGATTGTACTGTATGTGTTCAATAATATTAGTACTATTCACTCACCTGCGGATACTTTGGCATCAAAAGTCAGATTGTGCACTTCAGCTGTAGTGGCCGGATATTTGCACACCATCCCGTACATCATTATGCCCAGAGACCAGACGGTTAATGATTCAGCATCATACTTTAAATCCACAAAGTATTCAGGTGGGCAGGCAAATCCTGTTCATTAAAAGAATGTACATTCATATTAGACAAAAACACCATTTACAAAAGTCACCTGTCACTTTCTTAAATGAAATACTAAAATCGTATCTCACTAACATGTCATGAGTCCAATATTAACACAAAAAAAGCCAACTCACCTATGAATTGACCATTATAGTCATCTTTAACTATGTCACCGCAGCCAAAGTCGATTAGTTTGACTTGGTTTGTCTCAGTGTTGATCACGTAGTTGTCCAGCTTGATGTCTCGATGTAGGACACCTCTGTCTAGACAGTGCTTCGCTCCAAGCACCGCTTGGTACATCAAGCTACGTGCCTGAGATTCACTGGGCTTTTCTTTAACGAAAAACTTGAAGAGCTCTTTGGAGGGTTGAGAATATTCCAGGATGAGGATGAATTGATCTGGCTCTTCAAACCAGTCCAGCATGTGCACGATGTATGGACTCAGAGGAGGTTGATTTAGCAGCAGGTTTAGAGCCACTTCTACAAACAGTGGCTTGGAAACCCCAGGCTGGAGAAAACAGGTCAACAAATGATTAGCTGACTTTAAACATCACATTCACTTGTATTTGACAAAATATACTGCATCATGTGCATTGCCGACTTACAATTGTGATATACCGGTCTGTCTCCCGCTTCGCTGTAAACTTGATGGCGACCTGCAAGAAAAAAAGCAACAATTACATTTTTTATCCCACTGGATGGTATAAACTGGAAAAATGAAACCTTCATTGACTTTGGAAATGATAAAAATGAAAGCACTGATCTCTTTACAGTTGGTGAACACAGCAAGAGAGATTCTACCTGTTTGCCATCCGATTTCCTGATGCCTTTGCACACTCTGCCGAAGAATCCTTTTCCAATTTCCTCTTCCACTTCATAAAGCTCAGAAAGTGGAACTGTAAAAGAACAGGTTAATACAGGTTTTATGGGTTGAGTGTAATGTATGACAGCATGACACATGAATACCAGATGAAGAACTAGACATATGGCATGTGCTTAAATTGAAATACTTTTCTAAAACCAGTCTAATGTACGGAGAGGCAATAATTAGTCAAATACTCACGGGTAGACGGTCCTGGATTGGAGACAGTTCTTAGCCAAGTTGGATTTCCAATACATTTTTGCTTGAGAGCAGGACCTGGAAGATTCTGCAGGCCCTTCAGCAGAAGGTCACATTCTTCTAGAAGTGTTTTCTCAGGAACATCTGGATCTCGATCTGGGATGGATAGACCGGGTTGCAGATCTTCTAGGGGATCTGTCAAAGTCAATGGCTCAAAAATAGAAATATCCAGCTGAGAATCAGCTGAAATGGTGTCGAGCTGTGGAGCCATTTTGTTGTTCTTCTTGTGCGATGTTGATGCACGTTTTACAGCCCGCCACCTTTTTTTGAAGAACGTGCTGATTTTGTTCATCTTAGATTTAGTTTGTTTCTCTGAAAAATGCAAGAAGCAGAAACTAAAGTGTTAAAAACTGCCTACAGATGGTAAAAGTCCAAAACTCAAAGGTCAGATCCTTAAAATAAACAATTTTATGATCCCAGAACTAACAAACCTACTTAAGAAAGACTTAATAAATATTGAATCAAGTCAAATGACAGAAACAGAACAGAAATAAAGTGACACTATACCCACCTTCAGCCTCGGGATGAGCTGTATTTGTGTCAGAAGCTGTTGGATTGACACTAGATGGCCCCGATTGAGTATCAGTATGATCCTGTACAGCCGTGTACTGGAGGCCGGATGGGCCTGGCTGTGGATCATATGAATCCATGTCGGACGTAGGCTGTAGTGCAGACACTACATTGCCTCGTCGACGACCTTTTACTGCCAGAAAAATATTTCTGAACAGGGCAGGGAAGATGTTCTTCCTGCTTTCTGGTTGTTTTTCTGAAAGAAAAAAAGAAATACATTTTAGCACAAAGATTGACCTTTATTAAATGTAAATAACTAAAGATTTTACATTAAACGTAAATGTAATGTAATGTAATGTGTATTTATATAGCGCATTTATTGTGTATGGCCATACACCCAAAGCGCTTCACAATCATGAGGGAAGTCTCTTCACACCACAGGTAAATATACAGTGTGTATTAATATATGTAGCATATGTTGCCCTATGTGGCTATATAAAAAAAAACAAGATCATCAATATTTCTGAGTTATTTGATACCTCAAACATACGCTGCATTAATATGTAGTGTTTAGCTCCATCCCTAATTAATAATTTAATGTCATTTATAAAGCAGCATGCAATTTTAAAAGTTATCCTAAAGACTTATTTTTTTATGTTTTAAGAGTGATTAAGTGATTTGGCCATGTAAATGTGCTCATTTCTATCAAGCTCATTCATTGAACTTTCTACAAATGCATAAGATGAGATAAGATTTTTTTTTTTGGTAATAAAAATATATTTTTGGTAATAAAAATCATAGCTCACTCTACTGCTACAGTCAACTCAATTACACACACACACACACACACACACACACACACACACACACACACACACATACACTACTGGCCAAGTGTGATCAGAGAGAGTACTTTTTTTTTGTCATCTTTACATTTGTAACAAGCTTATCCAAACGACACAGATGCAGACTCATAGAAGAAAAAGTTTAACAGCAACAGATGTGCTAGGTTAATTGCTGTTTTTTCCATTTCACTCATAAAAGAATCCTATTGTACTTTATCATTTATACTTTCACTAACAAATATTTCTTTACCATTATCAGTCCTCATCATAACAACCAAAAGTTGATTCATTTTAAGGATTTTAACTGTTTAAATGACAGTTTGTTGACATACTGTTCCTGCTGTTTATTTTACGAAGAAAATAAAAAAATAAAATCAACAATTTTCCATTTACTAAAGACCAAGCAGGTTTATTTTGGAATAAAGACTTCAATAAATCTGTGATAAGAAACTAAATTAATTTTAAAACGACACTAACACACATGCAAATTCTGTACTCTAGACCAACACATGTGCGTACATAGGCTAATGATATGGACGTATATTACATTACCCTGAATTTTACATTACTATATTTCATGGTGAAATGAACCCTAGAAATGTTTTTAAACTATCTGAAAAAACAATATGAGAGTTCACCGCACAATTATTGGAAATGGCCGCTAATTGTGCTTGAAAATATGCACAAATTGTACCTCCTGAGTTGTTCTCCATTGCTGTACAGTTGGGGAGAGTACTCGCGCTGAGAATAAATCGCTGTGAATCGCAAATTGTCATGAATGAAGATTCAGAGTTCATTGAAACGCAAAAGTTGTCAATTTCACCAATTCTTTCAATAAACAAGTCACAAATGCTGCAAGTGCTGTGAGAACGCGGACTATATATTCTGCGCTATGACGTTTTTAGAATTCGTTCGAATTCTCTCTTAAAGGTACAGTACCAGTTTTAAATACAGTGGCTTTAACCGAGCGCAAAACACACTTGTATTCAGTCAGGTGCATATGATATGATAGTAACTTGTATAATACATATATATAAACTACACTATACACTAAAGTTTGGGGTCAGTAGGATTTTTAAATGTTTTAAAATAAGCTTCTCCTGCTCACCAAGACAGCATTTATTTCATCAAAAATAAAGAACAAATTGTGAAATGTTATTGCACTATAAAATAACTGTTCAAAAGTAGTTTATCATTTAATTTAATCATTTATTCCTGTGATTTTAAAGATGAATTTTCAGTTTTGTTACTCCAGTCTTCAGAGCATCATCCTTAAAAAAATCCCTCTAATATTAATTTTTTATTGTTATTATTATTGTTAATATTATAATTATTATTATTAATGGTAATGGTAATAAAAGAAACAATGACTGGAGTAATATTTTCATTTGAACCTACATATAATAAGTAATAAATATTTAACAATTTAACTTTTTTTTACATTTAATAAATGCGCCTTGATAAACAGAATAATTTTCTTTAAAAAAAAACATGAAAAAAAAAAACCTGACCCCAAACTTTTGACCGGTAGTGTACATATTTTACAGAAACACAAATCACGTGACACATATTGGTTAGCCTACATAATTTAAAGAACAAATGAATAAAAAGTGTCTGTTTAAATTAATACAGTAGGTACTGGACTGATATTGGTCAGCTAAAACCTAAAGCAATGATAGGTGCACTTGTAGTATTTATAAGATAGATAGTATTTGTCAGTACACTGATAAAAGTGTTCTGCTTCATTTACTTAAATGTTATGATTATTTTTTGGCCTAATTTTATTACATAGATGAAAGAACTTGTAGAACTTAATTTACTGTATATGACTGTTAAAATGCAATTTGTACTTATATTGAAACTTATTTTTTCCATTTCTCTCATTATTTTGTGTATAATCCACATAACTCAAAAAGTTATACACTAGCATTTTGTATTGAAACCAACTAAGTTTTAAAATGTCTATATTGCAAATTTCAAGTGGCAGTAGATTTAAATATGTTTATCTACAAAATATTGCATAAAGCTGATAATTTGATTAAAAACTAAATGAAAGCCAGGTTACATGAAAGTGTTGACTGAAATATTGATTACAACCCAGCGACTTTTAACTATTTCAAAAAATGTTTGTAAAAATGTACTGTAGAGAGCACTTTCTATACCAGGGGTTCTTAAACTTTTCAGCCCACGACCCTTAAAATAACAATGCCAGTGACTCGCGACCCCCAAAATTCCTCAGAGGTGGTTATAAATATGCAAATGTTTCACACACAACAATGGGCCTATATAAACACAAGCCTATTGACAACACAAAAAAGTGCAACCGTTCAACAACCAAAGGCTATAATTAATATATTGATTTATTAATATGTTTCATTTAATATTAACCTCACCTAATGAGACTGTTGGGCACAATGTTTTCAGCACAAATCTATTCTTGGTTTAATTTTGGAGACCACCAAACAGAGATCATCCTCAATGTTCAGGTGTGGCCTGTATTATTCATAAAGGTGTCAGAAAGTTTAATCTGGTGCTATAAAATCAATCTGCTGCAGCTGACACCAGTGTTGTGTTGTTAATCAAACGTAAACACACCAATCCTTTGCAAGAAATAATTAAAGGGCTGATGGCGTTTCATTTGCATGTTGTTGTTTTTTTACTATTGAAAATACTATTTTTATCTTTTGTAGGTTATGGTTAATTATGATCATTCTAATAGTTTAACAAAATGTATATAACTTTTGGAAATCATCAAGCAACCCCCTGTCACTGTCCTGCGACCCCCACTTTGGGAACCACTGTTCTCTATACAATAGTGTTTGTTTTTCAGTCCCTTAACTGTTTCTAAAACAGTAATATAAGCATTAAAAACAAGCAGCTCACAAATCCCAAAGTGAAATATTGAGCTATTTAATAAAATTTAAAACATTCATTGTGCAAAACAAATCAGCAGTCAGGATTTCTTCACAAGCACATAAACAGACCCACAAGTATGGTAAAAATATGAAAATGTAGTAGTTCTGTTTCAATAATGTGCTTTTGGAGAACCTAGAGAATTTGAAGAGTAAAACTTAACCAAAGGCACCCAGCTCAATCCCACTTCCCACAATGTGTGTGTGGCTTTTAGACCAGTAAGCTCACCTTGAGATCGTGGACTTTGGAGGAGATGATAACATTCTTGAGCTCAAAGAAGATCTTTTGAAAATCCTCAATGGTGTATTGAAGTTTCTTTGGATAGCTTTCTTCAAATGCTTAACTGGGGCCCATGAAGTAGGTGCAATCTGCAAAACTGGAAATTTCAAAGAAGGTTCTGCTCCCTCTGGCTATTCCAGCTTTCTGTGACCTTCATTGACGGCTTTGCTGACCACAAAGATGTTGAGAACATGTGATCTGAGGTCCTCTTGAATGGTTGTAAAATCAGCAGCATTATAAACCTGTGAAGTACACCAGAAAGAATGCAAACTAATTTTTATTTGCTACTGTGAAGAATTTGCGTAGTTTGCACTCCCTCTGAAGAGAAATCTGGGAATTTTTGGTAGCTGGTTTTAATCTTTATATGCATGTCCCAAAGTCACTCCAAATATGCACAGTGTTGTCAGGATCTGGTCGGGAATATGTGGTTCCTCTGTCAGTTTGTGTAGTGTTGTGATTTGAGCCAAGTAATGTGTGTTTATAACAATAACTATCTTATGATTTACAAAAATATTTATTCACAGACAAAATATTTTACAACTTTACAATAACATTTGATCAGTTAATGATAGTAAAGGTATTTTTTAGGGATGGGATGCTTCATAAAAAAACAAATAAACAGTAGTTCAAGTTCAATTTGGCTTTCTTGTCATTTCAACAACATACAGTGCAGTATACAGTGAAACGAAACAATGTTCCTCCAGGACCAAGGTGCTACATCAAACAACATAAACTGACAACATGACACAGGACTGTGCACTACTATAAAAATATAGAGAATGAGACAAAATAAGATAAGATAAACTAAAATAAAAAATAAATAAATGAAATAAGATTATGAATAAGAGCGCAAAGTGCGGTTTGTACAACATTTAGTGCAAATAAGACACGACAGACAGGAGAGGACAGGAAACAGTAATGCCGACCAGTACACTACGGATATTGTGCAAATGGAGCAGATAAAAATACATGTGAACGGAACATCACAAAAAAACTAGGGTCCTAAAAATGTGGTCCTAGAAATGCAATCCTGAAACTGCAGCCTCTCCAGTTGTGCAGGACACTACTACTAGATGATTCTGCTTTTGAAAATGGTGCCTGACGCCACTTTGAGAGCGTTGGCTCGCACATGCGCAGAAGACTCCCTCTTTCCCTAAATTAATTACATTTCGTTGATTAAATCAAGCAGATGATACTATTTATATATTTGAAGTATAATATATATTTAAAGTGAAAACAATTTAAATGTGGCCGATCTATTAAGGGGCTGAATCATTTCATTCAATTGGCAAAAGAGAATTTCCAGAAAATGTAAAATCTACAGAGCAGACCAAACAATATAAGACCAGACAAAATAAAATAGTCTTATTTCCTCCTGCTTTTTCACGGGTCACCACAGCAGTATGAACCACCAATCACTATATGCTCACCAGTACAACCCTCAGTGCTGGGAAACACCCACACACTCTCCCATTCACACACTACAGCCAATTTAGTTCACCTACCTCATGTCTCTGGACTGTGGGGGAAATCAGAGCATCCAGAGGAAACCATCGCAAACACGGGGAGAACATACAAACTCCACACAGAAAGACTCTTTTGATCCAACCGGAACTCAAACCAGTGAACTTCTTCTTGTGAGGCAATCATGCTAACCACTTATCCACCCTGCTCACTCGTATATCTCCTGTATTTATTTTGGTCTTAACTGTTGTATACAATCAATACCACATTACTGATTGCATGATTGTATCAATATCACACACACACACACCCCATAAGGGTAAAGAAGGTGAACTTATTGCCTTACTGAGACAATTGAAGTGAATCTGATTTATGTCATTAAAAAACAACCTATAATAGTGAAAATTCACAGTTAAAATCTATTGAATGTTAAAAATTTGGCATTTAAGCATGTTAATTGGCTAGGTATTGGTATCAGTATTATTAATACTAGTCTTTGAAAGTATTGGAATTAAATTGAAAATAAATGGGGCTGCAGGGTGGCGCAGTGGGTAGCACGTTCAACTCACAGCAAGAAGGCCGCTGGTTCGAACCTCGGCTGAGTCAGTTGGCGTTTCTGTGTGGAGTTTGCATGTTCTCCCCGTGTTCACGTGGGTTTCCTCCGGGTGTTCCAGCTTCCCCCACAGTCCAAAGACATGTGGTACAGGTGAATTAGGAAGCTAAATTGTCTATAGTGTATGAGAGTGAATGAGTGTGATGTTTCCCAGTGATGGGTTGCAGCTGGAAGGGCATCCGCTGCTTAAAACATATGCTTGATAAGTTGGCGGTAAGTTCCGCTGTGGAGACCCCAGATTAAAAAAGGGACTAAGCCAAAAAGAAAATGAATGAATGACTGAAAATAAACGGTATCACCAATTGATCACTAATTGAAAGTTTCCATAAAACAGAAGTTAAGTTTGTCCTTTTTTACCTCTGTCGTAAACATATACATCCATTTGAAATTGGGAAAAAAAATGTAGAACGGTGCGTGATTTCATCCTTTGGGAACCAATTGGATTGTTGAAGGTGTTGCTAACAAAAGAAAAGAAGATTGATCAATTGATGAAGGCAGGCCATAACCCCGGCCTAAAGGCATTTCATGTGACCAGAAGGAAAAAAGGGGGGAGGTTGTTGCTAGATCGGATATGGTTGCGTCCTGAAGTTAAAGAGAATTATTTATATTATTTATTAAATTTCCCATTAATAGTATTTTATTAACGTCTACCCCCACCCCAACCCTAAACCCAACCATCACAGTAATGTAAAAACAGTAGTTGTACCGAGTATTACTTATGCTATCTATTAAATTACCCAATAAATTGTATTTTTTAATGCCTACCCCCACCCTAAACCCAACCACCACAGTACTGTAAAAATATGAATTATTGTTAGAGAGTGTCATAAAAAAGCTGCTATATTGATGTGTATATCGCACTTTCGGCCGGCCGCATATCCAATCTAGACTTTACCTAGGGGGAGAGATATTTGATTAAAGACTCTGAGGGAAAACTAATTTTTACAAAATAATGAAGTGCACAGATACATTGTTTATAACAAGCAATCCTATAAACATAAAAATAAGAAGAGTAAATTTAGGTTACCGTTTCTGTGTAGAGTTTGCATGTTCTCCCTGCGTTCGCATGGGTTTCCTCCGGGTACTCCGGTTCCCCCACGGTCCAAAGACATGTGGTACAGGTGAATTGGGTAGGCTAAATTGTCCGTAGTGTATGAGTGTGAATGAGAGTGTATGGGTGTTTCCCAGAGATGGGTTGCAGCTGGAAGGGCATCCGCTGCGTAAAACGTGTGCTGGATAAGTTGGCTGTTCATTTCGCTGTGGCGACCCCAGATTAATAAAGGGACTAAGCCGAAAAGAAAATGAATGAATTAATTTAGATTTCATTGCAACTTTAAGTTGCACTGAAAGGGATAGTTCACCCAAAAATTTTAATTCTGTCATCATTAAAGTTACTCACCTTTTACTTGTTCCAAACCTTTAGGACTTTCTTTCTCCTATTCTGAACACAAAAGAAGGTAATATAAAAAAGTAAATAGTGAGTAAATGTACATTTTTGTGTGAACCATCCCTTTAACACCTCTAATTGGCCATTGTTTTTAAGAAAGTTATCAGCTATCATTTACAAAACTGGAAAAACTAATTATTTAAATCAGTTTATTTAAAACATATTGAACTGTAATAACTGAAATTTCTACATTCTACAATTTTCTTTTAATCTCAGCACGTGTTGGCTTTTACATGAATTTAAAATATACTGGATATTAAAGTTTTACCTGATGCTCATACTGTATGTCATGTTATGTTGGATCAAACAAACATGGCTCAGTTTATTATCTGATTTTTATTGTACTTCACATTTTTATGTACAAGTCACAAAACTGTGCACGTAAATACAAAAATACATAAAACATACAAGAGTGAGATAAATAAATACAAAGACACCTTCGGCTGCGTTCATGATAACTGTGTTACTAACTTGAAAGACTATAACATAACATAGCAGAGTTACTAAGTAAAGAGCAGTGAAGGTTTTTCTCTCACGGTCGTAAATAAAAACACAGCTTTGATGGCGGCTCATCGGTTTCTTATTCGATTGCAAAAATCCTTCACTTTGACCGTCCTCACTTCAAAGCATTTCAAACCCTTTCCTTTAAGAAATGAAAATCTGGATGTGTTTTGCTGCAAACCAAATCATAACACAAATACAATGTATCCTCTGTGATATCAAAACACACAAATGACACCAGACGGCTTAAAGAAATACTTCACCCCAAAACACAATTTGACACACTATTTACTCATCCTCAAGTGGTTTCAAACCATTATACCTTTTGTTCTTCTGTTGAACACACAAGAAATTATTTTGAAGAAAACTGTAACCATTGACTTTCATAGTGGGAAAACATATGAAAATCAACATTTTTCAAAGTATCTTCTTTTGCGTTCAACAGAAGAAAAAAACTCATAAAGGTTTGAAAAAAGTAAAGGGTGAGCAAAGGATGTTCAGTTTTAGGTGAACTACCCCTTTAAATGCAATTTGGCTGTGTGTCATGTTACTGCTCATGTCTATTGTTTATGTGTATGTAAATATTGAGAAGAAGTCCATATGCTAGCTGGCCTTTTACTGGACGATCTGTGGCATTTCACTCCATGCTTTGGCTTTCTTCTTAGCGAGGGCCAGCCAGGGTGGCTCGTCCTGGGCCAGAGGTGCAGTGGACGGGTTACTGATCCTCTTATTCTCCTTCTCCACCATGGATGTGTTGGAGAGCTCAAGTGAGCAGAACACTGTTTATACAAAAACAACAACAATAATAATAATGAAGTTATTATTTTTTATTATTTCAGACATAATGAGATAATTAGCATTATATATACTGACAGCCAAATGTTTGAATTGTTCAATCTTTCTCCAATTTATTTGATTGAAATATTGTGAAATATTAGCGCAATTTAAAATCTATTTATTTTTTAAAATCTATCTACTTTCTGTTGTAATATATATGAGAATATAATTTATTTCTGGATTGTGAAAAGGCTGAATTTTCAGTATTATAAAGTTTGTTTATAAACTCATTTCGAAAGGAGCGCGATTATGATTGATCACAGCTGGTCCCGCATTAACTAACACATGATTCACCAATCAGATGATTCCTAAATTACTATAAATAACCAGAGTTTCCTACTTCAGTTATCTTCGCCTTGAAGAATCCCCCCTTCCATCCCTACTCCTCCTCCTTTCCCTTTATAGGGCGGCACAGTGGCCCAGTGGTTAGCACCGTTGCCTCACAGCAAAAACGTCACTGGTTTAGGTCATTAACAGGCCAGCTGCATTTCTGTGTGGAGTTTACATGTTCTCCCCGTGCTCGCGTGGGTTCCCCCCGGGTTTTCCAGTTTCCCCACAGTCCAAAGACATGCGTCATAAGTGAATTGACCAATCTAAATTGGCACTAAAGTCGAGCTCTTAACCAAAAGTTTATCTCTATATAGCAATTCCTAATTTGTCATTAGCCCTAATTAAGGGGGGAGTCCTCGAGACCTACCTGAGCTCAAACTCCCCTCTTGCCCTGCAAATGGAAGGGAGCCCCGGGCTCGAGGATTTTATGAGCTCAGGGCTCTTTACAACATGCCAAACTCGCTTCATAATCAATCATCAGCTAAGTGTGAACTCTTGAATTAAGAGTTTTACTTACGAGTCTCACATGATACTTCTAAAATCATTTTAATATGTTGATTTAGTGCTTGAGAAATATTTTGTATTATTATCTGCTATTAAATGCTGTGACGCTTAATATTTTGTAGAACCTGTTATATTTTTATTTGTTATAAAATGTGTGTATATATATTGGTCAAAAGTGATAGAATACAGTTATGTTAGACAAAAAATAACCCATTTAAAATAAATGATGTTTTCCCAATCTTATATTTACCAAAGTATAATGAAAAATGGTGTCATATTTTTTTTACGCAAAATAATAACAATAATCAAAAAAACAGTAAGAAAAGGAGAATAAAAGAACACCTGAGCAACAAATCAACATATACTGTATATATATATATATATATATATATATATATATATATATATATATATATATATATTTTTTTTTTAAAGATCATATTAGACTCGAGACTAGAGTTAGATACGTTTCACATTTTTAAATAATATTGAAACTGCAATATTTCACAACATTACATTGTGTTTCTGATCAAAAACAAAATGCTGGTGATGAGCACAAGAGACTTGTAAAAAAACCCAAAACTATTACACTGTAAAAACTGCTAGGTTACACACAATTACTTCATCTTGTCCCAACACAAATCGATTAAGTTACCTTATTTTTTTCAAAAGTGAATTGAACTTAAAACAATTAAGTTGTCCCATTTCAATTAATTTTAAATAAGTATTTTGAACAAGCAGCAAATGTCATTTTTTGAGTGTAAAACTGAAAACACTTAAGAAATTGTGGCATTTAACAATATTTTTCCGCTAGGGGGCAGACATTGATAGTTTCTTTTTCACCCTGAACTCAACCTGCAACCTTATGCTATTAGGAGATTAAAACCATATTTCTACGGGTCGTTGCAGTTTTCAGACCAAATTCAACAAACCTAAATCCATAAAAGCTTTGCTATGTAAAGCCTCGACAGAGAATGATGCTAATGGAAAAGTGATTACCTTGTAAAGGTGAACACGGCTGTGTGAGCGGCTCTTTGACGACTGGAGCTGATAAACTGGGTGATGAATCCTGTCTTTTAACTTCCCCCTAAAAACAAGCGAACACATTTTAAATAAAAGAGAAAGCTTCGGTTCGTTTTGAAACAGACCTCGAGGTTTCAACATACTTTCACAGGTGATTACATTAAGACATGCAACGATTTTTCATATTAAAAGTTCTTATGTTATGCTTAAAGGGATAGTTCATACAGAAATGAAAATCACCTCATCATTTACTCTTCCTCATGTGGTTTTAAACTTTAGGAGTCTCTTTCTTCTGTTGAACAGGAAAGAAGATATTTTGAAGAATGCTGGCTGATGGGACCCATTGGCTTTCATAGTAGATAAAAAAACAGCCAACTACAGAAGTCAATGGGTCCCAGCAACCAACTTTTCCCCCACAATACCTACTTTTGTGTTCAACAGAAGAAAGAAAATAATATAGGTGTTGAACAAGCGAAGGATGAGTAGATGACAGATTTATTCTTGAGGATGAATTATCCCTTTAAATTTGCAAATAAGGCATTTTTTTTATTAAACATGCTAATAAAAAAACGATCTTGAAATTAAAACTAATTTGCATATAGTTCAGCACAATAAATCTGTTTATTGAAGCAATGTTCAAAATTGTTCATGTTCAAAATGTATTAAAATAACTTTATGTAATAATCTTTGGAATATAAATGAATTATGACTTTTGAGAAATCTTATTGAAATCTACAGACACAAATTGATAATGTGTGACAAAATTATGCTTTTATATATAAGGCTGGGGGGCGTCACGGGCGCAGTGGGTAGCACGATCACCTCACAGCAAGAAGGTTGCTAGTTTGAGCCCTGGCTGGGTCAGTTGGCATTTCTGTGTGGAGTTTGCATCGGGGTGCTCCGGTTTCCCCCACAGTCCATAGACATGTGGTATAGGTCAATTGAATAAGCTAAATTGGCCGTAGTGTATGTGTGTGAATGAGAGTGTATGGGTGTTTCCCAGTGTTGGATTGCAGTTGGAAGGGCTTTCGCTGCGTAAAACATATGCTGGATAAGTTGACTGTTCATTCTGCTGTGGCGACCCCTGACTAATAAAGGGACTAAGCCGAAAAGAAAATGAATGAATGAATGAATGAGCGAATATTAGGCTGGACCAGTGCTTAATTTGTAAATGAATAATTCCCGGAACAAAACCAAGAAATAAAAGTTGTTGTGACTGTCCACAACACAATTTTAGTTTTCCCAGAACATGACGTCATTAAACGGTGATAGTGCAAAAAAAGAGCATCGCATTTCTAAACGGTCCTTTATTATTTTGTGCCATATAACGTTATAGGTCAGTCATGGATAATAAAAACATGTACAAAAATAAATCATATGAACAATCACTATTCAGTTTACTATTATGTCAAGTGAAAATAATAATTAAATAAGTTATCTCATCTGTCATGTTTTCTGGCTGACATGAGCTCGCTTTGCTTCTGTCTCCCGCTATCCTGATCCATTCGCAGTTTCATCTTCGAAATCTCTTTTGATCTGGCTCATTATTAGATTTACTTGTGGTTTTAAAATATGAAAATATGCGTGGCTGCCTCTTTGCCATTTTAAAAATACAAATATTATTTAGGTAGGCCACTATGCCATAATTTATTTTTGCTGCTCATTGCGCATGAAACAATAACTAACCAATGAGAGTGACTGCAAACATAAGAAAGCCGATTGGCTGAAACTATTGTTGTTACCGTCATGTGTGTGTATTCACCACGCACAAGTTAATGCCGGATCAATTAAAATAAATACCGGAGTGCAAAACACGAATAACTGACATTTTCTGGAACAGGATCCGGCAAGATCCGGTCAAATTAAGTACTGGGCTGGACAAAAGACTGTAATGAAAGCCTATATGAGAAACCATTTGAAAAGCCCAGAAAAATATGAAAACAGACTTTTTTTGCCTGCAGTATCTTGCCTTAAAACTTCACAAAACATCAGTTTTTCCCAAGCTGCAACATGTATTATTGATGCTAAGAAGAGTGTTGAAGCTGCTCCTTGAAAAGCGGACATGCTTTTAGGGGACATGTTTGTTATTTACATGATGCAAGAGCTTGTGTACCTGAACCTGTGCTGGTAGTTTCTCTGGAGAGTTTTCTGGCGACGAGTTCTCCATGAAGTTCCTCTGTTTCTGTCGAGCCACAGAGATCCAGCTGGGAGACTCCGAACTACCAACAGATATTCTGCCCACTGTCTCTGAAATGGACATAACAAATTGCAGGATATTATTTTAGGAATAATGCAAAATGCGATTTATGTAAAAATACTACGGAGGAAAGTAAAAGGTTTTCAATATTATATAGGAGCCATCATTAATAACTGAGAACCAATAATAATTAAGAATCAGAATCATATTTAAATTAAAATGTTTACATTTGTTAAACTATTTGGCATTTCTGTCCTGCTTCCAGTAAAAACATCTGAACATTCCCACAATTTAAATTTACCTGAGAAACAAATGCAATCTTTTTAAATAATTTAAGGTATATTTAAGAGTTGCAAAATAAAACTGATTAAAATTACTTCTTTATTTTTAAAGCCTAAAAATAATTGATAAACTTCAAGAAGGTTTTCATTTTAAAAGTTCTATCTATCTTTCTGTCTGTCTGTCTGTCTGCCTGTCTGTCTGTCTGTCTGTCTGTCTGTCCGTCCGTCCGTCCGTCTATCCATCCATCCATCCATCCATCCATCCATCCATCCATCCATCCATCCATCCATCCATCCATCCATCCATCCAATTAGAAATTAATTTGAGTTATTTTGGTTTAAAATCTAAATAAATTTATTATTTGCTTCAAAACTTTTTCAATTTCAAATTCTAAATGTTTAATTTTATTTTTATTCCAAGTACTGTATATAATAATATTAATAAAAAAAACATTTTAAAAAATGGAGCTACCTTGCACTTTCCTTGCTGACATCCCTGTATCAAGCATTAGTTCGTGTTTTTTGGGTAGGATGGGCTTCCTGTCGTTCTGCTCTTGATCTGGTGTCTCCTGCGGCCCTGCAGACTCTGCAGTTTGAGTGCCACTCCAAGATGCTTCTCCATCCAAACCATAACGGTGCAGAACTGGTGTCTTTCTCAAGCGTATTCCAAACGGGTTCTCCGGGTTCTTCTCTTCTTCCACAGGAACGGCTTCTTTCTGCACTGGCAGTGTTGGGGAACTCTGAGTGCGGGCTGGTTTGGGTCGCTCTTCAAGGACGGGAACGATGAGTTGAGTTGTTTGTGGAGATAGAACATTAGTGTCTTCAGTCTGTGATTCTGGTGAAGCCAGTGATCTCTGCCATGCAGGAGCGATGGTGAACCGCGGACGAACCTCAGCGATACTCACAGGCAACTCAAGGTCTTGCTGCTCAGAAACAGCAACCTTGGTTTCTTCTAAAGATGCTTCCAGAGGCTCACCAGACTCTTCCAGCTTGATGGGCTGAGGATCCTCTTCCTTCTCTAGAGAAGACATTGATGACTTGGAAAACTGAGACTGGAAAATTGGACTTTCCTGCTGAGGAGACACAAGGACCTCAACAGGTGAAGACTCAGAGGCTTCAGGCTCATCACTGGTTTCTGTTGACCTCCAGACATCACCTCTATCAGTGTAATCAGATTCAAGCACGTTCTCCATATTGAGCACCACTAAGTCTCTTTCATCATCTGAAGCTTCATGGTTTTCAGGCTCTGGAGAACTTGGTTCATCTTCTTGAGGTTCAACATCATTTGTTGAGTCTTCACTTTTCTCAGGTTCAACATCTGTCAATTTGTCATCTCCATCATCTCCACTATCTCCGTCATCTCCACTATCTCCATCATTTCCACTATCTCCATCATCTCCACCTTCTCCATCAACTTCACCATCTTGGATTTCCAATTCAGCTTCATCTTCAGTAACATCACTTTCTTTTACATTTACTATAAAAGCGACTGGCGATTCTAACAGCTCTTCATCTTCTCTGGCACTCTCAGCTTTGTCTACTTGTTTCTCCTTATCTTCTTTAGGCACTTGCGAATGACTTGGTTCAACAGACTCTTCAGCGGTGAACTCCAGCAGCTCCTCCTCCTCTGTGGTCTCCTCTGAGATTTCTCCAGAATCTACAGATGATTCAGAGAGCGCATCGGGTGGTGGAGCTTGTTCATTTAGGGTCACTACTGGCTCTGAGGGATTGAGGAGATCTTTGTTGTCTTCCTTTTCAAGCTGAGCAACAATGCTCTCATTATTTGTGTCTTCCACCTAGAAAAAGGAAGCAAAAGAGTTTAAATCAATGTAAGGAGTTTGTGGGTCATTAGTTATATTTCCATCCAAAGATGCAAATTAAATTTATGTGCATAACAGGGATATCGCAGCATTTCCATCCAAGTAGTCAAAGAGAACAAAATCGTCACTTTCTGATCAAATATACTTTTGACCAAATATCAAAAGTAAAAACCGAATTTGCCGCAGTAGGAGAAGTTGCGTCAATCTTTTCTTTATTTAATAAATGACTTGCGCCTCGGAAAGCAGTATGCCGACACTCAATGAACGCGTGGTGGCATTTGAAGGCATCAGATGCGGAACACAGACGCTCTTGACAATTCTGGAGGTAATTAATAATATAATAAGACTAATATTGGCATTTTAGAATGACCAAAACAACATTTTAGATGTTTTACAATGTGGTCAGCCTGCTGGTTTGTCCTTTTACACATATTTTTATCATCATTTATCATATATAACGAAATCACATGACATATTTTAATGCGCATACTGGAATTTTTTCTGTAAAAGTGTTTCCATCGTAGTTTATGCGCATCTTTTCTTATCGATTAAAAAGTTTATCCTACTCATTTTTTTATGCGCATTTTCAAAATTGATGCGCATCTTGGTGTTTCCATCAACATTTTTCATGCGCATATCCAAAATGGCCATAAAAATGGGTGGATGGAAACGTAGCTAATGAGGATGTGCATTTTTAATGCAATAAAAATACATTACACACAACTGACTAAAAAATAATAATTTTTTGTGCTATAATGTAAAAAATAAAATAAATAAATCACTGAAAAGATAAAAAAACTTTTTATGGGTCAAAGACATTTTGGCTTCTTTGGTTGATTTTATATACACAGAAAGCATATTAATGCAAGTAATGTGCCAAAAAATGAGCAAAAATGTTCAGTGGTACAAATGTACTATTTATATAAATAAACAACTCTCTTATTCTGACCTGCAGTTAAAATAAATAAAAAAAGTGATGAATCTTATTATTTAACATTTTAAATGATGACTGTAAATCCAAAGGCCAGATGACGCTCTCATGGAAACTACACCCATAAAGAAGAAACCCAGGAAATCCCCATAGTGTTTCAATCTAAAAAGAAGGCTTAACTGCTTTCATTGATTCAGCAGGACTAATAATGGCATGATTACAGAATTATCTCTCAGAAGGATTTCTGAAACACCTGACTGAAATTTAGTGGAAAAACATGTTATTATATGTGGTAATTTCACATGCAGCTTTTACTACACAGAGTCGTAGTTCACAGAGTAGCAACGCAAACAGCTTCATTATCACAGAACTATTATCTTAATTTCATTATTATTCAATACAATTAAATCATGTTGACAACTTGACAGTTTTCTTAAAGAGATAGTTCACCCAAAAGTGAAAATTATTTATTATATTGTATTGTATTATATTATATTGCCATTGTGCAAACCTCAGTTGTACAAATACAGTTGAAGAATTATTAGCCCCCCTTTGAATTTTTTTTTCTTTTTTAAATATTTCCCAAATGATGTTTAACAGAGCAAGAAAATTTTCACAGTATGTCTGATAATGAAAAAGAAAGTCTTATTTGTTTTATTTCGGCTAGAATAAAAGCAGTTTTAAATTTTCTAAAAACCATTTTAAGGACAAAATTATTAGCCCCTTTAAGCTATTTTTTTTTCCCGATAATCTACAGAACAAACCATCATTATACAATAACTTGCCTAATTACCCTAACCTGCCTAAATAACCCAATTAACCTAGTTAAGCCTTCAAATATCACTTTAAGCTGTATAGAAGTGTCTCAAAAAATATCTAGTCAAATATTATTTACTGTCATCATGGCAAAGATAAAATAAATCAGTTATTAGAAATGAGTTATTAAAACTATTATGATTAGAAATGTGTTGAAAAAGATCTATCTGTTAAACAGAAAATGGGAAGAAAAATAAACAAAGGGCTAATAATTCAGGGGGGCTAATAATTCTGACTTCAACTGTATATTGTGTAAAAACTTAAAAACACAAAAACTTGGTAATGACTGTCAACGCAGTTTCAAGCGTCTTCTACATGTGTGAAGAAGATATTTATGAATAGTTATAACACAATGCACGTTCGATCGTTAATTGGTGTTCCCGTCTAAGAATTGTTCAGTATTGTAATGCACAGTCACTGTTAGATGAAGGCATTTGAGTTGTTAAGTGCATTTATTGCTTTTGGGTATAAACTGTTTTTTTTTTTGGCTAATTTGTCTGTGCTTTGATGGATCTGAAACATCTGCCTAGTGGCAGTATATCCAAAAGATAATCCAACAAATAATTCCAAATGTTTATAAGTTTCCTTTATTTGTTAAACACCACAAGCAATTTTGAGAATGTTGGAAATTGGTAGCCACTGACTTGCAAAACAATACTGATGTCAGCGGCTAATGGTTTCCAACATTCTTCAAAATATCTTCTTTTGTGTTGAACAGAAGAAAGAAACTTCTACAGATTTGGAAGGGTTATGAAATAAATCTTAATTTTGTGGTCAAGTATGCCATTGATTAAAAAAAACGCTAGTGACTGTACTGTACCGCACTCTGAAGACTGATGTTCTCATGCTCCAGTGTGAGTCCTGACGCAAGAGGGCTCTTCAGGGAGCTCAGCACTTCCTCCAGCAGTGACCCCTGCTCCTCAGGAACGACCTCACATCCTGTGTCCAACAGGAAGTCATCAGCTTGCAGCTCAAGTGTTACAGGAATCTCCCAAGAGGGCTGTGGGACCTCAGATTCGGGGACGTGATCTCGTTCCTCTCCTTCAGAGTCGTCTCCAGTTGAGATGGAGGATGTTGGAGAGCTTTTCTGAAACTGGCCGGAGTCAGTCATTTCCTCGTCCTCGTGTTCATAAGCAAAGGATTCATGGTCTGAAATATTAACCTGCTCTCCTGGCAAATCTAGACAACAAAATAACAATTATGAGCGACACTATTATTGGTGTTTACAGGTGTCCTTTTTACACTCTGATTGTATGTACCATAATAACAACAATATAATATGCATAAATACATGCTAACCCTAAATATCATTCAAACCCCAGCCATATACTAAGTGCATCTAGTTAATTAATATTACTCAGTACTTAAATGTACGATTACACTATAACAAAGCACACTGTAAAATAAAGTTTAGCCTATTTTTATCTGTAATTATCATTTGTAGGTAGCTTTGGATAAAATCGTCTGCTAAATGCATCAATAATTATTAATAAACAAATTAGCAACAAATAAACAAAACATGTTTTAAAAATGATTGTAAAAACTGTTAAAACAGAAATTTTGTTCAATAATAATACACTATATTAATTATTTAAATATATATTTTTTCCTGAGAGTGCAAAGCCTTATTTTTAGCATCAATACTAAAGTCTTTAGTGTCACATGATCCTTCAGCTAACATTCTAATTTGCAGATTTGGTAGTCGATTATTACTGGTTTACTATTATTTTTAACTATAGTGGTTCTTATTAATATCAATGTTGAAAACTGTTTTTCTTATTAATATAAACAGTTTAGTTCAGGATTTTATGACAAAGGGTTTTATTTTAGCATCTGATGAAAGAATATGTACATTAATCTTTTACAGTATTTTCAATATTATAAATGTCACTAGTGGCACGGTGGCTCAGTGGTTAGCACTGATTCGAGTCCCGACTGGGCCAGTTGGCATTTCTGTGTGGAGTTTGCATGTTCTCTGCATGTTCGTGTAGGTTTCTTCCGGGTGCTCCGGTTTCCCCTACAGTCCAAAGATATGCACTATAGGTGAATTGAATAAACTAAATTGGCCGTAGTGTATGAGTGTGTGTGTGTGTGTGTTTGTGTGTCTGTGTGAATGAGTGTGTATGGGTGTTTCCCAGTACTGGGTTACAGCTGGAAGGGCATCCACTGCGTAAAACATATGCTGGAATAGTTGGCGGTTCATACCGCTGTGGCGACCTCTAAAATAGAGACTAAGCCAAATGAAAATAAATGAATGAATGAATAAATGTCACTACTGTCACTTTTTTGTCAATATAAGGCAGGGGTGCTCAACCCTATTCCTGGCGATCGACCTTCCTGCAGTTTTCAGTAGCAGCCCTTATCAAACACACCTGCCTGTAATTATCAAGTGCTCCTCACATTCTAAATAATTGGTTCAGGTGTGTTTGATCAGGGTTGGAGCTGAAATCAGCTGGAAGGTCGATCGCCAGGAACAGGGTTGAGCACCCCTGATATAAGGTGTCTTTGCTGCATTCAAGTATTGTTTTTTCTTCACAAAACCTTTCAATGATATTCATGGCATCATAGTTTCCACCAACGTATTATCAATTTTGATAGCAGTTGTGATGCTTTATAAGAAATGTTTTTCAAGCATCAAATTGGATTAATTTCTGAAGGATCATATGACTAAATGCCATCAAGTGTTTTATCATCAAATGTGTAATTCTAAAATAAATATTAAACACTATTTTTTAAAACTGCTATGAGAACATTTACAGTGCTCAGCATAATTGGGTACACCCCATTTTGAAAATGAATACTTTTCTACATTTCTCAATGAATATAGTCAATGTATATTGGTGCATTTAAAAAAAAGAGATTTATTAAACAGATATATTTATTAAAATAATTTTTTAGTCACCAAACATATTTAGAAATTGAAAGATAATGCAATTAAATTATCTTTACCAAAATACAACCAAATACAACCAAAATATTGCAAAAATAAACTACAACCTACAAAATGTCAACTAAATTAAATTTTTTTTGCTTCTCTTGATTTTTCCTCTTTTTTAAATTTGTATTTAATATTTTTCTCTAACATATAAATTTAGGTGTACTAGTTTTTGCCTGTACAGCCGCGGGACCAGACCAGATTTCTTGCGGCGCGGTAATATATTTCCGAATAAAGCGCGGGAGCCATCGGTAACTCTGGCGTAAGTTGAACAGGAGCAGGCGGTTATTATCATTATCGCTCCCAAGCGAGCAAGCACGTGTGATTGTGCGTGTGTTTATGTGTATGAATGAGAGAGAGCGTGATGCTGTGTGTTGCTTGTTTGGTGCTGTCTATGTTTGTGTGTGCGTGTATGTGTGTGAATGAGAGAGAGAGAGTGCTGTGTGTCTATGTGTGTGTGTGTTTATACAGACAGCCCCTCACCCCCAAATATAAAACTGTGTATGGAAAGTATCGTCAATGCACCGTGATGCACCGAATTATCGAAGTGAACCGAATCGATGGCATGATAATTGTAACCAAACCGAACCGTGAGACCAGTGTAGGTCCACCTCTATGCACAAATATAATATTGTATAGCTCCTTTTTAAAAATATGAATTTAAAAGAGAGATTTGTGAGGGGTGTACTTATATATACTAAGAAGTGTAAATAAAATAACGTTTTTATTTTAGCATAAATAAAAACATGTACACATACCTTCACATTCATGTTCTCCAATACTTGTAACCATCCGTAGTTTGTCCTCTGTGTCTCTGAGCAGTAGTTTTTCCCTCAGGTCTCTTCTCTTGTCCAATATTTGCCTCTAAACATGAATAAATCACACAATTCAGTTCACCTACTGATACAAACTAACACCACTTCCCCCCCAGTTTGGATGGACTATTCCTGCAATGCTCAAAAAGAAGAGAATAAAACATCACTAACAGCTTGCTGGCCTGAAATGATAAGGCACTATAAATAATGAAAGTGTATGAATGGTTAATGTGAAGAGTCTTACGCTGGCAGGCTTTCTCTTGGCACGAGCGTTGGCTTTGACGGCGATGCGGTGACGGGCAGCTGAACTGTCTAAGCAGGACACAGAGCTGGCAGGAAGACTGAAGTCCACCGGGACAGATGCTTGAGGGGTCGAGGGTCTTGAAGACGCGTCATAAGACATCTTTATATGACCGAGGGGGACAAGGAGGACAGATATTGGTAAGTCTGAAATAAAGTTACCTTCCACCACTCCACCGACTTCAGCAATTTGTTTACAACTTTATTACAAAATAATGGTACTGTTAAAATTCTTTTAAACCACTTCCCCCCACCAAAGCCTCTATATGTGGTTTGCAATTTAAAATAGGTGGTCGTATTCAAAGTATTTCCTTCCATCCTTAAACCAACCCTAAACCAGAGTGGCATCAAAATAGCAGAAGCAGATTTTGTGCAAGGTCATACATGCATACATGGTGAACCATAATAATAATAAAAAAAAAACCCAGACACTTTCACCACAGCTGATTCATCATGATCAGTCATGACTGTCTAGAAGTTATTTCCTTTTAGGATGAAACGCAAACACCAACTTCTCCAGGAGAAATTACTGTAGGTTATTGCTGGCAGTGATATAATTGTTTGTCCTCACCACTGTGCAAGTACTGTTTTTTTTTCTTTCAAAGTCTCAGATCTGGATAACTAATAGCAGCACTTGATATTAACTGATCTTAGCTAATGTATAGAACTGGTAAAGTGCCCCACACTGTTAAAAAGAAAAGTTGGCATCAATGGTTCCATAAAGAAACCTTACAATTCATGGAACATTTCATTATACAAAAGGCTATGTATAGCTTTCATGTAGTGTGTAATATTTGGGTTTGTTATTGTACAGGTGCTTTCACACTTGGTTCAATACAATACTTGGTGATACACAGACATACACACACACAAATGAACGTTGTGAAAACTAAAGTTTGTTGTACAGTTGGCAGTTCACTTTCGTTATTTGGTACGATTGCATTCATATCAGAAGTGAGCTGCACCAGAGTTTGCATGAACCGTACCCCAGACCACCTCTTTCAGGCAGACTCTGGTGCGGTTCGTGGGTGCGGCATCGTTCACACTAGCTAAACGTACTGTATTCTGATGTCAAACGAACCTGGGTGCGGACCAAAAGTGCTAGTGTCAAAGTAGTCAATTATTACTAGTTCACTAGTATTAACTATAGTGGTTTTTATTAATATAAATGTTGAAATCTATTATTGCTTATTAATATATGACAACTAAAGTTGTACAGTCGGCGGTTCACTCCCGTTATTTGGTATGATTGCATTCATATCAGAAGTGAACCGTACTAGAGTTCGCATGAACCGTAGCCCAGACCAGCTCTTCCAGGCAGACTCAGGTGCGCTTCGTGGGTGTGACAGCGTTCAGACATTTTACAGACATTTTAAGGTGCTTTCACAGCTAGTTTTAAAGAGCAAAGTGAACAATAAATGGAGTCTGCCCAAAAGAAGAACTGATTCTGAACTGCCTGAAATCAGTAGTCAGTAATTCTTGCTTAACCTCCTGCAAAAACCTATGTAGGTTTGTAACAAACCTGCATAATGCAGGTGCAGAATGCAGAATGCAGAATAATGCAGAATGCATAATGCAGAAGAGTTTGGTTTATGTTTTTGTCATGTTGAGAAGATGCTGTGTTTTAAAGAACTTGGATTCAAACTTGTGTTAAAACTGAAGACATTAGTATATAAGACATTTTGTATATGCACATAAAAAACAGTTGATGGAAATGCCAAGATGTGCATAAATTTTGAATATTCGCATAAAATACATATGCACATATTTGAGTAGGATAAACTTTTTATTCAATAAGAAAAGACGCACATGAACTACGATGGAAACACTTGTACCGAACAAATTCCAGTATGTGCATTAAAAAAAGTCATGTGATTTTGTTATAAGAGATCATGTGATGGTAAAAATGTATGCGAATGGACAAACAAGCAGGCAGAGCACATTGTAAAACATCTGAAATGTTGTTTTGGTCATTCTAAAACGCCAGTATTAGTCTTATTATATTATTAATTACCTCCAGAATTGTCAAGAGCATTTCGCTCCGCGTCTGACGCCTTCAAATGCCACCACACGTTCGTTGCGTGTCGGCATATTGTCTTCTGAGGCACACATCATTTATTAAATAAAGAAAAAATTCACACAGCTTTTCCTACTGTGGCATATTCCATTTTTACTTTTGATATTTAATGCCAGTTAATCAGGAAGTGACGATTTTATTCTCTTTGTCTACTCGGATGGAAACGCTGCTTTATTCACATGTCTTATTTGCGATATTCCAGTTGTGCGCATAAATTTAATTAGCATCTTTGGATGGAAACATAGCTACTGTTACAGTGTGTTTGACTGTGTTTAGAAGAGCTGAGGAAACCTTCCGAGCTGGAATTTACAGTGATCATGATACAAATCATGATACCACTTTGAAATAATGACTTTATTTGTCATACAGCCTAAAATCAAATCAGATTCCAGATAACTTTTCCAGCCTTTGAAAGTTTTTGTAGCCTTCTCCTAACCTGTGCCTTTCTACAAAGTTATCTCAAAGGTCGTTTTAAAGTGTGATGGATGTAATGTGAGCAAAGGTAAAGATTTTAGCAGGGTATGATGATTTTCTATAGGCACTGCAGATATGGTAATGGTTAATATGAAGAACGTGGCACAAAGCTTTGTGTTCTTGTCATCTCATAACTAGCACCCAAAATAGATGGATTCGATACAGGATCATTGGAAATATATGCCTCAGCCTACATTTAAATGAAACCACAAAAACATACTGTACTTAAACATATGTTTGACTGCAGTTTCTAGGTAAAATGGACACTTTGGGGCAGTATGACAACAAGAACTATTGTTCCTTTTCACAGTAATGATATTTATATTCACATTATCAATGAATAAAGGATTTTGTTTTGTATTTTCTTTGCACAGCACCAAATAAATACCATAAAACAACTCAACAGTGTCTATTATATAGCACGGTTTCATAAAAGTGAAAAAAGTAACGTAAAATCAAGGTAAACGTTTTCTCTTACGTTTGCTTTTAAAAACACTATGATTGGATTTAGGTCAGTGTTTTGCTAGGTGATCTGTATATGGACATGTACAAGAAAGATGTGTATCTAAAACGTACAACAAAACGAACCCCAAGTAACTTGTTTCAGATTTGCAAAAACGTAGACAGCGCACTCTATTGGATTTGTTATCTGAAACGTGTAACGAAAAACATCCAGAGCAATGTTTGTTACGTTTAGCAAAAAATGCATGCTGAAGAACATGTTTCCAATGATCCTGGGCTGAATACATTTTATGGGCGCATTTTAAAAACAGTATAGCTGGTATTCAAAAACAGTGAAGAAGCTGTTTGTGTATTAAAACTTGTGATATATAAACATTCACATCAGTCCAATCACTTGATTTAGCATTTGTGTAAATACTATGTATGGATTTATCAATTTAAATTATTTCACTGATTAAACGAAACAAATGTCCATGTAAGCCACTGAGCAGGCTCTGAGAATAGTATATTACATTTCAATTAAGTATTTTTGACCTTGAATCCAAGTAATCTATTGTATGAAACCTACTACAAAATGAGGAAGCTTTAAGGTACCACTATTTTAGCAAAACAAAGTTCATTCTAACCTGTTACCATGTTCTTCATGCAGTGAGATTTAAGAAAAGAGAGCATTAGTACTTTTACAAGTGGAAAAACATGCAATAATGTTCTTTTAACTGTGCAGTATGTGAGGAACTCATGTGAGTGAGTTATACGTGAGACTGCAGTGTGTTTGTGCAAGCGCTCAGATCCAGCTTGGCAGCCGTTTTGACCCAGATTGCTGGAATATCCCATTTCCAGCAGACAGCCAGGCTGCAAGGGTGAACCGCTGGAATGCTTTTCAGACCACACTCCTACTTCACTTGTAACCCCTGCAGTCGAACACCGCCTAATACAACCCCCAGAAACCAACAGTCAGGACTTAACAATACTGTGAAATGTTTGTAGTGATCAAATGATTTGAGTTTTAAGGGACATATCACCTAAAATATCATATAGTTTTCTTTCTTTTCAGACCACTCTGGATAATAGATATAAAAAAAATGCTCTGGTTGTGCTTGACCATATAATGGTGAATAAAAATTGGTGCATAATGAATTTGAAACTGGTCATATACACTAGGGATGTCCCGATCAGGTTTTTTGCTCTCGAGTCCGAGTCATTTGATTTTCAGTATCTACCGGCAGCGAAACCCGATCCGATACATCTATAATAGATAAAAAAATAATAAACAAGAGCAAAGAAACACATCCAGGATGTTCCTTATTTTAGCATTCAACAACTTTGTTAACAAACAGAGCACTTCTGTGAGTTAGCTTGAACAATTAAGTAATAAATAACATCAATTCTTCATTTTTGGACTTCAATATTATAAATAACAGTAAATATATATAAAAAAAAAATCGAATATAAAAACAAATAGCACCTCAACTTAAAATACCCGGCCGGCTATCAAAAGTTTATATATCTCACAGTTTGCTATGGCAATGTTGTCATCATCAACTTTATATTACCTCCACACCACAGACATATTCGCGCTTTCCGCTTCAAGCTGCTTCCGTGTTATACTTTGCCGGCATTTAATCAGTAGTGTCTCTGCAACAAAGTCATGTCATGCCGCATGCGTTGCTGTTTCTGTGTGAAGTCAAGAAAGAGTCAAGAAAGAAGTCTAACTCTGTGCCACCGCACAACTATAGATGTGTTAAAAAGTAATGAGAATATATATATATATATATATATATATATATATATATATATATATATATATATATATATATATATATATATATATATATATATATATATATATATATATATATATACACACAGCTGAAGTCAGAATTATTAGCCCCCCTGAATTATTAGCCCCGTTTATGTATTTTTTCAACACATTTCTAAACATGATTGTTTCAATAACTCATTTCTAATAACTGATTTATTTTATCTTTGCCATGATGACAGTAAATAATATTTTACTAGATATTTTTCAAGACACTTCTATACAGCTTAAAGTGACAATTAAAGGCTTAACTAGGTTAATTAGGTTATTTAGGCAGGTTAGGGTAATTAGGCAAGTTATTGTATAATGATGGTTTGTTCTGAAGATTATCGAAAAAAATATAGCTTAAAGGTGATAATAATTTTGACTTTAAAATGTTTTTTAAAAAATTAAAAACTGCTTTTATTCTAGCTGAAATAAAAAAATAAGACTTTCTCTAGAAGAACAAATATTATCAGACAAACTGTGAAAATTTCCTTGCTTTGTTAAACATCATTTGGGAAATATGAAAATAAATAAATAAATAAATAAATAAAAGGGGGGCTAATAATTCTGACTTCAACTGTATATACATATATATTCGAGTCCTGATCGGGAGGTGATTTCCAATCACATGATTGGATCTGGACATCCTTAATATACACCCGAAACACTTTCACAATGCATGAGTGTGCTTTTGTTGTAAAAAATGTCACTGTTCAGAGCTACTATTTTCTATTAACAATGTTAGAAATGTTTGAATGACAAAAATGTTTCTTGAGAATCAAATCAATTAGAATGATTTCTAAGGAATTGTGAGTTATATTTGATTAAATACTTCTTTTAAGCAAAAAAAAATGTAAATTTTAAAAGATGTTGTCAAACTTAAAGGCACAGTTTAACCAAAAACTAAAATTCGGCCACCTTTTACTCCCCCTTAACTTGATCAAAACTCATATGTTTTACTTTCTTCTGTTATTGAGATATTTAGAAAAATGCTGGTTGCACCCATTGACTTCCACAGTATTTGTTCCTACTAAGGAAGTGAATAGAGGCCAGAAAATTATCTTTTTTTGTGTTCAAGAAACTCATAATGGTTTAAAACCACATGAGGAAAAGTAAATGACGAGCTAATTTTATTTTTGGGGTGAACTATACCTTTAAACTAGTGAATGGTAATATTATAAACACAGTTTATATAGCTGGCAAAATTAATCCAATTTTAAATCTCCAACACTATTATATTTCTCACCCAAACCCAATTTTTCAAAACAGCCCATGGTTGAGCTTAAAGCATTGCATAACACAAACACATGACAGCTATTTAAAGCCTTGGCAACAAGATAAATCCAAAAGTGCATGTTTTTCAGTGGTTGGAGATTGTTTTGCAGCTTTTGGTAGGTGCTTGTGTGAGATGTGTCCGCCTTTTCAGTGCTCAGACAGATTTCATTTCACTTTCATTTGAAATTCAAATGCAACTACTGGACACAAGCAGTGTCCTGCTCTCCAATATTTGGGCTCTTAACTGCCTGTGATTATAAAGGTGCTTGTTCTAAAATTATCAGTATCTGTGAATACCGCACTTAGCTGAGCAAATTCTGCACCGTCCACACTAGCCAAAACAACAGCAGATAAGAACATTCCTGGGGTGTGAATCACTGGACTTTATGGTTAACTTCCAAACATAACTTGATGCATACCCAGAAGTGCTCAATTCAAATGATCTGCAGTGATGCCAAACATTATATGGAAATTCATGTATGTATTTTAAATGTACGAATCGAAAGCGACACCTATAAACAAATTAATTTGCACAGAAAGTCAGCCACAGATTAAACAAAAATAGGCAAACTACAGTCAAGCTGGAAAACCTTACAGAGCAACATTTGTTTATAATCATATCAAATGTGTTGTAAAGTGTTTCCATGATACTGCTTATTGTCAACTAAATACTAATTTGTTATGTGTATAGCTCATTCATTTACAAAAAAATGAAAGTTATGCTATTACTGACTATGTGTAAACTATAAAGTGGTAACATGGTGGTGAAAATGGTGACATTATGCAAATACTGTACATATTATGCTCTTTGTCTTTAGGCAAGTATGAGTATTTGGCAACCAATACAACATTTATGCACTACAAGTCTGTATGCACACTGACACACAGTATTTTTATTTAAAGTGACTTCGCCATCTACTGTTCTGGCATGCCTTTTACATTTTTTTTGGTGATCATTTTAAAATCGAATTTGATGCTTTCATTTGATTGTGAACCTTTTCAAAATCACAAAGGAATTTTTTTTTCCAATTTCTATGTTAGAATCTTTATCGTCATAATATCTTTGCAGACATTTAAGAAACATGCTAAGTGAACATACTTGTTTATCTGAAAAACAATGTTGAACGTTAATTATTTTTCTTTGAAAATGTGTTTCGTGTCGCAAAATCTCTCTTTGTTTTGGACACTGGCAGTTAACTACATTTTGACAACCCAGAAAACACAGCATATTTTATTTCAGTTATGAAGGCAGCCTCAATGTACGCAGGCACGGCCGACTTCCAGTACCAGGTGGTTTTTATGAGTTGGTTTTTGGGCTGAAATACCTAGTTCAACCACTAAGGGCTCTATTTTAATGATCTAGGCCAGGGGTGCCCAAACTTTTTCTTATAAAGGGGCTAAAAACTAAACTTGATTGAGGGATGTGGGCCGAAGTTAAATAAGCCAAACCGTATTACATTAAATTTGTCAATATTTAAAAATAACTAGAAAACGTTGCTTTAAAACATATTAATTACCGATGCAGTATCATTTTATTGTGAACTTATTATAGTAAAAACATAAACAATCCCATTTATAACACAGAGGAGTTCAATGCTGAATACACTATTCAAGCTGCTCCTGCCGTTGCCTTGATTTGCTCGCCGATGTCTCATCCTCTATCTGTCAAGTGACACATTTTAAAAGACTGATTGATTTACAACATTTAAATGAAACATTTCATTTTAGTTAGCTTTTTGTAGCTCCTCAAGTAAACAAAGAAATAAAAGGATACTGTATGTACTTCGATGTCCCGCCAGGAAAACACTAGATTTGAGTGTTTGGTTTGATTTCTAAATGTCTACAGACAATCCTCTGTGCCACATGTCATTTGCATTTAAATGAATCATCACCAAATCAAAGCTTGTGATAGTGCTTACACTTACACTAAAATGAAAGTTCTCAACCTCAAGTCATACCAAACCAATATGATTTTGATGTCGGCATAAAATGAAATATTAGTAATCAAAATGACTTTTATATACCTAGAAAGCATATTAAATGCAAATCTCTACAATATGGTTTCAAACTACTTTGGGCAAACTATGAATTAAATAATGTTCCATCATCAGACAGTGTTACATACATTTATGTAATACTGAAACACCATACTTAATTAACAATATAAAAGAGTAAGTGCTCATACTAAATTATATTATAATTTAAATAATTACATACTTCTAGCTGACAAATTGGTGAAACCTGGCGATTTGAAGGATAGAAAATATTAAAGTATAAAAATTTCAATGTTAATTAATTTCTTTTAGTGCTCGTGCTGCACCGTGGTCTTAACTAGAGTATAATATTAAATATGTCATTAAATGATTCTTGCTCTAAATATGCTTGATGAGTTTTTGGTAAGTAAACTATTGCTCCATTGAATAACTTTTAATGAGTGGAAAAATGTATGATAGACATTACTGTTTGCTCAGAAAAAATGGGGGAGAGATTGAATTCTGAATTTTGAGTATGAACAAAAGTTCTGCAGGTTTGATGAGTGTGCGGAAATGATGACAGAGGCCACAATTTACACTGAACTAGTATTTAACACAAGCTAGAAACCTTTAGCTGCTTTTCTACTAGGCCTGTCACATTATCTATTCTTTGTTGTTGGATATATTGCACCAAAATAAAATGTGATGAACGATAATATTGTCATTTTAGGACCATTTTAAGGTACTCATTATATAACGACAGAATGATATATATAATATCATCACAATGCAAGTACACTTTCCCAAGAACACATACTATTTTATTCTTAATAATATTTCATTTAATTATAGTCATTTTATCTGTTTAATAATTAGACATTGGAATCAGAATGTGAAAACGCATATCCTAAATAAATAATCAATATTAACAAAAAAGTGCAAGGTAAAAAGCAACAGAGGTATTTGGTATCAGATCAGTTTTCAGTTGTCAGACACCCACATGGAAATATACTGAAGTAATTTATAGTAAATACTATAGTATTTTTTTAACCATACTGACACTGAAACCTCCAGCAGAGATAGATATGTTGCACAATCAGCTAAAATGTTGCTAGAATTGAATTTTATGTATGGGCAATCTCTAATTTGCATCACCAAAAAATTATTAAGGTCATGTCCATGTGTTGTGCGATAGATCAATATATTGATTATTGTGGCCTATTTTCTACCATTGTGCTGAACAGTTCTAAGAACATTCAGGTATGGCTCCATGTGAGCCTGAAATGACATGGTACAATTACAAACAGTTCTCAGCCCAGAATTCGACGCATGGTAGACAAATCTGTTGATCTGTGCTAGTACAGTGCATGTGTGACATTGCCACTATTGGCCTGGTTCCACTGAGCGGTACAGTATGGTACGGATCGGTACGGGTCACCTTTATCAGGCTTGCATTACCACTGCCAAAAGGATACCAATAGCGTGGTGTTTGACAGAAAGTTTCAGACGATGTCATTCTCGCTCGAGAAAATGTCTACAGTTAATCAGTACGGGTCGTTCACATATCATATGAGAAGCACTTCTCACAAAACAGATGCTTTATACATCTAAATATTGTGTATAAAAGTTCATTACTAACCTTTCTATGAACATGATTTGATTTAACTGCAGATCATTGATGCAAAATAGCCTACTGTAACATCTGCAATTACATGAAATAAATAAATAAATGCAACATATATGAACACATATAGACCCTTAAAGTCTCCGATATGTTACCAATTACAGATAAACTACACACAGCATATATTTAGTCCTTATTTTGGTTCAAAATCAACCCAAAATATAGCCCACATTCAGTGCAAACCTCTCATCTGTATCTTTAATCTTCAGCAGCACATGTAACCTATGTTAGAAAGTAATTCCGTTATTCTGAGTTCATAATAGTTCAAAAGGCGATGATAATAGTTAAACATGGCAGTTTGTTCATGTTTTAGGTTGCTGAAAGAATCACTTACTCCTTTGTTTTTCCGGCTTCTCTTTTGTTTTTTCGCACATAACTCCCACATTTGTCAGTTTCTGAAAGGATCGGATGTCAGAAGCACTTCAATAATCATGCATATGTAATTATCATCAGCTCAAGAAGTTTGTGAAACCGCTCGCAGTTTTTGGCGGCTTGTAAAACAACAATAGGACACAGCAGGTTTTGTTCTTCTTGGCTTTTTGGCTGTCCATCAAGACGACGACAAGGTTTGTTTGAGCTCAGGTCGACCATGGCTTGTTATTATATGTATATATTATAACGATGTAATGTCTCGCCTGTGTTTTTAAAAATGCCGGTTCCTTTGTTTTCATTCTCCTGCTTGTCCACAAGCCAGTGATGTATCTCTGTAAACCAGTAGCATTCAGCTGCGATCTAGCTCCGCCTTTTGGTACCCTTTGCAAAGGGTACTCAAAAAGTGCTAAAAGCGGTTTGCTATTTGGTACCCTTTGACAATGGAAACAGTCATAAAAGCGTACTGAATCATACTGTATCGTACCACTCAGTGGAAATGGGCCATTTATGTTGTAGAAGAAGCATGCTATAAACTTTTTTTCTGTTAAATCTGCTAAAAAAAAGCAAAAAAAAAAAAAAAGATTATTGTCTATATTGCTGTTTATATTACACTTGCGTTACCAAGGCAATGAAGGCACATTTGTATTACGTTCTAATAAGTCCCGTTATTAGCACCGCCATGAAAAATGAAACCATTTCTGTGCTGACTGGACTGAATCAGCATGGAATGGAATGAATAGACAAACAGAAGCATAGTGGTACAGTGGCTTTTGACAGATCATCAAGAGATTTGAAATATGTACTGTAGCATGTGAAAAGTGCATATGTCACCTGATCATCTTCACTGTCTGATGCCTCCATGCTCAGGGAACTCTGGGTCAAATCCACTGACTGTAATAACAAAGAGGCATTATACATTAATATCCTGTTTGAACTAGAAAAAAATGTTTTGCCCAAAAAATAAATTCATTCTTCTGATATTAAAGCAATATTATGTCATGAAACCTACTGGTTTGATAATCTGGAGTAAAATATTTAGACTGCAGCCTATCAAAGATCATTCTCACTAGATTTTCTAAATGAAACCACAGCTTTAGTTTCTGTTCTGTTGGAGTTCAGGGAAGGCGAGGACAGGGACTGAAGAGATTTCAGAGAAGGCAGGTATAGCGAGGGGAACAACACTGCATCTAATCCTGTTAGAGAACTCAACAGGGAGCTTCCTGTCTATTCAATCATGCTTCGTGATGTCTGAGGCTCTTACACGCTTTTCACAGAGCCAAAAATACCCATGCATGCTGAACACGTTCAGCACAGTGCGTTTGATTGCTTGACTTTAGATTCGATTCTGTCTGGTGATAAAAGTACAATGTATTTAAGAAAAAAATTGTTTAAATAATACATGAAGCAAAGCAGTTACGTGTAAATGGCAAATTATAAGTGATTTCAGTGCATTTTTGTTACTTTAGATAAAAAAAATCCAATATTTATGTGTATTTTAACAAAAACACAAGAATTGAAACAAATAACGACATAAGTTTTGAGAAAAGTCAAATAAAAATCTGTAATTTTAGGCTGCAAATATATATTAAAATGATCCTGGATATATAAAAATATCAAAAAAATTGATTATATATATATATATATAAATATATACATAGTATATAAAATACATCTGGGTTATGAACTGAATTATGTAGGTAACTGAATGCCCTAAAGTGCCCAAATTATGCTCATTCACAAGTCCATTTTTTTTATCTACTAGAACACATTTACATAAATAACATGAGATACAAAAGCATGTTACACTCACCGGCCACTTTATTAGGTAGACCGTACTAGTACCAGGTTGGACCCAATTTTTTCTTCGGAATTGCCTTCATGGCATAGATTTAACAAGGTACTGGAAATATTCCTCAGAGATGTTGGTCCATATTGACATGATAGCATCATGCAGTTCCTGCACATTTGTTGGCAGCGCATCCATGATGCGAACCGTTTCACCACATCCCAAAGGTGCTCTATTGGATTGAGCTCTGGTGACTGTGGAGGCCATTTGAGTACAGTGAACTCATTGTCATGTTCAAGAAACCACTCTGAGATGATTCACGCTTTATTACATGGCACGTTATCCTGCTGGAGGTAGCCATCAGAAGATGGGTACACTGTGGTCATAAAGGGATGGACATGGTCAGCAACAATACTCGGGTGGGCTTTGGCTTTGATATGATGCTCAATTAGAACTAATGGGCCCAAAGTCTGCCACGAAAATATCCCCCACACCATTACACCACCACCACCAACCTGAACCGTTGATACAAGGCTGAATGGATCAATGATTTCAACGCCAAATTCTGACCCTACCATCCGAATGCCACAACAGAAATCAAGACTCATCAGACCAGGCAACAGTTTTTCAATCTTCTATTGTCTAATTTTAGTGAGCCTGTGCGATGTGTAGGCTCAGTTTCCTGTTTTTAGCTGACAGGAGTGTCACCAGGTGTGGTCTTCTGCTGCTGTAGCCCATCAGCCTCAAGGTTCGACATGTTGTGCTTTCAGAGATGCTCTTCTAAATTCCTCGGTTGTAACAAGTGGTTACTTGAGTTACTGTGGCCTTTCTATCAGCTGGAACCATTCTCCTCTGACGTCAACAAGGCATTTGCACCCACAGAACTGCTGCTCATTGGATATTTTTTCTTTTCGGACCAATCTCAGTAAACTCTAGAGATGGTTGTGTGTGAAAATCCCAGTAGATCAGCAGTTTCTAAAATACTCAGACCAGCCCGTCTGGCACAAACAACCATGCCACGTTCAAAGTCACTTAAATTACCTTTCTTCCCCATTCTGATGCTTGGTTTGAACTGCAGCAGGTCGTCTTGACCATGTCTACATGCTTAAATGCATTGAGTTGCTGCCATGTGATTGGCTGATTAGAAATTTGCGTTAACGAGTAGTTGGACAGGTGTACCTAAAAAAGTGGCCAGTGATTGTATTTCTCTCATATTGTACATTTCTACTGAACTGGACTTTCACTTTCCGACTAAAAAAAGTTTTAGATTCTGTCTCAATAAACCCTGCCATTCCTAAAAGCACGGGCAATTCTGATTGGTCAGCTGGCTCAGTGAGTTATTATTTTATATTATATTCAGTATAATGTCTGGTTATTATTGGCTAGATGCTTCAAATAAATTTGACAAGTTTTCATCTATCAAGAGTACTTAGAAAAGGCTGTGTACAACTGTGCACATGCATAAAAACAACAGAGAAAAAGACAAGTGAATGCAAAAACCATCAAATTGTGGATCTTTAAACACAGACTATGAAAATACACTCTGAAAACTTTCTCCTCAGTGAAAAAAGATCCTTTATTGAAACCAGTTGTTCGCAGAGACAAAAAAGAAGTAGGATAGATATTTTTACACCAAAACACACTATTGATGAGAGTCAAACATGCCGTCAAGAATCCCAAAATTCAAAACAAGTGAGTGAAGTTTATTTTTAACAAGTTTCCTGTTTGTTTCAGTCTGACTTTTAAAGTTAGTGTGAGACTTTCAGCAATTTGTTCACATCACAAATCAAAGCTTTATCAGCCATGAAGAAACCCATGAGTATGAACAGATGAAACTATGAGTGTAGAAAGAGGGTTACCATGTGAAGAGGTGTAGCCAGTACAGTGTGGAGGCTGGAGTACTCCGGCGGGCTGCAGGGAAGACCATCATCTTCAGAAAGAGCCCCGGTGTCCTCTGCTTTCCTCCCACAGAGCAGTGCTGGTGGAGAACCCAGACGAATGGCCTGCTTCAGCTGCAGCTACAGACACCACACAAACTATCAACAACTGTTCAAACAGATAACTCTATTCTGCTACTACCTTATATTGTAAACTATTGTGCTAGCTTGAGATTGACCATGCACTGTAACCTTCAAAAGTTTGAGCAATTTTATTTAGCATGGATGCATTAAATCCATTACAAGTGACAGTTAACAGTGACAGCACACCTATTTAAAGTAATAATATTAATAAGACATGTTTGGAATCTAAATCAGCATATTAGAGCAATGGTTTCTGGTTTAACAATAATAATGGTTTCTGAAGGACCATATGGACTACAGACTACAGTATTGATGCTGAAAAATAAGTGTTGTAATCATAGGAATAAAAAACAATAATATAAAATAATTTTAAACGTATATCTCAATATTTCACAGTTTTTACATTTTTTAATAAATAAAACAAGTATCCCATTCGCACAGAAGGCATCGCTGCATCTAAAAAGGTGAGACGCAGCCCTTTTTGTAAAAAAAAAAAGCATAAAGAGGACGAAGGTATCTGAACACAGTCTTTTAGGCCCAATAATTTTATAAAAAATAAAGTTTTTATTTTAGCGTTTATTTTAAGGCATGACAGTAAAACATGAACGCCGTTATGAATGTATTAAAAGATGCGTGTTTGTCGTAAAAATTCGTAATAATGACAAATACTAATTTGTGCATCTCCTGACTTCCAGGTGCTATGCAGCCGTTGTGGCTGGTGTATTCTGGGAAATTTTTGTACCCCTTGGTTTTGCATGTGGTCCTGAAAAATCTCTTATTCGAGAGGTATCTAGCGTTTCCCCTTAGCCCTACGCCTAGAGAAAGAGAATTGGGACACCCTTACCCCTTCACATGAACATGCAAAATGAGGGGTAGGGGTAAGGGGAAGGGCTAAGGGGTAGAATTGGGATGGGGCCTAAGTGCCTGTAAACAAAAACTTTCAACACTTCCCGCCTCTGAGTTTTTCTGATTGGTCCATTGATTTAAAATTGAAACTGATGACTTGCACAAATTTGACATGGCTCCAAAAAAACACTGCTCTCATGTGAGCAGGCAGCACTTTTAAAGACATGAAACACAAGCATAAAGGTCATACACGTCCATCAAGTCCATACACATTGAAAAACAATGGGAAAGTAGCGTATTGGAATAGAAAAATGCATTCTGTGGGAATAAACCCAGCAATCACACAACATCATAAGACGTTAATATTAGGGTAGATTTAAATCTTGACGTCAGTTGACCAAAATTCAATATCTAGCCAAAGTCTAAGGACAATGTTATTTTGACACCCAAAAACGATGTCAATTTACGTTGATATTTGGTCAATTTTAGGTTGTGTTGGAAAGTGACAAAAATCATACCTGTCAACCCTCTCGTTTTTCCTGGGATTCTCCCATATTTTACAGTTCTATCCTGCTATCATACCGTAAAGGTATTTTCCCGTATTTCTCCCATATTTTCAGTCTTTCTCTGAAGGGTGGCAATAAACATTAAAGAGCCGATCCTCCCTATACGCAACCCATACTGCCAAACCACCAGGGGACGCCTTCCTTTTCATTACAGGTGCCGTCGCCCCTCCTTTGCAATCCTCAAAACTGCAATCCTCAAAAGCTGACGCGCTCCTAATGATAAATAGACGCTGTTTCCCAAACGGATTCTGTACAGGCGATTTAAAGCGAAGCGAAAGCCTGGGTTTTGGGTGCGTGTTTAAACAGACATATAAACATAATTAACAATATGAACATCTAAAGATGTATATCTTGGTCTTTTTTTTTTAAACACAACTAATTTTGCAATAAATGAGCATAAAAAGTAAGGAAAGCAATCAAATGCTTTCATTATAATGTTAGTTGTATGCATTTTTAAAGTGACACCTTTGTTAATGTAATCAAACGAAAAATCCAAATAAATGAGATTCATCCGCTGCTCTTTAATCAGAATGTGTCAGTTTTACAGTAAAGAAGATTAGGTTAATGAGATTTTATAACTTGGTTCTATTTCTTTATAATAGCTATTCATTTTAATGAGCTAAACTGTTTGCTAATTTAGGGGTAGCACGGTGGCACAGTGGGTAGCATGATCGCCTCACACCAAGAAGGTAGCTGGTTCGAGCCTCGGCTGGGTCAGTTGGCATTTCTGTGTGGAGTTTGCATGTTCTCCCTGTGTTTGCGTGGGTTTCCTTCGGGTGCTCCGGTTTCCCCCACAAGTCCAAAGACCTGCGCTATAGGTGAATTGGGAAGGTTAAATTGTCCGTAGCGTATGATTGTGAATGTGTGTATGGATGTTTCCCATGCAGCTGGAAGGGCATTTGCTGCGTAAAACATATGCTGGATAAGTCGGCGGTTCATTCTGCTGTGGCGACCATGGATTAATAAAGGGACTAAGCCAAAAATTAAATAAATGAATGAATGTTTGCTAATTTATTTGCTGCTAATGTTTACTACGCATAATTTGGGATTTTTAGGGGGGGGGGGGGTATATCCCTTATTATGGTGGGCATATCCCTTATTTTCACATCCCAATGTTGACAGGTATGCCAAAATCCAACGTCTGATAGATGTCATAGTGGTAACGTCCACACAACGTCAAGGTGTTACCCAATTAGATGTTGATATTTGGTTGATTTTAGGTTGGACGTTGGACATTGACGTCAGCCTGACATTGGATTTTGACGTCAACTCGATTTTCATTTCCAAACAAAATCTAATGTCCCCACGACGTTGGGGTACAAAATCAATATGACGTCATGTGCCTGCAGGGAACCCTTTAAGGCAGGGGTGTCCAAACTCAGTCCTGGAGGGCCGGTGTCCTGCTGAGTTTAGCTCCAACTTGCTTCAACACACTTGCCAGGAAGTTTCTAGTATATCTAGTAAGAGCTTGATTAGCTAGTTCAGGTGTGTTTGATTAGGCTTGGAGCTAAACTCTCCAGGACACCGGCCCTCCAGGATCGAGTTTGGACACCCCTGCTTTAAGGTCTCATGAAGTGTTTTAAAATATGCATTTTTGTTGTATGTGTGATGTAATTTGATCTGAGATATGAAGACAGGGCAGGATAGAGTAGCTCCTCGCCTTATTGTTTTCATCACAGCCAGTGAGATTGGTTGAGCTCAAGTGCATATAGCAGGGCCGGTGTCCTGCAAAGTTTAGTTTCAACCCCAATCAAGCTCCTACTAGGCTTTCTAGAAACATCCTTGTAGGTGTGTTGAGGCAAGTTGGAGCTAAAATCAGAAGGACAGTGGACCTCGAGGGCCGAGTTTGAGAACTCCTGGCATATAGCAATGAAGGGGTAAGAGATCAGAAATATAGAGCATTTGATTGGTGAGAAGATTTGATGAGAAACTGATGTAAGAGGTGGCATTAAAAAAAAAAGTTGACCTATTTAGGCAGAAGTGAAAAACTGCAAGCCGTTTATATTTCCTAAATGCAAAATTTCTCACTGGTTTGGAGCACAGCTTATAGATACCCGTAAGATTAACATACTGATACTAACATCTAAAAACTTTATTTTGATTTCACGGGGAATTTAATGAGTATAAGAGGCTTCTGTCAGAAAGAAATTTTGAACAGTCAACAATAGTATTATATATCTCTTTCATGTTTTTTCCCTACGTCTTTTAAACAGTAGTTCAGAGATGTTGATGTCTCTCTAAATAGATGAATGTTAACTTTCATTGCTGAGCTCCAGTCATGTCGGCCTCAATTGCTGTCTATCCGGTGTGTCTACAAGTAATATGCTAAAAGTATCAAGACCACTAAGTAGCATTTAACCAATGGCATATTATTTGTGAAAAATGTGCCATTGTGGGGATCTGTTATCTACTTACTTCATCACTTTAAGCTCACATTTGTTTTTGTATTCTATTCTGTTGATCAGTGACATTGACGATGATCCCTGCAGACTAGATTGGGCTGGTGGCAAAACGTCAACAGTGAAAATCTCAAGCTCTGTGTCTCGAGGCTTAGACTTGTTAATTTTATACCAAAGTGCAGTGAATTGCCATCACTAATACTCATTACAGAAATAGAACAGGAAAGAGAAGATATTTATATAGTGCACCTGAGCACTCAAATGCAACGTTACACAAACAGGGTACAAAACAGAGACTGAAAATCTTTATAATAGTTCTTAGTATGTCTTATTTGTCAAACTATGAAAGTTAAAGACTAACCATAAATTGATGTTGAATTTCTCCTTTTTGTTTTACATTTTATATTACATTTAATTCTGTGTAACTCTAATTTACTTTTGTTTGAAGGAATTCCTGTAGAAACTTGCTACAATTCCTTATTTGTTATTTATTTATTTATTATCGTCAGTGTAAAGTTTTGAACATGAGTGATTTTAGAGCAATCTAAGAGAATTTTGTCATTTTAATTGGTTGGTAAGACCTAGCTTAGGACATAATAATAATAAAATAAATAAATAAAAAAAAAAAAAAAAATAATAATAATAATAAAAACATTTTAGCTTCATGATATAATTCTAATATTAAATTCAGAACATATCGCCACTTTATTGATCACAAATTATTATACATTTTAATGAGCATAAAACACAATTGACATACTGTATAAATCAATCATAAGAGCTGTAGAAATACCTGTAAGGATTTCACTTTTCCATGAATGCTGTCCTGTGATGTGCCCAGACCCTCATTAGTCTCTGAAGATGGCGAATCAGAGACGAAGACACTGTCATGTGACATGGCTTTGTTCCCCAAGTTGATCTTGGATCTTTAAACGAAAGATTACATGTTTAAATAAAAAAGCATATAACTAAAGCATTTAACTGCCCACATAAAAACCCATTATAATTTATAGTAATTACTACAGTGTTTAGCATAATTGCAGGTGATTCCCTAAATTGCTTTCTAGGAAGCCTGCTAGGTTTTGGAGTCCCACTCAATTCATAAAGACTTTCTAGAGAATAAAAACACTGTTTGAATTTACGGCTCCCCATTCAGTCTTTACGGACTCTCAATGACGCCTCAGGCTTTGTTTATTGGTGTTCGTACTCACTCTGATCTTGAGGAAATCAATGAAGCTACTCTACTATACATGCATGTAAAAAAATAGACCTGGGCAACGATTATTATATATTTTTAAAAATTGTGATTAATAATATACTTTTTCTGTAATTAATCACAATTAATCACATTATTGTATGCTAAATTCATCAATGAATTCAAAAGTAGTGTATTGAACTATATTTTAAAAGTAGGGATGTAACGATTCACTTGACTCACAATTCGATACGATTCACGATACTAATCTCACGATTTTGTCATGATTTTTTCACAAAATAATTAAAACAAATTTAAGGTGAAGAGCCCTTTCATTTTTTTTCTTAAATGCTGCACATTTTTTGCAAACGAATATATTTTCTGCCATAACTAAATTGCTATTTTAAAAACAGAACAATACAAAGATGGGTGACATGGTGGCCCAGTGGTTAGCATTGTTGCCAGCCAAAGTTTCTGTGCGGAGTTTACATGTTCTCCGCGTGCTCACGTGGGTTTCCCTCCGGGTTCCCCGGTTTCCTCCCACCATCCAAAAACACGCAACTTAAGTTAATTGACTAATACAAATCAACACCATAGACATGCACCTAGTAAGTAGTTATCTCTTAAGAGCAATCACTATCTGTTCATTAGCTACTACAGCAGGGGAGTTCTTGAGATCTACCTGAGCTCAAACTACCCTCTCGACTTGCAAATGGGAGGGAGCCCCAGGCTCGAGGATCTTATGAGCTCAGGGCTCTCTCCTGGGACAGCATGCAAAACAAGCTTTATAGTCAATCATCAGCTAAGTGTGAACTCTTGAAACAAACTAAAACTCTGACTGTGTTGGGATTTTACATTTTTAAAAAGAAATATCAGCATATCTATGTTTTCTGGTCTTTGCACATTTACAATGTCCACTACTGTTAAAAAAACTCTTTTACTGAGGACTGAGATAGCTGGTGTGAAGAGGTAAGCCTTTCCTACACCTGAGAGCAGTATGTACAGAGGTGGATCTCTGCTCCAGGGTACTGGTCACTGGCATCAAATACTGATTATAAAATTACTAATTATAAAGTAGGATAGAGACAGGAGTTGAACATGATTATGAAGCTGAATAATTAACATTATTTGTATAATTAATTAGTTTAAGTATCAGTGTGATACACTTAAGAGATAATCTTGAACATTTTTAAACATTCAATAATAAGCAACTTATTAAAATATGCATACACTAACTTGAAAAGGAGAGGGTAAACATACTCTAATATCTGGTTCTGTAACAAAACAACTTTCTCTTTCAGTATAAAAATCATCTTAACACATTCGCTATGAAAACACTGATGCACCGTGTGATCTCCATAGCACTCATCGGAGCAAGTGGAGCTGCAAATCATCCACTCCACATAGTTTGGCTTATTGATAGTTTTGTTTTGTGTATAGACGTCTGTGACAGTAATTTTTCACTGTGCTGACTGTTTATGTGCATCATATTTGTTGTTCTATTAGTGTAAGTAAATGTATTTGCACACAGTTTGTGATTTGCCTGCCGCACTTCACTGCTGTCATTTTACTCTACCCTAGTGATGGGTCGTTCTTGAACGATTCGTTCATTTTGAACGAATCTTCAATATGACTCGGGAACTACGAGTCCTCTCAGGGAGTGATTCGTTCATCCGCGCGTGCGCACATTTGTGCAGGTATTGGTTATTTTTCAAGTCTTTTGAGTCATTCATCACGGAAAGGCAGAAGCCGATCATTTGCGTTTAGAGCCGGAAAGAGATTTGATCCGTTCATGTCTCGAGTCCTCTATCGAGTTTGAGTCATTCGTTCATCACGGAAAGGCAAGCCAATCATATGCGTTTAGAGCCGGAAAGAGATTTGATCCGTTCAAGTCTCGAGTCCTCTATCGGGTTTGAGTCATTCGTCTTTCTTACTTGACTTGACACTACAGCAGAATTGTGTGTAGAAATTAGTAAATGGTTTCAAATCCTCTTTAGAGACAGGTGCATCATAATTATATATTATTATTATCATTAATATTATTATTATGTGCGTTTCTGATCTTAAACTGTAGATCCACTGTAGTCTCTACAGTGTTCACTACTCTCTACTAACCAGAGCACAGTAAATATTTAATTCACTTCATCGATTCATTCGTTCATTCAAAGATTTTGTGCCATTCCACTGTCAGCAGTATTATAATATTCTGGGTTCACACCAAAACCAAAATTAAGTATTCGTATTAGTATATTACATAGAAAGTCAATGCAAATGTGCAAATATAGGTGAATTTCCACAAAACACACAAAAGTCGCATTGTGTATTTTATCACAAATTCAATTAATTCTACTCGAAAAGAGAAAACTGTGTTAATGCGATAATACAATTGTTGACATTGATTAATGCATCAAACCGTTAAGCCCAGCCCTAATAAAAATACATATATAGTAGAAATACAGTATACAAATAATTGTATTTTTAAATAGTTTTTTCTCACCCTGGGTCGTTGTCGCTGTTAACATGGCTGATACTTGGCTCCGAAGTGTTAACGTCATCACTAGATTGACTGGCCTTCAATCCACTCTCACTCGACGGAGACAGGCTTTCCTTCCTCTTTTTCTTCACGAAAAAATTCTTGAACGTCTGAAATTTGGACTTCTTTTTCCCTGAATTGAAAACAATACACAGAAATTAAATGAATACCACTTGCGAAGGTCTCTCACAGAAGACTCTTGAATTCAGAGAGGCTTGCTAACAGCAAACACTGAACACATGCTTACAATTAGTCAATGTTCGCTTATCTAAACAAAATAAGTTCAACTGGCAGACAATCATGTTTACAGGCCCTCCAGTCTTGGACATTATATACACAGCACATTTAAACAATCACGTTACAATTTATGACATGAATACCACTTGTTGTAATCTCCTCAGGCAAAGTCTTTCTGACCGTGCTATATTGCGCTGTTTCTGATTAGCATGGGTGTGGTTGTACCTCCAGTTGTTCAATAGATCCAATAAAATGAGTTTTATTTAACAAATAGTCACTGTAGACCCCTAAAAATGCCCTTTAGAGCGCTTACACTAATGAATGAAATGTATTGTAAAACTGATTCAGTTTTTGTTATTCAAAAGCTCTTTTGAAGTCCAATGAGGTTTAATACAGAATAATATTACGCAACAACAATGTTGAGCCTTTCAGTTTTGCAGTTCATTGAAATATAAGAACAGGCTCGTTTTCAGCTACTTGTACATTAGGGTAGTGTTCAGAAAAAACAAAACACCAGCGAAGAAACTCGATACAGAGGAACATAAAAACCTCACTGACAGCTAGCGTTTCAGAAGTGTTTCGAAACAGTGCGCATAAGTATAAATGCACGACAACGCAGAAGGTATGCGCCGCGAGTCACACCGATCACTCGACACAGAAGAAATAAACCAGGCTTTAGTGTAAGTAAACATCTTTTTGCAGTATTTGCGCACAGTTTGTGTTTTGTCTGGCGCACTTCACTGCTTTCATTTTACTCTGCCCCGCCACCTCTTGCTCGCCGTTGATGTGCAGGTAAAGCAAGTTTGCACCTGTAAACACAGCGCCCCCACTGTTCAAAAAATTTATCATGATTCGTTAAACATTTCTACCGGTTTGAATCGTCCATATTTGGAGCCACGATAAGACAAAAAACGTCCAAAAACTATATAGACTTGGTTGGCATAGACGAGAATGTCCACAAACCATCACTACCATTTTTGCCATGGCGGAAAGCAAACCATTAGACGAATGTACGAAGAACAATACAATTAAATTGTTCTTGATTTAATATCGAAAAGTTACTGTGTAAAGCTTTTTACCTCTGATAAGTTTAAAAATCCTGATCTTAAGTTTTATAAGCTGCCAAATAAACATACAGAAGCCGGTAGGTTGACCTCCCGCTCCACTTTGCATTGAAAAGCACAGTAGTTTCTTCTGCACGTCGCATGTTTTTCATCAGTCTTTTTGTTTAACTGTTGTATTAAGTAAATCTACATGTGTTTTTGCCTTTTATGTGACCCCTTTATTCATTTATGGGGTAGTTTTTTTTACACATATTTCATAAACGACTGTCTAAAATGTGGTGCAGGTGATTCCCTTCATTTAAATGACATGTAAAATAAAGACACTTACTGCGCCCCAATACGCATACTATCCGTCCTAAATAGTGTTTGAAAATAGAATTAGTATGTCCCAAATCGTAGTATGTTGAAAAGAGTACACTAAAGGTTCCAGGATGGTTTACTATTTCCAGTAAAAATTTGAAGTGTAGAACTGTCCATACTATAACTGCTGATATTGCCCACAGTACATTGCGCGTTGGACGTGAATTCGATTAGAACTACAAACGCGGGTGTAAAGTGTAAATAAAACTACAAACATGATGGACGCGCGAGACCAACCGTCAAGTAGAGAGGTTTCGGTAAAGATGTTTGTATGACTAATTGTTAATTTATATCTAGCCCACTGGAAAATATTTAAATCACGTTTTCTGTGTTATATTTCATCTGCAACAACAACGTGAACTTATATAAAGACGTGTTTGGACATTTACGTCTGACTGCTTCTCCAATAAGGTAGGAAATTAAATATAAAAGAAATGTGGATGATGTGTGGATGACTGACAGGGCTCATAACTAAGCAGCATAATGATCTGTTAATGAGGAAGTAGTACAGTATGTCCCAAAGCTTGCATACTCTTCTGTTACACACTCAAAAGTATATATTTTCCTTCACAAAAAAGTACATACTTTTAGGGCGTAGTATAAGTATGCGAATTGGGATGCAGCAACTATGTTGAAAAGTGTTGTAATTGTGTTCTCTGGAAGGATACAAAGCACATATACGATCTGACAGGCAGAATACATGTTTTTATTAAGTTAGACACAGCTTCAGATTATATTTTAGTGTTGGTAAAGAATATTGTCAAACACAAACTTAATAATTGTTCAAAAATCATTTAGTTTGTTTGGTAATGGTCAAGCTAGAAGTCAGTGTACTGCCGAAAAAATGCATCCCTGTCAGATTATGTTGGATTAACATATGAATTAATTTTCCCTGAAAATGCTGGGAAAATTTTGCAGCCTACAGGGTCACATATATCAAGGGTCGGATTCAACAATCTTTGTTATAGCTTTAATCAATATTATTATTTTTTTTATTTGCGATATGTATAATTATCACAATTAATCCGAACAAGCTGCTAAAATCTACTACAATTATACAGTACAGCTTCCTAGTGTGCAGACACATAGTTACCTTCATTAACCAGGTCTGGCAATTTCAGTACGGCAGCTGGTTTATGTATAGTAGCCCATAGAAACAGCCACACATTAAGTGTCTATTTTCTATGCATCAATACAGGTAAATTGGTTATTTCTGCTAGTTTTAACAAATTAAATTTTGTCACAAATTATTTTTGAAATTAATCCCAAAGGTTAAGACCCAGAAATGTTTTAAAAAGCCAAAACAAACATTGAAAGGTCAGTCTCGTTCTACTGAGAAAGCCAGAGCTCTTAAAACAGTACAGCTGTGAGAACAATAGTAGGATGATGACCTTTACTGGTAGAGTCATTCTTTCTACTGAGAACAAACACCGTTCACAGTGACGCCTTGTCTAATGGTTCAGGGGGGGATTTTTTAGAAAAAAAAACTAGCCAACCCTCATTTGGCTCCTTTAAACATCCCAAATCCATTTTAAAGTGATGACCCAAAAACTGAAAGCTGAATCATTGAGTCATTATTTACCCACCCAGTGCTTTAGGCCCCTCTTTCTTTTTCAGACCACAAAAAAGAAATTGTAACTCATCCTCATAATAGTCTTAAACAATAAGCAGTATAAAACTGACAAAAAAAAAAGCAGATGCAATAAAAAGATGCAAAAGTAACAGAAAATGGTCTCATGTTAGAGTGTAACATTGGTTAAACATTTAACCAAAGTTATTCAGTAAACTGCATATTCAAAAGACTCTATTAGCATTGCGGTTTACCTTGACTCCTTCAACACACACTATGTGAAAAACCAAGATATTAAAAAGAACTGTGACACATTTTAATGCATGTGCACTGATTTTTTAAAAGAGTAATTTTAATTATTTAAAGTTCTCTTTGTGATAGTTTGTTTTATGTTCCTTTGATTCTCTATTTGTTTTAACTTCCTTTGGCTCTATTTGTTTGTATGGTTTACAAATAAGTTAAGACGTGTTTGCATGACTTATAATATTTAAGTAAACAACAGCAAATTTCTTGTTAAATATTATCGATACTGTCTATATCAGTGGTCCCCAATCCCCAGGCTGCGGTCCGGTACCGGTCCGTGGATCAATTGGTACCGGGCCACACGAGAAATCATTATTTATGTTTTATTTATTATCGGTGTCTGAATGATCTTTTATTTTGAAAAATGACAGGTGTATACCTTTTCAAATCATGTCCAATCAACTGAATTTACCACAGGTGAACTCCAATTAAGCTGCTGAAACATCTCAAGTATGATCAGTGGAAACAGAATGTACTGTACCTGAGCTCAATTTAGAGCAGGGGTGTGTAAACTCGGTCCTGGAGGGCTGGTGTCCTGCTGAGTTTAGCTCCAACTTGCTTCAACGCACCTGCCAGGAAGTTTCTAGTATATCTAGTAAGAGCTTAATAAGCTGGTTCAGGTGTGTTTGATTATGGTTGGAACTAAACCCTCCAGGACTGAGTTTGGACACCCCTGATTTAGAGCTTCACGGCAAAGGCTGTGAATACTTATGTACATGTGATTTTTCAGGTTTTTTATTTTTAATAACTTTTCAACAATTTCAAAAAAATCTTTTTTCACATTGTTATTATGGGGCATTGTGTGTAGAATTTTGAGGAAATAAATGAGTTTAATTCATTTTGGAATAAGGCTGTAACAAATACAAATGTGGAAAAAGTGAAGCTCTATGAATACTTTCCGGATGCATTGTAAGGGAATTAATGGGAGCATTAAAAATATTCTTCAGAAAAGTAACTCATAAATTACTTTTAAGTAATGCATTACTTTTTGGTGTACGTAATCGATAAAGTAACTGAGTTACTTTTTGAATGAAATAACTGTAACTAGTTACTATTTTTCAGTAACTAGTACAACACTGGTCATTAGCATGAACACATGGTCCACTAGTTAAAATTGCTTATTTCTCTGAAATCAAACATTCTTCAGAACATTTGAGATAATATAAGTACACAAGTCAGCAACAAACAGAACACTGTTTTAGTGTTTTTTTTGGATATTTTAATTGCTTTTCTAGGAAGTCTCATAAAGACTTTCTAGATAATAAAACATGATTTGAAGCCTGAATTTACTGCTCCCCACACAGTCTTTGAGGACTCTGGATGATGACTTTAGGCTTTGTGTACTGGTCTTCTTTCGACTTGAGGAGAGTCACATGATGCTGCTCTACTGGCAAAGCCTACAGTCTCCAGCTGCGGCCCGTCTAAAGCCAGTAAACAACACACACAGAAAGAGATCTCACTGTCTCTTATAAAGCACTCAATGCTCGGTTATTTGATTACACAGTATGGGAGGCTAAATATCGCCTTCTAAGAACAGAGCCTCAGTTTGTTTAAATGTGGCCACATTAAACGCAAAGTGGCTCAGGAAAAAGCTTTGCATTGTTTATGCTGTGGTTTTATTTCAGGGACGAACAATACAATTGTTTGTGCTAATACATCACAGGTTCTGTCCAATCAACTTGAAATAACTGTACAATAATTAATAATAATGAAATTAGTATAAAAGAATGACTAATATTAATATATTACAAATATGACCTTTCATCAGGATCTGAAATACAGTACATCTGTTATTTTTCTTTTTGGAATCTTTAAAAATGAACCATACAAACCTTTTACTTCTATGACTCATGTTTTCCATTCAAGTCTCTCCCTCGTAGCAGAGACTTGATTGTTTTTCTATGCTCAAAGATCGACTGTGCCATGAGCAAACAGTCTTAAAGTGCAGTATAATTAATATTACATGATCTTATTGAACCTATTGTATGTGTTTAATGAAAGTATATAAATAAATACACATACTGGCATGTAAAGTGGAATAAAATGAAAGCAAGGTTTAATAATGTTGCTTACAGAAAGTTTACTAAGTGCATGAATCAGAATGAGCTGTATTTGTTAACTGATTCAGAGTCAGTTAAATCTACCCTCTTTGTCTGGATCAACAATCATAAAAACATTTTAAATAGATAATAGAAAATAGTTATAACTACAGCAAATATGCACCAACATAAAATTACTCTGATGTCAATAACTATTTTGTTTTTCAGGGTAGCTGATAGCTGTCAGTATCGATATACTTTTGCATCTCTAGTAATAACACAAACAACAGGAAAAGTTAATTAATAAAACATAAATGATCATAAATAAGCTTTTTTGGTTAACTAATTTATAAGATTTTGAGACCACAGTAACAAATTCTTAATGTATTTTGGATTAATAACAATAAAAATACTCAAAATTAAAAATGACCTGTTGAATTCAACTAAATTAGCATTTTAAGGGAACTTATTTACAGTAAAAGTGCATGGGTTGGTTGGTTGATTAGTTGGATGGACTGACAGACTGACACATTGGATGGGTGGTTTTGGATGGTATAGGCTGTTTGTTTGGTTGGTTGGTCGGATGGATGGATGAATGTATAGATGTGTTGATGAATGCATGTATGGATGGATAGATGGATGGTTGGTTAGATGGATGGATGAATGATTAATTGGTTGGCTGGCTGGATTGACTTATGGATGGACAGATGGATGCTGGTGGGTTACTGGATTGGTTGATTGGTTGTTCCATTTTAGTCATATTTAGCCTATTTGTTTTATTGCATAATCAATAATAAACTACTTTAACAATGAAGAAGTCTTATTGAATGATTTTTTTGTAGACATAAAAAAATGTATTATTCTGTAGATAGATTATTCAGCAAGTGGTTCTCAATCTGTGGTAAATGTACCACTAGTGGTACGCAGGCTTCCTTCTAGTGGTACGCAGAGGAATCAAATACGTCATATGTACAAGCTACATATATTTCAAAATGTATCAAAAATGATTTATATATGAATATGATGACATATAGCCTATATTTCTGAGGTCCAGGCAACATTTGTCGGTGTTGATGAATTGGCTACTATATGTTAATACTTTACATTTAAGTACAGGACTACTTTTTTTACTTTTTAAGAACAGTAACCTACCATATTAAACTTTTAAAAGCTCATTTTAATTTAAATGTTTACTTTTTTGCTTTGTTTGTTTGTTTGTTTTACATATGCACAGTACAGTGTTAATGTTCAGACTATTCATAATGTTTAAAGTGGTTGACAATAATATTCTTAATAATAGAAATTAATCTGCCATGTTTTTGAACTGTGCAGACCTGTAGCTGCTTTACCGAGCCTACTACGCTACTGTATTTCACTACTGCTCATTATGGTGGCACTTGAACAGACAATTTTTTTCTGAGGTGGTACTTGAATACAAGTTTGAGAACCACTGATTTAGACATTTTTATTTAAGTGTAAGCTAACTAGTGTTAGGTAAATTATTTAAAAAGTAAATAATTACTAATTAAACAATTAAAATTGCATTTAAATTACTTTTCTAATTACTATATCTAAAAAGCAACTTGATTACACGATAAATTACTTATTTACTTCACTCAATGAATAAAATCCATATAAATCTCAAATTAAACTGTTTATTGTTTAAAGGGCCACGAAACCCCCTGTCTCAGCAGGGTGTTTTCACACCTCTGTTTTGAAAAAAGTCAGGAAAGTTGGGCGTGTCCAGCTCTGGGAGTGTGGGAGTGTCGGGGGAGGGAAAGAGGATAAGATTTTGCATAGAAGGGAGTTAACATTTGGGCACGCGCTAAGTTTGACAGGAAAAACAAACACACAGAGGCTGATTTGATACGGCGAATAAGAGAAAAAAAATCCTCCGCATTTCTCTGTAACTTATGTACTCGGTAGGTAGCGTCAGAAAGCCGTGTGTGTATAGACTATCCTGTCACAAATTGCAGCGAAAATCCTGCACGACGGGAATAGTTTGTGTTTACATGTTTACACTCGGAGAGCAGCATTTAAACAAAGGGCAGTCCACTGCAAACACTTACCAAATCTGTAGACAGACAATCAAACTGGAGCTGTGTCTTTTTATTAAAAGTAGACGAGCGGCATCGATCCGGATTTCACCATTTCCAGATGAGAAAAAGCTCTCGGGTAAAAATGTTCCTTACAAACGCGTTTCTGTCGAGTGTCGCGTGCACTGTAATCCACACGTGAGTCCAGCTGCTCTCTCATAAAGGGAAAATGAAAACAAAACCTTTGTTGCAACACACTAATAACACCTACGATTTTGTCTTGAAATTCTTGTTCTTTCACTTGTTTTGGCAACACAACGTGGCGTCTCTCTGCCGTCTGAACAGTGTAAACTGGTAAACAGTCTCCGGAGCTATCATGCATATTAATGAAGTTTCACGTCATACACAATAGAGCGCGCTAATTGGTTTGAAGCACGTCTTTCTCATGAATTAATACTGCACACTCAGATACGTAAGAACGTCCTAGAAAAGACAGACAGCCACTCTCCAGCTGGATTTACACCCAAGTATCACATGGTCGTGACGCAGCTTCAAAAATTCGTTTCAAACCGGAAGAACGAATTTGCTCAAAATAACGCAAAAACAACCAATTTTCACTTTTTAGTGCAATATATGTGTCCTAATAGTGTTTATAGCAGCGTGGGACACATATATGACTGTCAACAGCTCAAAAAATGTGTTTTGGTGTTTCGTGACCCTTTAAATTTTTAGCTCAAAGAACAACCGACTCCATACTGTATATGACACCATGTTTCATCATACTGTCATAAATTTCTTACTCAGGTCATTGTTTCTTAAGCATGTGCAATCATTTGGATAAATGAAACCTTCTTTAGTAAAAAAAAAAATTATTTGCTAAATATATTTGTATAACAAAACATTATAATTACTCTGCTTCTCTAAACTGATTTATAACTGTTGAACTTATTTACAGTATTTTAGGCAAGTACACTATAAGTAACTGTAATTAAATGACCTAAAAATGAAAAGTAATCCCTTCCTTTACTTTTTCGTAGTAACTAACAGCACCCAACGGTGAGGCTAACGATCATGAATGTAATTAAGGTGATGATCAATTATCAGCATCCTGAAATAAATACGTACAAGATAAACACTTGGTAAACACACCTTAACCTGTCTCTAATTTAATGGACTTACAGAGACTCTACAATCCGATAGAGCAGATTATCATCGCCCTGCAAGCACCCTGTTTTGCTAGGAAATGGCTAATCCACATGCCCACGCTAGTCGGCCGTCTGTGCTTCAGGATCTGACTCTAGCAGTCCAAGCTTCCTCTTCCCACATTAAACTGGAGAGAAAGGTCAAATGTCGGACAGAGGAAAGCATGCTAGCATGGGAGAAACAAATGTTGGCTTTGTCAGTGTGCTACACAACTTCCTGTCAGTGAGGACTAGCATCTTATATCTCTTCATTGAGTGCAGAGTGTGCTAATTTGTCATGTGGGATCTATATTTGGTGAAAAAATGTATGGCAGAGTGAGATGGATGTTTTTTTGTGGTTCTCACAGATGCTAAAACATTGATTTAAGGATTACCTGAACACTCTTCTGCTGCTTCTGATGGTTCATTAGCGGCTGTGACGTCTGGAGATCCTGAGGCCATGATGTCACAATCACTGTTAAGGGAACAAAAAGGTTGTATATTAGGAAAAAAAGCATATCTCATAAACTTAAGGAATTACATTTGAAAATTCTTTACAACTCATATTTATGTCATATTTAGCGATGCTAATGAAATGAGCTCGTTTTGTTTAGATTAGCCAAACAAATTGGTACACCGTTGATACCATTAAAATGTTTAGGGGGAGATTTATTCTCGTGCAGCCATTAGAAAACTATTCAGGCTTTGTGATTTGACCTAAAAAACAAAACAAAAACAAAACAAAACAAACTTTTAATATATTTTGACTCAAAAAATAAATGTTATTATATTTTAGCTAAATTACATACTCATAAATGCAGAAGAACTAATTCTATACATTTTTTAAAGGTTTTGCTGATTCAGTTTCAAGCATATATGGATTTATCATATACACTTACCGTCACACTTTATTAGGTACACCAGTCCAACTGCTCGTTAACCCAAATTTTTAATCAGCCAATCACATGGCAGCAACTTAACGCATTTTGGCATGTAGACATGGTCAAGACGATCTGCTGCAGTTCAAACCGAGCATCAGAATGGGGAAGAAAGGTGATTTAAGAGACATTGAATGTGGCATGGGTGTTGGTGCCAGATGGGCTATGTGAGTATTTCAGAAACTGCTGATCTTCTGGGATTTTCAGGCACAACCATCTCTAGGGTTTACAGAGAAAGCAGTTCTGTGGGCGCAAATGTTCATCCCTTTATGACCACAGTGTCCCCATCTTCATGTACGCCATTTCATAGAGCGCGGATCATCTAAATCTGTTTTTTTGAACCAACTGGTTTCTTGAGTTCACTGTACTCAAATGGCCTCCACAGTCACCATATCTCAATTCATTGAAGCACCTTTGGGATGTGGTGGAATGGGAGATTCACATCATGGATGTGCATCTGACAAATCTGCAGCAACTGCGTGATGCTATCATCTCAATATGGACTAAAATCTCTGAGGAATATTTCCAGTACCTTGTTGAATCTATGCCACGAAGGATTAAGGCAGTTCTCAAGGCAAAATGGGGTCCAACCCAGTACTAGCAAGGTGTACCTAATAAAGTGGCCAGTGAGTGCATTTTTGCTGTCAAATAGTATTTTTGGCCTAAGCATGATAGTAATTTAATTGTAAATAGCAAACAGTTATATAGTGTTTTTTAACCATACTATGGTAAAGTACCTGAATTAATCTGTTGTGGTAATTCTATAGTTTCTGTAGTAATACATTAACTTCAGGATTATAAATAAATGGCCCAATAGTGTACTAATGTTTAAAACTATTTATAATGCTACAATAAACCACTATTTACTGTAGTAAAATCTAAAGTGTATTACAGTTATAACTAGTTTGTCTGTTCACTATAGTTATTACTACAGTATGCTGCAGCATTCATTAATGTTTTGTAAATACTACAATACAGTATATACATAATAATGAAATTAATTATATTGTGATCCAAAAACACTATTGTATAGAATACATTATTATAATATTTTTTCATGTGGTTTGTATGTAAGATGTAAAGGTAAACCCACAGTTTGTTTGTTTTTACTTATTTTATTTGAATGCCTTGTTATAAATTAGTTTAAACAAATGGGGTTGTAAATGATTCTTAAAAAATTATACTGGAAAACATGATAAAAATCCAAAACATTGAGGATTGAGGTGCTTCTCTAAACAATTTGTTGATGTTTATGAAAGCTTGAATAGAAGAATAAATCTAAACCTCACAATAACAGTACCCCAAAACATGCAATTTATTTGTTTATTCACTGTCATGCAGTTCCAAAGTAATATGACACTTTTTCTTTTAGTAACTGTAACTCCTGTTGTATTCATCCTACTCTGAGGAAAAAAATTAAATAAAAAAATCAAGCCAGTGTTTCTGGCATGGGAAGCATGTGCACTAACAAGGTCCCTAAAGAGCATGGCGTCCAGAGAAAGCTGCTAGTCAGTGTGCCCCTTGAGGCCAAGAGTGTGAAATTTCCTCACACAGCTCCTCACTAGCTGGCCTGTTACATATACTAAACCTCATTTTCATAAACCAATGAAACCCCTCCAGTTCTGCTGGCCCCAGTCTAACATGAACATTTGACAGTTTGACGGCTTCAGCCACAATATTCTTAGCCACGCCCCACTTATAGTTATTTTGCCATGAGAAAATAATGTGCAAAAAAGCCCCGCCCCTCCACAATATTCCAATTCAGTAGGAAATACATTAACATACTGAAATAATAGTCTCAGAAGTGGTTCACTTGGACTTTAGGATAATTTTGAATATAGGCAAAAAGTCACTGCAGCCCGGAGACTACAGGTGGGAGGAATTACACCACAAGTAGGCTAGGTTTAGGGTTGGTGTATTAGACGTTAAGTGTATTAGACGAATAAAACACATTAGGTTACGGTGTGGTTGCGATTAGGGTTGGGGTATGTGTAGACAATCATAAAGCACAATAGGTTGGACTCTGTAAAGACATTAAAGGAAAGCTCTAGAAGGTTTGTATAGCTCACTTGGAGCTCAAGTGTCACCCACTTGGAGCTGATCAGCCCATCTGGAGCTGGCTCCGACATCTCAAAAAGGTTTCCCCTGATGTTGGTCACACTAATCTGTCACACTGACCAAAAGAAAGCTATTGACTTTGAAAGTGACAACTCTACAGCTAAACTATTACTATATAGACAAAGGACCTCTTTATACCCCCTATGTTTAAACATTTATAAACGTCATAAACGTTTCCTTCATTGAACCTTACAAAAAATTCTCAAACTCTAATAAAATCCAAAACTAATAATAATAATAATTTGTCATGCCTACACTAATCAGATAAAATTGAGAACAGCGTTTTTGTCTAAAAATTGCTCCATGTCCACAACATTATCAATCATTTTCTAAAAGTTGGCCATTCACATTAAATTGACTAAAAACGCTTTCGTCTCTGCACTGAGCATGGAAAAGATATAAGATGCTTTGAGCTGCTTCTTATCTGCCTGCCGTTTATTTACTTTCCCGCTCTTTGAAACCTTACAACAATGTCAAGAAAAAGCACCATGTTTTTGGAAAGGACCAACAGTGAATTTAAAGCAAGCTAGAAGCGAGTGAGAATAGAGACGTGACAAAACAAAAGCTCTAAGTAAACATTCCGTGTTCTTTAAAAAAGCAATCTGTAGCATGTATGTACAAGAACTGATATTAATCTTGAACAATGCTGCCCAAATGAAGTGCATCCAAAACAACAGCTGTATGTCATCCACCACTAAAACTGAATTGGTCACAAGAATAAGGCCCAATCCCATTTCTATTTTTTTTTTACCCCTACCCCTTCCCCAACAGAATGTGAAGGGGAAGGGCTTAAAAATGTAAAAATGGGACATCACTACAACACCTGCACATGTCATGGCGTATTTGCTATACATGGCATAGTGAAAGTTTTTTGACCACACTGAGTTATTATTGTTAATCTATTTGTTTGCTGGAAATTAGAACTGAATTTAGAAATAGTTTTGAAACAAATCTTTGCACTTAACAAATGAAATTAAATATGTAGGCTAATGAATGTCTTCAGTGGAGTGAGTTTCCACTGTTTCCATATCCACGAAAGTGAAGAAGTAAAAGTAAAGAGGCCACGTACTGTAGGAACGTAGGAGGCTCGTTCTCTATCCTAGCGCTGCAGTTGTCCTGTTTAACTGTTTTCTTGCTAGTAAGCATTCACTTTTTCACTTACAAAGTCCGCCATGTAAAAAGCAAATGCACCATGATGCGACGCAACTCGCTCTTAAAGGGGAAGATGACACTATTACTCTGATTGGTTTGCACGTTATGCTCAAAACACACCCATAACTCCTTAAAAGAATAAGCACAACCCTATTAGACCATGCGTCAGGGCGCAGAGTGTATATTTCCATCCTTTAAATAGCAAAAGTGCATTCGAAAATGCCCTTAATGTTTTTGCGCCATGCGTTTTTTAGACTTTGCACCTAGATCGTTAAAATAGAGCCCATAATGTTTTCAAGAGTGACAATTTCTGAATCTACTTTATTTTCTATATTGAGTCTCACAATTCTCACATTTGCTGTACAAATGGTGAAAAGACTTCTGTTATTTTGGTATAACGTACTAATACACTCTTCAAAGTTTTATTTTTATTATAAACATGTTTATAAATATTATGTTTAAATAACTTCATTTAAAACATTAATAAGAGTTATCAGATTTGATCACCAACAATTTACACCAAAAATCAATACACATCCATCAATTCATCAAACCTTTTTTCCTTTGCAAGTTTGTTGGGGATGCAGCATGTTTTTCTTTACACTCAACATGTAGGTATTTCTTTCTTTGTTTATAGTGTCCATCATAAGAGTGTCTACACCCATGGCAGAGGGTTCGTAACACCCAAGGACAAACAGGAGGCGTTAGTGATAAGCCATTGCTGACTCATTTAGATTACAACAGTGGAGCCGAGTCACTCCAGTGGATCCACCGTATCTGAAGCAGCAGACTTGCTGATACTAGCAGCCCAAAACAGACTCCAGACCAGCCGAGACCTCAGCATTCATCCTGATGAGCGACTACAGTCTAATCCTGGATCAGACTCTCCTCTGGAACGACTCCAGCTCTCAAGGAGGAAACTTTCAAACAGTATCAGCGATTGACGGCTGAAGCTTCAGGCTGGAGAAACAGCCAAACAGGATGAGAAGGCAATTTGTAGCCTGGTTTGACATGCATCAGTTCGACAAGGATTATCCCAGTTTAATAAGTGCAAGATATATGACTGCTTGAGCGCTTTACTTTCCTGTTGATTACAGTATCTCCATAAACATTTTATGCACAATATGGTATACCGAATGACATACAAATAACAAAAATACATTAAGACGACCAAAATAAACTACAATGGATAACTCACAACTTCTTATGTAAACTTGGCTAATGCCGTATGCAGATTCATTTATATCACTATCATTTTAGTTTTTTGTCTATACAAAGATTTGTTATAATTCACCTGCGATATAGTTTCAGTTAAAACAGACAGTCAAACCAACTGTACAATATCGCACATGGAGTGGTATTAGTGATAGGAGATATGGACTTAAACTATATCACAAAATTTTCTGGTATTGCAACAAAAAGCAATGGCGATAATTTACATGTATCCACTAGAGAAAAGATCCCCCACCTTTTTTTTTTTAAATTACATTAACAAAATAGACTGTTGAGAGCACATATATACAGTAATGTAATATCATCTCCATTCATACTGGAGGCCAAACATGCATTTAAACTTTACATGTGCATTACAGAATTGAACACAACAGCTATTATCTGAGAAAAAAGACAAACTGATCAAATATTAAAAAATTAACTGTGGCAATATATAGTTAATTGGTGTTCTTCAAAGCAAGCCATCCTCGGTATTTTTATAAGAATCAAGTATATTTATAATGCAAAGCTAATTGACCTAGCCTTTATCAATGTATATCGAGTACTACAAAACAGTTCTGTGATATGAAATCCCTTCTAGGTCACAAAAAGAAGTAATTTCAAATGCACGATACTAGAAAAATCTGACATGCGATATATATTGTGATATAATGCACTTCCCGCTATTAGCCAACCATTAACTTTGACTTTTGTTTCAATAAACTTAGGTACTGGGTAAGGTTTTGTAAATGTTCAAATTACGATGAAATGTTTGTGATGTATAAATAATTGAATACAATTATTCTTTATTAAACTTCCAATTGGTAAAATGGCTTGTGCCTGACTACTTAAATCTCTCTCAGGCCTTAAAAACATGCAAATGATACTATTTTACTTCATTATGGTGAAACACTGCAATAATTCCAGAAGTATCGTGTTCTGAACTGTGACTCTTGCTTAAATATAATCCCAATTCAGCATTGCATAACTATGCACACATTGCAATATCGATGCTGAAACGATATATTGTGCAGCCCTAATTTCAAACATTTGACTAATGTTATGAAGTGAATTTGAAGTAGGGCTGGGCGATTATTCGAAAAGTAATCAAAATCGACATTCAGAACCAATAATCGATCAAATTTTACCAGGTCGATTTTTTTCAATTACTTACCTTACCGTGTGTGGAGTCACGTGACCCTGCTTTGTTTGTTACTATTGTGTTACTTTTACACTACATTGACGATTGATGAAGCTGCACGAAAGATGCCTTAAGACATCATATTTTCCATTACATTAAAATTATTATTTAAATTAAAACATTTGCTTACAGATGATGCAAGAAATGCACTATTTAAAATATTATTTACAGCACATGCAAGAGTTATTTTATTTTAGAAGATATACTGCTTATTTTCTACTTTTAATATGAAAAAACTTTAAATATAATTTACTTTGTTTGCAAAAGTTATTTATTTTCACTTGTTTATAAGAAAAAAGTGACTGCTCATTTTAGGCAATGTGTGTTTTAATTTCAGTTGTTCAATTAACGTTGATGTTCGATAAATAATCATAGACAGTAGATAGGGTGGTTCATTCTGCTGTGGCGACCCCTGATTAATAAATAACTAAGCCGAAAGGAAAATGAATGAATGAATGAATGAGATAGTATAGTGTGTGTTTCCTTCGATTATTTTTAAAATCAAGTAAAGCACCCTTTATTCAAAAATCTCCCACTTGTAATATGTGAGCATATTTACTGTACAAAACCTATCAGTGAATTATGAGGGCAAAATAAATAAATAATAAAATAATCGTTCATTAATTGTAATCAAATTAAAATGTTCAATTAATCAAGATTTAGATTTTAGGCCAAATCGCCCAGGCCTAATTTGGAGTATGTCAGTAAACCTGCTTGGAAACAGGTTCATACAAAGCTGTAACAAAAAGACTATTATTGATGGAAGAATTTTTATTGGTACATGCAAACAAGTAAGATATCGGCTACCCCTAAGTGATATAATTATTTATTTTTTTTTAAACTATCCTCCTATTCATCCATACACAGAGGTAACCCAACACATTTGGCATTCTGTCATCACTCCCACCCTCTCCCGTTCCACTTCCTGTGTTCAACTCATCACACCATCCACTTCCTGTAAGAGTAACATTATAACCAGGTTCATGTGGGTTCATGTTTTTCTCAGCAAGAAAAACAGCAAATATGCTATATATCACTGTATGCTATGATGTAATACTATTCATAACAAAGTCGATTTCTGTTCAATTTAAGCAACAGGTCATGTTTTTAAAAAATAACTTTGTTAAACTGCACTTGTAAAATATTTTTAAAAGAATCAAATTGTTACAATTTTGCCTTCAACTGTACAGTAAATATAATTCTAACTGAAAGCTACAATGAGACTTCATGCTTAAAGTCCATGTGAAATCAAAATTTACAATGTTTTACTAGTGCAAATTGTTATTATTTAGGTGAACAATTAATCTGTGTAAGTCAATCCACTGAAAAAAAACATGTTTGTTAAGGTAAACTTCAATCAAAGTCTGACCATTTGCTTCCATGCTTGGAGTGGCGGTCCTTATCTGTTAACGTCAGTTTGACGGCTTCAGCAACAATATTATTAAACACGCTCCTTTTACTGCTAATATACTGTATAAGGGAATGATAGACAAAAAGAAAGGACCACCTTTACTCAATATTCCATTTCAGTTGGAAATACTCCAACATACTAAAATAAAAGTCTCAGCAACTTCTGGTTAATGGTGACTTTAATATTGCAAAGCCGCTCGCTTTAAAGCAATCAATTGCATTAAGGTGCTTCAGAAATAAACATCGCATAAGTGGACTAGCTGCAGAGCTCATGCAAATATCTGCATTGCTAGTTTTAGATGCTTTGTTAACTGCTGTACCTTCTGTTGTGGATCTATTTTTATACCCAGAAAAAAAGAATCACCATTTATATTAGGGCTGCAAAAATCTGACATTGTGATATTTTGTTTTGCTGTGATGTATATTGCGATATGAATACAATTTCACCAGATGGCTTGAATAGCTCTATTTGTGAAAAAAGACATTATTTATTTGGATTGGTTGGGTTGATTTTGTTAGAGTTTGAATCAAGTATAAAAAATACAATTGCAAGAATAATTACAATGGAGCAAAGAAAAAAGTAAAAAACAGGTCTTTATGGTTTTCCAGAGAGTCAAACAGTAATCAGATAGAGAAACGTAATAATGTAATGTTAAATAACATTGTATAGTCTTCACTGTATTTATTATTCAGTAAAATTTCTCTTCATTAAAGTGACAAATGTTTTACTTTATAGTGCCCGAATGCTTTACACTTTCTTTAAATGCCTTTAAAATGCATGCAAATGATAAAGTTTCACTCTGTTATGGTTACACATTGCAATGACTCAACAAATCTCATGTATACTCTATTGTTGATTGATTATAATCTACAATTTAACATTGCATATCTTGTGATGTGACCAGAGATGGGAAGTAACGAAGTACAAATACTTCGTTACTGTACTTAAGTAGTTTTTTCGGGTATCAGTACTTTACTCCACTACAAATTTTTTTGACTACTTTTTACTTTTACTTCTTACATTTTTACACAAATATCTGTACTTTCTACTTCTTACATTTTTGAAACCACGGTCGTTACTTTCGTTTTTATGTGTTTGGTGGCGGGATCTATATTATTTCTTGTCATTGCGCAATAATATGAGCGCATTTCTGATGCAGTCTTATTATTTACTTACAGTTTTTCCTCATTGCGCGCCTGCGTGCTGTAGCGCGCGGCTTCTTCAAGGCTATCGCACACTGTACATGGCCTAGTTCATGAGGATTACTATGAGAAAGGCTAGGATTACTACGCAGTGTCAGAGGGAAACGGCGAATTTAACATGACTGATGCTGCCCTGTTTACACGGTAATAAGACACCTTTTGCTCGATCGGATCACAGGTAAACGAGACACATTCCAGTCAAAAACATGCTGTTTAAATGCTTACGCCTTTTTTTCCACTTCCGATCATACTGCATAAGCTTTCTCTGGTCTTTCAATCTAATACCGCGAAAAATAGTGCTTTTTTTGTAAAACAATCAAATACTTTATAAAAAATGTATGCATTGCGGTTTATTTCCTTTATTTCTGATGAGTTCATATTTCCTAATACAGAATTTATGCTGTTTTTCAGGTTTTATTGACTATATGATTTTACATAGGCCTATACTGTTGTCCTCAATTAATAATTTTTAACAAATATTTTACAACAACAAAGGTAGTTATACTGGGCAATTTATGTGTATGTTACCTGTCTTACCTGTGTATGTTGCTTTTAGCATAGAATAAATGTAGGCTATTACAGTTTTTCTCAGTCACTTTAGTACATTTCTCAGATCAGAACTGAAATTTGTAAAACAGTAGGCCTGTGTATTTCTCAAAACAACATGTATAAATAGCAAAACACCATGGATTACCTGCAAAAGCCAGTCTCCTGCTCAAAATTCTTCAGTTCATCTCTCAAAACTAAATTTCTGTGTCAGTGAACATGTCAGTGGTGCAGAATGACATGTCCTTGTGTCATTGTATATGAATAAGACTCAAATTACTTAGTCATGTTATCAGTATCAGTGTACTCTGGAGGGCTGTTCTGGTGTAAACTATGGCAATATTTTTGCTGTTTGTTCTGTAATTTGTTGCCAGATCATGTCATTCTGATACAGAAAGGAAAAGCGAGCACCACATAGCACAAAGAAAAAACAAAAGTAAAAATGTGAACAGGACAACCTCCTTTTAGACCTTTATTAGAAAAAGTCAAGATTCATCTGGGAGAAATGTAAAAAATGCATTATGACTAAATATTAAGACAACTTGTTCAGGCATTTGAACGATTAAATGTTGTGGGGGTGAGTCTATTCAACACAGATAAAATAACACATGCTGATCAACATGACATGAGCAACTGATAATATAGGAAACATCAGAGAATTGCACATAATCATTTGCATGGATGAACAAAAGCATTTGCAACTTGTTCATAAAGAGAAACTGCTTTTCTCATGTGCACAAGTGACACAATGATAATCTGAAGATTGGACAGGGAGTTTAAAGAATTTCAATTCTGATCTGAGAAATGGACCAAAGTGACTGAGAAAAACTGTAACAGAATTCATGTTTATCCATTAAATAAAATAACCACAATACCTGAAAAAACACTGAAATAGCAGGTTAAATAAAAGAGCTGCTTTTTGAAGAGAATAAGCAGCTTTAGCCTAATGCAAAAAAAATAGTTTGCAGTCATGTCTGATAAGTATTTATTTTAGCAAAAGAAAAAAATCTATATATTTTGGACAGAATTCAGTGTAAAATGTAAGACATTATTTATTAAGATAGACAGAGTGTATCAACATGAATTGCAGCTGTTGTTTTTGATCTAACAGTGGCAAAACTACATGCTGAACACTGTGAGTTTGTGTCAGGATGATTACCTACTTATCTCACTCGCTATCCTTCAGCTTCGTCCCTGATTTATCAGGGGTCGCCACAGCAGAATGAACCTCCAATTATTCCAGCATTTTTTTTACGCAGTGGATACTTTTCCAGCTGCATCCCAGTACTGGGAAACACCTATACACATTCACACACACACACTTATAAACTACTGCAAATTTAGTTGAATTATTATTCGCCTATACCGCATGTCTTTGGGACTGTGGTTGAAACGAGTACTTTTTACTTTTACTTAAGTACAAAAGTGTAGTCAGTACTTCTACTTTTACCAAAGTCGTTTTAAACACGAGTATCTGTACTTCTACTTAAGTAAAGGATGTGTGTACTTTTGCCATCTCTGGATGTGACTATTGTGAACACACACATTGCAATATCGATGATGAAACAATATATTGTGTGTCCCTAATTTATATACATCAAATATTTGGCAGCAAAAAAACAGCTATTTTTTTTTTAATAGTGTCGTCAACTAACCATTTCAACTCTGGACTGGACAAGTTACAAGACAAATTCAAGCCTGTATTGGTTATCAGCTAATTCAGCCAAAACATTTTGAGTTTTCAGCAGTATCAATAACGAATAAAAAATGTGGGTATTTTAACCCAAAGTTAGGTAAAACTACTGGGTTAGAGTTGGTTAAAAAATTAATTTAATAATTTATCTCAGTGGCTAGGTTGGTCCATATTTTACCCAAAATTGGGTTGAAACACACAATTTTTATAGTGTATACTCCTGGTATTTTTGTACATTTGAGCAATATTTGTTTTAAACATAGACTGTAAAAGATATGGATGCACTATCCGTGACATCACCCATAGGTTTCTGAAGAGCGCAAAAGAAGCTACAGGTGGGAGTGGCCAACCGGCACCATTTTGTTCGCGCGTCATCGCTCCAACCGGGAGTAACCAAATAAGGGCAAAAAGGCAGAGTGTGAGCGGTGTGGCAGCCCTGCCAGTGTGGCTTCAGCGTCGCCATGGAACCGTCTCCCTCACCGTAATCACAACTCATCACGTGCTGATCAGGGACAGCTGCGGCCCATTGGAAGAGGGCTATTTAAACCATGCCGTCGACATCGACGGCAGAGCACAACTAGGATGACAGCAGGACCTACGCTGACTTCTCCCTCTTCCACTGGGCACCCTGACCGGAGTTTACCGGACCCCTTTGGACACGGAACTCACCGCCCTGCACATCCCCACGCACCTTTTCCTTGCTCCACTCCCTAAATAAACACCCCTACGGGGATTTTCATTGCCTCTCTGTGTCCGTGTGATCTCTCACCCTTCGACAGCGGATCTACAGATGCCTGCTAGCATTTTGCTTAGACGGGCTTTTCTTTGGGAGAAACACTTAATACTTCATTACCTGCGACTCGTTTGTGTTCTGACCACATGTGCTTGGTTGTGTACTATATCAATAAAGTGTTTAGTGCTTTAAAAACACTGTTGTAATACTTTGAGCCACTAAACATTGTTTTTATGACGTTTTTCTACAGGAGGGAAAAGTGAATTACTTCCAAATACTTCAAATATAGTCTGTGTTAGTAAACACAAGGCTATTTATGAAATCCAAGCATAACACTGTATGACGTTTCACATGACTGCACTAGAGCCTACAGCTAATCAATCTGTCAGATTCTGGAGTGCATTCAAGTTCTAAAGAGCATTATAAAAGATAAATAATTTAAAATAAAACAAATACATTTAAAGATATGATATACAAGTATATAATTTCACTCACTTGGGAAATGAAGGCCACGTGAATGGTTTGTGGGCACAATAAAGTGCACACAGCATGCCATATCATCTGATAATTGTAAGAAATAATTCAGTAATTGACTGCCTAAAGCCACATAAAACAAAACAAAAATATGATGTATATGCCGAGCTCAGCGGCTAATCAGCTGGAATCAGCTGAGGTGAAGTGACGCGACCTAGCTGTCACTCAAGTGGCCACGCCCTTAATTATGCAGACTTAATATAACTAAATATAAACGAAACGGATAAGTAATGAAAAAAAAAAAAAAAAATCACCCCCTCACATGTTGTCATGAAGAGTATTATTAGCTGAACCAAAATCTTTCTTTGTACCAGGCTTTAAACACCTTTTTTTCTGCTGTAAAGTTGCCCATTTTAACAATGGGGTCAATAGAAATTTGCTCTATTATATTACTTCCGTATTAGCTTCACAAGGGAGAGTGGGAAGTTGCTGCTTGGTTTTAAATAAGGATTTATTCAATCCATATTTTGTGTAACTATTTAACCTACAATAAAAATATTGTTTTGTTTTCAACATTTAAAAAAATAACACTGAAGTGACACTGTTGTTTATACAGTGCAGAAAATTATAATAATTTTTTTGCCAAACTTTTCAAAAGGAGCAATGTACTAAGGCACATCCAGGAGAGCAGAATCAATGTCAAAAACTCAAGTCATCATTGATTTTCATCTGGCTCCCACTTTTAACATGTCTGCCAAACACATGCTTAACAAAGACGCAAAGCAGCTGAGCCAAATATCAGTCAGATTCACATCCAACAGCAAAACGACAAGAGGCGTTTTCCAAATTTAAGCACAATCAACATGCTTTGGTCTTTCTTGCTCATTTTTTGTATCCTCTTCAGTGATCAAAGTATTTTAAGTATCTTAAGTATCAAGTATTTGCAAGAAGCCTTTTGAGATACAAATCCATTCACAGAAATGATAATTAATAGCATAATATGGAATAAGAATAACACCATTCTCTCAAATGAAATAAACTTTGAGATAACTGAATTTGCAACTTCTGCACAGACAAGTACATTGATATTTTCATAAAAAAAGTAAACATCTAGTTTCAGTTATGTGGTTTAAGTACTCCATTTACTGCGTACTGAAAATCACTAGACCAGATAACGACAGTCAACTAATGTTAAATGAGAATCAATTTTCCTTACCACTGCATGCAAGTACTATCAGTCCTCCACTGTTTAACACAGACCAGATTTGCAGTTTCTTACACAGTCTGTGATGCTTAACATGCGCAGATTTGTTCTAATGGTTCGAGGGGCTGGAGTGACATCAGAGCACATGCATGACCCGTACTCGATGTCATCAGATAGCGCTCCTTCATTTCCTCTGTCTATCTCGGGGGAAGTACATATAAAGTCTGCTTCACAGATTCACAGACGAGTGATTCACAGATAGCTTATGTTGGCATATGAAAGAACGAGACGAGAAAAACCACACATACAAAGAACGGTCATGGCTAAAGCATAAACACACAGCATAAAGCACAGATGATACAGATATTCAGAGGCATAATGAATGCATAGACACAGTCACATTGCCAAAGGGTGATTATGAAAGTCATGTGAGTCGTATGATACCATAATGATCATCTGTGAGTCTCCTTTGAAACAGTTGGGTGATAAATGATTGTTTCTGGCAGTTTTATCAGGATAATCACTCGCTTTTTCACAAAAGTATACTTGAAGAATTTTGTTTGAGAAATGCAACAGTGGTTGATTAGGTTGAATGCTTGATTCTGATTGGCTGTTGAACATTTAAGGTCTGCCATTATTCTCAGGGAACTGCACGACTAAAATAGTTCCAGGCAGATTTTTAACTGCATTACGTAAGGGATAATGTAGATCCAGCCGGTTGTTGTCTGTCTATCAGCCTGTCTGTTTTTCTGTCTATCTTTTTGTCTATCCATCCATCCATCCATCTATCTATCTATATATATTGTATTGAACAATATTTATTATTGGTCTCATTTATTAGTATTAGTCTTCATAAGTATATTAGTGTGTATGAAAATGAAAGCAAACAAAATACAACAAAATAGCAGCAGCTTTTTTTATAGGTCACAAGGGAATCTTTACAACAAAGAACTGCCACTGACCCTAGTGTGTAAAGAATACTTACTAAATAATACTTTTGGTTTATTAAATAGGCGTATTGCCCTTGAAGGGATAGTTCACTCCAAAATGAAAATATCCTCACTATTTATTCACCCTCAAGTGGTTCTAAACCTTTATGAGGTGTTTCTTTTCTATGTTGAACACAAAAGACTAACTGTATTTTAAAGATTGTTAGAAACCGTAACCATTGGCTTCCATAGCAGGAAAACAAAAACTGTGGAAGTCAATGGAGACCGCTTTCTATATTCTTCAAAAAATCTTGCATTGTGTTCATTCATTCATTTTCTTTTCGGCTTAGTCCCTTTATTAATCATGGGTCGTCACAGCGGAATGAACCGCCAACTTATCCAGCACATGTTTTACGCAGCGGATGCCCTTCCAGCCGCAACCCATTTCTGGAAAAACATTGTGTTCAACAGAATAAAAAATTCAGGTTTGTGACAAGTGAAGGGTGAGTAAAATGATGACAGAATTTTCAGTTTTGGGTGAACTATCCCTTTAAATGTTTAAGCACTTTTTTAAACTCCTGTCATATCTTTAACAAGCCATACTGTTATAAGATCACTCCTCCTTTCTTTATCCATCTTATTGTCCTTTTTTCTTTTCTTTTTATTGCTTTTATATTTTTTAATATTTATACTTTCTTCTTTTATATGTCCTAATGATGTTTCTGGCTTTTTTTTTACATGCATTTACAACTAATGACAATTTACTTATTTTTCTAAGTAAAGTTTGTCAAAATACCAATGTAAATTAACACAAACACAACCCCCCCCCCCCCAATAATTACCACTAGGAAGGTTTTTAGCACTAACTTGATTGCATTTCTTACTTGAAGCTATGACTATATTTATTGCTATAGAATTGTAGTAGTTCTTGGCGATTCGATTAAAATGAAATAGCAAACTCTATTAAGCAAATCTACATTTGACATGTGCATCTTATCACGGTAACACAGTTCTGTGATCAGTAGTAAATCTCCTCCAAAGGCCAGAAGGCACTTTCGCACTGTAACTCCAAATACCCAAATCCAGGAAATCCCTACGGTGTTACTTTTATTAATTCAACAAGATTAACAAATACCCAACTGATCATCTCACATTACAGTATTTATTTTAAACATTAGACTTAATTTATCAAGTGAGTTTGGAGTAAAAACATGCTATTGTATTTTCACACAGCAGCATTTACTACACAGAGCCATAGTTCACCAAGAAGGTAAGCAAACAACTTTAATTATCACAGAATTATTATCGCACAATTTTGTTTAGCTTGTCAGTGTACTACTAGACTGTAAAACCCAATAAGTTAAGGTAACTCAAACCATTTGAGGAAACCAATTGCAACAAACCATTTAAGATCAAAAACTAATCCTAATGAGTACTGTGAACTTAATTCATTTGAGTAAATGAAGCAATTTGAGCACAGTAAACCCCAATAAATGAAGAGAACTCAAACCAGCTGAGTACTGTAAAACCCAATAAGTTAAGTCAACTCAAACTGTTTGAGGAAACTGATTGCTGCAAACCATCTATATGAGTACTGTGAACTTACTCCATTTAAGTTGAAGTAATAAGGTATTTAATTAACTTATTACTTTCAACATTGAGTTCAGAACTTTTTAAATGTTGTTGACTGTTGGGTTTTACAGAGTATAGTAAATGCTGCTCCATCTGAAAGGTGCTATAATTTGTGAGTTGCTTTTTTGATACTTTTATAAAGCCATTTGTAAAGCTCAGCAGTGTGCATGGATGCAAAACATCGTATTTGCCTTTCAAGGATGAAAGAATGTCATACTGGTTTGGAATTGCATGGGAACAAGTAAATGATGACAGAATTTACATTTTGGGTGAGCTATTGCGCACTCAAAATACATGTATATCAAGCAAACTAAACTGGCTTCTTTTCCAAATGCATCTTTCTGGCTAAATAGTGTCTCCTTTATCGTTACATGGCTATGATAGCAGGGTGTTCAGAGCTCTACAGGGACTAATGAACTGACCTTGGACTGCCTCCAACGCCAGGGTTCTGTGATGACGTCCGACGCTTCATGTCTTAACTTTTGGATGAAGAGGGGGAGAAAGGGAGGAAGAAGAAGAGAGACAGAGAGAAAGAAAGAGAGTGAGAGTTAGTCAAGAGAAGTGTTAAAGCAGAAGACATAAGCATAGCAAGCATGCTAGATGTGTTAGACTCATACATTTTGTTTTTAGAGAACATAAGAAAAGCCAAAGGAAAATTTAATGCATTCACATGCATGCTTTTTAAATTTTGATTAAATAGTTTAAATGCATAGTGTTAATTAGATTAACATATACGAATTTTGAAACTGATTATTTATCTAGGATGATACTTTAAGATTAAGGTCATGATGAACCTTGAGTGAATAATGCACATTTTCTGTAGTCAGTTGTGAGTATTTTTGCAGTGCTTCCCACAGGTTTGAAATATACTTGCGGTGGTTGCCGGATTGAAACACACCTTTTACCCATGGCACATGGTTACCTACATGCGATTTTTAACAATATTTGATTTATTATACACTGTTTCTTTTCAATGGGTTGAGATTTTTTTTAAGGACTTTTGAATTAAAAAAGGAAATCCACTATTTGTTGTACTTTTATTCTATTGAGATGCCATGTGCATGTGTGGAGATTTTCCACTAGTTAATCGATCGTGGATGTTTGGCTATTGGGCGGATACAAAAAAAAGTGTAAAAGAATAAATGTCACCAAATATACTTGAGTGTCCGTTAATATAGCTGGGCAGCCCGCCCAAGTAAAGTCTATGTGTGGGAAGCACTGGTTTATGTAGTGAGCGAGAGAGAGAGCGAGAGAGAGAGAGAGAGAGAGAGAGAGAGAGAGAGAGAGAGAGAATGATTAAATATTATATGAAATAAATGTAATTAAAAGTTGCACTATTGTTATCGCAATATTTTATTTTTCTGCGATAAATATTAGATATTTCCCAGTAATGGGTTGCAGCTGCAAGGGCATCAGCTGCGTAAAACATATGCTGGAAAAGTTGGCAGTTCATTCCGCTGTGGCGACCCCAGATTAATAAAGAGACTAAGGCGAAAAGAAAATGAATGAATGAATGAATGAATAAATAAATATTATCGATATGAATACTGTTTCAGAAGATAGTTTGAATAGCACTATTTGACAGTTTTCTTGGGAGTCTAAAGGGCGTCAGACAACGGATGTGCCGTGACACGGCGCGCACATGACAGTTGAAAGTATCGGACACCAGACGTGCACATTCGCATGATATTTAACATGAAACTATTCAGATGGCACTCTGTGGCGCGGCAGAAATATGAACAGTGTCCTGAGTCATGGCTGGGCGCTGCGGACAGCCGCCGACTTGCGGCGCCGGTGTGTGTACCCTGATAAAAACCTATGTTTAGAATTCTGAAATGCATGTCGATGAATGGACGACGATTTGCGTCGCCGAGCGGCGCTTCTGGTGTGTGACACCCTTAACAGTATTCAGGTACAGAAATTGACTGAACAATGCAAAAAAAGCTTTTCTTACTTTGTCTTGTTTCCAGTCCAGATATATATAGATATAAAAATCCTAGACCAAGTAAAAATAATGTTTAGTTAAGTGAAAATTAAGGTTTTGCTTGATTTAAGAAAATTATCTGCCAGTGGAGTAAGTGAAATAATCTTGTTTTTGCTATGAAATGTAGATATTTGGACTAGAAATAAGACTAAAATTCTAAGTAAGAAATGCAAAAAACTAAAATTCAAAGTTTTTTTTAGCATAAATCATATAAAGTCCATATAAATGCAGTGATTAAATACAATTCAGTAGCTCCTGGTCAATTATAATTCAGACTGGACATTGCATGTCTTTGCCATGTGACTATTGCGGATCCGCACATTGCGATAACGATGCTGAAACAATATATTCTGCAACCCTGGTCAATATTAAAATTATAGTCAAAAATCTAATCTAATCAATCATTTTAAAGGTGCAGTATGTAAGTTTGACACCCAGTGGTTGAACTAGGTATTGCAGTCCTGAATCATAATAAAGGTACGCCGGGTTGCCAGTTTGAGTGATTTTAAACTGTGTTCTAAATAAAAGCAACGACACGCGATTGAGGGAATATTCTCCATATTAAAAGGAGTTTTGGTTCTAACCAACACCTCGAATTGATTTATTAGAAGCGGCTTCTATTACTCACAGCTGAACAACAGAAACCTATGACAGATCACCTCAGGTAAGCCTCGTGTGCTTTATTCAGTGCTAAATGCTAACAATGCGAGTTTGAATGCATTTTACATGACGTGTATTACCATATACTGAAAGCAGAAAGTTCACCTCAGATCTGGAAAATACAATAAACTGTTTGAAATTGAACTTTAGAACTAAACACATATGAGTGATTCAGCATGTACATTTAATGATGTTAAAGAGGGTTAACATGTATTAAATAGATTCTAAACCTTACCGTTTTGTGAGTGAGTGCATATTCTGTGCTTCTGAAAGGCTGTATTTAAATTTCTGCCGTGTTTTGTGGTGCAAACAGCCAAATGGCTCATCACTCATAACAATCTCGTCACAGCGTGTTGTTAGGACACGCGATGTAACCTGCTCACGTTCCTAATATTTATTTCATTTGCTAATTAACGTCATGTGGAACTGAATCTGTCTCATTTTGACATCTGATACTTTCCACTACACTGTAGCATTTCGCTCATGGACGCATGCTTTCAGAGTCTTTCTGAATGAATGAAATATGCTGTTTTCCAACAAGGCAACCCGGGGTGCTGAATTATAATTGGCTAAACTGGCATGTGCATGTGAAAATTACCTAAACAAAGACAGCGTTCCGGCACGGAAAAAAACATTTTCAAAGCAGAATATCTGACTTCAGCATTGTTTGTCAGTTAAACAAGTATGTTCACTTGGGATGTTTCTTAAATATCTGCACACATATTATCGTATTTTTATGCTTTAGAAGAGTCAAAAACTTACATGCAGCACCTTTAAATCCTACACACACTGTAAAAAATGCTGGGCTCCACACTATCTTATTTATTTTATTTTAAATAAGTCGTTTGAGCAAGCAGTACAAATATTTTTTGAGTGCAAGGAATTTGGCATTAAAGTATAATAATGTACAGTATAAAATGTGGAATTTGATTTTAAGATTTGCTATTTAAAGTATTTCTGTTTTTAAAGATCGTGCACTGGATAATGAAAAGGGTAGATTACAAATTTGATTTACATCACTAGATTTATTTGAAAAACTAGAAAAATTTGATTCAAAAAGGAGGAAAACTATAATATCACCATATATATATATATATATATATATATATATATATATATATATATATATATATATATATATATATATATATATATATATATATAGCAATACTGTTGTATACTATTATCTGTCATTTAACTGTATCATTACATTTTATTATGGATAACTAGCTACCGATTTAATTAATCTACCAGCTGCTAACATATTAAATCATATATCATTATAATTAGATAAATCAACATAAAATCCTTTGATGTAGCTTTGTCAGGCAGACATTAGAAAACCAAGACAAATCTGTAAAAATGATGATCAGATATGTGACTGCAAATCCTCATCATTCAACATCCTGGCACTCCGAGTCATCTTATGCAATAGTGCGTTAAACCTGAGCTCCTCCACGGGGAAACACACATCAACAACGACTTTAAAGTAGTGATGGACTCCCTTAAGTCACACCACCTGCCGAGCACCTCAAAGAAAATGTCAAAATGATGTTCAGCTCTCAGGCTGAAAGGACAGCAGTGCTTTCTCTGGACATTAGCTGAAGTGGACGACATATCTGACAAGAATGTAAATCAGGTGCAGAGTCTGTCTATTATGCCATTTGGTTCAGTGTAATGTCTAACCTAATGTAAAAAGGGCTCATCAAAAGGCCTCATCAAGTAATAAAATATGTAATACAGATATATATAGTAACTACTCTGTCAAAATGTAATAATTGTGTACTGCGTAGTTTTAAACAATCTTATTACACTCAATTAATAATAATTATAAAAAAAGATTACTGATGCTTGTTCAAACTACCAGTTTAAAATGAGCTGAAACGACACAACTGTTGTAATTTCTTTGGCCAGTTTATTTGTTTTATGTTCAATCTGCTTAAATTTGTAAACCATTAACTTAATTGTTTTGTTTTGGGACAACATGAAGTAGGGCTGCACGATTAATCAAAAAAAGATCTTGATCTCGATTTGACCCAACACAATCCTAATTTAGCTTTTCTACGATTCAGCCAATTATATTTTCAAGTTCAGGAGAGAAGCATAAAGGAGGTCGCACAAGTCTTCACATTTTAACAACATTGACACTAGTGTTGGGCCGATAGACGATGCCATCGTCCATCGCCGATGGCCGATAGACATCGCGATGCTGAGACGGCATCGCCGATCCTCCACCCCGCCCCTGTCGCAAACCTGCTCGTGAAAAATACACACTCAGGCCCCGTTTACACTAATACAGCTTAGTTTTAAAATGGCATTTTAGAACGAAAATGACCCACGTCCACACTGGCGTTTCACCTAGCATTTCTGAACAGCCCTCCATCCACTGAAAACGCACATCCCGCGACCACACCCACACACAGCCACACACACACACTGTCATGCGCTCGTCTGAGCTCCAGAGAACAGTGTACGTCGGACAGTTTATCAAGGATGTATCGCTGGATCGTGTCTCACTATAGTTGTTAAACGTGATATTTAATTAATCTTGTCTCTATCCAGGGCTTAATTTGTGCCGGAACACGCCGGATCCAGCACCTCTGAAATCTGATCCGGCACCTCATTTCACCAATCTCCCTCCTCAACCGCCCTCCTCCCCTGTCCGCTGTTCACTGTCACTTTCTTCCGCGACTCCCCAAACCTCTTCACTTTCGTCCACGACACCCCAGCGCCGCTCACTTTCGTCCGCGAGACCCCCTGCACTGCTCACTTTCGTCCACGACACCCCTCCGCCATCCACCACACCAAACAAATGACTGGCATGGATCACTCTGCCTACTCAGGCCAGAGTCCTGTGGAAAAAGTGATTGACAGATGGTAATTTGTGTGTATCTTAGTAGGTAGGCTACAAATAATTAATTTGTTATGAATTAATTAATTATTCATAAATAATTAATTCACCTCTGCCTATGAAGACGATTCCATCGTCCATCGCGATGTTTCACATTAGACATCGTACGATGCTAAATTGGTCAACATCGCCCCAACCCTAGTGTGAACCTACACTGGGCTCACGGTTCGGTTCGATTGCGATTATCATGCCATCAATACGGTTAAATTCGATATCTCGGAGCATTGATGATGCTTTCTATACATAAATAGATTTTTTCTTCACAACACAAGATTTTTTTTTTATTAAAATCTATAAATATATTAATATTTACATACTATTTGTAATACAATATTGTCCTTTATTACAAGCAGTAAGACATATGAACTGTACCAAACAAAACTCTAATACATGCACAGAACAACATGAGCATTTAAAGCAAATAAACTAATGTAAAAATTATCCTGCTTGCTTTTTGAGCGCTGTCAAATGAGGTCTTACACCCCTATGACTGGTCATTGTTTTCACCCGCTCAACAGAAAGGGCTGCGATTGGCTTTAGAAATGAAAGAGCTGTTCACTAATGAGTGAGGTGGAAAGAACAGCCGCGTCTATATGCGCATAATACGCGGTTATCACAGGTAATCCACAATAGACACAGTGGAGAAAACTTGCACCTCAGGCACGCTCGTGTCTGAATCCACAAGTATCGCATTAACAGTCAAGAGGAAAAGAAAAGTTACCTCACAAACACGCCAGCGGGTCAAATGTCCAAAGTGAAAGAGAGAGAGAGGCAGAGATGGAGTTCTACAGCATTTCTCCCTAGTAGTGAAATAGCGGCTCGTGTGCTGTGCCTTCTTCAGTGTCAATGAAAGACTTTCCAGCAAACTCACAAGCAGTTAAATTGTGCATAAATATCTACATTTTAAGTAGTAGGAGCGGTTGACTTACTAGCCCTCGCCTCCTTTGCTATAGTATTCTACTACGACATCGCACATAGGAGATAAATGACCTCAGTACATAATAACCGGTTATGATTATTACAGAACCGATATCGAATTGTCCTTGTTTGCATCGCGGTGCACAGAAGAAACAATTAATTTTGACACTCCTAGTTGAAAGTGTCACATACTGTATTTATAAGTTATAATTTACCCAAAAATGTAATTTCTGTCTTGATGTAATGACGTATTTGTGGCCGTGAAATCACATGTGAGCTGATGCACTGTTTGTTTACTACCGAGAGGATGCGCGCTTGCCCGCCAATGATGGCTACTTTAGTGAACAGAACCTGTATAGGCTGTGAATAACAGGTAATAAAGTTAAATAACGTTCGGATTGTTGCACAGACCAATTGTTTTAAAGCGTTGCGAGAAGTATGATTGACATGTACATGTATTTGTTTTTTTTCTCTCTCAAAGTGAAAGTGAAATCGCAAGTTTGCACATCATTATGATTATGTGTTGTTGGGACAACATGAGGGAATTAAGTTAACATATTAGTTTAAAACATTAGGTTACCCCCCCCCCCCCCCCCAAAAAAAAAAAAAAACTCAAGAATTGTGTTGTTTTAGCTCATTTTAACATCATTTTTTTGAGTGTATGCTTTGCGTGGGGCTGAATTAGGAAAGAGAAATGTTGACAATAAAATGAATCTTAGGTGTTGAAAGTTAATAAAAAGACGTATTAGAGTTTAATCTTTACTTAGTTTGAAGATTTAGAAGAGTTTCATGTGATGTTTTGAGTTTTACCACCTTGCAAAAGCGTTGGCAGCTTATTTAGCAAAAATGCTGTTTGTTGCTGTCACGATCACCAGGGATCTAGTCTATGCAGATCGCTGGAGAACTACACACACACCACATGAACTACCACTACCAGGAAGCTTTGCAACAATCTCTCCTGCCTCAGCTGACGGTCATTTGGACACACACACATACACAGCTGCGGTTCATTCCCACTTAGTACAAGACTATGGCTGTTTCTCAATATGCGTTCTTCAGCGGTCTTGCGTCCTCGTGTTCTCGTGTAACGTCATCATCAGCTGCCAAAGTTCAGTTCCAATACTCAAGATCGCAAGTACAGAGGACGCGTAAAACTTCCCGGATGTGTTCTTAATATCGAGGACGCACCGATGCAGACTTGAGCACCGATCTCACTCTAGAAGTCCCAGAAGTCATTGCGATTGGAGGAGGGAAGCGCAGTATTTTATTTAGATTTATTATTAAAGTTCGGAGATATCACTTATTTACCTCAAGAGTTTCCCTAAATGAAACGGTGAATATACACATTACCATGGACATCTTAATAAAGGAATAAACATATTAAGAGTGTTTGTTTGCTCAAATTCGTATTAAAATCAGTTTTATTTGTATTGTGCAACGTATATGTATAATGTTTTTATGCATAATGTATATTTTGAAAAGGGGAAAAACAATAAATCATTGTATAAATGCTGTAATGTTTAATAATTTTTTAATTTAAAACGCGTAAAGGTCACGTGACCATCAGGAACAACCGGGGAAGAGCAGCATCTCATTTCTCACAGGACGCGTTCTCTGTTCTCGTGGTCTGCCGAGTTCGTTCTACCGAGGACACCTGGCAAGACCAGTCTCCACAAGAACGCAAGTCCGTTCTCAGCGTTCTTGGAATTGAGAAACAGCCTATATATACCAATTTGTGTTCCCCTCTTTTGGTGTGCTGTTTTTCTATTTGTTGCTTTCATGATGACCGTGTGTTTCCTGGTCTGTTTTGCCTTGTCTTAGTTTTGATTTGTTATAGTCTTTCATTAAATGTATGTTAAAAACTGCATTTGGATCCGCACTTCGTTTTTCTCCTCTGCATTACGCAACATGAGAAATAACTGTCCTAAAATTAGTTCTGAGATCAGTCTCAATCAACTGTAGGCATTATTAAAGCAAGTTACAGTTTGAACTGAAATAAATAATAAAAAAGTCGGCTTGTCCAAATTAAACAATCAAAATGAACTGATTTCACAAGAGTAAACTGTGTCCGCAAGGTAATTTAAATGAAAGTGATTAGACATAAATGGTTGAAAACGAATTTTGAGATGGCAAATATTGTAATATTTCTGCAAAAGCATAGAAAAATGCTGTATAGTTTTCAGCATTCCAAGATTAACGTCTACTTTGCTATTAGTTCTGTTACTGTTATTCAGTGTAAATTATTGTAGTTGGGATAGATGGCTTAAGGCTGATTTATGCACTTGCCTTACCTGTAGTCGTGCATTTATACTTCTGTGTGCTGTTTGTGTTGCTCTGCAATAACACTTCAGAAATGCTAGCTGGCAGTAGGTTTTTTATGCTCCTCTGTATTTCTTTGTGGGTGTTTTGTTTTTTCTAAACGCTACAAGAAGCTAAAACTCGCTCATTCAGAGGTGGGAACCGGCAGAAATGCAGCAACTCGTATCATAAGTTAAACACAAAACAAAAGTTTCCAATTGGAGCTCCTTCACAGGACTCCACATTTATAAACACTCACTCCATCTGGCTCGCGCCAAGGTTATATTTTTGTTTATTAGTTTTAGTTTTTATTTCGTTTTGACATTTTGTTTTTAAATTCAGTTAGTTTTAATTAGTTTTTAGAGGCAGATTTACTAGTTTTTACTAGTTTCTATATTTTAGAATTTTGCTTAGTTTTAGTTAAATTTGTATTAGTTTCAGTATTAGTTTTAGTTTTTTTTCTAAATAAGGATATTTGTACGTTTGATTCAAAATCATCAAAACAAATAATATATAATAAAAACTCAACCATACATTTTTTGAAACATCTATTTAGAGGACACATGACCACTACCATCTACCCATCCTCAAATTCAAATACAACTGCCCACAAGATAGCAGCCTTAAGTAAAATATGTGTGCAAGGCTGCTTTTGAGGTTAAATACACAGTAGTGATGGGAAGTTCAGATCTTTAACGCGAACCACATCTTTTGTAACAATCCTCCCATGTTCAGACCCAACATACCTAAATTATGTAGTCAGCAATCAAAATTTAAGTCAGTTAAAACAGCGTGGATGACTAGAGGAGAACCAGCTCGATCTGGCCAACGGCAGCAGGATTACAGACTCTGAGGATGTCGGACAGGTCAAACACCTGAAGCGAAGTAAATTTACTTCTAAAAGGCTTACAGTAAGATTGTGTATTAAATACATTTACAAAAACAAAAATGAAGGACGTTTTCAGTTTCAGTTAGTTTTGTATGTACACAATACAGTTTGAGTTAGTTCTTGGTTTTTTTTTTTAAAAACTCTCATTTTTATTTCAAGTAAACGAAAATTATTTTAAATTTTAGTTTTTGCTTTTTCGTTCATTTTCATTAACTATAATAACCTTGGCTCGTGCTCACGCTCACGCCCACGCTCATCACCACTACCAAGCCGACCAATCACAGAACTTGCACTATGCATCGTGTAGTTACATTTTTTGAGAGGTGCGCTTCAGCGTCGGTGTCAACCACGGGGAGGGTTATGCAACCGCGCGAAGGCTACGCTGATGCTTACGCGTGCGTTTGACGGAGAAGTATAAATCAGCCTTAAGGTTTTATTGTGAATTTATGAGTAAATTTGTGCTTTTTAGTTACTTATATATTTTTTTCATTCATTCATTTTCTTGTCGGCTTTGTCCCTTGCGGGGTCGCCACAGCAGAATGAACCGCCAACTTATCCAGCACGATTTTACGCAGCGGATGCCCTTCCAGCCGCAACCCATCTCTGGGATCCTTATATATTTTTAAAATACTTTATATAACTTTGAACTTTAAAAAAATATTGTTCAATTTAAAAAAAATAATAAATTCCCCAATAAAGTTGTTTGTTATCCAAAATGAGGATTCCGTTTTGAAGGATTTTTTTGAAAGTGTCTGTTCAGGCAATGTTTAGGCCCTGCAAAAGTATTGATTTGGCACTAGTATTATATAAAAAAAACAACAACAACAAAAATACCCTATTGTGAACTTTAGCAATGACAAGGCATTACATTTTCAACAGCCTTCAAAGTTTTTAGTGACAAATAGCAATTATTGGTAAGATTTTAAATGTCTTTACTAAATTGATTTTTGATCAATTTAATGTATCATTCCTGAATGAAAGAAAAAAAAAATCATAGGCACTAAATGTTTGGATGGCGGTTCACACAATAATTGGCCGTTTTACTCTGCAGATTCTTCAGGCAGAGAGAAACCCAGAGTAAACCACACTAACAAGTTTAATAAACCAACTGCAGTCACCATTTGGCTCAATCAGCTGACAAGGTTAGCTAAATTGGTGACCATTCCCATCTCATTCCCTAAATTATGTCTGAAGAGAAAGAACATCCTCACCATTAGTTGACTCCCTTAACAATAAGCTCTATTTCTATTACTTGGCACTTGAATGGGACAGCAGTAAAACGACACTGTGACTTATTCTGTGAACATTCGTTTAAGAGGCAATTTAGCTTTTAAACAAGCACCTTCAGTACAGTACAGATAAGCATGTACTTTTGGGTTAGGTTGTGAAATGTACCAAAATGAGTGATCACATTTAAACACAGTTCCTCATGAACAGGAATTTTACAAAATTGTACATAGCATTTTTATAGTTTCTGGTAAATTACACCATTGAGGTTTTTACTTTAGCAGACTTCTGATTTGTACATCTCACACACAAGTGTGAGTACTGAATAATAATACAGTATATTTATAGTCCTCTACAATTACAGACACAGAACATTTATCAAGCTCTGAATTATCTGTAAAGATGTTTTTCCATTCAGGCAGATATTTTAGGCAATATTTACGCATGGACTCAATGAGCTGTGTTTGGAAGCCCTTTGCTGCCGGTACTGACTGACAGATTAAAAACTCAAAGTAGCTATCATAAATCCAGACATGCTAAAAAACCATCTGTATTTTTGTGGTTCTTCTGAACTTTAACCACATAGTACTAAAATCCCTTGGTCGTAACTGGACCAGCAAAGAAAGAGCACAACATTCTGGCTATCTGATACTGTATGATTCATTATTAGAGAATTCATAAGTCAACCCCAGCAGAAATGCCTTTTTCCAGAGTAAAAAATCTTTTGCTTAAGCAATATTGTAGTTCAAGACTAATGAAATGTTTAACTAAAACGGTTACATACATTGCAAAAATGCTTTTCTTACTTAGAGTTTTTGTCTTGTTTCTATAGTCCAAATATCTAAAAATTCTTAAATCAAAAAACATTTTCTAGACAAGCAAAAAATACTGTCTTGAATTAATCGAAAAAATTAATCGAAAAAAGATCGTAATCTCGACTTGACCCCCCACACGATCTTAATCCAGCATCTCTACGATTCAGGCAATTATATTTTCAAATTGGGGAGAAGCATAAAGGATTCGCACAAGTCTTCACATTGTCTTACATGCGCTGCTCAGCAACAAGGACACCTCCAAATGGTGTTGGAAGAGTCACATGATGTATTAATAAAATAATTAAATTTTTGTCTAAATGTAATGATGTATTCGCGGCCGCAAAATCACACATGAGCTGACACACTGTTTGTTTACTATAGAGAGGACACGCGCATGCACGTGAATGATCGCGTTAGTGAATTATACTTTAGCGAATAGAACCTACATAGGCTGTGAATAACAAGTAATAAAGTTGTATAAAAACATTCAGAGCGATTTCAATGCTGCGCAGGAAGTATGATTTGCATGCATGCTTTTTTTCCTCAAAATCATAGAAGCCATGACATAAGCGCACTCGACAGTAAAACCGGCGTGCACATTATTTAAATAATCATATCGCATTTTATAATTATGATTACGACAAGCATTTGATATGCTTTTTCTTTCATAGCGAACACAAAGTGTTGTGCATAAAAATAAATATTTAACAATGTCAGTAAAAATACTCTAGCCTATATAATGTAAAATATAATGTATGAGGGAATCTGATAATGACAAATGTCTGATCTTACCTGTGAATAAAATTATCTAATAATGTTGTCAATGACAGATTGCAAGCATATGTCTCAAACATAATAATTCAACTTCAGAATTATGAATACTTGTATTCTGATGCATCACTTTACTGTGCATTAATAACCAGAACATATATAAGTCTTTTCAAATCCACTATTCAGTCTATATAAAATTTAGCATTTTAACCAACAGTAGACCTACACATAGGCCTAATATTATTATTATTGTTTTACCATGTTTGAGAAATAGCAATAACAATAGCCTACTCATATTAACCTTTATTTTACATCTAAAGAATCGTGAGAAAATCCTGATCTTCATTTTAAGCAAAAGAAATTGTGATTCTCATTTTAGCCAGAATCGTGCAAAATATTTTTTCTTAAAACATGCAAAAAAAATCCACAGATCACAACCTATGGTTCAGAACACACGTGACCCACGGATTAATATTTTTTTTTAACTCTTAGATTAATCCTAAATTTGTAACAATTGCAGAGAGATCGGCTCTTGCATCATTTATATCACGTGTACGAAAGCATTTAGGCTTTGCTGTAAAATATAATGATGAGGGAAGAAGTTGTGGTAGGTTATTTAAGATGTGGTGGGTTTCCTAGGTTATTAAAGGGGTTTTCTGTAACAACTTGTTTATCCTGCATCAATGCATTCAGTGAGTACGTTTACATGGACTCCAATAATCCAATTTGAATACGATTAAGACAATACTCAGATTAAGAGTCTATCATGTAAACAGCGATTTTTGACTAAGTTAATCTGATTAAAGTCATAATCGAACTAAACAGAAATCAAATTAAGACATGGAGTATGCCGATTGTAGTTGCATTATTGGAGTGCAGTACAGACATGCAAACACCTTAATCAAACTATTACTGTCATGTAGGACTTTTCGCCAAGTTTTGTGACAGGATAGTTCATAGTTCACACTATTCTCTGCACCTACTGAGTCAGTAAAGTATAAAATTAAAATAACAATAAAATTACAGGTTCTATTTGTTAAAACTAGGCATGGGACGATAACCGTTTTCAAGGTATACCACGGTTTGGAAAAGTCAATGTTTTAAAACCGGCAAAATGCAATATATATAAGACTTTTTAAAAAAAAGTTTTGTTTGTTTTTTAGGACAACAGTATCTCCAGCAGAAAAGATATCCAAAGATGCCATTTTAAATTGTAAAGAAATCAGTGTTTTTGAAACTAATGAAGACAGCAAAAGTCAATGGCTGCGTCTGAAATCGCCTACTATTCAGTCGGTACTACATTTGAATCTAAATGTACTACTCGGCCATTAGAGAAGTACGATAAATACAGTATGAATGTGAGTAGTATGAATGGAACTCGGATGTACTCCATCTGCCATTTTGTTATGATCATGTGACCTACCTGCATCAGTTGCGTCGATTCACTCCCATTCATGAATTATCTCGCAGTGCATCATGGGATAGCGTAGCGTGCATCGGATGCACACTTCAGAATCTTGCCGGTCATCCGGGTACTTCTCTAGCATACTGTTTTTTTAAATTTCTATGAATTCGGACATACTACTCGGCTCGCATTCTGTTTTTAGCGTACTATATAGTATTCACCTTATTCTCCGCAGACAAGTGGGCACAGCCATTTGCATCATTTTGGCCGGTCTCATTCACTTCCATTCATTTTTGGATATTAAAAACAGCTCGTTCTGCTGCTTGATGTTGCATACGGACATTTTCTTATTATCTTATTCTACTTTGTCTGTTTGGTCATGCAAACACTTGTTTGTAGAGCAAGTAGTTTGACCGTTTTCTGCTGTTTATTATTCCAAGTCATTTCTCCCATAGGCAACTGAATCCGAAGTTCTAAAACAATCGCAAAAACGAGCGCACTTCCGCATTGAAGATTAAGGTCAAATGAATCATTAGCTGATGATTCATTTGAATTATTTTGCCTGACATGTTTACAGTTCCAAATTGTTTTAAGTTTTCTCAACATAAAATATATTGTGTTCAAAGGGCAAAATAGTTGTAGTTTATTACGCAGACATTAAAAAAGCACATATTTTAGAGCAGTAACTACAATACAGTGAAACCTTGATATTTTTATCCAAGGTTATCATACCGTCAGAATCTTATACCGTCCCATGCCTAGTTAAAACCAAAAGTTTCTTGCAGTACTGTTTTTTTAATAAATGGATAGCAAATTACATTCGTCTTTTTCCCTTTTTGGCTGATCCGAAAAATAGTCTGATCTGTGACAAAAAAAACATAATGTGATCTGAACCTTGAGATTTGTGATCCGTTACACCACTACAACGGAGTAAGCAAAATAATCTTATGTCAAAAGGAAAACGTGATTATTTTATTTGCTTTAAGGAAAAACTCACTCAATTTTGACATATTATTTCTCAAAACAAGATAATATGCTTTGCTTGCCTAGAACATTCTTCTTGATTTAAGAATTTTTAAGATATTTGGATTACAAACAAGACAAAAACTCTAAGTAAGAAAAGCAATTTTTACAGTGTGTGTCAGGAAAAGTTTATGAACTGACACATCTTAACCCACTCTCCACAGTATGGAAATTTAACAGCCTCACACTTTAATAAAGTAGTCTCTCACTGACTTGAGACTTCTTTAAGATTACACGTCTTGAAAGATAGCAGAAGCCTGCTAAAAACAACAACCTGGTCAACTACAAGATGATGAGAAATGAGAAAAAGTTTGGGCTCGACGTCAACAAAGCACAGAGGGAAACACCAAAGGGGTCCCGACATTAACATTTGCACTCTTATTTCATGAGATGGCTCAAGTTCCTTGCCAAACAGACACACTGTGTAGATACAAACAAAGCAAGACTCACAGGAGCGCAAGGACCATAAATGGTGTGAAAATGAAAGGTCAGAACGTAAGGATGAAACTGGTTCCAGTCCAAACATAAAAAAAAAATCCTTTAGGACATGTTGTCAATATCATTTATACCAAACTAAAAACCATTATCTTTCAATAAAAGGTCCAAACACACTTATTATACACCCTGGGAGGCTGGACTTTAAGAATAAACAGTATTAAATGGCAACCTCTGTGAAAAGAAATGATAAACAAAACAGTCTCTTCTCTAAACTTGCGAAAGAATCTGGATGAAACCCAACAGTAAACAACATGTTCTCTCAGCGGTTTTGGAATACCAGCCAGTAGTGATGAGTAGGGTCTTGTTGGACATGTCATGAGACCATTAGATAGAAGAGCTTTTAAAGAGACTCTAATTGAGCGGGGTTCATCTGAGAAGCTATTATAGAGAGCACCACAGAAACCTTGCAATAAAAAACAAACCTCAAGTGAAGTGTGTTTTCATTTCAACATGAACAATCTCACTACAAAGTATTTTATATGCCACTAAAATTCAAACTCAAGCAGGATTATGAAAAACACAATGACAAAGCCACCAAATAAAAATAGACTGCAACTCACTTTTTATTCCCAAAGCAGCTGTAAAATCGAGCCATGGTATCAAAAGTTCAGTTTCCTTAGTGCATCCTTGTGTAAGTATCTGTCCAAAAGCGAAGCTTTACACCAGGTTTGTCAAATTAACAACATCTCTTTCCTCATATCTTCACATGGGGTGTTCATAAAAGAAGAGGCTTCAGAGAGTGTGTATCCCTCATGTGTGCTCCTGCAGCCTGTCTCTCAGGACTGAGCAAGCTCTGTCTTCTTCCTCTTGGATTCCCCCTCCCATCTCGTCTCTCTCCAACCCCCGTCACCTAATCCTCAGAATCAGCTACTATTGTCTCAGCCCGACAGCTTACCACCGACAGGCCAGGCGTCATTTGATAATTAGATGGGGCAACTCCCTGAGGAGATCCCACCTTCGTGTCTAAGAGGAGGGGGCTCATACTGGGTTGGAAAGCTGACGGCCAACGGTTTAAATAAATCATCAGCAACTTTTTAGTCAGCCAGTCAGTCAGTGGAAACTTAATGCTCAATGTGGCTTAGTTTGAAGGTATAGTTAATTAAATAAAAAAAATAAATAAATAAAAGGGGTGGGGGGGGGGGGGGGGGTGGGGGGTTGGGTGGTGGTGATGCATAAATGAGTACACCCATTTTGAAAATTCATTTATTGAATATAGCTAATATATTTTGGTGCATTTAAACAAAACAGTTTTAATAAACAGTTAATGTGTTTGTTTGTTTCTTTATTGCCACATCAGCAACTTGTGGCTATTTCATGGCAAGATCAATGTGGATAAAAAAACTTCATTAACATATATTAATATATATCATATATTTCAATAATAATTGATACAAAATAAATAAAAATAAATAATTAAATAAATAAAAATAACAAATCAAACTTTACATCAAAAACATTAGATCTTTTGTTCATATCCATTAAAATAAGAGTTCGGTCAACTAACATCTTTAGGAATAGAAAGATAACACGTTTAAATTTAAACAAGAAATGTTCAAATAAATTTTATGTTTTGGTTTCTCTTAATTTTTCCTGTTTATAAAAATTTACTTAATATTTTTCCCCAACATATTATATTGTGTATTATCATTTGCACTTTTTTTCTAAAAGTTTTTTGTTAGATTAGTTCCAGTTTTGGCTTTGGTACTGACTAATGTAATGTATGTGCACAAATATATTATTGTATAGCATACTTTAGAAACTTTTTATCTAAAAGAAAGATCTGTTAGGGGTGTACTCATTTATGCTGAGCATAACATTAAAGATGAGTTTTAGCTGAAACTGTGGTCCATGGCGATTCATTAAAATTCAACAGGTATTAGCACTTAAGAGACAATGAAACATTTAGTGGGAAAACAAAATTGATACCTGTTTATTTTAATGATACCATAAAATAATATGAGATAATTGGTGCCTTGTTTAGTAATGACTGTTGATGCTATTAAAAAAATCGAATACACAAGTAGTACATTTCTTGTTAACACCAACTTAACAATGTAACTGATTCAATGTTTATCTGAATCATCAAATTACTTTTGAAAGGGGATTTATTCTTCTTTTTTGTTATTTTGTTTTTTTATAAATGTTTTTGTTATTTTATTCAAAAATAACGATACAGTGTGATAGGGATGGGCATTTTCCAAAAATACAGAATTTTTAAGCTAATATAAAACAATTATTCAAACATTTACTTATGATAGTTCGTCTCAAAATGAAAATGTACTCAGCACTCACCATCAAAACGTGATGCATTACACTTTTTTCATTCATTTTACTTTGGTTTAGTTTCTATTTCAGAGTTTAACACAGTGGAATGAACCACCAACTGTTCCAGCATATGTTTTACGCAGTGGATGCCCTTCCAGCTGCAACCCAGTTTAGACCCTTTTCACATTTGCGGGTTTCTCAGTAGCGGAAGGCATCATGGTTGAGTAAACTTAAAGAGTCTAACAAATCATTTTTTTACAATCCTATTTGCTGAAATATTTAAAAAAAAATCTCCACGATGGTGTTATCAAGACTTTCAGAAAAAGAAAAAAAAAATTGTGAGACCAATGACAGCAGCCAGAGGAGAGAATAACTTCAAATTTACTCTCAGCCCTATAGACGCTACATTAGAAGCACCTAAGCAGTAATTCCTTTTTTTTTGTAATTTGACGCAAAGATGATCTAAATATTAAAAACTTTCAAGGATTAAGATTATGATGACCGTTAAATGCGTCATAACGGTCTTGTGAAAAGGGTCCATAAGTAAACATCCATACACTCTCATTCACACTCATACACTACGTCTAATTTAGCCTATTCAATTCACCTATAGCACATGTCTTTGGACTGTGGGAGAAACCGGAGCACCCAGAGGAAACCCACGTGAACATAGGGAGAACATGGAAACTCCACACAGAAATGCCAACTGGCCCAGCCGGGACTCAAACTAGTGACCTTGCTGTAAGGCGACAGTGCCAACCACTGAGCTACCGTGCTGCCTACACTTTTTTTCTATTGAATACAAAAGAAGATTTTTTGAAAAATGTGGAAATCAGTAACTATTGTCATCCATAGTAGGAAACTAACACTATAGTCAATGCCAACATTATAACTCTTCATTTGTGTTCAACAGAAAATGAAAACACAAACAGGTTTGAAATAAGCAGAGGCTGAGTAATTGAGGACAGAATTGATATTTTTGGGTCAACTATCTCTTCAAGTGTAAAAAAAGATGCTATTTTTTATTTAAAACATTATTATTGTCAAGTGGCATGGTGGTTCAGTGGTTAGCACCAGGTCGCTGGTTCGAGTCCTTGCTGGGCCAGTTGGCATTTCTGTGTGGAGTTTGCATGCGCTCCCCCAGTGTTCGTGTGGATTTCTACCGGGTGCTTCGGTTTCCCCCACATGTCCAAAAACATGTGTTATCCCACACGGAATCTGCATGCGCGGAAATGTTTTATATGAGACTTGCTTTGTTTACTAAATAAGTGGATCTAGATGGATTTGTATTGTAAACATTAAGTAAAAGTTAAAAAGCTATTATTTTTTATTTCATAGATTAAGTTTTTAGTTATGATACTCCTAAAATCATTCAGCATAAATCTGCAGATTTTATTACAAAATTCTCAGCAGAAATAGTAAAAAATGGCCTAGTTATAAGTGAGTACAATACTAAATTAACTACAAAAGTAAATTGCCCATAGCAGGGCTCGAAATTGCGACCAATTTGGTCGCATATTCGCCCGAAATTGTATCTATGCAACCTCAAAATGTATTTGGGAGCATTTGTGCGAATGCATAAAATTGTGTGCGACCGGTTTTTAATGCAAAATGTTCACTCTGTATGCGCGGATTTAGGAGACATTCACGCAAAATGCATCTTTGCACTTGAAACGAGAAAAGCAGCGCTCAGGAATAGTTTTTTTTTTTTTTTTAACAACTGTTTATTGAGTTTTTCAGGAAACAATATAAATCGAAGAAAAAAAAAACAAGAAAAAAACAAGTACAAATTTAAAACCCACTCCCGCCCATCCCACCCCTGGTAGACTTCAAAAGATCAATAAATAATAATAATAATAATAATAATAATAATAATCAAATAAAGGGAAAAAAAAATCTTTCAAAGAAATTTTATAAAGATTTTAAAAAGGATGACACAACATCAAAAGCGCTCAGGAATAGTTTAAAACAGTTGTCATGTCAACTTGCTGCAGTAAACAAAGCCCGCAATGCTTGCCCCGCCTTTGTGCTCTTCTTACTGGCCCACTGCTTTAGAACTGAACGCGAATGGATTGGTTAATATCAGCTGTTAATCACTCAGTCAATGCCTTCTGGTTTTGGATGACAGGGAGAGCTACAACAGCGAAAATGTGAAGTGCTGAACATGAGAATGAAAATAACACTGACAGATTTAGTTTTAGAAACCACCTAAAGTTACAAATAATGACACATCTGATTAGTGACCATGTGGTGAATGTTGATCCACCATCTAGACTTTTCGAAGATTGGATAAAAGACTCCCATTGGCTTCCAGTCCGCTATGAAAATAACTAAAGCATTCACTGTAAAGTCTTTGGGATGGAATTTTCAAGGAACTGTTTGCCACATCTAGCACGACAGGTTCTGTTTAATCCTTCATTTAATCGCCAGATGTTGTCCGCCGTGCAAGTGGCAGCTATATGTAAAATTTAACACAACGTACACCATCGCAAACGGGCTTGCACTGACTAAACTAATATTGCTACTCATGAAAAGACCAGTATTGCTATTAGCATAACGTATGAAAATAATAAGGTGCATGTCAAAAGCATCAGTGCAATATTAGACACCACCCGTGAGAACACAGCACAGTTATCGTTAACAGATTCATTCATGTCAAGCAGTGCGTGCAGGGCCGGTGAGCGGTCCGTGTATCTTTTGGTCACTCAGTTATGTTATAAAAATTTAATTTTCTTGTGAAGATTTCCTCACGCATGCATATATATTTGCTTGTTAGTTTTGATTAGTGTTGATTTTAAATGCAATAAATCTGTTTGTATAAAACTTGTAGTAATTGTGCTCATAATTGGTGGGTGCGACTAAATTTTGGCTGGTGCGCTTACATTTTTAAAGTTAGGAGCACCAGTGCTACCAAGCAAAAAGGTTAATTTCGAGCCCTGTGTAGTGTATAGTGTTAAAGAGTGTGTATGGGTGTCTCCCAGTACTGGGTTGGGGCTGGAAGAGCATCGGCTGCATAAAACATATGCTGGAATAATTGGTGGTTTATTCTGTTGTGGCGACCTCTGAAATACAGACTAAGCCAAAGGAAGATTAATGAATGAATGAATGAATTATTATTGTCACTATTTGAAAAAAGCTTTTAAGGCTACATTCTTAAGAAGTTTACAAATGGTATTCCGAAGTTTTAAAGCTGAAAATGTCTGTAAAATGTGTGTAAACAAAAAAATTGTCAATAGAGCAGGCTGCTCCATGTTTACATGTTTATATTGTTTCACATGTTCTTAAAAACATAACAACATAAAAATAAGCATATTACGATGAATGGGTAAACATGGTTTTATTTTTCAATGAGAAAAAAAAGAGCTCTGCCAGTAAAATATCGACAACAGAGAACGAGCCTTGCTAAAACATCGCAAATCTAGGCACACTAGAAGTGAACGAAGAACAACATGTTGTTGGCTCATGCGCATGTAAATAATAACAAACCAAAGAAAGTTGTTTACATTAGAAAAAGGGTGACACTTAAAACCCATTTCAGTTTCCAGGCCTCAAGTGACAGATTTAGCATATCTAAGGTCAACTCTAACGGAAGTGACTGAACATTTCAGTGACAGGACATTCGTCATTAACACTGCTTTCTTTAGAAAATGTGTTGTGCACACAACCTCAAACCATAAGTCTATATACATACAAACGTTTCGCCTTCCTGCCAGTTTTGAATATTTTCCTTCCCCCTCAGTCAAATCGTGTAGGAGTATCCGGCAAAAGTGTAAACAAAGCTTTACCCCAGTCGGTTCTTCTTCTTAAACACAAACAATGGTAAATGTTGGATTACGAAATAAGTATTTCTTCCGGTCAAGTGCGGTGAAGAGATTCTTCCTTCACACTAAACTGCTCAGACATCAGACAAGTTCACGCTCTGAAATAGCTGTCAAACCCCCTCGTTTTTACCTCACACATATGGTGAACAGAACCTCTATGGAGTTGCACTATGTCCTACAGTCCTCCTCAAAAACTGTGTGGAATGTCAGTCAGTTTTCCTTATGGAAAAAAGCCAGGTTGGTATTTCCTGAGACCTTTTTGCTCTCCTGCTAAAGAAACACATATGCATTTCATTTCAGCCATACAATTTCTTAAGACAGACATAATAATTGTATTATTAAGTCATTATAAAGTATATGGTTGTTAGATAATCATAAAAAAATGATTACAACTTTCATTGTTGTTGGTTAGTTAAATACTTTTGTAGGCAGCAGTGTGGCAAGTTTAGGCATGGGCCGGTATAAGATTCTGACGGTATGATAACCTTGGATAAAAATATCACGGTTTCACGGTATTGTGCTCACTGCTCTAAAATGTATTCTTTTTAAATGTCTGGGTAAAAAACAACAACTTTTTTCCCCTTTAAATAAAACAATATATTTTATTTTTTGAAAGATTATAATAATTTGGAGCAGTAAACATGTCAGGCTAAATAATTCAAATGAATCATTGACTTCTGTTGTCTTCATTAGTTTCAAAAACACAGATTTCTTTACAATTTAAAATGACATCTTTGGATATTTTTTTCGGCTGGAGATACTGTTGTCGTCCTAAAAAAATAAAATAAAAAATGTAAATAAAAAAATCTTACACATACAATTTGCACAATTTTTAAAGTCATTTGTTTCCATTTACAAATGTAGAACTAGTAACAATAGAGAGGCTTAAACTAGGGCCTGCGGGACAAAGTTGGCCCATGGTAACCTTTGATTTGGCCCACCATCCTATCTGAGAAGAGAGGGAGAATGACGGGGATGGTTTAGAGATTGTCATTTTAAATTTAATGTAACCTTTTATTTGTTTGTTATATTATAAAGCTAATTAAATTAAATGTTAAAATGCTATAATTTAGTTTAAAATGTATATGCTGTCACCCAACCGATAGAGGACAATCAGAGACTTTGAGCAAATCAAGACAAAGGCAGATTCTGCTTGATTTTTGCATTTAGCATTGAACTCCACTGTGTTTTAAATGTGATTGTTTATGTTTTTATTGCAATAATTTATCATGTAAAAAGTTATACAGCATTAGTTAATACAACTCGAAGGGATATTTTTTTATTTATTTTAAAATATTATTACAGTTTTTCTCAGTGGCTTTGGTGCATTTCTCACAACACTATTTACATTTGCACAACAGTTAATGCATTTCTTTAAACAATTAGTCATTTGTGCACATCATAGTAGCAGTTTCTCATTCCTTTCAACAAACTGCAAATGCGTTTGTACATGCATCAATTGCTTTCATACAACTCTCTGCTGTTTGTAACATTATCATTTGCTTCTGTCATGTCAGTCAAAATTAACTAAACTTGTGAATGCTGAATAGTCATTCCATATAAAACTAATAGTCCTCATTTCATTACTGGAGTCATTACATAAAATGTTGAACTAGTTGTCAAAATCTGTCCAGCAAATTTTATTTTAAAAATGTAAAATCTTTTTTTTCTGAAAATGTCTTCTAAATTGAACAATTTGATGAATGATTTACAGACCTGTGTATGTTGTAGGTTCAGTTCCAATATGTACCGCAATATTGTTTACAGCTGTGCACAGCTCTACCAAAATGAAGTTTATGTTTGTTGTAAATAAGGGTGTACTTATTCTTTTGCACAATGCTGTGAATAAATTAGAATTGCAAAGAGCAAATTCAGTAAAAATGTGAAACACACATATTCAGTGTCTTGTACTCAGATACCTCACTAAATGCAGTGATGTCTAACTTTACTGTAGTTTTCAAATGGCTGTGCAAATAGTATATAGTGCTGCCTTAAGCATTTTCAGAAAGTTTCACCAAAATCTGACTTTTTTGCATTGGAAAAAATGTACAGAGTGAAGTGTCATAATGAAAACATGACAAAGCCATTTGACTATCTTGTTCATAAACTATGGTGTCAGGACTTTTCATTTTGATGACACCGACACTTTCATTGACATGAATACTTGCTTTTGAGGAATGAGCTCTCCATTTTGAGCAAGTGACGCGCTTTTGTAGGTTATCCACTAGGTTTTGCAGTTTGCACTAATTGTTTAGAGAAATGCATTAACTGTTGTGCAAATGTAAATAGTGTTGTGAGAAATGCACCAAAGCCACTGAGAAAAACTGTAAATAAATTAGGAAATTACCCATGGCAACTTTAATGTAAAATAGTTTGGTATATTTATCTTCGGCCCACGATTATCAATGATATTTGGATTTTGGCCCTTCATACGAAAAAGTTTGGGCACCCCTGAGTTAGAATGAGCTAGTCTATGAAACAACAACAACAACAACAACAGCAAAAAACCTCCTAATCAAACCACAAGAAAGTTTTTTTTATATCTACATTTTTGGAGCTTTTTCCATGCTTTTGCAGACAGGACAGTAGTGATATGACACGAAAGCTGTCTAGAGAGAGGGGATCAGCTGCACTATTTGTCTCTGTACTTGACCACAAGGCTAGACAAACTGACAAAAGCATAAGAAAGATGGCAAACACTACCATTCCAAAGTTTTCATTTTAGAATTTTAAAATAAATGAATACAATAGGGATGCTCCGATTGGGATTTTTGGAGCCGATACCGAATACCGATTCCTCTTCATGGTGATCGGCCGATACAGAGTACCGAATATGATGCTTCCAGCTTTATATGACTTTAACATTGCATAAAGCACAATTTCCCTCTAAGTATGATACTTAAGTAGAAATCTTTCCTTATCTAAGAGAATAAATGAAGGATGTTACATATAATCCCTTAAACATGTCTCTTGTAACCATTTAGTGTGAACACGTCATGGTCAGAAGCAGATTTACCGATAATAACAGATAAAATAGATAAAAAATCTGGTAAGAAAAATTACTAGCAATGCAATTCAGAAACATTGCAAACGAAGTTGACTGATTGATTTCCAAATGATGAAGAACAATTCAACATACCTCAATGAAGAAAAAGTTTAGAGTGCATATTTGATGCATAAGAAGTTAAAATGCATCTTCCTCTGCTTGTAAACTCATAAACAAACACTTGCGATCGGTTTATATGATCGGCCAGATTGGCCAGTACCGATCGAGACATAAAATGTGATTATCGGCTAATACCAGTCTGCGGCCAATCGATCGGAGCATCCCTAGTATACATCTTTATTCAGAAAACATTTATTTAATGAAAAGTAAAAGTAACAAGATTTTGTAGTGTACCTATTTTAAATACTGTTCTATTTAACAAAATGTTTGAAGTGCTTGTAAATGTGCATTTTTATTCGATGTTTGACGTAATCTCAACCGAAACATGCAGAGAGGGTGGGACATAATGTACCTTTCCTCCTTTTAAAAAAACAGCCAATAGCGTTTTGCTTCATCACTTCTCAGCCAGTGAAAGTGGTTGAGCTCAACCGCATCAAATGTGAAGCGTCTTAAAGAGGGCGGGGCATGTTATATACTAGACAGTATTTGATGAGAAACTGAAGTATGAGGTGATGTGAAAAAAAAAAAAAACGTTGACCCATTTAGGCAGAAGTAACAAACTACAAGCCTTACATGTTTATATCAGTTTTTATATCTTCTAAATGCAAATTTTGTCATTGTTTTGGAGCACACTTGCTTATAGATATCCTAAAAACTAACATCTAAAAAAAACGTTATTTTAATTTTATGGGACCTTTAGAAAACATGAAATAATTACAGTTTCCATAAACATTAGGAATTGTAATGAATTATAATGATGTTCAGCCATTATTTATTAAATAAAATAAAATATGAATAAATAAAAATAAAATAATTGTTTATTAAGCACCAAATCTGCATACGTGACCCAGGATCATAAAACTGTAATCATTTTGACTCATACAATGTATTTTTGGCTATTCCCACGAACGCACAACGCAACATAGGAATAAACAAAGCTAGCCCAGATATTATCTTATATTTTTCTAATTTAAACAAAAAATTTAAAATGCTGGGTTGTTTTAACCATTTTTTTAAAAATACAGTGGTCCCTCGTTTTTCGTGGGAGTTAAGTTTTAAAAATAATGCGCAATAAGCAAAATCCACAAAGTAGTCTGCTTTATTTACAATTATTATAGATGTTTTAAGGCTGTAAAACCCCTCACTACACACTTTATACACTTTTCTCAGACAGGCATTAACATTTTTACACTTTTCTCTCGTTTAAAAACTCTTAAACTCTTGGTAGGAGAAGCTGCGTCAATCTTTTCTTTATTTAATAAATGAATTGCGCCTCAGAAGGCAATCCTGACACACAGTGAATGCGCTGTGGTGTTTGTAGCCATGAGACGTGGAGCACAGATGCTAACACTAATACTGAAATGGTTCAGGTGTCTTAGAATGATCAAAACAACATTTCAGATGTTTTACAATGTGCTCAGCCTGCTGGTTTGTTCATTCACACACATTTTTATCAGCACATGATCTCTTATAACAAAAACGCATTAACTTTTTTAATGCACCCACTGGAATTTTTGTGGTAAATATGTTTTCATCACAGTTTATGCGCATCTTTTCTTATTGAATAAACTGTTTAACCTACTCAGTTATGTGCATACATTTTTTATGCACATTTTCAAAATTTACTCGCATCTATGTGTTTCCATAAAGCGATTTTTATGCGCATATCCAAAATGCACATAAAAATAGGTGGATGGAAACGTAGCTACTGATCCACAAAGCTATAGACTCCATCCCTAAGGGGGTTGCGCACAGCGAATGCGCCACGCACATGACAGTTGGAAGTAACACACACCGGACACGCACATTCGCATTAAAATGAAATTATTCAGATGGCGCTCTGTGGCGTGGCAGAAATAAGTCGTAACTGGGTACTGCAGACAGCTGCTGATTTGCGGCGCTGATGTGCATACCCTGATATTAACCTATGTTTACAATTCTAAAATGCATGGCGCTGCCTAGCGCAGAGCATCCGGTGTGCGTCCCCCTTTACATTGGTCTTGCTGTGAACAGTTCAGGGTTTCCGCTACATTCATTCTACCATGGCGGGGCGCCACGTCAAAATTCATCCCGCCACGGCTACATTACAGCTTCTCATTCAAAACATTGTCGTTTTTTTTTAAATAGCGGGTTTTAATCGCACCAAAACGTATTAAAAGGTAAGTGAATTATAACAGCGCAAACTTTTCTGTAACCGTAGTAGTGCTGTGGGTTATTTGTTTAACCCTTTAAGGTGACATGGTGACTGACTGACTGACTGACTGACAGGTGCGTGATGCGTGAGGCCAGCAAACACGGCGTATAGCTTTCAGTTATGATGAACACAGTTTCCATAATTATACTTTATTTATAGATAAAGGTCTATGGCTCTGCATAAAATAAACAAAGACTTTATCTTGCTGGATTCTATAGCCATTTCACTTTACCTCAGGACGCATTAATGCCGCTCTGTAGGTCTATTGGAGACGTTCATAAATATTCCTAGCAAATTAATAAAGGTTAGAGACAAATTCACTACGTAAACGAGCTAAATTGCACTTGAGCAGCGTATATTTGAGGGCGGGCAAGAAGTTTTGGGCACGAACAGAGGAAATCCTAGCGCAAGGAAAAAGATCTGCATGCTCGTATTACACAAATCCAATCTCGACTTGTAGTACTGCGTCACAACATTTGTCATTGAAATAACGGCACAGGTAGTTGGTAGATCAAAAGACCTGCCACCACAGCTGGAAAAAATCCTAGAGGAAACACTGTAGTTACAACCCTTATTGCATCCTTGTTGGAACTCTACTGCTAGCGATCGACGATTTATGGTAATTTGGCATGTTGAACACATTCTGAACTGTTCAGGAGACACGGAGGAGATTGATTGACAATGGTCTACAGCCAATCAGGATTGAAAAAAAAATTGCTGTAAAAAAGCATGTCAAATTGCGCAAAAAAAAAAAAAAATTCTCCGAAACCGCGAGGCCAAGAAAGTTGAACTGCGTTATAGTGAGGGACCACTGTATTGACAATCCCAAGCATTTGCAGTACAAAAAAAGATATAAAATAAAAAATAAATAAATAAATAAATCAGTTCCTCGCACAGGAATCAAACCAATGATCTGGCTACAAACCTGCCAGCAGAAACACTTATTACTACTATTTTATTGTGTGTGTGTGTGTAGGATGTGATATATATGACCATCACAATTAATTACCATCAATTATCACATGTGACACAGCGGTACCATCAACTGTCACTCAATCAGAGTAAGCACCCAAGAACAAAACTACCAAATCAAATCTGGCAACATTGTTGCTTTAAAGACCCAGTCATGAATATTTAATCTTGAAAAGTGCCAGAATGTCCCACCGCCCCCAAATCCAACTCTGGCAATTCCCTTCACCACCTTTCTCTGACTCAAGTTTCTTTAGACATCTCCTGCGGAGCACTATTTCTTTTCTTTACAAAGCTCTCTGAATTCCAGCCCACATCTGGAACACATCTTCTGAGGCAGCGCTTCACCCCACACTCTAATTAAGGCCATGTATGCCAAACTGTAAATAACCCAAGAAATCATACCCCTCGGCTCACAGGCCTGAAGAGCGGTGCCGATTGAGATGATTCGAAATAACTTACAAGAATATATATGCTACTCTCATCATGTAAAGCCTATCTTCTCCCAAACTAAACAAAGCCACAAGCAGGCCAAGCTCTACATGTGTCCATTAAGTCCTTTACCCGCACAATAAAAAAAGCATCCAGCTGGGTCTACACAGCTTGACCAATGAACACGGCCCATTCAGCTGCTCTTTTGCTCTATCTGTGACCTGTTAACTTTGTATCCTCCTGTTTTCCAGCCCTTTTAAAACTCGGTGTGTGGCATTTCTAATGGGAGGCATCCAAATGGAGTATCTCAGCAGTTTAATGAGACGATAATAATGAAATAATTGCACCCTGGGTTTTTACGATGCTTTTCTTTCCTTGCAGACACACGACAGGACTATTAACGTGGCTCATCATAAAAAGGTACCGTACAGGACAACAGTCTCTCCTAACACATGCTAATTAACTGTTAAATGAACAGTTCAGCAATTTAACAACTTACACGACCAATACAAAAACAGAGAAAGATAATGAGGAGTCTCGTTATTTTAGAATAGATGTTGTGTGATGTTTCATTTCTTGTTTTTAAAATGGAAAAAATTTATTTATTTTGTTTGTTATTTTTTCCAAATTACAAAAACTTTTTATAAAATAATATGTGAGATTATTTCAGATTTTAAAACCATGTCTTCACTAGTTTATTTTGTATATTATTTCAATTGATGGGCGGCACGGTGGCGCAGTGGGGAGAAATGTTGCCTCACAGCAAGAAGGTGGCCCCGGCTGGGTCAGTTGACATTTCTGTGTGGAGTTTGCATGTTCTCCCCGTGTTCGGGTGGGATTCCCCCACAAGTCCAAAGACATCCGCTATAGGTGAATTGTGTAAGCTAAATTTACATGCGTGTATGTCCTGGTCATTCAGGTTGGGGGTTGATCGTTGGGCTAATGACCTACCTCGTTAAAAATTCAATGTTATGAAACATCAACATGGTGCGGCTAAATATCAACAAAGGAGTACAGTTGGCATAGACGGAGGGGACGTGTCCCCACCAATATCTACCAATTACTGAAATGTCCCTACCAATAATTTAATCGACTTCAAAATAAAATAATGCTCCATCAACCCTTAGTAACATACTTGTGCACAAAGGGTTAAAGTCAAGTTTGCTATGAGTTCACTATAATACTATTAATCAAGGCTTTGCAATTAATCAAAATACAATAATTAATTAATAAACAATAATTAATAAACAATAATATTAAACAGTTAAATTGCGTCACACACCTTTCTAAATTTCTCTACATTCATACCTCCTCAAAGTCAGATTCAGGTAAAATCATGTAAATTGACATTTGCAGCATGGAACATGATTCATTAATTGTTATTTGTATTTTTAAGTGTTTATTTTATATTATTAAACACTTTTGAGCATGTTTCAGTTAATACAAGACCATGAATGAAGGAAAAACACAGAATTGCAAAACAGTACATTTAAATATATTAAAATGATTTTTGTCAAACTATAGTCTAAACTGAAACTGCTTGAAACTTCAAGTCAACTTTTCAAGATGCCAAACTGATAATAATTTTTGTATATCTGAACATCTAGAGAAGGACTGATCATCATGAGACTTTACTACTGTATGTGTGCAGTAATCAACGATCTATGCAGCAGGGTGAAGAAACATATTGAGGTAAAGTTAGTTTTATATTCATACATTCAGACTTTCTCCTAAATAATATAATTTCAGAAAAGTATTTTTTGCATATTCCTAATCTTAATAGTGAAATCATATTAGCAGCCAATGATTTTCAAAGTACAACATTGTTCAGTCAAATAAATAGTGCTAATGTTGTTTTCATGTCATACTTGCATGTGATTTCAGACCAAATATACAAAGTACCATGGTAAACAATAAAGGGAGCGAGTCATTGAACAAATGTGTGAATATAAAACCAACTTTACCTTAATAAGAAACATCAGGTGCCACAAGCAATTTTTCCTGGTGTTTTCAGTATGAAGTATGAGGAATATATTTTCAGTCTTACTGGCGTTGAAAAGCTCTATATTTAGTTTATCATATTTGATAAGAATCCAGTTCATTAACACACAGATTTTCACATATGTGGCTAACTGTCTATTAAACACTGATATTTATTTCCATACATACATAACGAAATTCATATCCATCCATACTTTTTCTAAAGAAAATAATAATAAATTGTAGACTAATTTTGTGGTTTTCCTACTAAAAATAGCTAAACGTGACTGAAAACAACAACAACAACAACAACACAAACTGACGTCTTACATGACACCATAATGGAATTTTATATGTAGATTAAAGGTATTTAAACCAAAATAAGAATCAGTCGTTCGTTAAACATAGCATATTAGAGTAAATATGATATCTTATTTTACATCAGTCATTGCAAAACACTATTAACAAAAGCTTTTTTAAACTAACAACTCGCTGTTTATAAAGCACCAAACGAGTCTACTCGATATTTGTTGGACCTAGCGGAAAGTGATGGAGAGCTTCGCTTCCTAAACTTCCCAAACAGCCGCTTAGTCCAGCGCTGTAGCTCAAAAACGACACAAAACCTCAAAGGTCGTACATTTACCCATATTAATCACATAAACATGTACTTACAAAGCCAAGGAAATCCTAGAGATATCTGGCCATCCTTAAGCGAGTGAAACATCAGAGATTTTTTTACTAATCACATTCTCCTGTGTGTTGTGTGAGAGTGCAGGATATGAGGCTCAACATCGCCCTCTATCTGAAGAACTACAAGCCGTTTCAAACAGTGGTTGGATCAATGACTGGGTTTGGATCAATGTTAAAATGTGAGATTAATTTAAACTCCACGAGACCGCCATGACAAATAACATACACATGATTTGAGCAAAATAATTTTATTTAATCAGATATGTATATTGTCTGGAAAGACGCCGCCTTTGACTTTACCACAAGGTGCAGAGAGAAAAGGACAGATAATATTATTATCATTAGATTCAAAATTCTTCATTTTTTTTTCTTTTTAAAATAAAAAAAATAAAAATAGAGATACACGAATTATATGATACAAATCAAATACAAAAAAAAAAAAAAAAAACGAAAAAAAATACCCCCAAGGTATTCAACAACAGCCATATTTGTGTGTGTGTGGTTGTGTGTGTGTGTGTGTGTGTGTGTGTGCGCGCGCGTCCGTGTGTGTGTGTATGTGTATTGTGTAGTAACTAGGTGTACAGGTGAAATGTACAACATGCATAACAACAGAAAGCTGTATCCATGATAATAGTATTAATAATAATAAAAAAGCAAGACTCATGAATCAAATCAGTGTTGGAAATATGGAATATGATTCATATTGGTAAAAGTGGTGATTATAACAAGTAACCATTTTCTACAGTTTTGAACCACTGGGCTCGGGCAACAACATCATTGGCATAATCACGGCCTGTGGTTCCCTCATCCAGGTCCTCATATGACTTCACTTTATTCACACCAGCGTTGTAGGCTGCTATTCCACCTGAAAGAGACATAGTCAGCTGAGTGAGGCCCTTCTGTTTGCATTACCAGTGGATGGCAAATTTAGAGAACAACATACAGCATCAGAAGTTTGAAGTTATCATAATAGATGTAGATCTAAAACAATGTTGTTTTTCATGAGTTACATATATTCTGATGCAAAAAACTTTGTTTTACTCAAAACAATGTATTACTCATGGCAGACCAGTATGTGGTGCTGTAACTGTGGCACAGAGTACACTAAAAGCAGAGAAGAAAACTTGGAGAGAAGAAATATTTTGGAGAAATATGGGGTGATGTAATTATCATTTTACTAAATATATGGATGGGCTGTACACATGAAAACACAAAGGTGTCATTTTAAGCAAAGACCTGATAAAAAAAAAATAGCGGTTTCAGGCTTCCAAAATGTCTCTTGATAAAGCTCAGATGATACAACATCTTTACACTTAACAGGTCCCTTAAAATAATTTGGACTGAAAGTCAAATAACCAAACTTCTCATCAGCAGAAAAACCTTTGCTGAGAACAGGGGCAGATTTAGAGATATGGGGGTCCTAAGCAATTCCAGCCATGCCCAACAGTCCTAAAATGCACCCTTTTTACTTTAAAAAAATTCATTTCATTTACAGTTCAGTGAAGTAAACTAGAATCCCCTAGAGCTGCAAAAAGAATCAATGCAATTCAATGTAATTAATGTGATTAATTATAAATGTTATTTTTCCAACAAAACAAAGCATAATCTCACAGACATGTCTTAATTTAATTTAATTTCTCTGTTGAAACAAAACAAAATAATCTAAGCTATCAAAGATGTCTTAAAGTTTGCAAATAATAATAATAATAATAATTTCAAAACATTGCCACCCATTAAAACCAGCATGTTTTGGGACATTTTGGGGCCCAACAGTCCTAACATGCACCCTTTATACTTTAATTTAATTTTTATTTATTTAGATGTTTTTTATATCACATAAATCGTCTTTTCTATGTTTTATCTTAATGTAATCTCTACTTTTTAAATGATTAGTTTTCTTAAAATTTATTTACAACTAAAAATAATAAATATATATATTTTTATAAATTGAACTGCTGGATAGCTCTATGATTGGAGGGGAGGGGCAAATGTGTGCAGATGTAATAATTATATTTTATTTTATGATATTATTATTACATAACATTATATTATAATAATAATATTATATTTTAATTTATATAAAATAATATTTAATTACGTTGAAAAAATTGACTCTCACCATACAAAATATAATAGAAAACAATGTTATATATTGTTTATAGATATAATTTATACTTCTAGATATTTATGGGGGCCCTCCAGATTTCCTGGGGCCCTAAGCAGCCGCTTACCTCGCTTATTGGTTAAATCCGCCCCTGGCTGAGAAGCACGTTATGTGAACTGAGACCTGGTCCAATTTCACTTTTTTGATGAAAGCAAGTTTAATTTATTTGAGCCGAGTGGGAACATTATGTTTGTCATCAAACTGGAAGAGACTGAACCCAAAGTAATGGTGGAGGAGGACAGGTCATGTTTATCAGAATCTCCAACATGCAGTTCATCACTCAAATCAGACAACAATTTTTCACAAAGGACAATTGTACACTGTAAAAAATTTAGGTAGATTGAACATAAAACAATTGAGTTGTCCCCCTAAAAAACCTTAAGAATTTTGTTGGTTCAACTTATATTAAATAAGTGGTTTGAACAAGCAGCAAAAGTTATGTTTTGAGCGTACTGTCATATAGCAAAATGGAAAACAGGTAATTGAAGCTGAAAACACTGAAGTAATGAAATGGCCAGCCCAGAGTCCTGACTTAACCTGATTGAAAATCTTTGAAAAATGACCAAGACTGACTATAGTGAATAAGCTGTGGAAGAGAGAGAAGAAGAGAATCAACAACAGAGCAGTGTGATGGACTACAGCATGGATGCCCAACATTGTTCCTGGAGATCTACTTTCCTGCAGATTTCAGCTGGAGCCTTGATCAAACACACCTGATTTTATTCAATTACCAAGTGCTTCTTCAAGTTGGTTTAGTTGTGTTTGATTAGGGTTGGAGCTAAATTCTGCAGGAAGGTAGATCTCTAGAAATAAGGTTGAGCAACCCTGGACTACAGTGATGAGCTGAAGTCATTCAAAGTAAGCTCTACAATTAATCATTTTTGACTGCGGTAAGAAATTTTAGACATTGCTGTCTTTTAATTTTGAACACTGTTTTCCACAAAATAAAGTGTTTTTGTTTGTTCCCAAGAGCCTACAGCCACTAAAATGAAAATTCCTTAAAATATGAAATGAACATTATTTCTGTAAAAAAAAGTCTGTTTATAAACTTTTCTCCACTTTATCTTTTTTTGTGTGCTATTTAAGGGCATTTATATGTCAGAGTAAACATAGCCTACCTTTAACGCATTGCTCAAGGGACCATCTGGGAAACTTTTCTTTAATTTTCCTAATGAAGTCAATGAGTATCTCAGTAGCCTGTGTGAGATGCTGTTCACTGTCCCATGCACCTACTGGAGTGTGATAACGCTTGTCAACCTGAAGAAACAACATCAAAGAAAAAAAAAAGAACTAGAAATATTCAGAAGTATTTAACATGCATTACTTATTTGCAAGTTTTCTTTGCTAGTTTATTTGTTTAACAAAAAGAAAATGTATTAAAACTCTGTGTTTTTGAGTCAGAAAAAAGGTCTGAATTTTTCTTTGTTTTAAGCTGCGTCCACACAGCACTTTTCTCCCCATAGACTTCCATTCATAGGTCGTGTGGCAAGTTTCGCAGTTCGCTGCATTGAAAAGTTCAAGCTTGATGAACTCCGACCTTCGAAATCGCATCACATGGTTGCCTGAGGCCAATCGAAGATCAAAACATGACCTCTCTAGACAGGAATTTAAAACCTGGACCAATCACATGCTTTTTTAAATGTATAATCCTCTTGTTTAATCCCTCTTTTCCCCTTTTCGCAGCGCTGTACGACAGAATTTCGCAAGCTCAAACTTTAGTGTGACTGCAGCTTAAGTATTATAATAATGTCACTAGTGCATCTGCCAACTCAGAAAATATAAAAAAGGGACAACACAGTAATTTTGTTTTGGTACAAGTATTTTTTGGTAACTACAGAGCAACTTGCCATTTAATTGCAATTCCCTAATGATGTAAGAAGATCTTTATTATATATCATTATTTTTATAATTATTTATCACCACTTTTAATCTGCATGTATACATAAGTTCAGTGCCGTTTCTGAAGGATGAGTCAATATCATCACCTATAACAAGTTTGCCATCCATGGAAACTTTTCATTCCGGAAAAAGATCTGTAAGTTTGTTAAAATGATTTTTACGCTATAAAAAACAACAAATGGTTCTTTGAAAAACTTTACACTAAAAATTTTTGAGGAACCAGAATTGTTTGTTATATGGCATTGTCATAAGATTTCTATTTTGGTAACTTTATTTTTAAGAGTGTAGATCAACCTTAAATCACATCTTATTATTTACACCTTTTCTTAAGACCAACCTGCATGAGGCCAAAGCCATTGCCATGGTCGCCCCATCCCTTCACCAGAGTGTGTCCAGCTCTGGACTCTCTGGATATGATGGCAGCAATCACAGCTGGGTCCACATCATTTTCTTTGGCAACTTTGAAGATTTTACACTTGTATTTCTCCATCCGGACCAGATCAGCCGCGGCCAGTTTTTTAGAGGCTTCAACTCCTTTGAAAAGAACAAACAGCTGTATAAAGTATAACGTAGAACAGATTGTTAATGTTTGATGATTAGATAGTAAGGTAACACTTTACAATAACAGTACATGGATGAGGATGTATTTAATCATTTACTTATAAAGCACAAATAAACACAACAATAGTTGACCACTGTGCTGTACAATGAAGAATTTCAAACACTGTACATAAAATTAAGATGATAATAATAAATACGTAACACTGCAGACAAATAATAATAATAATAATAATAATAATAATAATAATAATAACAATACTACTACTAATAATAATAAATAAGACAAAGTTAAAAGTAAGAGTAAAAACCCTGCAAGCGATTTTTGATTTCAATAGATGTCTAATAGACGTCTAAACATAGTTGTCTTGGCTAAAACAAGGCTAAATTTGGGCTGTCAATGAAAATCTAATAGATGTCTAAGAATAGGCCAAAACTAGACTAGTCATCAAATAAACAGAAATGAATGACTACACGTATAAAGTCTGTCCAATCTGTCTATTTGACGTCTTAGACATCTATTAGATTTTCACTGACAGCCCAAGCTTAGCCTTGTTTTAGACAAGCTATCTATATTTAGATGTCTATTAGACATCTATACAACACAAAATTGTTTGCTGAGAAGATGCGACTGTAACTTAGATTTATAATTATTCAAAGAAGACACAGATCTCACAGATAGGGGAAGATTATTTTACAGCCTAGGACCGGCCACTGCAAAAACACGGTCACCTCTCAGCTTCAGTCTTGTCCTTGGGTATGGCAGAATAATGCAGCCTGAGGATTGTAAACATCTGGCTGCCTTATTCACAGTTGATCTGACAAATAAGCAGGTGCCAAACCTGAGACTTAAAACCCAAAAGACTTAAAAACAAACAACAAAATTTTAAATGTAACCCTGTACAGCTGCACATATAATGTTGTATAGTAATATACCTGTACATACACTTGTCAATTTGTATATTTGCATTCACTACTTTTTAAAATATATTTATTATCTGTTTTTTTAGTCCTGTCTCTGTCATTCTGTTGCACTGTAGAAGAAAACAAATTCCTCGTATGTGTGAACATACCTGCCAATAAAGCTCTTTCTGATTCTGATTCTGATAACGCACTGGCAACAAATTTAGAGACATTAAAATATGAGTGATATGTTTTTGCTTATGAACCTTAGTTAATAATCTGACAGCGGCATTTTGAATTATTTGAAGTCGTGATATTGAAGACTGGGGTAGACCAAATATACAAGGAGTTACAGTAGTCCAAGAATGATAAAACAAAGGCATGTAAAACTCTTTCAAGATCTTTAGAAGAAAGAAAAGATTTAACCTTTGAATGTAGTTTAAGATGAAAAAAAAAATTAAGAACATAATCAAAAAGAACTCCCATTACAGGTCTTTCAGTTTCTGCTAATGAGCTGAAGATCTGAATCAGGTGTGTTTGGTCAAGAAGACATGGAAAATGTGCAGAGCTGGTGCTCCTCTAGGAACGTGACTGAGAGTTAAGATTTACAGGGTCCAAAAGGGTCCAAAAATAATAGCTTCTGTCTTTCTTTCATTTAAGTGAAGTGATTCAGTGAAGCTTTGTAGACCATTTTTGTCATTGTGTTTTAAAGGCAAATCAATTTGGGTGTCATCTGCATAAAAATGAAAAGACACTCAGTGTTTTCTAAAAATTGAACCCAGAGGAAGCTTATATCAAGAAAACAATATAGGAGCCAGAATAGGACCTTGAGAAACACCAGAGGCAAGAGGAGCTACAGAAGAGACAGCATGACCAATACAACAACAACAACAACAACAACAACAACAACAACAACAACAACAACAAAATTCTGCCACTATAAGATACGATCTGAACCAGCTCAAGGCACTTCCTTTGATGCCCACCGAAAATAAAAGAATGCCATGATCAACTGTATCAAATGCTGCACTCAAATCTAAAAGCACTACGATTACTGAGTTTCCAGAGTCAACAAAAAACTTAAAATACAGGTGTCAAAGCCAGTTCCTGGAGGACCTCAGCTCTGCACAGTTTAGTTTCAACCCTAATTAATCACACCTGATTAAACCAATTGAGTCCTTCAGGATGGTTTGAAACCTACAGTGTGTTGAAGCAGGGTTGAAACTAAACTGTGCAGAGGTGCGGCTCTCCAGGAACTGGCTTTGACACCTATGACTTAAGAACAGAGGACCAGGGGGGGCCAGATCGGAGCACTCACTCTGGTCCCCCTGGCTGGTTGGGGAAATTCCAAATTGAACCAAAACAAACCATTACAATTGGCTTAAGATTGACAAGCAAAATTCGGGACAGTGCAACCTGCAGAACCTGGGAACTTAAAAATAATAAAATAAAAAATATTAAATGAACAGAAACAGACTTTCTTGAATCCAGATTGAAATTTTTCCAGAATATTGTTTGTTGGTGAGAATAACACAACTCTCTCTAAAAATGCTTGCAATAAAAGTTTGAGTTTGGCCTAAAATGTAATAAAATAAAATGTAATAAAAGCGGTTTCACCGTAGCATACTAATCATAAGCATGAACAACCCCAGAAACAAGGCTCTGATAATGAAGCGCTCATACCCTTTATGGTTAATTTGTCCTGACTGGCAGTCACCGGTGATGCACCCTTGGTGTCTATATACATGATGTCGATGCCAGATTCTAGAAAATACATAGTAAGAATCATCTAAAGGCTAAAGTGAGTAAATAACTGAATTGAAAACAGATGATAGGCTATGATAGTATCACATTTAATAAAGCATTATTATTCATCTTACCCGCGTTACCCATGATGACTTGAAGCTGTTGTGTGCAAAATGTTCTTGTTGTTACTAGACAGAGTGCAAATAGTTTCTGAACTGTTAATCTTTCTCTTGCAGTTCCAGGGGCTGGTCAGTTTGTCAACAATCCGATAAAAACACATGGCTTCCTGTCTGGTATCTCGGTTTTAGCTCTGTTTTTTTTGTTTATTGTGCAGCTTCCTGTTTGTATTTGTTTCTTTCCTCAGCTCCTAATTGTGTTGATGCAAGAGTCGGCATACAGAAATCAATGTGCTTTACAAACAGAAGACGAGCTAGGATGATTCCAAGAGTCCTGATAAAAAAGGATCTCTAGTATTAGGAGAAGGTGGCATGGTGGCTCAGTGGTTAGCACTGTCGCCTTACAGCAAGAAGCTTGCTGGTTTGAGTCCCAGCTGGACCATTTGTCATTTCTGTGTGGAGTTTGCACTTTTGCACCTCCAGGTGCTCCGGTTTCCCCCACAGTCCACAAACATGCAGTAGAAGTGAATTGGGGAAACAAAATTGGCCATAGTGTGTGAATGTGAGTGTGTATGGGTGTTTCCCAGTACTAGGTTGTGGCTGGAGGAGCATTCGCTGTGTAAAACATATGCTGGAATAGTTGGCGGTTCATTCCACTGTGGCAACCTCTGATAAATAAGGCACTAAGCCCAAGGAAAATGAATGAATATAGGAGATTTTCGTATTTTAAATAGAGATAGGGTTTTAAATAGGGATGGATCATATCACTTTTGGGGGCTAAATAGCAATATACAGTATTTGTCTTGACATTTTGCATGCTTTACATTTGAATAATGTTTTTAATTACTGCTCAATGCTTCTCAATGCTGTCCGATGAAACAATGTTTATGTCAAAGCCTGTAAAAATAAATATGAATGTAACCATATAACTACACACTATGTCCAAAAAGTACTTGACATAAAATTACAGTTTTCCCAGTGGCTTTGGTGCATTTCTGAAAACACTATTTACATTTGCACAACAGTTAATGCATTTCTCAAAACAATTAGTCATTTGTGCACATCATAGTAGCAGTTTCTCATTCCTTCCAACAAATTGCAAATGCTTTTGGACATGCATCAACTGCTTTCATACAATTCTCTGCTATTTATAACATTATCATTTGATTATGTCATGTCAGTCAAACTTAACTAAACTTGTGAATGCTGACTAGTCATTCCATATAAAACTAATAGTCCTCATTTCATTACTTGAGTCATTACATACACAAATGTTGAACTAGTTGTCAAAATCTGTGAAGCTAATTTTATTAAAAAAAAAATATCTTTTTTTTCTGAAAATGTCTCCTAAATTGAACAATTTCTTGAATGATTAACAGACCTGTGTATGTTGTAGGTTCAGTTCCAATATGTACTGCAATATTGTTTACAGCTTTGCACAGCTCTACCCAAAGGAAGTTTGTTTTTTTGTAAATAAGGGTGTACTTACTCTTTTGCACAATGCTGTGAATAAATTAAAATTGCAAAGAGCAAATGCAGTAAAAATGTGAAACATACAAATTCAGTGTCTTGTACTCAGATACCTCACTAAATGCAGTGATGTCTAACTTTACTGTAGTTTTCAAATGGCTGTGCAAATAGTTTATAGTGCTGTCTTGAGCATTTTCAGGAAATGTCACCAAAATCAGATTTTTTGCATTGCATTTTTTTAAATCTAAAATTATAATTTTTCTAATGTTTATGTTATGCTCATTTTAAAAGAAAATTTCAGATGGCACTTAGAGGCTTTTGCCATCTGAACTCTTCATTTTCAGAACTTTTTAACATTTTCAAATTTTCACCACCTCTCAAAAACATTAAGCAGTGCAAGAGTCATCAGTGCAAGTGTGCAAGAGCAGCACATGTACATTATCTATTAGATGCTTCAAACTATACTTGTTAACAGTATATATTATGATTAATTTCAAAGCCCTTAAAATAAAGCATGGGCAAACTGGATGAAAGCAGGGACAAAGCTGAAGGAAAATGAGTGAGAAGTCTTGGTGCAGCACTGAGGTATTTGCGTCCCTGACTTTTAATGACTTTTGCAATGACTATTGCTCAACTCAATTTGTAATGACATTTATTTACATCTTTGTAAAAAGTATCAGCCATTTTGAATGAAATCTTTGAATGAATGGGTCAATAAATTACTCTTTAGAACATGGAAACTGTATGCTGGTGGTTTTGGTGTAATTTTTTTTTACATGGTTTTATCTATGACAGGTCTATCCAGCCAGATCATAAACGTTCTAAAAACCAATCAATGGATGGATGGATGGATGGATGGGTGGGTGGGTGGATGGATGGATGGATGGATGGATGGATGGATGGATGGATGGATGGATGGATAGATAGATAGATAGATAGATAGATAGATAGATAGATAGATAGATAGATAGATAGATAGATAGATAGATAGATAGATAGATAGATAGATAGATGTGCTGATGTGGCAAATAAGCTTTCAATAATGCATGTTGGAGACTGAAGCAGAAGTGAATGAATTTTAATTATTATTATTTTAATTTTTTGGTGCACAAAAGCATTCTGATTGATTATTAAAATTAACGTTGAACCACTGGAGTGTCACTACCTTTCTGGACCACCATAGCAATTGCCTATTGACTCTCAATGGAGAAACAGAAACCTCAGATCAGATTAGTTGTCTTCTAGGATAAATGAAAGTGTTCAGTGTAAAGGTAAAGCAATATGTGATAAAATAGATTAACTGAGTAATTAATGACAGAATTTACATTTTTGAGTGAACTATCCTTTTACCTTGTGATTCCTGCATATACAGAGCTTAGCATTGTGCTTTAGTTGTTCATGATCAGTAAATGTTAAGCCTTTTTGCCCTGGTTTCAGTGTTTGTTCTTGTTTATATGTATAAACCCTTCTGCACCACTTGTTACACCAGCACTGGTATCATATACAGTATAAAATAAGCATTTTCCAGGACTGATTTACAACAGTACTACTTCCTTTGCTTATTCATTCATTCATTAATTTTCTTTTTGGCTTAGTCCCTTTATTAACTATTGCCAGTTTACCTTATTCAATTCACATATAGTGTCTTTGGACTGTGGGGGAAACCGGAGCACCCGGAGGAAACCCACGTGAACACGGGAAGAACATGCAAACTCCACACAGAAATGGCAACTGACCTAGCCGGGGCTCAAACCAGTGACCTTCTTGCTGTGAGACAATCGTGCTACCCACTGCGCCACCGTGATGCCCTCATTTGCTTATGTAAAATAATAAAAAAAGTGTATGTCAAGACAAATGTGCAGTCTAAACAAATATCACGTTTGAACCAGTTCTTTAGTGAATCAACAACCTACACTGCTAACGATTTTTGTAAATTACACAGTATTTAACTGTAATGTGAATTGTATTTCACTGAAGGACAGTTATGCAGTATGTTATTGCATTATAAAGTTATATATTTGTATATAAGGGGCGACACGGTAGCACGATCGCCTCATAGCAAGGTCGCTGGTTCGCGCCTCGGCTGGGTCAGTTAGTATTTCTGTGTGGAGTTTGCATGTTCTCCTCGCGTTGGCGTTTGTTTCCTCCGGATGCTCCGGTTTCCCCCACAAGTCCAAAGACATGCACTGTAGGTGATTTGGATAAGCTAAATTGTCCGTAGTGTATGTGTGTGAATGAGTGTGTATGGGTGTTTCCCAGTGATGGGTTGCGGCTGGAAGGGCATCTGCTGCATAAAACATATGCTGGATAAGTTGGCGGTTCATCCCGCTGTGGGGACTGTAGATAAATAAAGAGACTAAGCTGAAAATAAAATAAATGAATGAATAAATTTGTATATAAATGACTCTTACAACAGCTCTTTAAATGAATTGAAGCATTTGTAAAAACAAACATTTGTGATACATTTGTGTCTTATGCTGCAAAAGCAATAGCCAAGAATTGAATTGGAAAATGATTGAATATTTATATGTCTTTAATATTATTGAATATTAAGTAAAGATCACTTCCATAAAACATTTGGTAACACTTTATTTTGGTGGTCCATTTGAGTGTCTGTTTAATATCTGTTGATATACTTCTTCAACAGACATTTAACTGATTATAAAAAACTTTGCAAGTACATGTCAACTTACACTAACCCTAACACTAACACTAACCCCAACCTAACAGTCTACTTATAATCTAATGAGAATTAGTTGGCATGTAGATGCAATGTAACTTAAATTCAACAAACGGACCATCAAAATAATGTGACCAAACATTTTGTAAATTTACTATTGTGAATATATTAAAACGTAATAATGTGCACTTCATTTAGGCAGCTCGTCACCTTAGAATTATAAGGTTCTATCTGACATTTTTGTCAAAATTGAGTTACTGACATATTCTTAATAAATGACAACTTATTTACATTATGGGATGTTTTTTTATAAGTTGTTTACATTTTAAGACTTTTTATATAAAAAACAAAAACGGTTTATCTACAAAGTTGAACTCCAGCTTGGCTCTATAAGGTTCTTTCTGTCAATCAGGATTTTTAATGCATCCGAGGACCAATTAAGATCAGCTTTCTTGATCATTTCGCCGGACTGCTCCATTGACAGCGGGAAACACCAGAAAGACAAAAACACACAAAATCAGAGTCGGATAAATAATGCCGCACCCCACAAAATTGAGAGGTGTGTAAATGTGATGATTTAGAAGCATTTTTTGACATTGAGATGAAATGTTAAATTTTACATTGTTGAAAAAGAAACGCATATAGTATATATATAAAAAATATATATTAAATGTGAAATATATATTTTTTTGTGTACATATAATCAGTGAAACATTTTTCAGTGTTTATTAAACTCATTTGCTCATTGTCTGTTTTCTTTTAAAGTCTTTATATTTAATGTTAAGCCTTGAAGGGCAAATACTTAATTTAATTCATGGGGCATAAAATTCAATAAATGTAATTCAATAATTCATATAAAGCATAAAATTTAATAAATACTAGCATATTAATTTCATAAAATTACCATCTGCACTGGACAAAATATTTAGCACAGCTTTGCATGCTTAATTTGAAGAAGAAAAAAATATTCATCCTAAAACATGAAATAAATGTTACAGAAAGCAAAAATGTAACTTTCTCAATCATCAACATATTGTTACAACACCAATTAATATATTTTTGGATTGTATTTTTTTGAAAAGTAATGCTTCAATGAATGATCTGCCCGATAGAACCTTATAATTCCAAGTGGAAAATGACTTTTCAGAATTAGAAGGTTCTATCTGCATTTACCATGTTTTTTTCCTCCAATTTGCAAATGTAAGAGAACTTTGAAAATTTACATTTAGAGTAGATTTAGGGTCTCTGTCATGTTAATGTATGAAATGGAACTGTTACACGCATAATGTTTGCTATATGGAATGCAAACGCTTTGAAGCTCAATATCTCAAAATCATTTAGAATGCAGATAGAACCTTATAATTCCAAGGTGACGAGCTTTAAAGGTTATTTTCTCAGTGTTTGAGTGTCTCAATTTTTAAACCCTCAGATTCCAGATTTTCAAATAATCATATCTCTGCCAAATATTGTCCTAATATAACAAACCAAACATCCACTTTTGATATTTATACAGCTTTCAAATTATGTATGAATCTCAATATAACAACATTGACATTTATGACTAGTTTTGTGGTACAGGGTCAGACATTGTCTTTGTGTGTATTCATGACAAACGGCTAAACTTCAAATTAGTTTCAAAGGTGTTTGCATTGCTATTACAGAGTTCTTATAGGCACATGTGCAAAACGCCTCATATCATAGAATTTTTTCTTTCTAAATGTATCAGTAATGTCTGAGGTATTCGAGGTGACAACTATCAATATACAAGATGTTTCAAGAAGTGTTTGCACAGTGAAGATAAGCTTAATTTTATATTTTTATATGAGACTTGTAACAAATAACATCCACCTGATTTGTAAAATAAACATATGTGTTAACTAAATCCTTATGACTTATCACAAGTAATTAGTGCAATTGGAAAACACCTCAAACCTTAATTGAGAGATTATTTTAGCAATATAATAAGTATATTTAGCAAACTATTCCAATACAGTAAGCAATAAAAAAGCCTTGCCACAGGCAACCACAGAAAGAAATGATAGATCACATTAAAGGTAATATCATCATCTTGAGCTGTTGTTTTACAGGTTCATAACTTTAGTCCCTCAGTAGCCTTTGCTTTTGAACCACTGGGCTCGGGCAACAACATCACTGGAGTAATCATCGTGTGTGGTGCCCACATCCATGCGCTCGTATGTCTGAACATTCTTCACACCTGCATTATAAGCTGATATTCCACCTGGAACAGACATTATACTACAATTCAGACTTTTTTCTGTGCTGATTGTGTCAAATCTTCTTTTATGGTGTATATAACATACCTTTAAAGCATTGCTCTGGGGTCCACTTGGCAAACTTTCCTTTAATCTCTTTAATAAAACCAATCAGTATCTCAGTAGCTTGTGTGAGATGCTGTTCGCTGTCCCATGCACCTACTGGAGTGTGATAGCGCTTGTCGACCTGAAAAAGCACCATCAAAAAAGATAGTGAAATAGTTTATACTTATCAGAGGAGTTGCTCTTCAGTGTTCAGTGTTTGGGCTTTCAGCAGTAACATTTACATTACACTGAACTGAACTAAACTGACCTTCAACTGTGAAAACTGGACTGAAGCAGTTTCAATTTACTAGAAATTCATCTTTTTTAGCTGCAGTGACACAATCTGCATTGTAAAAAGCAATAAGAAAAGCAATAATTTTGTCACTTATCTCACAGCGACTTACAAATTGTTACTACACTACACTCTCAAAAACGATGTCAAATAACATACTTTAGTGTTATAGCAATTTTATTACACCTTGTGTATCTTTGTAATTGAATGTGTGTAAAAAAGAAAGAGGGAAGTGAAAACAACACCTCTTTTTCATCAGTGGAGGACTTGGATGCTTCGCTGCATGTCCAGTATTTGGATTTTTTTTTAATGAACATGCAAAATGTATTTTGTTATAGTTTATTATTTAGACATTTAATGAGCATTTAGGTAGCGCCCATGACCAGAGGCGGATTTAGTGATTTGGGGGCCCTAAGCAGTTACAGCCATGGGGCCCAACAGTCCGTCTGTCTAAATCTTCACCTGATTTGGCTGCTGGAGTAATCCAAATTTACCAGTTACAAATTTGTTTGTTAGACCCTCACCATACAAAATATGACAGAAAACCATGTTATATATATTTTATAGAAACTTCTTTTTTTTGTACACTATATTTAGAGCTTGTTCTTGTTGTAGCAGACTACCAACATTTACATGGTACTTTAGGAAGTTATTAAAAGGTCTCCAGATATCTTCATTGCCATATGTAACGCCATTTCTTTAATCCATTTTCCAATTCTAGGTTCATTTATATTTTGCAATTAAGTGTTTAGTGTGTTTAGCTTGTAAAATACACATTTCTATGAATCTGACCTCTTTGCTTTGTAAGAGAGGGCTATATAACCAGGATAAAAATCTTAGGATCTAATGGTAATTTCTTTGTAATTTTTTTAGTAATTTCTTTACTTTGATTCTGACTCTGAGGATTTGTTAGAGCCAGATATGAACAATCTGTACAAAGAAGAGATTGAACCTTTATCATAATATCATATGATTGCTGCCTCTAATGCAGAAATGTTAGGAAATATCTAATGAATGATTTTGAGATGAGGATATAAAACTTTTAAGTTGAAGGTATCCTGCATCGCTTTTTTCTGGTTTAAAATTAACATTACCCCAAATAGGACTAAAACGTGACCAGGAGGGATTTATATTCAAATATTTACAAGAATCAAACCAAAAAATTAATCATGTTTAATACAATAGGGCTGTCTGTGTTTTTTCTTAGATATTTGGGGTCTGCTGAATACAGGTATAAGTGCAGTGGTATTTGTGGTGTAACAGAACAGGATTCCAAATCTATGCAAGGTGGATGACTTTCAGAAGAAAAATAAAACATGATTGTATGCAGCTGAGCTGTCCAGTAATACCACTGAATGCTTGGACATTTAGTTATAGAAACTTCTAGGTATTTATTGGGGCCCCCTAGATTTCTAAGCGGCTGCTTACCTCACTTATTGATTAAATCCTGCCCTGCCCATGACACAAGAGCAGTGTTGCACTTGATGGCAACCGTATCCAACTGTGTTCATGCATGGGTGCTTTACAAATGCAATTTATTTATTTCGCAGTTTGCCACTTTCTCAAATTTTAACATTCATTCATTCAATCTTTTCAATTCAGTCCCTTTGTTAATCTGGGGTCGCCACAGCGGAATGAACCACCAACTTATCCAGTTTTACGCAGTGGATGCACTTCCAGCTGCAACCCATCACTGGGAAACACCCATACACACTCATTCACACACATACACTACGGCCAATTCACCTGTAAAGCATGTCTTTGGACACCTGGAAAACATGCAAACTCTGTACAGAAATGCCAACTGACCCAGCTGGGGCTCGAACCAGCAACCTTCTTGCTGTGAGGTGATTGTGCTACCCACTGCACCAGCGTGCTGCCCCATATTCTGTATTCATGTAAATTAAATTCTTTGTTGCCAGTATCTTCAGTATTGGGCGGCAATAGTCCACACTCATATCTTGTCCGATTTTTGATTTCATGATTCATGACAATGTGATTAATATTTAGAAGCCTGCAGATTATTATGAGCAATAGTTTTATTAGCCTAGCGATAGTATCATTCCAGTAATGTGCCAAATATTACAATTTAGTGGTTTTGTAATATTTAAAAACATTTTAAAATAATTTTTAAACTCACCAATTACTTGAAAATAAATAAAATAATTACTACTATTTTAAGCAATCCAGTTATCCAGGAACATTTCTGTAAACCCACAGAGTGGATATATTGAGATGAAACTTCAGTACAAAGGAGTCTGTTTTAAGAGTGTAGTTAATATTTTCACCAACGAAAATGGTTTTATGTCAGTTATTTCTATCTTTTGTTGTGGTGTACCAGTAGTAATTATCAACTTACATTTCCAAACATTATTTTTGCTATTATCCTAATACAATTAGATTGTTCTTTGACCAAGGAAACTGAAAGCAGTTAGATATCTGATATCTCTATCCTCATGAAGTATCAGAACAAACTGAAACAGATTAAATCCAGAAGAGCTGTGGCATCGTCTCCAAGACACTTCAAGAAACTTGTCTGCCAAGCTACAGTACTGTATACAGTTTTAGGCACTTGAGTAAAAATGATGTAAAATAAGGATGCTGTGAAAAATAATAGAATAAATTGTTTAAAAGATGTCAATTTATTGCTATTATACTATAGGGATATTGAATGCTTGATTCTGATTGGCTGATGAACATTTTAAGGCAATCCAGGCTCACAGAAAAAAATTCCTGTAAATGATCCTGTAGGCATCATTCTGCCCTGTAGTGTTTCTTTTACATACTGTAACTGCAGTCAAACGTGTTTGAGTATGTTTTTGCAGTTTCACGAAAATCCAGACAGACTGGATGACGGTGAGATCAGATCTTTGCGTGAAGCTCTGGCTGCTGTCAGACTCTTTGTGCAAACCAAAATCTCACTGTATTATTACAATTAATAGCAAAAATAATGTAAATTGATATTTGCTGTGGACACAGTATACAGGAAAAGATTGAAATAACTGACTTTAATACATGTATTATAGTTTGATTAACACTTTCAGACCAACCTGCATGAGACCAAAGCCATTGCCGTGGTCGCCCCATCCATCCTTCAGAATGGCTCCGGCTCTGGACTCTCTGGATATGATGGCAGCAATCACAGCAGGGTCCATCTGCTTTGCCCTGCCAACGTTAATGATTTTAGTCTTGTATTTCTCCATCCGGGCCAGATCATGCTCAGCAAGTTTTTTAGAGGCTTCAACACCTGTGAAAACACTCAGTTATTATTTTCCATCAGTTGTAATGCAGTTAAAAGTTGAGTTGTATGCAATCATGAATTCTCACCAGTTACAGATAGTTTGTCCTGTTCTGCTGTCTTCTTTGATGCACCGGTGGTGTCTATTTTCATGATGTCTCCATAAATGCATGCTAGAAACAATATCACCAAAGGACTTTCAAGTCACAGAACATTTATCCTATCAGAAAATGCACTTTGTTGCTAATAGCAAAAGAAAAGTCATAATTTTATGTAACTTACCCATGATGTTGGCTCAGTGTGAAAGATCAAGTTGGACAAGTCTCACCTCTAAATGAGACCAGTGCAGGATGTGATTATATATAAATATATGATTGCAGAGGGAGTGGCTTATCTTTTTATTTGTTCCTCCAATGTTTTCCCACAAACTATGAAGGTTGCAAAATTTGTAATCCTATTTATTAGTCATATTATTAAAGCACACCTGAGACAGGGAATAAGAAAGCAGGTTTGTGAGGTGAGGCTGAGGTTTCATGTGCGTTCATGCTTCTAAAAAGTTATTAGTCAATTTAATGAATATACATGATGACAAGTGAAATCCTGTCTGAATGCAGAAACGATGCAATCTCAGACAAGATGAGCTGCATGCAATGCTTTTAATGCACACACCTAAAATTGGCCCTAATCCTAACCCTAAAGTTAGACGCTATTGGAAATCCCTACATTTAAAGAAGGCGGCAAGTTAGGAAAGATAACAACAAAACATAATTTTGTTTCTGGAAATGTTAGCACTTGTACAACTTTAAACATATTGAACTTCCCTCTATCAAATTGCAGTAAGGTATTTTAGCTTTACACCCATGTTTGGATGATTTCCAAATTTACTATGACTTGCATTTTATTTTAGACAATATAAACACAAAATATTTCATGTTTTGTCTGGTCAACTTTATTTCATTTGTAAATATTCATCCTTTCCTGTCATTCAGACCTGCAACTCATTTCAAAAAAGTTGGGACAGGAGCAGTTTAGGGCTGGTATTCAGGTAAATTGGTTAAATAATGATGTGATTTGAATCAGGTGATGTCAACAAATGATTTTTATTATGATTTGGTACAAAAGCAGCATCCAAAAAAGGTCTAGTCCTTTAGGAGCAAGGATGGGCAAGGATGAGTGAGGATCGCCAGTTTGCCAAGAAATACAGTACATGAGAAAATTATTGAAAGGTTTAAAAAAATGTTCCTGAGAGAAAGGTAGCAAGACATTTTTATACTTCACATTCAACAGTGCATAACATAATTAAAAGATTCAAGGAATCTGGAGCAATTTCAGTGCGTAAAGGACAAAGGCACAAGCCTAAGCTGAACTACTGTGATCTCCAATCCCTCAGGCGGCACTACATCAAGAATCATCATTCATCTATAAGCAATATCACTACATGAGCTCAGTACAACTTTGCCAACCCTTTGTCAAGTACCACAATACGTAGTTAAAGCCACAAATGAAAGTGTGAACTGTACGGTGCCAAAAGGAATCCCTATGTTAACAGTGTCCAGAAGTAACATCGACTACTCTGGGCTGGGCATCTGGAATGGACCATCACACAGTGAAAACATGTACTGTAGTCAGATGAATCAGAATTTCAGGTATTTTTGGGGAGAAAAGGAGTGTGCTCCAGACCAAAGAAAAAAAGGATCATCCAGACTATTACCAAGCCAGGGTCTGTCATGGTATTGGGTTATGTCAGTGGTAACTTGCACTTCTGTGATGGCACCATTAAAGATGCTGTAAGTTTTTTACTCTTCTAAAGCATAAAAATACCATAATATGTTTGCAGATAATTAAGAAACATGCTAAGTGAACTTGTTTATCTGAAAAACAATGCTGAAGTCAGCTTTGAAAATGTGCGTTACGTGCCATTCTTCAAATCTTTGAAGAAAGCCAAATTATTAAATGTCACGAGTATATGTCGAGTAATTATCTTACTTACTCCCGAGTCCCAGGGCCATCGAAGTTGATACTTAGCCGCACCATATTGGTGTTTCGTAACATCTAGTTTTTTTATGAGGTGAATTGTTAGACCAACACTCAACCCCCAATCTGAAGGACCAGGACATACACACATAGAAAACCGGAGCACTCGCAGAAAACAAACACGAACACGGCGAGAACATGCAAACTCCACACAGAAATGCCAACTGGCCCAGCCAGGGCTCGAACCAGCTACCTTCTAGCTGTGTTGTCAAACTGACATTTTACCTGAATGGAATGTTCTCATCATAAACAACTCAAGAAGCATTATGCAAATATACTTTTTAATCTACATGGCTTACAGGAATTAATGTAACTGAAATTCCTAACATCTCGATTCAATTGTTCAGAATCTAAAACTTTATTAATTATGCAATTTTAAACTTTGCTGACTTCATTACACACTGCAATAAAACTCATATTAGAAACAATTAAGTTTAAACAAAGATTTAAACTTGTATATGTTGTAAAAAGTTTTAAGTTGACTTTAAAAAAGTGAGCAAACTCATTGTCTTAAAATTATTAGGTTAATTAACTATTGTCATAATTCTAAACGGGGCAGCGTGGTGGCGCAGTGGGTAGAGCTGTCGCGTCACAACAAGAAGGTCGCTGGTTCGCGCCTCGGCTGGGTCAGTGCATTTCTGTGTGGAGTTTGCATGTTCTCCCCGTGTTCGCGTGGGTTTCCTCCGGGTGCTCCAGTTTCCCCCACAAATCCAAAGACATGCTCTATAGGTGAATTGGATAAGCTAAATTGTCCGTAGTGTATGTGTGTGAATGAGAGTGAATGGGTGTTTCCCAGTCATGGGTTGCAGCTGGAAGGGCATCCGCTGCGTAAAACATATGCTGGATAACTGATTAATAATGGGACTAAGCCAAAAAAAAATGATTGAATGAATAATTCTGAACATTCTTAACAGTTTTAAGTTACAAGAGAATTACTTAAATTTTTTTTATTAAATAAACTTGTCACTTTTAAGACAATAGATTTACTCACTTTTTTTGAGTAATCACTTTTTAACAATGTATTGAAGCATTCTAGGCGACGCAGTGGCGCCGTAGGTAGTGCTGTCACCTCACAGCAAGAAGTTCACTGGGTTGCTGGTTCAAGCCTCGGCTGGATCAGTTGAAGTTTCTGTGTGGAGTTTGCATGTTCTCCCTGTGTTCGCGTGGGTTTCCTCCGGGTGCTCCGGTTTCCCCCACAGTCCAAAGACATGTGGTACAGGTGAATTGGGTAGGCTAAATTGTCCGTAGTGAATGAGTGTGTATGTTTCTCAGAGATGGGTATCCGCTGCGTAAAAATGTGCTGGATAAGTTGGCGGTTCATTCGGCTGTGGTGTCCCCGGATTAATAAAGGGACTAAGCTGACAAGAAAATGAATGAATGAAGCATTCTATATTTATATCTGATCTCTATAAGCTGAAAAAAAAAAAATTCCAACTGAATAAAAAAATCTAAAAACTTAACCAAGAAACAGCTTATAAATAAAATAATTTTTTGAGAACCCTATGAAATAATATATACATTTTACCATTTAAAGTGTATATTCTCCAGTTATTTTATCATCATCATAATAATAATGACAATTGCAGTCTGGTTTTCACCCACTTCATAGCACTGAAACAGCTCTCCTCAAAATCACTAATGACCTCCTCCTAGCGGCTGACTCTGGTTCACTATCCATTCTTCATCTGCTTGATCTAAGTGCAGCTTTCGACACAATCTCACATAACATTCTTCCGGACAGGCTTGCTTCTATTGCCATTGGTAACACCTCTCAGCTGGTTTCATTCATAACTCTCAGGACACACTCAATTTGTTCAAATAAAGCCTTTCACCTCATTATCAATTCCTGGCACTACCGGTGTGCCCCAGGGTTCACTGCACATGTTAATAATGTCACCCGGTACGCTTATTTTCACCTTCGAAATATAAATTGTTTACGTCCTTCCCTCACACCTCATTCAACTGCCATTTTTGTTCATAGTTTAGTCACATCCCGTTTAGACTACTGTAATTCCCTTCTGTTTGGCCTATTAAAACCCTTTATAAATTACAACTGGTACAAAACACTGCAGCCCGTATTATCACAAACACCCCCTCTATCTGTCAAATCACACCCATTCTACAACAGCTTCGTTGGCTTCCCATCTTTTTCAGAATTAATTATAAAATACTTCTTCTCACTTTTAAAGTCATCTACAACCTTGCTCCTCCATTCCGTACAAGTCTTGTTCATATCGCCACACCTCCTCGAACACTCAGGTCTTCTTCTTCCATTCACCTCACTGTTTCCCCTGTTCACCTTGTCACCATGGGCAACAGAGCCTTTAGCCACTCTGCTCCTCAGCTTTGGAATTCACTTTATCCTGATCTCCGTAATCTAAATTCTCTTTTACAGTTTAAATCCAAACTCAAAACACATCTGTTTAGAACAGTCTACTCTCTTTAACTCAACTGCACTTTAAAAAAGAAATTGTATTGTATTGTATTGACTTTGGGCAGCACGGTGGCACAGTGGGTAGCACAATCGCCTCACAGCAAGAAGGTCACTGGTTCGAGGCCAGGCTAGGTCAGGCTCTGGTTACCCCCACAAGTCCAAAACATGTGGTATAGGTGAATTGGGAAGCTAAATTGTCTGTAGTGTATGTGTGTGAATGAGAGTGTATGGGTATTTCCCAAGAGTTGCGGCTGGAAGGGCGTCAGCTGCGTAAAACATATGCTGGATAAGTTGGCGGTTCATTCCGCTGTGGCAACCCCAAATTAATAAAGGGACTAAGCCAAAAATAAAATGAATTAATGTATTGACTTTTATTGTGTTTTTATTTGAACTGACTGTTCTTGCTGTCTTGTACGGTGACAAGTAAGATTTTTTATTTATTTTTGAGAATACAGTCGACTTCAAATTTGGTATATTGTTAATTTGCTCATTACATATGGAACATTTTTTATTCATAAATGTAAATAGGCAGTGAAAAAAACTAATTTTACTCACTGTAAAATAGAAATAGGTTATTACGATAAAAGAAACAAAAAATACCAAAGCAAAAGAACTGTTAATTATTTTAAAGTCTTAAATTTTGTCTTTGAGTAATTTTTTTTCCTTTTCTTTTTATATTGTATTTATTTTGATGTCAATATAATGTTGTTAATGCCCTTGTATGTTCTGGCAAAATTGCAAAAAAAAAAAAAAAACATACAAGCAAAAAAAAAAAAAAAAAAAAAGAAAGGCGCCTTTAAATAAAATGCATTATTATTATTATTATTATTATTATTATTTTTATTATTATTATTATTATTATTATTATTATATGTACTATAACGTATTATTGCAGAATTAAAATTATAGTGTTGTTTATAATATTAATAACAAAACAAAAATAGACAACATCTGCATTATAATATAAAATAAACAACACGTGATTTGTTTATATTCGATAAATTATGAAATACATTTTATCTGTACGTTTTGTGCGTTAAATTAGTCAATTAAGCATTAAGTGATTTATTGCAGTGCCTCCTAGTGTCAAGCTGTGTCCATTGCGCTTTGGTAGGTGGCATCTGAGCTGTTGTGTTATTTTTAATCATGTAGAGTACATTTTGGTGTGATAATAGAGCAGGGGCGTTGCTAGGGTCAAAAGGAATAAGGGGCTTAGCCCCAAAGAAACCCCCCACCCCCACTTCGAAAAAGAAGTTCCAATTTACCCCGCTGAACACACCCTGTCTGCCACCCCCCTCAGATTATTTGCAAGGCAGTTACATTACTTTATAAATGATTAATAGATAACAATGCATGTTCTTTGTCCTTATATTTCATATGCATTTCTCATTGTTTGTCATTTTCTATAATAGTTTTTTAAAAAATGTTGTATTTTCTGCATGTCTTCTGCATAGTGTGAGTTGTTATCCAATGTGATACAAAGCTACAAACATGTTCATTTGAACAGAGTGATTAACTGTGGTGTAGTGTTGTCAAGAAACTGGAATTTCTAAATTCAATACCTTGCAAAATATTGATATTCAATAGGCTACTATTTTTGATATGATAAAAATTGTATCAAAAATAGTGAAAAATAAATATAATAAAATAAATATAATAAATAAAGATCTATATGCTAGAAATATGTTTACTTCAAATTTTTTTGGAGAGAGTTTTTTCCCCCCAGTTTTTTCTCAAAATAGGATGATGTGGGCATTGTGGCACTTTTAATGCATGTAATGCCTGTTTTTTATTCATACTTAAGCAGAAATTCCATATACTGTATGCCTCACAAAGTAGTAGGAAATCCCTGATATGGATGAAGGCATCCAGCTATTGCTGTAGTTGAATGCAAAAATAAAATGGCTTTAACTGATTATTTACACGTCTACGACAATAAATGGTCTATATGTGTTCTTCCAGCCATATTAGGTATTTTCATAAGAATAAAGTCGATTATAATCTGATGCTAACTGACAAAGCATGTTACAGTAGCTATGATTAGGTAGGTAACTCACTGTGATTTAACTACAGAATGTGAGATCGATGTGACTGGCTATATCATATCTAGATAAATATGTCCACATATCTATATCATATCTAGAAAGCTAGTACAATTTACGTTTTTCTGACTAATTCGCATGTATTTACATTAATATGACGTACATTTTATTGATTGCAGTTACTGTATTTCACCAAAACTACACACATTTTATACTGTGAAAACAAATATATTAAGCTTCATCAGTAGTTAGAACTATTCAGTTTTGCTAACAGTTGTGTTAATACCTCATTAGCTTCAGCTCCTCAAAATAATGAATGAATGATGACAGTGCAGTGGCGGGATTTTTTAAACTCTTGCCGTGTGACAACAGTCACTGCAACCTGCCGGTAGAAACAGGTACTGCTGAACAGCTGACTATTGAATTACCCGACTCAAAAGCTGCGTAAGTGTAATGCGCGTGATGTATGCGGTCATTTTAAGTACTTGCATAACAAAATAAATGTTATATACAACCTATTTTTTTTAAGTGCAACATATTCCAAAAGATCAGGGGCATTTGACAATACATCAGGGGCTTAAGCCCCCAAAGCCCCCCCCCCTTGCAACGCCACTGTAATAGGGCAGTTCAGAACTAAAATAAACACTATAATATTAATATAATATTAATAGTAGTATGAAAAGAGTAGGCCCTATTAGCTTCATTACATGAAAAGACACTTGATTTGAATAAAGGAATTTTATTTCATCCCAGCAAATACAATATAAAATATAAAACTGTGAACTATGCTATTAAAAAGTAGCATTATCCTATAATAATTCCTCAGTAACCTTTGCTTTTGAACCACTGGGCTCGGGCAACAACATCATTAGCGTAATCACCGCCTGTGGTGCCCACATCCATGCGCTCATATGTTTGCACGTTCTTCACACCTGCATTATAAGCTGATATTCCACCTGAAAGAGACATTATAGATTTTAGATTTAGATTTTAGATTTCAGATAATTTCTGAAATCTAAAAATGTGAATTCAACAATATCACTAATACAACTATACTTAATGTTAATTGGTCATTATAAATGGTCCAAACTATATTTATCATAACATGACTTTGTAGGAATTGTGATCAGTAGCTATAATGTACCCATTAAAAGTAATTTAAAGAAACAGGATAATTTGGTGTCTCATTTTTATGTGGGATCAGATTTTTTTTCGCCACTTCCTCATGTCTCTCATATTACCTAATTGTTGCAGTCTCTCTTATTTATTTCACAGCTGGTTATTGTGGACTGCATTGAAAATAGCTTTATTTACTGCATATACAGCATACACAGAGCAAAGGAATTTTCACAATATTTCCTTTTATTTATATGAGTGTCTTCTGGAGAAATTGTTATTTTTTGTCGTTTGGCTGGAATAAAAAAAAAAGTTAAAATTGCTAAGATCAATATTAATAGCCCCCATAAAGAAATTATTATTATTTCATTGGCTACTGAACAAGCCACTGCTGTCCAATGATTTCCCTAATTAACTTAATTTCTCTAGTTAACCCCATTAACTAAGTTAAACCTTTAAATTGAGCTTTAAACTGAATTACTAGTATCTTGCAAAATAACTAGTAAAATATTATGTACTGTCATTATGGCAAAAATGAAAAAAATCAGTTATTAGAAATTAATTATTAACACTAGTATATTTAAAAATCTGTTTAAACAGAGCTAATAATTTTGTCTTCAACTGTGTATATGGTCATAGAGATCACACTGTCAAAGTTATTCAACGTTATTAAACGTGTCCTAGTTTTGCAGCTATCACAACAGAAATGGCACAATGTTTGCTTTTACACAATGATTGCCTTTAATTGAATGAGTGTATTTCAAAATTATTACATTGAAAGATTAGGAAAAATATCACAAACTGGGTTAACAAAAGAGATTAAAAAATCACATGCAAGCAAACTGCTTCTCTCTCATCTCATAAAGAGATTAACCAAAATGCATTTTAATACCAGGTATGAACAGGCCCTGAGAATATTGTAAACCTACCTTTAAAGCATTGCTCTTTGGTCCATGTGGGAAACTTTGCTTTAATGTCTTTAATAAAACCAATGAGTATCTCAGTTCCTTGGGTGAGATGTTCCTCGCTGTCCCACGCACCTACCAGTTTGTGATAGCGTTTGTCAACCTGAAAGAAACAAAATCAATGAAAAGTGCAATTGTAAACGTTGCACATTTTAAGTAGCATAACAGCAGAGGAACTGGTGCTTTAAAAGAGGAAACTGGAAAAAACAAATTAACACAATAATGAAAAAGAACAAGATCTGCTTTATTGTGCAAGTTTTCACATTGGATCATTAGAGGAAATCATGGCCTGACAAACAGTACACACGTTTTAACATGTTGCATACTTGTGGTTCATAAGAGCAGCTTGTATAATTTCCTGGTTTCTCCCAACTCCTTCTTCTGTCTTATTGACTGCCCCAAAAATGCCAGTTACAATGATGCTTATTGTAGTGTTTAGTTTACTCAGGTTCTTTGGTTTCTTAGTTACAAAAATGTTTATTTCAATATCTATGATTACTGTGTCTATTCAAGGTTTAGATCCAGATTTAGACTAAACACCCTAAATGTCATCTTATATGCACTTACACTCACTGGCTTTTTTTGGTACACCTTGCTACCCATATCTGCTTGTTAAGCCATGACGTATGGAATACTGTTTCTGGGTTTAAGCTGCTACTCAAATGAATTGAGAAAATATTAGTTTATGGCCTCTTTTAGTCATACCACACATTAAAGTATTTAAAAAAATTATAAAATCATGGCGTACACAACAGTCTCTGAACTAGCACCATCACAGACATCAATGTTTTAACAATTTATAAAAAAAATAATGATTTTCTGACCATCTGATATTAGGCATGGTTGTATAAATTGCAATCATGATTTTCGAAAGTATTACATTGCTTTCTAAACGTTTATTACTACCATTTTTTGAGCCTTCCCATACAGTTTACCAGAGAGCTTGTATCCAGAAGGAAATTAAATTGCATACAGTATATGACATACAAGTACATGTTTGGACTTCACATTTTTTATATATTTAACATATATATTATATTTCAAAATATTGCAAAAATGGTAATTTACACACGCACGCACGCACGCACGCACGCACGCACACACACACACACACACACACACACACACACACACACACACACACACACACACACACACACAAACAAACACACACACAATATATATAACATACTATAAATATATAATATATATATTTATCCATTGGAATTACAAATATACATACAATATATACTGTATATGTTCACTACTCATTCACTACATCTCAAAGGTGCTCTTTTTAAATGAGAGTGTAGATGCCAGTTAAGTACAGCATAGTAAGCTCAGTGTCATGTTAAAATCGCCATGAAACGAATGTTAAGATCCCCTTTTCCCATTTTGTGACAAAATTTTTTGTATAAAATGCAAGGTGGTGCATGATTTCATCCATTGGGAACTAATTGGAGCATTGGGAGATGGATGTTGCAATTAGTCCTGACAGTATAGTTAATCATGTTCTAACTTAATGTGCTAAGTTACGCAAGCTGGTTTAAGTCAGTTTAAAGCAAGCAAACGATAGTCTATTCACTAATAAAAATATTTTTTTACTTGTTCAAACTACTTAATTAAAATGAGCTGAAACAACACAATTAAATATGTGAATAAATAAATAATAATATAAAAATAAATACATTTGTTAAAAGTATTAAGTTAACTTAATCGATTTGTGTTGGGACAGCATGAATGTATTGTGTGGAACCCTACATTTTTTTACAGTGTTGTTAGATGGAGTGCTGGCTGTAACTAGTTACAAAGTAACAAGTTACTGATTAAATTAAATTTGTGCTACACTCAAAACATGATTTTTGCTGTTTGTTTAAACAACTTATTTAAAATGAGCATTCTTAAGTTGTTTTTGTTTTGTGTTCAATCCACTTAAAGTTGCCAGAACAATTAAGTTGATTTGTGTTGGACAACATAAAGGAATTGTGTGGAACCCAACATTTTACAAGTATACACAGTATACTTTTCTGTTGATCTTGTATGAACAATAATGGTAAAGAACTGTTGAGCTCTTCTGCTGATGTAGCTCATCTGCTTCAAGGTTTGTGCAAGAAACACTCTTCTGCAGACCTCATTTGTTGTTGTCTTTCTATCAGCTGAATAAATCTAGCAATTTAACTCTGACTTTTGGTGTCAACAAGATATTTTCATACACAGAACTGCGACTCATTGGATATTTGATCTTTTCTAGATCATTTTCTGTAAGGTCTAGGAATGGTTGAATGTGAAAATCAGATTAGATCAGCTGTTTCTGAAATACCAGAGAAGCCTGTCTGTAACCACGCCATGCTTTCAGCTTTCTTCCCCATTCTGAGGCTCAGTTTAGACTAGATTTCCTTGGTCATGTCAAGAGTTGCTGTCATACGACTTGCTGTAGATAAGATATTTGCATTAACAAGCAGTTGACTGGGAATACCTAAGGTTCTTGGCAACGAGTGTATATTCCTCATACTAAGATGTTGCTGTCCTGTCTCTGTTGAAAAAGTGGAAAAAGTGTAGATCTTCAAACCAACCTGCATGAGACCAAAGCCATTGCCGTGGTCGCCCCATCCATCCTTCAGTGCTGCTCCAGCTCTGGACTCTCTGGATATGATGGCAGCAATCACAGCAGGGTCCATCTGCTTTGCTCTGGCAACTTTGAGGATTTTAGACTTGTATTGTTCCATTCGGGCCAGATCATGCTCAGCCAGTTTTTTAGAGGCTTCAACTCCTTTTAAAAGAATAACTCACTGTTAATATAAAGTGCAGTGAAGCAAACTTTGGTTACTGGAGACACCAGTTAAGTGGTCATACCCTTTACGGTTAACTTGTCCTGTTTTGCTGTCGCCTCTGATGCCCCAGTGGTGTCTATTTTCATGATATCTCCATAAATGCATGCTAGAAAATACATGGTAAGTATCACCGGAATGCCTTTAAAGAAATTAGTGAATAACTTGTTTAAAAACACAACATAAGACAGTTTAATACTTAAGGTATTAGTTAGCAAAGATTATTTAGCTTACCCATGATGACTCAAAGCTGCTGTGAACAAAACAAAATGTTCGAGCTGTGACTAGTCAGACCGCTGAATGTTGTGCTATTGTGACTGCAGCTGAAATGCTTTCTCTTCCTCAGTCCTTCAGTTAAGGAGGAATGAAATCAATACAGTCACTGTAAACATTGCGAAACTGGGAATTTCCAATAGTCATACTATTACACCACATTCAAGCCTGGCTGAAGTTTGCTATTTATTACTATTAGTTAATAATATAATTTACTTGATTGTGGCAATATGATAATGCATGTGACATTCAATAGAAGGAAGCTCACAGTTTAACAACAAAAGAGGATTTAGTTTGAAATAGGAACAACATCCAACTGGATTGTTAATGAGGACCTGTAAAACAAAACAAAACAAAACAAAACAAAACACAACAAAACAACTTATTTGAAAATACGATCATACTTTTTAGCCAAAATGCCAGGATATAGCTACTTAAAGCAACAGTTATAACAGTCACTTACTTTTATGATATTTAAATAATGTACAAAAAAATATACCCGTGACCCCCAAAATAACAATGCCAGGGACTCGCGACCCCCAACATTTTTGAAGGTGGTTATAAATATACAAACATTCCACATACAACAGTAGGTCTATATGAGCATTGACAACACAAAAAGATGCAACTGTCTAACAACCATATCATTTTTATAGTCATTTATTAATTAGTTTAATTTAATATTAACCTCACCTAATGAGACTGGTGAGCAATGTTTTCAGCACAAGTCTATTCTTAGTTTAAATTTGGAGACCACCACTTAGAAAAATTACTCAATGTTCAGTAGTGGCCTGTATTTATTTTTTTATGTATTTGATTGCCATAGAGGTGTCAGAAAGTTTGGTGGTATAAAATCAATCTGCTGCATCTCACGCCATTGTTGTGTTGTTAATCTAACGTAAGCACAACACCAATCCTATGAAACTAAATTTAAAGGCTAATTGCTTTTTATTTGCAAGCTGTTGTTTTTAATGTAACTATTAACTATTATTTTTATCTTCTGTGGGTTATGGATAAAATATGGTAATTATAATAGTTTCATTAAATTTATTTGACTTTTGGAAATCACCCTGTTATTATCCCGACCCCCACTTTGGGAATCACTGGCCTAAACTGCAATAAACAGAAAATACTTGCAGTAAACCTTCCTGCTTGCAATATAATGTCAAACCCATACAGTGGAAATATAGTACTAGCTATATTAGGTTCAACAACAATAAAAATAATCAAATTAAGTCCAACTGTTAGGAAAATTATGAAGTATTCATAGTTCTCAATCCTGTCAGCGCTACCTTAGAGAAGCAAAACGGTGTACTGTCCCTTTAAGACCAATCCCTCCAATCACAGCCAGCCTTTGAAAACCAGGAAGCAAAACACTGGAATGATCTAAACATGGTACCACATAAAACGACCATGTGAAAGAATTGAACTGAAAACCAAACCGCTCAACACAATGAATGTAATGCTCGTATATACGTGTTGGTGGTTTGTTTTGATTATCCACGTTTTGGACCGAGATGTTTTTGCAGCAAAAAACAAATATTTCAACGTTTTGTACTTAATTGCTGACGATTTGAGACCAACTTTAGGCTGTTATTCTGATCCAGTGGTCAAATCACCGAACATCGACCAGCTTGCATCTGCGAGCGTAGTGTTTAATAACGCGTATGCACAGGTATGTATTATTGCTCATGGAAAACATAAATAATATGGATATGGACACATACTAAATAAATAAGTTCATATTGTAAAATGTTCTTTTAAAGCAAGCTGTTTGTGGACCTAGTAGAGTTTCTTTGCTAACAAGTCGAAGACCAGACACCACAAAACTCTACGATTTCAACTCGTACTGGAGAGTTCATGCTGGAAACTACACTACACTACCTCAATACTTCAAGTCTAATGGATACACCACTTTATCAGTGGGCAAAGTCTTCCATCCTGGTATGAAGCATGAATAATTGTCACGAAAACTTAAAAACTGGATCTCACTATTGAGGCTAAAATACAATTCTAATTCTGAAAAAGTCGTAATTCGTAAAAATATAATGAAATCAAGAATCTGTGATTTGTTAAAAGGACAGTTCATCCATAAATTAAAATCCACTGACATGGTAAGAAAAAATGTTTCCAACATTTCTCAAAATATCTTCTAAAACAATCTCAAACTGGATTGAAAGCACTGAGGTAAAGTTAGTTTTACATTCGCACATTCAGGGTTTCATTTCAGAAAAGTATGCTTTGCAAATTCTAAATAGGCAAATCATATTAGCAGCCAATGACTAGCAAAGTGCAACATTGCTCACTGTCAATTAAATAGTGCTAATGTTGTTTTGAAGTCATAATTGCATCCGATTTCAGAATGAATATTCAAACTGACCTGGTAGACGTGTCTAGGGACCGTGTCACAAGATGTCACTGTATAAAAATAAATGAACGTGCAAATATAAAACCAACCTTACCTCAATTTATATACATGCAAGCATTTGTATGTGAACTGTTAACTCAAAATTTTTGATTGAGGTAAAGTTGGTTTTATATTCGTACATTCGTTCAATGTCAACTTGTGACAATGTCCCTAGTGTTTACCATGATACTTTAAATATTCAGTATGGAATCAGATGTGAATATGACTTCAAAACAACACTAGCACCATTTATTTGACTGTGAACTTGTACTTTGGTAGTCGGTGGCTGCTTATATGATTTCACTATTTAGAGTTTAGCAAAGAATACTTTTTAATTAAGGAGAAAGTCTGAATGTGTGAATATAAAACCAACTTTACCTCAATATTGGAACAAGCATCCTCTTTAATTTTTTTAACCTTTATTTATTTGACAAAAGTAAAAAGAAAAGATTCCGTTGTTTTTTCCTCACCAAATACTTTAAATTGAGCAAATATAAAGACATTTTTGATTACGATCGCAGCAGAATTAATAATTAAAAAAATATAATAATTAACAATACTAATTGTTTGAGTCTTTTTAATATGATATTAATTGTTATTTGGTGAAAGAGCATTTCATTTTTCATTCATTTGATCATGATGTTCATGATGTTTGGCACAAAATGATCAGGCATAATGCTGTTTTCCTTACAAAGTCTGAGATAATAATTTTATACCTCACATTAAACCCTCAAGCATCACCAGTTTACATGCTTGTGGAACGTTTCAAAGCTGTTGAAGTTTTATTTCCCAGCTCTTTGGATCATTTGTTATTTAAATAAAGGTTAAAGAAAAGGGATAGTTTCCCCCCACAATGAAAACTGTCATCATTTACACATCCTCCACGTGTTGTTGTTGAACAAAAAGGCAGATATTGGCAGAAGACTGTTGGAAAAACAGCCATTGATTTTCGTAGCCTTCCTGTTTTGTGTTCAACAGAAATACATTAATAAAAGTTAAGGGTGAGTAAATGGTGAGGAAATAAAATTTTTTGAGTAAACCATCCCTTTAACAAAAACAGTTTTTGATTGCTGCATTTTACAAAATATTTTCAAAATTGGAGTTGCTGCTTTTCCTTTTAGTTTAAGTGTGAACTATATGGCTTATTTTTTCAATGTTTTGTCCTGTAACCCTTTCATGTGTTAACTTTCTTGTTTTATGTTTCTCAAATAACATTTCTCTTTCACGTGCTTGTCCTCAAGGCATTGCCTCCAACCACTCGGATGATTACCCGTACAGCTGGTCTGTACCGCCGTATCATCCACCCTCTTTTGAATATGAAAAGAGGAAGGTCAGTGTGTGTGAGTCTGTGTAGACATGTTTACTCATCCTCCTAAACCTCTGAGCTTTTAAACCCATGTTATGGTCTTAAAGGAATTGTTTACCCAAAAATGAAAATTTACTCACCATTTACTTATTCTTGTGAGTTTCTTTGGTCATGTGGAACACAAAAGATGACATGTTTGAAGATACTGGTAGCCACTGACATCCTTAGTTGTTTTTCCTACTATGGAAGTCAATGGTTACAGGTTTCCTGCTTTCTTTAAGATGTCTTCTTTTGTGTTTAACAGATAAAAGAAACTTATAAAGGTTTGAAACAAGAAAAGGATGAGTAAACAATGACATTTTTTAAACTATCCCCTTAAAATGTTCCTTGGTGTGTACTGTAAATCCACACCAGTCTTAACAGTATATACAGAGATGCCTAACAGTATATCAGTGTGCTTTTAGTATCAATACCTGGGTCATTTTTAAAGGTTGTAACTTTTTTTCTCCAGCATTCTTTAGAATATCTTGTTTTATGTTCAACAGAATGTAAGATTTTCATATAGTATTCTAACACAACATTCAAAGGTTAAATACCCCTTATGAAAAAATAACAAATTATAACTTAGGCATGAGACGATAACCGTTTTCAAGGTGTACCGCGGTTTGGAAAAGTCAAGGTTTTAAAACTGCCAACATTTTCTGTTATACCGTTCTGTTGTACCGTGTAAGATTTATTTTTTTACATTTATTCAATTTTTTTTTTAAAGTTTTTTAGGACCACAGTATCTCGAGCAGAAAAGATATTCAAGGGTGCCGATTTAAATTATTAAAAAAATCTGTGTTTTTGAAACTAATGAAGACAGCAGAAGTCAATGATTGTTTTGAATTATTTAGCCTGACATGTTTACTGCTCCAAAATACTTCAAATGTTTCCCAAATTAAAATATATTTTGTTCAAAAGGAAAATTCTTTTTTGTTTTTTACCCAGACATTTAAAAAGAATATATTTTAGAGCAGTGATCACAATATCGTGAAACCCTGATATTTTTATCCAAGAATATCATATCATCAGAATCATATATTGGCCCATGCCAATGTTACTCTTTTTAAGATAATTATTGAGGGATACGATGCATTAAAGTTTAGGTGTTATTTAAACATTTAATTTTGACTGATTTCAATTTTAATTAGGAAATAATAATAATAATAATAATAATAATAATAGGGCAGCATGGTTGCGCAGTGGGTAGCACAATCGCCTCACAGCAAGAAGGTCGCTGATTCGAGCCCTGGCAGGGTCGGTTGGCATTTCTGTATGGAGTTTGCATGTTTTCCCCGTTCGCGTGGGTTTTTTCCGGGTGCTCCGGTTTCCCCCACAGTCCAAAGACATGCAGTACAGGTGAATTGGGTGGGCTTAATTGTCCGTAGTGTGTGTGTGTGTGTGAATGAGTGTGTATGGATGTTTCCCAGTGATGGGTTGCAGCTGGAAGGGCATCTGATGTATAAAATATATGCTGGATAAGTTAGCGGTTCATTGCACTGTGGTGACCCCAGATTAATAAAGAGACTAAGCCGAAAAGGAATGAATGAATGAATGAATGAATGAATAATAATAATAATAATAATAATAATAATAATAATAATAATAATAATAATGTTTTTAATATTATATTTATTTTTCTAAAGATTTTTTGCTGTCTGATTCTGAAGAGACTTTTATACAATTCTGACCCCTGCTGGTTAATATGCTATATAACAAGTTGGGAGCCTACTGTTTCCTATGGAGGACCAGGAGTGTCACTTAAAAATAAAACCAAAAATCAAATGATCAATTTAATAATTGAAGCATAAAAATGTATATAAATAAATCACAGTTTAAATGAACAGATAAATATACATATATAAATGATTCATTAAAATAGTTTTCATTTAATTAATCAATAAAACACGCATTCAATTTTCTTTAACATTTATTATTAAATAGTTAATTTTACAAATGTTTATTTATATTATAAAAGTAAATTCATTATTTGTCCTCTTCAGCAACGAAGTGATCTCAGACCCTTTCTTGTTTACTCCAAAACTGCTAAGAACTCCAAATCTTTGTGCGGCAGTGGAGTTTGGTTTAAAAACAATGAGAAATGTTGGTCCTCCAGCAATGTGGCAAAAAGTAAAAAAAAAAACAAGAGTCAAATAGAGAGAGAAAATCATTTGCCAAATGTTATTTTAAAATGTGGATTTAAAAATGATTTATTAGTTTACGTTTTACTGTTTGATTAACAAGGTGTCCGCAGTGTCTTAAAATGTCTTAATTTTCAAAAACAAAATTTTAGGCCTTAAAAAGTCTTAGATTCACTGAAATATTGTCTTGTAAGTCTTCAATCATTTTAAATGGGTCTTAATTTCCCTTTATTTATGTGGAGCTACCCAATTGAGGCAATACGTGTCCAATCATCAACAGTACATCTCAATACTGTTCATAACTAATATTCTAACAGTCTGTTGTGCATACATTTAGCTTTTAAAGAGTTATGTTAAAAAAAAACGTATGTATACAACTAAGGTCTGCTTGTTTTGACACATTATTTCAAATATGTGGATAAGAAATAACTAATTAGACTTTTTTTTCTGCTGGGCCATTAAAAATCCTTAGTGGATTATAGTACCTTTATAGGTATGAAATGCCATTCTTCGTGGTCTTAAAAAGGTCTTAAAAAGTCCTAAATTTGACTTGGTGAAACTTGCAGAAACCATGGATAAATCAGCATTTTAAAACATGATATAAATAAATGTTACACAAATCCCATTTAAAAATTAAATAAAATTGTTTTTATTTTTATTAACAAAATTAAACCTACAAATAAAAAAGAATAATAAAAACAAAATAATAGTTTAGTCAAACCACAAGAAAAATACTAAAGCTAACTAACATTGTACTTTAATGAATGAATACATGAATACTTTTTGGTGTAAAATGTTTCATAACAAAACAATTCCTACATTTTAATAAATGTAGAAAAATAAATGTTACTCTAACAAATTAAACATAACATAACATAAATCAAATAAAGTTGTAAAACAAATATTATTTTTAGCACATGAAATGAAACTAAATGCAAACAACCAGTAATAATGTCAAACATTACGAAAAAACACTATAAAAACTTTTAGAAGAGTATTACACTTATTTTAATTTAATTATAAATAAAATTAATAACATTTAAAATATTTAATACTTAATTTCTTATAAAAGCTGAGGAGTGAGTCATTGGTAATTTGTCAAGTAAGAAAATCATCACTGGGATACCAGTATTTATATTTATGGCTCTCTATGGCACCCTTTATGATTAAATAGGCAAAAATGTCTTCCTTTTGAAAATATAGCCACCCAGTGACCACTTCTGTGCCTTTATTTATGAGAGTTTGCTTTGAGAAAGCTAACAGCAGAAATTAAATTCTAAATAATTGCAGTGCTTCGTTTCCAATATGTCATATTCCTCTGCTAGGTTTGCAAAGATAAAGACGGCACGTTGCACAGTAACCTGCTGTGTCCCGTAAACGTGTCTGAGATGCCTCTAGGAACCCTTCCTGACATGGAGAACACGGATGAGGCCATTCGACTCCTGCGCTCTATGAAGGGCTCGCAGAGACCGTTCTTCCTGGCTGTCGGCTTCTATAAGCCTCATATTCCTTTCAGAATCCCACAGGTATGGACTTTTCTTAGTAAATTATGACATGCAAAATGATGCTAAACAGCACTGAAAGATGTTCATTGACTCGTAATCATAGGAGAACCACTTTCACACCAGAACTAACACAGGGTCAAATTATAGAAAATTTACCCATGGCTGTTTTTTAATGTTCAAAACACATTATTGATAATTAAGGGACTGTTTACATCTGTTCACTTCTTGCGTTTTTCTGATCAGATGGCTATATGATCGTGAAAAGGGCCAGTGTAAATGCATTTTGAAATGCATTTGAGATGGATATAATCTGATCACTTTAACCAGGGATTCTCAACCCACTAGTGGGCCTCAGCGATCCTGCAGGTGTGCCACAAGATAGCTTAAAATTATACTATAATTTTTGCATTCAATTATTAATATGCTACATAAAAGGATCGAAGCATATTTTCCTGTTCTGTGATTGATTATTTCAAACTCGGCGCAAAAACAGCCTCATGATCGCGTCTGCAACTAGTACTTGCAAGTCTGTTCATTCACAAACTATGCCTAAAGTGAAAGTCTGTCTCTGTGTGAACTATTTGATATACCTGCAGTTGTCCAAATTAATGTCCTGTGAGTGTTTTATAACGGATGCGCATTCATACTAAGATGATCTATCGAGGCTCAATGGTGTTTCTGTCATAGAATGTAAAATAAACTTGAGCTTCTGATGCGCTCTGGTGGAGCTGTTCACTGTTCCTGTCAGCGATCTCCCAATAATATCCAGCTGCAAACTCAACTGCCATCAGATTGACGCGTTTCAACAGATTTAGGGTGATTTACTGTATTTTACATTTCTCTTTATATTAGTAGATATTTAATAGTAGATATTCAGTCAGTCCAGTTTACAGCTGGTCTTTTGCAATCTCCCTGTTGACCTGTGGTTCTCTTTAAATCTGTGTACGTAAAAAAATAAATAAATAAATAAAATAAAAAAATTGCTGATAATAGAACAACAAAAGTATTATACAGGGTTCATACGGTCATGGAAAACCTGGAAAAGTCATGGAATTTTGACATGCCATTTTCTAAGCCTGGAAAAGTTTTGGAAAAACAGAAAAACCCACAAAGTTTTGGAAAAGTCAGGGAAATTAGCTTAACAAATATCTGTATACTTAAATTAAGGCTGCACGAGATTGGAAAAATCTGACATTACGATATTTTGTATTTCTGTGATATACAGTTAAAGTCAGAATTATTAGCCCCCCTGAGTTATTAGCCCCCTGTTAATTTTTTCCCCCAATTTCTGTTTAACGGAGAGAAGATTTTTGCCATGATGACAGTAAATAATATTTTACTAGATATTTTTCAAGACACTTCTATACAGCTTAAAGTGCTTAACTAGGTTAAATAGGTTAACTAGGCACAGTTATATACACTTTTGCACAGTATTTATACACATTTGAAACCAGAAGTTTACATACACTCTAAAAAAACGAACATAAACATTTAAAAAAAATTTACTAAAAAAGTTTACTATTTTAGGTCTGTTAGGATTACCTAAATCATTTACATTTGCTAAATGCCAGAATAATGAGAGAATTTCTTTTGAGAATTTTTTATTAATTTCTAGCCAATCAAAAGTTTACATACATTTCCTTGGTATTTTTTAGCTTTGCTTTTAAACTGTATAACTTTGGTCAAATGTTTTGGGTATCCTTCCACAAGCTTCTCACAATAGTTTGCAGGAGTTTTGGCCCATTCCTCCTCCTCCTGACAGAATTGGTGTAACTGAGTCAGATTTGTTGGCTGTCTTGCTCGCACAAGCTTTTTTAACTCTGCCCAAAAATTTTCTATAGGATTGAGCTCAGAGCTTTGTGATGGCAACTCCAAATTATTCACTCTGTTGTCCTTAAAGCACATTTTAACTAATTTAGCAGTATGCGTAGGGTCATGGTCCGTTTGGAAGACCCATTTGTGGTCAAGTTTTAATTTCCTGGCTGATGTCTTGAGATGTTGGTTCAGTATTTTAACACAATATTCTTTCTTCATGATGCCATCTATGCTGTGAAGTGGACCAGTCCCTGCAACAAAACAGCCCCACAACATGATGCTGCCCCCCCCATACTTCATAGTTGGGATGGTGTTCATATAAGCTTGTAAGCTTTCCCCTTTGTCCTCCAAATGTAACACTGGTCATTATGGCCAAACAGTTCATTCTTAGTTCCATCAGACCACAGGACATGTCTCCAAAAATTTGTCTTTTTCCCAGTGTTATTTATTAAATTGTAATCTGGCTTTTTTGTTGATTCTGGCTTGTTGATTTTCCCATGTTGTCACACAAGGAAGCAGTGTGTTTGAGGTTTTCCTTAAATACTATTCTACAGTTGTGCCTCCAATTAACTCAAATGTTGTCAATTAGCCAATCAGAAACTTCCAAAACCTTGACACCATCATCTGAGCTTTTTCAGAGGCATAATAATCTTATTGTATGTAAACTTGACTTTCAAGAAAAATTATAACAATTTCTCAAAAAATCTCCCTCTCATTATTCTGCTATTAAGAATAACAGAAACAAGTTTGATAATCCTAACTTACCTAAAAGAGAAAAAGTTTAGTCACATTAACATCTGACTTTTTTTTTTAAATGGTTATGTGCCTTTTTACAGAGTATGTAAACTTCTGGTTTCAACTGTATATATATATGTATATATATATATATATATATATATATATATATATATATATATATATATATATATATATATATATATATATATATATATATATATATATATATATATATATATATATGGGTTTAAATGAGCATTTCATACAAAAGTTTTAGAGAAAATGTCAGACAGGTGGGCCTTCAAAAATTGATTGAAGAAAGAAGTGGGCCCCAAAGTGAAAAAGGTTGAGAACCCCTGGCTTAAAACACTTCCAGATGAAACTGGACAGGTCTAAATGCATTAGTTTGTTGAAACCACATACAGATTGTACATTTTAATGCTCCCGAAATGTAAAAAAATAAAAATTGTGTGAGCTACTGTAATGAAACACAGATAACTGTTTGGGATGTTTGTTTTGTCTTATTTAAATATCTTTGTTTCATAATATTTTGAACCATTAAATGATAAAATCACAATGTTAAATTAATATCAAATAACTGCATTAACAACTCTTCATCACGCACCTGTAGTAGCCTAATTCTGTGAACGGTGATAAAAAATTATAAAAAAAAATATGTTTTCTTTTTTTTTTTTTTTTTTTTTTTACAAAGACAGAGTGTTTTGCTTTTGGCAGAGTTAGTTATACACAAATCAATGCAAACATTTTACAGTTTTGAATGAAGCCTAGCATGTGTGGGTACAACAAAAATAGATGTTTTATTTTGCCTATAATGAAAGTAATTGTCGAGCCTGGCTTGTGTGATGATATTTCAGTGGGACACAAGTAAAGTACAAATGTCTGTAATAGCCTAGCCTACATACAAAAATAAATTTATATAGCTTATGTTTCTGTAAAAACAATAGTAATTAAGTAATCATCAGATACACCACATTTTAATTCGACAGTTAAATTTGCATAGAGTGGGATTTGAAGATTTGATTCATATTCGTTTTTGTGCTGACTCATTTTATGTGGCCAAATGGAATCGTTTTCACAAATCAGATAGCTATCCGATGAGAGAAAACACATGAGGTGACCTCGTGTAAACAGCTGCATAGTCTCCAAGTCTTTTATTTGTATTGTGTTATTTACAGCTCCCTGTTGTTAAAATGGGGCATTTATACCTACAGTATAAGCACAAATCCATCCTGAAATTTCAGTCAGATCTTTTATGTACGTGTTTTTTAAGACAATATTTGATCAAGTGATTTATACCAGATGTCAAATTGACAAGAGAAACACATTTCTACTGAAATGTAAAGCCTTCACAGTGCATGTTTTGCAAGATTTCTCTCTCTGCATATTTTATTGGACTGTCCTACCTTTAATGTTTGTAGAAGAATTTAAAGAAATATTATTTTTTCTGTCATATATGAATATAAAAAAGTCTGATGTAAATAACTTGTTTTTGTTTAAATGGTTGTTATTGTATTTATTATATTTGTAATAATCAGAATTATCCTGACCATGAAGTCAATGAAGCTGACATGGCATTAAATACAATATACAATTTGATACCTATAATGTTATATAACACAGACCATTCAAAATATAGATTACTTTTTTCTTCTTCAGTAGAACATTAAATATTTTTAGCTGAAACAGTTGCCCTAGGTGATTCATATGATATAAGTCACGTGGTCAAAAGTCACATATTTTTGACATTAAAAATAAATGCATACAAACAAGTCCAATCAATCCCCATGGCTCCTGATGATACACTGAGGTCTTGTGAAGCGAAGCAATTGTTCTGTGCTAGAAATTGGACCGTATTTACAATATTATTAGCAATCTACAGCCTGAGCAATCAGTTCTCAGGATGCACACAAATGTAATGTATTATCAGGAGCCATAGGCATTAGGACTTGTTTGTATTTGTTTATTATTATATTGTTTATTACAACTGTATCCTTTGACTGCCATTATACAAATCAGCAAGGAACATTGATTGAGCTAAAAATCCGCCTTAATGTTCAACTGAAGAATAAAGTCAGATACACCTGAAGGGCAATAAATGAACTTGAAATGTTTATTTTTGGGTGAACTATTCCTTTAATAAGCAACACCTTTTACCTTTTAAGTAATCAGTTTGTATCCTAATGGATAAATGAAGGCCATTTGTGGATGCCAAGCAGATATTAGAGGCACTAAATACCATAAGTAATGGTATGATATTATTGGTGAGTGTTGTGTCCTGGGTCTCATCAACATCATATTTCATGACTAAAAGTATTCATTTAATGGCCCTACAAATGACTTTGTGAGGACACTAGCTTTTACAGTGAAATGATATATATTTTTGGCCAAATAAAACCATTGCTACGTTTTATCTGCTGGTTGTTTTCGATATACAACGATTGCGGATCTAGTGTTAAATATGGTAATATTTGGTCTAGTGATAGTACAACCATTAAGAGGTTTTAAATGTTATTCCACTCATGTTTTGTAGTGAATTGGAATTTGATACAAAGGTGAAAGCAGTTTTGAATTACTTTTATTATATTATGAATTACTTCTTGAGTATTTTGCTTTTATGAGGTCAAAAAGTCTCACATTATGCACACAGTTGAGCTTTTGGGGCAAAACAATAGAGAAACCCATAAAAAATGTTTTATTTAATGCGATATAAATATACAATATCACTGATAAATTAAATGAAACTAGGCACATAATGTAAATTAAAAAGTACTAATAAACTTACGGGCTGTGTCATGCCTTCTGGGAACAGAAAAGAAAATAAGTTATAGGAAAGGTTATATCTCAATATGTCAAGCTTCTGGGCCTTGTTACTTTTTATAAATTCCAGTGATGAAAAGTAATCATAAGTAAAGTCTTTAAAAATATTAAAAATAAAGTTTCATCCTATCATTTACATTTATCAAAAAAATATTTGCCCAGAATCAGCATTATATTAATGAAAAAAAATCATTCTTTTGATCATGTAGTAGAATCCCGAACATAAAGCATGTTATATTCAGAAAATACAACGTATTGTAATGTTTTTTTGCCTTTTCCCCAAGTAAACAAAGAGACTTACAGAGAAACCTTGAAAGAACTATTCTGTGGTTAACCAACAGTCCCCCAGAAAAAAACTAAAACTAAATAAAATAAAATGTGTGTGAGTGTGTAAGAGCACCTGTTAAGTCAATATTGTGTAATATTGTGTTTTTATAGGAGTACCTAAAACTCTATCCTATTGAGAATATGACGCTAGCTCCAGATCCAGATGTGCCTAAGAAACTTCCTGATGTGGCCTACAACCCCTGGACTGACATCCGCAAGAGGGAAGACGTGCAGGCATTAAATCTGAGCTTCCCTTATGGCCCAATTCCTAAAGATTTTCAGGTACTGTAGTGTGAAAATGATACAATAATAGAGAGCACTTAGAAGTTCTCGGTGTCTCTGGATTTACAATTAATAGCTGAGTTTGAGTAAAATGTCATTTTTGTTGCGTTCAGCAAACACCGGTGGCATTTTTTCCAGAATGTAAGCAAAAATGTTGTCATTTAGAGCGTTTTCGCTTAACATTTTTTTGCATGAAAAATAACAGAAATGCCATCTTTACAGATGTTTTTTTGCTTACTGTAACTAAAAGTAAATTGTATCTCTTCATTTAACTACCAAATAATATTAGTTAAATACATTTACTTGCTATATGTGTTTAGGATTAGAGTTAGTTACATCTAGTTATGCATAATTGTAATTAATATAGTAAGTACATGCATTACAAGGACACCTTTTTTGGTTACACTTTATTTTAATGTACAATACATGCGACTAACAAACTATAATCTAAGACTTTTAGCTCAGTAATACACTAAATAGCTTCTTATTAATAATTAGTAAGGTAGTAGTTAGGGTTAGGTAAGAGATCATACTTTATAAGTGCTAATAAACAGTTAATATCTTAATAATAGGCAGGTAATAAGCCAGTTGTTAATAGTGTGACAAACTAAAATGCTACCCTTTTTTTTTTTTAGAAAGATTAAATTTCATTCATTCATTTTCATTCGGCTTAGTCCCTTTATTCATCTGGGGTCGCCACAGCGGAATGGACCACCAACTTATCCAGCATATGTTTTACACAGCGGATGTCCTTCCAGCTGCGCACTCATTCACACTCATACACTATGGCCAGTTTAGTTTATTCAGTTCACCTATATCGCATGTCTTTGGACTGTGGGGGAAACCGGAGCACCCGGAGAAAACCCACGCTAATATGGGGAGAACATGCAAACTCCACACAGAAATGCCAACTGGCCCAGCCGGGACTTGAACCAGTGACCTTCTTGCTGACATTGCTAACTGCTTGCCAAAGATTTTTTTATCAATCATAATGACTTTTTCTTGCTTTGTATCCTGCACCTGCACAACAGACAAATTATTCTTTTAAACATCTGTCACAGTGCCTTATTTATTTATTTTTCAAACACAACAAATGACAACTTTTTGCTTTTCTAATAAATTGTTCTTCTTTTTTTTTTTAAAAATTTGAATTTGGGAAAAAATGGTATTAGAAAATTAGAGAGTGGAGCATATTTTAATATTTTGCTCAAACCCATACCTAATGAATCTTTTAAATCGACAGAAATTTCTGAGAAAAGTTATTTTCATAGCTGTAGTTTGTTAGTGCATATGGTTTGAAGTCTGTTTGAAGTAATGTCTTGTAGAATCAAAATGTATTTTTTCTCTCTTCATCATCTAGTTGAGGATCCGCCAGCACTACTTTGCCTCTGTGTCATATGTAGATGCTCAAGTCGGAAAGATTCTACAAACCCTTGATGATGTCGGCTTGGCCAAGAACACTATAGTGGTGTTCAGCTCAGATCACGGTTTGTTAAATATCACAGCCATTAGGTGGCAGTGTTGAAACACTGAAGGTTTATATTAAAGCTCAGATTCTCGCAGTCTTTTCTATGGGTTTCCATGTTATTTGAATTTGCATTCTGTAAAATTCTTTTCGGAAATGATGCTGTCACCGTTCCATTTAGCATAAATTGCAGTTTGAATTGTTTGAGTAGTTTGGCATATGGCACATTTTTTTCTTTGTCATTATCCAAACATTTATGCTACGCATTACGTGTCTCTTATATAGGATTGTGCACAACACAATATATTAATAGGCTCACTTTTATTAAAGGAGGCAGTAATATTGAACAGTCAGAATGCTGTATTTAATCCAATTGAATACATTTTTCTTTTTTTGTTTTATTATAATGTTACAAGTGTTTTTTTTTTTTTAAATGTTTATAGTCATTGTTGTTAAAAGTAAATACTAAAACTATCTATAACCACTGTCAAGCGTCACACACACCAAACATTTTTTATAAGAATGTGAAATTTTAAGGACTACTAGACAAGTTTTTTTAATACTGAGATCACTTGAATGGATGTTCTTATCCTATCTTCTCTCGTATCCCAGAATTTTAAGTTATCATAGGTTGAACTGAAAAATCATATCTAATATTTTTAATGTACATTTTTGGAATTTTGATTGATTGATTTTTATTTATCTTTGTATCCTCTCTTATTAAATTCTGAATTTGTATTATTATGTAATATATTTGTTTTATCTACATTGAGCTTGGCATGAAATAGTTGCTGATGTGTTGCAATAGTTGCTTATGTGGCAAGCAAAAAGTACCAGCCAGGGGTATAAATAATTTCGGACTTGACTATATACAGTTGAAGTCAGAATTATTAGCCCCCCTGAATTATTAGTCCCCCTGTTTAACGGATTGTTTCACATTTCTAATGATAATAGTTTTAATAACTCATTTCTAATAACTGGGGCGAGGGGGCTGACTTCAACTGTATATAATCATTTTTTTAATGTTTAATTTGATCATATTGTATAGTATGCTTTTTCAAACATCAGTTGTTCATTATCTAATATTATATGTAGCAAACACTTGTGACACTTCTTAAAATGTTACTTCATTTGAATTCTGCTAACTTAAATTTGTATTAGAATATTTAATGCTATTCACTTTAAGGAACATTCCACTTTTTTTTTTTTTTTTTAGAAAATAGTGTCATTATACACTCCAAGAGTTGTGTTTTTATCATTTTTGAATCAATTTAGCTGATCTCTGGTTCTGGCAGGAGCTTAGCATAGCTTAGCATAAATCATTGAATCAGATTAGACCATTAGCACCTCATTAAAAAAAGTTTCTTTATATACATGATGTAACTAGACGAGTCGATCTTTAAATAGGAAAGTTATTAAAACTATGGTCATTTTTAAATGAGATGCTAATGCTAATCCAATGATCTATGCTAAGCTTAGCTAAAAGTGCTCCTGCCGGACCCAAAGATTCTGAACGAATTCAAAAACTCTAGTTAGCTTAAATGAGAGAAACAGCAGTGATTGTGAATGGGTTTTTCTCTCTCTCTCTCTCTCTTTCTCTCAGGTTGGTCATTAGGAGAGCATGGTGAATGGGCCAAATACAGTAACTTTGATGTGGCCACCCGAGTACCATTGATGGTGTATAAGCCAGGAGTGAGCTCCCCTCGCTCTCGGCCCGGGGTGAAGATGTTCCCCTTCATCGATGTGTTTCAGAACACACGGGAGCACTTTGGCAAAGGTAATGTTACTCAAAGCAGCTGTCAACACGCAAACACCACATGAACCTTCACAAAAATTGGACACTCTATCGATTCAAAGTCTCTCAAGTGTGAGAGATCAACTTTCTGGAAAATATGTTATGCTAAAGCATCGGTCCATTTAAAGTTTTGATTCTTATTTTGCTTTAGCATTTTTTTTTTTTTTTTTTGACCGTGACTTTTCTTATTTCTTAAAGCTCTAAAAGTGTTGTTTTTGTCGTTGGGCATGAAATTCAACCTTTAAATGTAAAAAAAAATAATACAATAATAAGATTATGATTTAAATGTGCCAAATTCGCATCAACAATTTTACAGATCTGTACTTTTAAGCTTGTTTTTATTTTTATATTATTGTTTTACATTTGCTATTTCAGTTTAGTTTGAGTTTTCTAGTTTAGTTTTCCTTAATGGTTTCATTAGTTTTAGTTTAGTTTTTATTTTGGGATCACATTTATATTTAGTTTAAAATATTTAGTTTTAGTAATTATATAGATTAGCAGAGTTAACAGTTTAGATCAAAGCCAAGTTTTATGTTTCATAAAACTCAAAACCGCACGCCTGGTTTTGAGTGATGCTCCCGGCCGTTAGATCGCCCCTGGGGGCTGGCTGCAGTACAAGTCATAAAGCCCACCTCCTCCGTGTTAATGAGCAAGACTTGAGCCCAAATAAAAAAATTAATTACACTTGCAGTAAAATGTCCCAAAAGATGGTTTTGGTCAAATAAGGCACAGGTTATCATGCTGATATAGGTGCAGATCTTCATTTTTGTAAACAGTAGGTTTTTAGCCAGTAATTTAATGCTATAAAAACGGGGCGTGTCATCGTGATTGACAGCTTCTCTAAGCAGACCGCCGGAGCTTCGGGAGGAGACTGATGTGTTATTATTCGATTTCTGTGTTATTTTACCATGATAAAATGAGTTGTTCAGCAGTAAACCATACTTTTTGACCTACGGGATCTGATGGATCACTGTTTATTTGGGAAAGTGTGAGTTTATCAGGCTTTATCTTAGTTGTTTGCTGATACAGGCATAAACATGATGGTGAAAAAACAGGTCATCGTTATCTAGCAGTAATTCTTTTTATGGGTCTGAAATAATAATTAGGAAGACAAAACTAATGTTAGCCTATGTCCATATTGATTACGTTATTTGAACTTCCATATTTTTTACAGTCATTGGTTTGCACAGTTTACTCTTCTACAAACCTCTTAGTAAAAAACAAACAAAAACATATTTAAAAAAATTAAGAAAAGCTTATTCATATTTATGAAGATATAAAATAGATAAAAATGCTTTGGGATTTTTGGCAGATGAAGACATGCTTGACTGATGTGTTAGGGTTTTACAACTTAAAATGTGCAGGTTTTTCTCTAAACAGCTGCACGTGAGATTTTCCACCACCAATGAGGACTGTTTTAGTTTTTCATTTATGACATTTTTTTTTATTTTACAAAAAGGTTTTGGACTATAGTTTTAGACTTGGTTTCAGATTTCGTTTACAAAATCTTCTTGCTTGTATATTTAGAAGATGTAAGTGTAAAGGCTTGTACACCAGAAAGATTATCATGTGCAATTATCACTGATGTTTAACACCTAGTAACAATGGCATAAAAAATACAAATTTACCTTGATTTCACTTAATTTTTATTCACGGTTTGTAACTTTTTTCCTGCAAACGTTTGACTGTGTACTGTAGAAGAGGATGTTAAACAGAAGTGGAAAAGCTTACTTAGGAAATACAAAAGGAAAACATCAGTGTAGCTACTACTACTGTGCAACAAGTGAGTGTAGGAAGCATAAAGTAAATAGCACCACTTTGTGTACTGGGGTATTTCTGTTTTTCATGAAGTGCCTTTTAATAGAAGGATTTTGCACATTGACTTGACTCATAGCCAATGAACATCACTTGTGCAGGAATGTCAAAAAAAATCTCGAAAACGCTGGTAATAGATACAATTGATAAACATCCAGGTGTGCACAAAGATTAAATTAGTCAAATTTACTGCTATTGAGACTAAAGGCTGATTTATACTTCTGCATCGAGTGATCGGCGTGACCCACAGCGACTGCCTTGCGCGTAGTCGTGCATTTATAGTTCTGTGTACTGTTTGTGTTGCTCTGCAATAACACTTCTGAAACACTAGCTGGCAGTAGGTTTTTATGTTCCTCTGTGTCGAGTTTCTTTGTGGGTGTTTTGTTTTTTCTGAACACTGCAAGTAGCTAAAACTCGTTCATTCAGAGGTGGGAACCGGCAGGCGTGCAACAACTTTAATCATAAGGTAAACGCAAAACAACAGTTTTCATCTAGAGCTCCTTCACGGGACTTGACACTTGTAAACACTCGCTCCAATGGGTTTGCGCAGCTCTTGTTCCCGCCCACACTCGTCATAGCTACCACGCTGACCAATCACAGAGCTTGCGCTACGCGTCGTGACGTGTAGTTACATTTTTTGAGAGGTGCGCCAGCCATAGCGAGGGCTATGCGACCGCACAAAGGTTGCGCTGAAGCATACACATGCATTTGACGCAGGAGTATAAATCACCCTTAAGTGTAGCATCGTTGCAGTAGAAATGCATTTCTGACTATGCTGTTCCTCATTGGTTGATATTGTGACAAAGTATAAAAATAGGGCTGTGCTATTAATCTAAAAGAAACTGAATTTGCGATATAGCAAAAGCTTTGATTGACATGCACATCTTATCATGGAAGCACGGTTGTGTATATTCAAACAGTAAGTCTCCTCTGAAGGCCAGAGGGCGCTCTTGAGCAGAAACTCAGAAACCCACAAAGAAGAAATCCTCATAACGTTTTATTATAAACAGAAGATTTAACTGCTTTTATTGATTCAGTGACTAATTATCAGAAAGATCTATTTTAAATGCTCACCGTATATTAAGTTTGGAGTAAAATCATGTTATTGTATGTGGATTTTCATTTACTACAAAGAACTGTAGTATAAGTGTAAAATCCTCATAGTGTTTCATTATAAACAGAAGGTTTAACTGCTCTCATTGATTCAGCGTCTTATAATCAGAAGGATCTATTTTAAATGCTCACCGCAAATTAAGTTTGGAGTAAAATCATGTTATTATACACTGTTAAAAGTGATTAGTTAGTTAAAGTGAGTAAACCCATTGCTTTAAAATCAACAAGTTGACTTTGCTTAAATCAGACCCCTAGTTTTTCACAAATTTTTTTTGTGAATGTTTTTTGTTTTTTTTGCGATTTTAAAAATGACTAATTTTGTGGCGGTAATTCTAAGAAATTTTCGGACAATTTTGTGATTTTAAAAATGGATATATAAATGTAAAAAAATTGGTCTCTTGTCAAGACAAGATCTAAAACAGATCTGAAACGATAGGGATTAAGCCAAAGGAAGGTTGTATCACTCCTACCCACGATTTTACTTTTTCTCAGATTTCACTCCTCAGAGCTTCTGACATCGTGTAACACATAAGACATCCATTAGGGCTTCTCCTACTTTAATACACCTAAAAAAACTAGGGGGTCTGTTAAATATGAAGGAAGCAAACCCATTGTAACTTGGAACTGTCAAGTTGACTTAATTTTAATCATTATGATAACTCTACTCACTTTTTTAAATAAAGTCAACTAATTAGTTTTTACAGTGTATGTGGATTTTCACATGGAGCATTTACTACACCGAACTGTAGTTTACAGAGAAGCTACACTAACAGCTTCATTATTATTCAACAATTACCTTTATTAAATCAATTTCGGGTTTGAACAATTTGGCATAAACTAAAAATTGCGGGCCTCCACACAATTCCTTCATGTTAATTCAATTATTTTTACAAATTGAAGTGGATTTAACATAAAACAATTAAGTTGTCCCAAAAAACCCACAAAAATGATGTTGATTCAGATCATTTTAAATGTATATTAGTTTGACCAAGCAGCAAAAATATTTTTTGAGTGCAGCTCAACTATGAGTAGTTTACAATGAGTAGTTTACAATGAGTAAACTACGACTTTGCTCAATCTGAAAGGTTGTGTGCTGGAGGTTTACTAGGACCGGCTTTACAGACAAAATGCGCATAAAACTCTTCGATTAACCTAATTTAACCAACATGATGTCAAATGAGGCTTGGTGGGAGTTTGCATGTTAAGGAGGTCTAATAAGTAAAATGAATGCACTCAAATGTGGGATACACAGGTTAACTGAGAGCGTACTGTTCGCTTGCTGATGGTTCTTGCTTGCAGCTCTCAAGTGTACATTTGTAGTGATCTTTAGAAAACAGCCAGCATAAGCAGCTGGAGTAATGGCTGTAATGATAATGCCGCAGCATAGAGAAGCTAATAAGTCCTGAGAGTTATTGCTCTCGCAGTGGGCTCTGTATTGTTGCTTGTTGTTGCTCTAATGAGCTGTGCTATATTCAGAACCGTATCAGTAAATTTCGTGGAAATTTCAAAGATAGGGCCTTTCACCTAAGAGAAAAGTGGCTAATTTGGTGTGTGTATTTCATGCTAGTTCAGTTGTTTGTGTATTGTAGTATATACAGTTGAAGTCAGAATTTTTAGCCCTCCTGAATTATTATCCTCCTTCTGTTTCTGTTTAATGGAAAGATTTTTTCAACACATTTATAAACATAATAATTTTAATAACTGATGTATTTTATCTTTGCCATGATGACAGTAAGTAATATTTTACTGTATATTTTTCAAGACACTTCTATGCAGCTTAAAGTGACATTTAAAGGTTAACTAGGTTAATTAGGTTAACTAGGTTAATTAGGTTAAAAAGGCAGGCTATGGTAATTGGGCAAATGATTGTATGACAATGGTTTGTTCTGTAGACAATCGAAAAAAAATATAGCTTCATGGGGCTAATAATATTGACCTTAAAACGGTTTAAAAAAATAAATAACTGCTTTTATTCTAGTGGAAATAAAACAAATAAGATGTTTTCCTTAAGACAAAATATTTTAGGAAATACTGTGAAAATTTCCTTGCTCCGTTAAACATCATTTGGGAAATATTTAAAAAAGAAAGAAAAATTCACAAGAGGCTAATAATTTATGAGCAATATCACACGCGTAGCAGTGCGATATGGCTGTACATTGGTATAGTGATGATGTACAGCTACATCGCACTGCTACGAGTGTGATATCGCGTTTATACAACAGTTCGATGGCATAATCGTGTATATAAAAAAGAAAATCAAACACGGAGAGTCTAAAAATCCTTATGTATGAGGAACTACTTTCTTCCGCCATCATTCACATCTGCAGCTGGCGTCAGAACAGCAGAAACTGTTGCTAATTTCACTAGGGATGCACCGATCCCGATACTTGGATCGGATATCGGTTCGATATCGCATATTTTTGCTGGATCGGGTATCGGCCTGCTGGTACCGATCCAAATCCGATCTTGCGCGTGCGCTGTATTTTGTGTAATTTATAAGCCAACAAAAGCCACGAAGGAAGCCTATTATAAAGCACTAGAAAGTTGACAAGCAGACCTACTATATCATAAATGTTTTGAAGCCATTCTATAGTTTAATGTGAAGTACAGATGAATATTCACGTGGTTAAATTCATGTTCACTTCAGCGCTTCCCGCCGCTGCGCCTGTCAATCATTCTCCATTCATTCACAATTCAAACTGCGTGTCGCGTTCATGACAGCACGAAAAACTTTCTCCAAGACTATTTGTTCTTGTTAGTTTAAATAATCAGTGTGGAAATGCATTTAGTTTTGCATTAAATGGGTTCATTTTGACCTGAAACATAGAGATCATTGCCGTTTCTAAATCACGCGCAGTGTCTGTTAGATCAGCAGATCGCATTCACAACACTGGAGTAGGGTTAGCCAGCCTATTATCTCCACTTCACACACAAAGTAGGCCTACCTGAAACTTTAAATTAGAAAAGGCTCAATAATCATTGGACAACCTCAACGCACTGATTTCTCCCCTTTGTGCTGCTGTTTTGGAAGTGTCCTTATACCGGAGGGCTGCGCGCTGTGTCTCAGTGATGCAAGCGCTTCATTCAGGCACCGGCTGCGCAGACGCGACATGCGCCGCTCCGTAAGATTATTCTTATAATAGGCTAAGTTTATGTTATTATGTTCCTTCCGCGAATGTTTGTTCCTTCTTATGTATGTGCCTCGAAAAGTTTGTAAAGCCTGGCTCATTGTGGTTTAGTTGATTAAATTATTAAAAGTGAAAATGACGGCCCGGGGGGCATATGAATTGTCATTAACAGAAAAGTATTTAGCCTAATATAGGCTACTCTGAAACTGTGAATATTTCGCTGTAATTTTATATATATATATTAACATTTTATTTTACAGACCAGTTTGTCAGATTGAGCACTAAATCATATAAGCGGACCTTGTTTTGAACTTCACATCAAATATTCTTGTTTATTTTGTAGATAACTGACCAACAAAACTACATTAAACAAAACCAACAAATTATACCAAACGAAATTCGTTTAAAAAAGATATTTTTTCAGACAAAAAATTATTTTACAGACATGCTTTCAGTTTCTCCATCTCACGCGGCTATAGGCGAGGGAATGTTTATTAAGTAAAACTGGCCTCAGACGGTTTAGTTTAGTCTGCTTTAAACCTGCAGGAAAATATCAGGCTTTGCTAAAAGGCCGATTGTTTTTACCAATGATTAGGGTCAATAGTGGTAGCCTATTACAGATTTCAAAGAAAAATCTGAATATTAAAAAGGAAACATAGGCTGGACCACATCAGATCAATGTCATAATGAATGCTCAAATAATGTAGTCCATAGTTTAAAGCAAGCATCATATTTAGTTAACTTGTGCCATCTGTCATCTACAGTAGCCCTATAGGTCTGTTATTTTTACTGAAGAAGATATATTATTTGAGTTAATCAGCAGAACTATAGAAACCATATTATGTTAATAAAAAAAATAATAATAAAAAACAGCACAATATCGGGATCGGATCGGTATCGGTCGATACTCAGAATTTTAGTATCGAGATCGGATCGGTTTCAAAAAAATGGTATCGGTGCATCCCTAAATTTCACCATCACTTTAGAGCTAGTATTTAAAGAATTCTCTAGCGTAATGTCTAAAGTGATGACAAAACAGCTGATTTTACTCGCATTATAAAATGATAAGGCTGAATTACGAGAAATGCCATCAGTCTACAGAGATTTCCCAGTATTTATCTGTTGCAATTGGGATATCACAAAAATTAACCCCGAAAAAGCCAAAGCAAAGCAAACACTTCCAGATTACTATGTTATAAATACAACACTCAGTATGACAGGCTGACGCACCGAATCTCCAAAATTATAAATATTTAAAATGGGTACTATCCTTATAAATAAACTGCATAGTTGCAATCTAAACAACTACATTCTCGCCAAAAAAGTACTTTTATGTTGTCCAACAGCTGCAATATTTGTCAGACTGTAGTGAGTTTATTGATCTGCTGTCACTCTATGTGGGAGGAGTAATACAGGTGAGGAGGCTGTATGAGTGCTGTTATTGCAGAATATCGCACGGCTGTCAGCCAATCAGATTCGAGAACCAGACAGAACTGTTGTATAAATGAGCAACAGAGTATACAGTAGATCACAAATCCAAAGTTTTTAATGTGTCTTCTATTAAAATATTTGAGTTTAATTTATGTTTCATATATATATTATTTTGATTGACCAATCAAACAATCAGATGGCATAAAAATGGAAATTGCAACAAAACAATATATATTTTTTTACTTTGTTTATCAAATATTCTTCAAATATTATTCACAAAAATATGAAGCAGCACAAATGTTTCTTGAGCACAAATTGTTATACATTCAAACATTCATACATTTCTCTGCTTGTTTAAACTACTTATTTAAAATGAGCCGAATAAACACAATTCTTGAGTTTTTTTGTTACTATTTAATTGTTTTGTTCAATTGTTTTATGTGTCGGGACAACATAAAGGAGTTGAAACTCAGTTTTTAAACCGTGTATTAAAAAGATTTGGAAGAATATTGTAACAATGTTTTACAAATGATTGTTTTACGGTAGGCTTCTGGAAGGTATTTGTTTGCATTTGATTTTTGATTGTAGGTCATTGATTTCATAGGCATATACAGTTTAAGTCAGAATTATTAGCCCCCCTTTAAATTTTTTTTCTTTTTTAAATAGCTCCCAAATTATGTTAAACAGAGCAAGGAAATTTTCACAGTATATCTGATAATATTTTTTCTGATGGAGAAAGTCTTATGTGTTTTATTTCGGCTGGAATAAAAGCAGTTTTTAATTTTTTTACATCCTTTTTAAGGTCAAAATTATTAGCCCCTTTAAGCTATTTCTTTTTCCGATAGTCTACAGAACAAACCATCATTATACAATAACTTACCTAATTAACCTAGTTAAGCCTTTACATGTCACTTTAAGCTGTATAGAAGTGTCTTGAAAAATATCTGGTAAAATATTATTTACTGTCATCATGGCAAAGATAAAATAAATCAGTTATTAGAAATGAGTTATTAAAACTATTATGATTAGAAATGTGTTGGAAAAAAAATCTTCTCTCCGTTAAACAGAAATTGGGGAAAAAATAAACAGGGGGCTAATAATTCAGGGGGGCTAATAATTTTTACTGTATTTATATTTTTTATTGTATTATAGTTTCAGTTTGAATTATGTCAAGCATAGTGCTTTGTTGACTCCCCCGTAAAAGGCAATTAGTACAAAGTCTTGTACATTCGTCTTTTTTATTTTTCTTCAAATCAAAGGCAGGGATTCATCTCAAGGCTGGTTGATTTAGTTCATGGCTTTAAAGTCTTTATTGAAGGTTGTTTTCAAGTAAAATGAATGAGGAGAAATTCTTGGAAGTAAGGCTGCTGTGTGGGTGGTCACTGCTACGCTTTATAGAATAACAAGTTTAAAAAAAAAAAGATTAGCCAGCCAAACTAAAGTCCTGTTTACACCAACCGTGATGCAGTTAAACACAAATGTTTGAAATGTTTTTTTAAAAAAAGCCATCAAACATATTCACACCGAAAATGATGACAAAGATTGCAGTTTGACATTTTATACAAACATTGTAGAAGTTCTTACATTTCTGTATTGTAAGTGACTTTTATTTACATTTTTAGTAGTTTAATAGAAACAATATATCAGTTTTATAAGAAATAATTGAATTAATTTGTGAAATAACATAAAATATTCTGAGAGCTTATTACAGTTTTTATGCTACCTGACCAACCCAGTGCATTGCTTCCAACTGCTAAATCTGTCAATAAAATGTACCTTTATTAAACTTTTCAAACTGAAAGGTTGCCATAGTAGAAATCAAGGTCCTACAATACAATTTAAAATCATAAACAAACATCCACGAATCACCAACTACTAGTAACTAATATTTAATCGATGTTTTATCCAGTGTTTGAGTGACTGTTTTTGTTTTTTTTGCTTAACTTTGGACTGTAGAACAAAACAGAATACTGAAAAATATTCACTGGCCTTCAGACAACATAAAAAGTGACTTTTATTGACATTTTTAGTAGTTTGAACCAATATATCATTTATATAAAAAATCATTTAATAAATCTTTAAAAGTAACATAAAAATTACTAACAGCTCATTAAAGTTTTTTTTTGTGCTGTAATTTACATGACAGACAATATATTGTTGTTTTAAACTGCTAATATGACAAAAAACTTTTTTTTTTTCAAAATGAAAAGTAGTCATTGTAGAAATCAAGGTCCTATAATCCAACTCAAAAGCATAAACAAACAGAAAACACTAATGAATTTCAAACGACTAGTAACTGATATTTAACAGATTATTTTTTCCAGTGTTTGAGTGTCTTTTACATTTATTTGTTTCTTAACTGTGAACTATAGAATATAATAAAATAAAACACTGAAAAAGTATACTTCTAAAATAAAATGATAAAATTCTGTCATTATTTACTCATCCTCCACTTCAGACCTGTCTAAGGGTGTACTCACACTAGTCACCGTTGCCTTGACCTGTGATAAATAAACGGATGATAAATATATGAACATTTTAACTTTAATTGCACTCAAAAAATGATTTTAGTTGCTTGTGTAAACTACTTACTTTAAATAAGTTGAAACGACACAATTCTTACATTTTTTTGGGGGGGGGGGGCAACTTAATTGTTTTTGCAAATTGAAGTGGATTAGAAAACAATTAAGCTAATATAATCGATTTGTGTTGACAAAATGAATGAATTTCTAATGCAATGCTGTATTTTCACAGTGAACTTGCAGTTACATTTCTTCAGCTTGCTACGCCTAAAAGAATTACAATGCATCCGGAAAGTATTCATAGCACTTCACTTTTTTCACATTTTTTTATGTTACAGCCTTAGTTCAAAATGGGTTAAATTGATTTATTTCCATGAAAATTCTACTCACAATACCCCATAATGACAATGTGATTTTTTTTTAAATTGTTGCAAATTTATTAAAAATAAAAATATACTGTAAAATTACATGTACATCAGTATTCACAGCCTTTGCTCAATAATTTGTTGATGCACCTTTAGCAGCAATTGCAGCCTCAAGTTTTTTTGAATATGATGCCACAAGCTTGGCACACCTGTCTTTGGGCATTTTTGCCCATTCCTCTTTGCAGTACCTCTCAAGCTCTATCAGGTTGGATGGGAAGCGACGGTGTACAGCCATTTTCAGATCTCTCCAGAAATGCTCAATAGGATTTAGGTCTGGGCTCATTTGGGTCATTGTCCTGCTGGAAGATGAACCGTCGCCCCAGTCTGAGGTCAAGAGCACTCTGAAGCAGGTTTTCATTCAGGATGTCTCTGTACATTGCTGCATTCCTCTTTCCCTCTATCCTGACTAGTCTTCCAGTTCCTGCTGCTGAAAAACATCCCCACAGCATGATGCTGCCACCCCCATTCTTCACTGTAGGGATAGTATTAGCATGGTGATGAGCGGTGCCTGGTTTTCTCCAAACGTAACGCCTGGCATTCACTCCAAAGAGTTCAATTTTAGTCTCGTCCGACCAGAGAATTTTGTCTCTAATGGTCTGAGAGTCCTTCAGATGCCTTATGGCAAATTCCAGGCGGGGAGTGGCTTCCGTCTGGCCACTCTACCAAACAGGCCTGATTGGTGGATTGCTGCACAGATGGTTGTCCTTCTGTAAGGTTCTCCTCTTTCCACAGAAGAACGCTGGAGCTCAGACAGAGTGACCATCGCGTTATTAATCACCTCCCTGACTAAGGCCCTTCTCCCCCTATCACTCAGCTTAGATGGCCCGCCAGCTCTAGGAAGAGTCCTAGTGGTTCCAAACATCTTCCACTTACGGATGATGGAGGCCACTGTGCTCATTGGAGCTTTCAGAGCAGTTAACAATGAAGCTGCTGAAACATCTCAAGAATGATCAGCGGAAACAGAATGTACCTGAGCTCAATTTAGAGCTTCACGGCAAAGGCTGTGAATATTTATGTACATGTGATTTTTCAGGTTTTTTATTTTTAATAAATTTGCAACAATTAAAAAAAATAATAATTTCTTCACATTGTCATTATGGGGTACTGTGTGTAGAATTTAGAGGAAATAAATCAATTTAATCCATTTTGGAATAAGGCTGTAACAAAAAAAACAAAACAAAAAAAATGAAGTGCTATAAATAATTGCTGGATGAACTGTAGGTGTAGCAAGTTAATTTATGTTTCTTCAACTTAATTTATGAGAGTTTTTAGTTAACAAAATAAATTGAAAAAAAAAAATGTTTAAATTCCTGCAGTAATTTACATCTATCCTTTTTTTCAGGTAATATTGCAAACAGTGTGGTGGAGTTGCTGGATGTTTTCCCCACACTGGCGAATCTTGCTGGGCTCCCTCCTATTCGCCACTGCCCCTCTCCATCCTTCAAGATGGATCTGTGCACCGAGGGCTCAAACTTGAGATATCTGATCAGAAACCCCAAATATCGCAACAGAGAAGCGTTCTCATTCAGCCAGTATCCACGACCCTCAGACTCCATCCAGGAGAACTCAGACCTCCCGAACCTCGCTGACATCAGAATTATGGGTTACTCCATTCGCTCCAATGATTACCGTTATACTTTATGGGTGGGTTTTGACCCGCTGCACTGCAAACCCAACATGACGCAGATCCATGCGGGTGAACTGTACGTCCTGGCTGAAGACCCGGGACAGGATAATAACCTGTTTGATGAATTTGGACACGCAGCAGTTTTGAATAAGTTTGGAACGATGCCTTCGTGGACGGAGAGTCTGAAGCAGCATATGATGTATTTCAGCAGTGGATGGAAATCAAAGGGGGTTTTGTGATTCTGGGTTGTAGTAATGAAGGGAAAATGAATGAATGTTACAAAATTCTGTCAAGAACATCTTCGGTTGGACATTAACAAAAGGAGATTTGTAACATATTGTTAGGTTACTGCTATTTTTATATTTCTGTAGTAATAAATTATTATAAGTATTTGTATATCGTGGTTGAATTTATGACTTTAATGTATTAATTTAAATAAAAGTGTATTAATTGGAATAAAATAAATTGATTTAAATGAAATTCTATTGCAGTGCCATGTGATGATGATTTTATTTTAAGATTTTTTTAGAATGAATAAAATTTAACATTTAGATTAGATTAAAATTGAGCTCTTAAGTATAATTGTAAATTTATATTTAATGTAATGTGTGTATTTATAAAGTGCATTTATCATGTATGGCCATACACCCAAAGCTTTTCACAATCATAAGTGGCTGGGTCTCTCCACACCACCACCAGTGTGCAGCATCCACTTGGATAATGCGACGGCAGTTACAGGACCAGTGCGCTTACCCCACACCAGCTATTGGGGAAGTGGAGAGATGGTGATCGAGCCAATTCGGTGGATGGGTATGATTGAGAGACCATGATGGGTAAGGGCTGACTGAGGGGAATTTGGACAGGACACCGGGGTTACACCCCTACTTTTTACCAGAAGTGTCATGGAATTTTTAGTGACCACAGAGAGTCAGGACCTCGGTTTAACGTCTCATCCGAAAGACGGCGCTCACTGACAGTATAGTGTCCCCTTCACTATACCGGGGCATTAGGACTCATACTCCAGGTTAAGCATGCCCTACTGGCCTCACTAACACCACTTTAAACAGGAATCTAGTATTTCTATGTGGTCACCCATCCAGGTACTGACCAGGCTCAGCCCTGCTTGGTTTCAGAGAGTAACTGGTTTTGGGCTGCAGCGTGATATAACTGTGGCTATTTAAAATATATTTAAATCATATATTAGAAAAGATTTTTAAAGAATCATAGAAAACATATCAAATCGAGTATAATTTTTACTTAAATTTAATTTAACATTTATTGGTACTTGTATTAGGTTTTCATTTACATACTAATAATATATTAGAATAGACTAGATAATACTAAACAAACAGAGTGAATAAAATAAAAATAAATGTATTAAAGAAAATGAATGAATGAATATTTTCTGATTTAAAAATATTATATTAATCCCAATATAACAAATGTATTTTGAGTTAACATTAACAGTTTTACAACAATTTAACAGTTTTATAAGTATAAATACTGGAGAATTTTATTAAAAAGAAACAAATGTTTTTTTATTATTAATTTATTTTTAAAGTTAGGCTAAAATGTGCTTAAATGTCATGAAAACAATACTATAACACAAAACTAGCAACAGTTTTTGTATCCACAAACACTATCTTAAACCACATTATTCAACCTTAAACCCTTTATCGGCCGCAATCAGGATGGTGACGAGTCTGCTTACAAACAGGAGGTTAAAGATTTGGCTGTCTGGTGCAGTCACAACAACCTGGAGCTGAACACGCTCAAAACAGTGGAGATGATAGTAGACTTCAGGAGAAACCCCCCTGCTCTCCCCCCACTGAGCATCAAGGACAGTACTGTGGCAGCAGTGGAGTCATTTAGGTTTCTGGGCACCCCCATCTCTCAGTGGGACTCTCACATTGACTCCATTGCCAAAAAAAAGCTCGACAGAGGCTGTACTTCCTTCGTCAGCAGTTCCAAAGGGAGCTGCTAAAACAGGTCTACACTTCCATCATTGAATGAATCAATTACTGTCTTTTTTTAGCTCAGTCACTAAATCTGACCTCTAAAGACTACGTCGGATAGTTCGGACTGCTGAGCGAATCACTGGTACAACCCTCCCTACTTTCCAAGAACGGTACTTATCCAGAGCGAGCAGAAGGGCTGCCAAAATTACTCTGTCTGGACCCCTCACACCCAGCACACTGCCTCTTTGAATTTTACCTTCTGGTCGACGCTACAGAGCACTGCGCACCAGAACAGCCTGACAGAAACAGTTTCTTCCCTCAGGCAATCCATCTCATGAACACTTTATGATAGTAATTGTGAAACAAACATCACTCCTTTGTATACACAAAGTGTACACTTATTCATTTAACAACCAACTTTACATGCCAATTTACACACAACAGCTGCACATATAACGCTGTATACAGTAATTAGTGGTCATATGTGTGATACCTGGTAATAAAGCTCTTTCTGATTCTGATTCTGAAACCTGTATTTTACTCACAGTTGAGTTTACGATTTCCTTTAAATTCTCATTCTCAATTGATTACTACAAAAGAGAGTGGCTTCAAACTGATTTGTTTTGCCTGATCTATTTAATAAATAATAATACACCTCATAATGTTGTAATGGAATAAACTGCACTTTTCTTGAGAGAATAAAAACTGGATATTCTCACACAGCAGTCTTGTTAAGCATATTTAAGGTAATATCATGATAAATACGAGTCCATTGACTTAATTTCCTCGTTCCCTTCAGAACATGATACATGGAAATGATGTAATGTCAACTTAAGTGAGAAATGGCTTTAATTTAGAGTCTTGCAGAAATAGAAAGCTCTGCTCAGAGTCAGACAACACTCCGCTTTAGCAATTTATCAGGTCACTAAGTCGTAATTGTATTTTGTCTCGGAGGCCGACAGAGACTCTGCCAGCTCAAAGCTCTTGTTTTCCCAGGCAGCGCAATGAAAATCAACTTAAATATAGAATTTCAAGTCATGCTCTCCCACTGCACCGCTGCCAAGGTAATTAGATGCTTAAATGTGAAAACTTGCAAATGATGTTGCCTGGATGCACCTCAGAGAATAGATGAACGGTGATGAATGTTAAAACCAACATTAAAACAGCAGTCTGTAAGATTTGCCTCTATGTCGCCATCTCTGTTTTAAAAGCCGCAATTGCAGTTTATTCGGGAACGCTCATCTTTATGTGTGTTGTGCACATCATTGTGTCGTGAATCTAACGTTTCGAGTCTGTATGGCTGTACAAACTGAGAGATGTACGGTCAAGAGAGCTCAACAAGTTAAGAAAGGTAAGCAAGAAAAAAATAAATAACGTGCAAATGGAAAACACTAACAATTTAAAAAAACATCTTCATCGAGTTGACAACACACGCAAATACTCACAAAACATGTAAATACAGAAACATGCTGCAAATAGTGCAGACCACAATGGAAATATGTCGGAGAATGCCAAAACTGAGGAACCCAGCTGGTTCTTGTTTAGAGCCAGTGTTAAAGAGTCCCTTTTATGGGTTTTTGAAAATGACCTTCCATGCAGTGTGCAACACAGCAAGTGAATGAAAACATCCAGCTGAGGTTTAAATCTGAAAGTGCACCTTGTTTAAAACGATTGATTCTTTAACGAAATAGTCGACTCAGAGTCGAATAAATGAATCGTGTTGGGTTTGGATATTTAGCTTCAAAGCGTCCATGCCGATACGGTACATCACCAAACATGTAGTACCAGTTTAGGTAAAACGTGAACGTGCCTTTCCCTTCAGACACTAGCGGAGCGCGGGGGATCACGGGACTGATCATGACACAAAGATGACGATCACTGACAGATGGAGATTGGGCTGTGGGGAATAAAAGGTTAAAGTTAATTTTCACAACAATACCACAGTATAGCCAACCTAGTGTCGTGTTTGTTCCTGTCATTTTTATTATTTTTTAAAATGCGTTATTGATTTAAATGCATTTCTGAACTCGCGATCTTCTGCCGTCTTCGCTATGGCCACCATCAGCTGTTCAATTTTCAAAATAGTTCAACTTTTGCCATTGTGTGGATTAATACTAAATGTGTGTCATTGTTATTACTTCGGGTAAGAGTTAAGAGTAGAGGAATATGCTGGTGTTTAACTGCATTGCTTAATTGCATTCCTGCATTGGGCTCTCACATACTCTCTGCTACTTCATAGCCATGCTGGGGGTTTCTTTCTGTCTTGTGCTGAACCCAGTCTACCAGTCACAACAGACTGAGTCATCATCAGACCAATCACAGCAGATTAGCCTCATGCTGAGGTGGGGTTTGGAAACAAATGAATCGCTGAACAAATCATACGGGAGTCGTTGGGATAATTAGGTAAAAATAAATGCATATTATAAGACAACGAAAGTGTTTTTTGACCTTGCATGCATATCAGTCTGTTAGTGGAGACCCCCAAAACCAAAATATGACCTTTTTTGTAATGCAAAATAGGGGCTCTTTAATTGTCCAATCGCCAGATTATTAGAGCTAAATATACACAAACAAGGAACTGTAGGGTAACTCTTTTGAAAATTAACCATGGTATTGCTATAGTAAAACTATGGTACAGAAGACTGTAGTAATCATGTTTGTGGTGTGTACTGTGATTTTAAAAAAACATGTTTTTTTTGGTGTGTACTGTGGATTTAAATATCATGGTTTTATCATAGTAATACTGTAGTGATACTATGATAACACCGTAGAATCAATGACTGTGGTAAACTTGTTTTTTACTAGGGTTTTTAAATCCATTGGTTTGGGACTAGGGTTTTAAATTACGGAAAAAAAGGAAGCTGTAACCGTTTTTTTTCCATACTGTGACAAAGTTCCCTAGAAAAACAGAATATTAAATGAGAAAAGAGTTGGCGTGGCTCACTTTTTTCTACTGCGATCTGATTGGATGTTGTAAAGTAGGCATTTCATTCAGAAAGTTTGGGAAAAGGGTTTTAGGAAAGTTATTACAACCTAATAGACACCTTCTCCTCACCATTTCTGTTTGTTGTCATACTCTGTAAAAGATATCTGGTAATGAACAGTTTCTGTATTTTGAGATACACAAGTGTTTTCTTTTTATATACAGTTATGTATTGCATTATGGGACCTTGCTCTCTGTCCTTTCAACAAAATTACTTTTATTGACATTTCAGTAGTTTGAAATAATATAATGTATAAGTAATAATATATAGAGAATTTGAAAAATAACAGAAAATGTGCTGGCAGTTTATTACAAGGTTTTTGTACCGTAATATACAACAGCAACCCAGACAATATATCACTTTAAACTATTAAGAATTTTCATAAAAGTCACTTATTTGACTTTTCAAGGTTAAAAGTTGTTGGATAAAAGGTCACATAATGCACTTCAAAAACATAAATGAATGGGGGAAATAAAAAATAAAAACATGAATTACAAAATAGGGGAAAATGCTAATTTACAGATATTTTTTAAAGGGGCCTGGTTATGTATGTAACCACGCACAATGCCTCAGACAGACTTAATCTGAGAATTAAACTCTAAACAAATAGGAAGTGCATTATCAGATTTCAATTTTAGATTACAGGGACAAACTATTTGTTTTTGTCTTAATGACATGCACAGATGAATTGTTTATCACAAAACTAGCAACGTAAGCTGACAAAACCAATATGATTGGTTTTGATTTGATGTGTTTGAGAGTAAGTACAACACTTTTTAGGCTGACTGTATTTTTCTATTCTTAAAATAGCTAAAGTAGATTCAGACTCAAAAGTCTGATGTGTACTTTAGACTATGTGCTTAGATCATTAAAATAAAGTCCTTAGCTCACAGCATTATGCCCCTGTTTTCACAAAGTAATGTTTAGAGCAGCGTTGCAGAAAATCCTTTTTAACGAAATGTGTTACTTAAGTTACATTTTAAGAAAATCAATGCTTCACTTTTCATCTGGGTGGCCTTGTTTGTTTGTAATAATACATACTGTATATAAAACACTTCTGTTTTTGTCAAATGTAAGGATATTTTACACCAAAAGAAAATGAAACGTAAATTGACGTCGTCTTCAAACAGAGCTCCAACAAAATTTTCATATTTCTGAATTTGCATTTCACAAACATTTCACAGATGTTCTTTTATTCATTCTGAGTCTGATTCTGAGTCTGTTTTAGTGCAAGTGCAATGAATAAATACATGCTTGTTCATTTAAGCTACAGCTACAGCACATACCATGTGTACAACAATCACATCTGCTTTTACTCCAGCTGCAACCCAGTACTGGGAAACACCCATACACACTAATTTACACACATAAACTACGGTCAATTTAGTTTTTTCAATACACCTAGGGGTATTACCAACTATACGTCACACATGACTTCACACGGGTTCAACCGCGCATACTGGTTGCAAAAAAAGACCGGTTACAATAGCAACCATGTCGTTTTGTGCGATAGGATGCCAAAATCGAAAGTCCAAAAATAGAAAACTTAAATTTTACCGTACACCACACTGCTTTTAATGCCAACCGCAGAGGTCTTTGTATAACAGCCATCAAAAAAACTGAATGGTGTGAGGACCTAATAAAAAATGCTTGACTCTGCAATTCTCATTTTATATCAGGTAAGTTCACGCTATGCTGAATCATTACTCGTTTTTGATTGCAGCAGTGATTTCAGCAAAAACAGTTAAATATGGTGAATTAAACTGCGGACACTAAATACTAAGAATGAAATGTAAAAATGTAAGTTCACATACATTTTTACAACTGCCATACGTGCCGTCAGAATGCAGTTGTTTTGCTTGTTGATGATTACCCAGGCCTTGTACAGTTCCGTCTTCTTTCCTTGTCTTTGGCTAGGCAGAACCTTGGTTTTTAGCACTACAAAGTTTTGACTCTGGTAATCATGGAACAATATTTCTTGCACATGACCACACAGAACAAAATTGTTGGCATCCAAAGACTTGTAGGCCTTTAACTTCTCTCTTGTAAAAACACTTGGAGTTTCAATGAGATAGTTGTATATTTCTGGCTGGATGCTTGGCCATTTCGTCTTATCCAATGTCCATTGGGAGGGTGCTATCGCAAATGGACCTGTCAGACGAATGCCGCTCACTTTACTGTTAATTTTACCAAATAACTGTGCTTATCACTGGGTGACAAGCTGTTATAATACGCTGAAAGCATTATGGAAATAATATGTATAATATGTAATCAATATAACTTATCTTTAATACAACAACAAACTCTGTACTGCATCAAATGTCATCCCTTCGCTGTAAATGCTAGCGCTCCCGGTTTTTTTCTGCAACCTCGATGCGCACGCATCCTGAATGTTTACAAACCGGTAATTCACCTATAGTGTATGTCTTTGACTGTGGGGGAAACCGGAGCACCCGGAGGAAACCCACGCGAACATGGGGAGAACATGCAAACTCTACACAGAAATGCCAACTGACCCCGCCGAAACTTGGTCCATCGACCTTCTTTCTATGAGGCGACAGTTCTTTCTGTGAGGCGACAGTGCTAACCACTGAGCCATCGTGTCGCCCTAGCAGGAGTCAATAAATGAGAAAACATTGTATTTGGTAACTCACTAAATATTTTCATGTAATGTTACCTGACTAGGTACTTGAAAAAGTAATCTGACTATATAACAACTCACGTTACTTGTAATGAAAATTGCTTATAAAAATTCAGCAAATTATACTTTACGATATTACTATACAGTATACTGTATTTTAAGTTGCTTAGGTGAACTAGTATGCATTATATCTCCATACCGTCAGACTCACCATCACTCATGCATCTATTAGTGCCTCTAATATCAGATTAGCATTCCTAAATGACCATATTTTATCAAACATGACTAAAACTGATTACTGCTTTCTCTGTGGGTGAAAAGTGTTGGCTACCAGCTCAGAATGTTAAAACATAAGTGGCACAAAATTAAAAGCATTTTACAGTGAAATCTTTTCCTGCTGATGCTAAATGCTCCAGTTTTTAATCTGGCTTTATCTAAACAGCTTATAGCAACAGGGGGTTTGGAAAAACACAATTTTAGTAAAAGTCAGTCACGGGGAGACTTTATTTCTTAAATAAAAATCAGTTATGTACAATTGGAAAACAGCCACAGCTAAATATCCTCATCTTGCAGAGGATCAAGTATTTAATCTGGCGATCGCTCAGCCAAATCACACCAAATCATGCATATTATTATTATTATACTTACAGTTGAAGTCAGAATTATTAAACCCCATGAATTATTAGCCCTCTGTTTTTTTTTCCCCTCCAATTTCTGTTTAACAGAGAGAAGATTATTTCAACAATTTTCTAAACATAATAGTTTTAATAACTAATTTCTAATTACGGATTTATTTTATCTTTGCCATGATGACAGTAAATAATATTTTACTAGATATTTTTCAAGACACTTCTATACAGCTTAGTGACATTTAAAGGCTTAACTAGGCTAATTGGGTTAACTAGGCAGGTTAGGGTAATTAGGCAAGTTATTGTATCACAATGGTTTGTTCTGTAGACTACCAAAAAAATAGCTTAAAGGGGCTAATAATTTTGACCTTAAAATGGTTTTTAAAAAAATTAAAAACTGCTTTTATTCAAGCCGAAATAAAACAAATTAGACTTTCTCCAGAAGAAAAAAACATTATCAGACATTCTGTGAAAATTTCCTTGCTCTGTTAAACATCATTTGGGAAATATTTAAAAAAGAAAAAAAAATCAAAGGGGGCTTCATAATTTTGATTTAAACTGTAGTTCTCAAATTGATCTGGTTCACAGCATCAGCATTGAATGACTACATTATTTAATGTGTATTAGTGTTACCTGTAGATTTACATTTCTCTACCGTCTAATCTCTAATTGCCTTAACATTTGAATAAATAAATTGATGTTTAATTATCCCAGCTGCTGCATGTGAGAAAAGGCTATAAATGGTTCTCTGCTGTGAATTAGGCTTTCTTTAAGAAGCTGTCATGAAGATAAGGAGGTGGCTTGTTATGTATGCTACTTGTTCAAACATTAACCAAAAACATACAGCAGCTTTAAATAAAAAAAAAAAAATTACTATAGTAATTTATAATAATAAACACAATTGTGAACCATACCTATACTATTAATTACTTCAATGGATCTGTGATATTGTTATATCTGTGGTTGTAATATCAACATCAACTACAGCAGTGTTTCTCAACCACGTTCCTGGAGGACCACCAACGCTGCATTTTTTTGAATGTCTCCTTTGTCTGTTGCACCCATTATAGGTCTTTCTGATGATCTGAATCAGGTGTATTTGCTTAAGGGGACATGGTAAATGTGCAGAGCTGGTGGTCCTCCAGGAACGTGGTTGAGAAACACTGAACTACAGTAATAAAAAACAAAATAAGCCCAATACGTGTCACTTTAGCGTAGTGGGTAGCACAATCCCCTCGCAGCAGGAAGGTTGCTGGTGCGAGCCTGAGCCTGAGTCAGTTGGCATTTCTGTGTGGAGTTTGCATGTTCTCCCCGTGTGTGCGTAGGTTTCCTCCGGGTGCTCCCGTTTCCCACACAAGTCCAGACACATGCGGTACAGCTAAATTGGCCATAGTGTATGTGAAAGAGTGTGTATGGATGTTTCCTAGTGATGGGTTGCAGCTGGAAGGGCATCCGCTGTGTAAAACATATGCTGGATAAGTTGGTGGTTCATTCCGCTGTGGCGACCCCAGATTAATAAAGGGACTAAGCCGAAAAGAAAATGAATGAATGAATGAACAAGTCCAATACACCAAGTTTTTTAGTTTACTACACTGTAAAAAATGCAGGGTTCCACACAATTCCTTCATGTTGTCTCAACACAAATCGATTAAGTTAACTTCATTGTTTTTACAAATTTAAAGGTGGAGTATGTAAGTTTAATACCCAGTGGTTGAACTAGGTATTGCATGCTTGGTTCAGATTGATGACACCAACAGGAGCGAGCCTGACTATCGAGCCTAAAGACTGATTTAAGGCTGAGTCGTGTTCTAAATAAAAGCAACGGCACACGATATATGGACTATTTTCCATTTTAAAATGGGTTTTTGTCCTAACTAACAGCTGAAATTTATATTTCAGAAATGGCTTCTATTTCTTGCAGCTGAACAACAGAACTATAGCCACGTTTCCATCCACCTATTTTTATATGCATTTTGCACATGCGCATAAAAAACGGTCGATGGAAACGCCAAGATGCGCATCAATTTTGAAAATGCGCATAAAAACTATATATATATATATATATATATTCATTCATTCATTCATTTTCTTGTCGGCTTTGTCCCTTGCGGGGTCGCCACAGCGGAATGAACCGCCAACTTATCCAGCACGATTTTACGCAGCGGATGCCCTTCCAGCCGCAACCCATCTCTGGGAACTTCCACACACACATTCACACTCATACACTATGGACAATTTAGCTTACCCAATTCACCTGTACTGCATGTCTTTGGACTGTGGGGGAAACCGGAGCACCCGGAGGAAACCCACGCGAACCCAGGGAGAACATGCAAACTCCACACAGAAACGCCAACTGACCCAGCCCAGCCGAGGTTCGAACCTGCGACCCAGCGACGTTCTTGCTGTGAGGCAACAGCACTACCTACTGCGCCACTGGGTTGCCCATATATATATATATATATATATATATATATATATATATATATATATATATATATATATATATATATATATATATATATATATATATATATATATATATATATATATATATATATATATATATATATATATATATATATATATATATATATATATATATATATATATATATATATATATATATATATATAATAACTGAGTAGGATAAATTTTTTATTCGATAAGAAAAGATGTGCATAAACTACGATGGAAACACTTTTACCGCACAAATTCCAGTATGCGCATTAAAAAAGGTCATGTGATTTTGTTATAAGAGATCACGTGATGATGAAAATGTGTGCGAATGGATAAGGCTGAGCACATTGTAAAACATCTGAAATGTTGTTTTGGTCATTCTAAAATGCTGTAACCATATCAGTATTAGTGTTATTGTATTAATGACCTCTAGAATCAAGAGCGTCTGTGCTCCGCATGCACGCCTTCAAACGCCACCGGCCGTTCACTGCGTGTCAGGATCACGCAGCTTCTACCACAGCAAATTCCATTTTTACTGTTGATATTTGGCGCCAGTTAGTCAGGAAGTGATGATTTTGTTCGTTTTGACTCGTTGGATGGAAACGCTGCTTTATTTGCACGTCTTTTATGCGATAATCCAGTTTTGCGCATAAAGTTAGTTCGCATTTTTAGAAGGAAACATAGCTAATGACAATGATCCCCTCAGGTACACCTCATGTGCTTTATTCAGTGTTAAATGCTAATAATGTGAGTTTGAATGCCATTTTACATGACAATGTTTGCCATACTACTGAATGCAGCAGCAGATAGTTCATCTCAGATCTTGAAAATAAAATAAACAGTTTGAAATTGAACTTTAGAGCTATGACTCCGTGCAAGCCAACAAATATCAGTGATTCAGTATGTACATTTAATAAAGTTAAAGAGGTTTAATATGTATTAATTAGATTATAAACCTTAGCATTTTGTTGGAGTGCAGTGAGTGCACTATTCTGTGCTTCTGAATGGCTTTATATAAATTTGTTGTGTTTCGTCTGGTGCAAACAGCTAAATTTTTTATCAGTGCAAATCTCGTCACGTAGCGTGTTGTTAGGACACGAAGTTACAATGTAACCTGCTCATCTAATGTTTACTCTCGTAATATTTACATTATTTGCTATTTAATAACCTCATGTTAAATCTGTCTCATTTCGCAGTCTGCTACTGTCCAATGGAGGTCCCATTTCAGTCACGGCCGCATACTTTGAGAGCCTTCATGACTAAATGAATGAAATACGCTGTTTTCCACAAAGGCACCCCAGGGTGCTGCAATATAATTGGCTCAACTGGCATTGAGTGGGTTAAATGACCAAAACAAAGACAGACTTTCCGAAACGAACATTTTCAAAGCAGAATATCTGACTTCAGCATTGTGTTTCAGATAAACAAGAATGCTCACTTAGCATGTTTCTTAAATATCTGCAAACATATTATGGTACATATTATGCTTTAGAAGAGTCAAAAACATACAGTAACTTTAAGTTGACTGAACATAAAACAATTAAGTTGTCCCACAAAAACCCTCAAGAATTGTGTTAATTCAGCTCATTATAAAAAGGTAGTTTGAACTAGCATCAAAAATAATATTTGAATGTAGTTCTCTAGTTTACAACTAGTTTATATAATGCTACAATACACTAAAGTGTACTTTAGTAAAAACTAGAGATGCAATGATATGGAAATTTTAGCTTATATACGGTTGAACTGATAGTTCTAGGAGGCTGGTAGAAATGTATCTTTAGTTTAAATATACATTTTTCAGCATGTTTCAGGACTGTTTTCCCTGTCAGGTGCCATGAGGTTTATGGTTGTATGTGCTTGTGTGTCTGTCACGTGATTCCTTTGTTCTGCCTTCACTGTAAAAATGCTTTTAAAAAATCGATTTGATTTTGGACAAAATGAAGAAATTAATTTAACTTATTAGTTTTTACAAATTTCAATGAATTGAACATAAAAACAATTATGTTGTCCTTAAAAACTTAAGAACTGTGTTATTTCAGCTCATTTTAAATTAGTTATTGAATAAACAACAAACATCATTTTCTTTAGTGTTTCTGTCATATTCAGTGTTGATCAGTTTCAGTTTTTAAATATTGGCAAAAGAAAGTGAAAATTGTTTACGCAATGATACATGATGGAAATTATACAATGACTAATTCAGACACCAAGAAATCATGATTTTTGGCAATATAAGACACTTTTTACACAAAAGATTGCATTTTATGTCATGTAGCCGGCAGCTAGCTCTTTGCAACTCTCACATGGTCGCCCACTGAAGCTAAGCAAGGCTGCACCTCGTCAGTACCTGGATGGGAGACCACATGGGAAAGCCAAGTTGCTCTGATGTTAGTAAGACCAGCAGGGGGCACTCAACCTGCGGTCTGCGTGGGTCCTAACACCCCAGTATATTAATGGGGACTCTATACTGTCCAGTGAGCGCCATCTTTTGGATAAGACGTTAAACAAGGTTGTTGAACTTGTTAAAAAAAAGGTTGATAAATATCCTAAGATGATTTAACCCCCAGTATCCTGGCCAAATTTGCCCATCTTGGCCTCCTATATCATAATTGGCTTAATCACTCTGTTTTCTCTTCACCAATCAGCTGGTGTGTGGTCTGGTACAATATGGCTGCCATCGTGTCATCCTGGTGGATGCTGCACACTGGTGGTGGATGAGGAGATTCCCCCCAAAAATGTTTAAAGCGCTTTGAGTGTCCAGAAAATCTCCATATAAATGCAAGGAATTATTATTATTATTATTATTATTATTATTATGTAGCATCTAGTGAAAATAAGCACAAATAATTAAAACTCTAACCATTTTTAAAAAAGCTAAAAACAATTATAGCTTTGGGCACTAAATGTACCTGCAATTCTATAATAGCCAATAGTAAAATACACTTGAATATTGTTCAAAAACACTATAGTATTTACTATACACGACTATAGTTGAAGCGACTGCTGCAGCATCTTCACCCAGCATTTTCTCCCCAAACTCATTTCATGCCACAAGTCTGCATTTTAAACGCTCGCATACCTGTGTGCTCTTTTCAGGTTTATTTTGGATTCCCCACACTCTTTCCCTGCGTTAGATGCCACATTGTTTACTCCTGCCGAGTATGAATTATTTTTGAAAGGATGCATTCAATATTTATGTGGCAACATAAATATATTTTCTCGCTTTCCCTCAAAAGGAAAAACAACAAAACAAAGCGAGCGCGTTATTTGTGTGTCTGTCCTTTTCGAGTGTGTTCTTATAAGAGTGCAGCAGGAGTGTTATACTGAGGGGATCCTTTGGGACCGTCAATATATTCAGCTTCAGCAGACAGGCTTCATTGCCAGCTGGTCCGGAAAATTCCACTGCTGTCTCTCTCTCTCTTTTTTCTTCTCTTGTCGACAAAAAGCAAGGTCAGGGCAGTTGGAGAAGGATCCACAGGCTGATTGAAGCTGATATTTTAATTGCTCATATACAGATGCTTTGCTTTTATGTACATTTTAAATGACCAGTTTTCCTGTAATGGATTGTTGTGTATGGAGACTTGTTCCCACCACAGAATAAAAAAGGCTATTGTGTTTTATGATATAGTCATATGCTGTATCCTTTAAATGAGTGGTCCACTTCGATGTCATATTTTAAACTTTAGTTGATGTGTAATGTAGCTGTGTGAACATAAACAACATCTCTGAATGTAATACACTCAAAGCTCAATGCAAAGGAGACATTGGCTATTACAGAGTTAGCTTAGCAAAGCCTACAGCGAACGAAGTTTGGGGACTACAAAAAAATACATCTGGGCTAGTGAGATCACAAGGGCTTCTGGTTACGTGCATTCACCACACGCATACACCCCACGCAGTGAAGGGGCATGGCCAGAGGCGCTGTAATGGTATAGCAGAGAAAGCTAAAATGCCGTCCAAACGCTGCTATTTCCACTGAGCTTGTTCTGTTTCTGTATTTGGGCTTCCAAAAGACATGACACAAAGAGAGAACTGCTTACAGTTTAAGTTTAATTATATTACAGACAATAAAAAAATATATATATATATAGCTAGCATTTGACAAAGGACAACTTTCAGATTCTCCCAGTTCAGTGCTAGATTGTGGATTGTGAGCCACAAACTCTAAGTGTTTTTATTTGTTAAAATTGATCAACTACAGGCACAGTTTCTAGCGTTAACGGTATGTTGTATCGAGGACGTAAACAAGGATGTAAACAATGGGAAATGCTGTTTGGCACTGCTAACAATTTAGCTACAAATTCATATTTATCAGTTAAACCCTCAAATCTTCAACAGCGCTGCAGTGTTTCTCTATACCTGTGTGTTCTACATCTCAAATAACGTATTCGCAAAAGATATGTGAACAATTCATACAACTTACACATGCTTATTCTGAATAAATGTGAAAGACACTTGTCAGATTTTATTTTAGAGAGCAGGCGTGAGCTGTGTGCTCTTCATTTCTAACTGATTCAGGCAGCTAATGCTGCAAACAGCTGCTCTGACTGTACTGTTTACACAGCGCAAAAGCGTGCGCTTGTAGGGGAGTGACGAGGAGCCAATCTGCGAATCACAGCACATTATGTTAGCTGACCAATCAGAGCCTCTTGAGGGCAGGCCTTTCAGTGGAACTAGGAAATATGACAGTCGTTTTCATGTAAGCTGAGTAGCTGTATACAATCAAAGTAAGATATATGAAAAAATAGTGTGATTTTCTACAAGTGAAGCATGGACACACATTGCTTTGCATCTTATAAACACAACCAAGCCTTAAAATGCACTCTGGATCACCCTTTTAAACAAAAACTGAAATAATAAAAACAATTGTTCACAAAAAAAGGCTATTGTGTTTTATTTTTTTGCAATTATGATTCTTTTTTTTCGGATTTTGGATTTGTTTGTATTTCACAATTGTAAATTAATTTTCAGTCGTCACTTTCCCACAGTGCTGATGTTTTTTCTGCATGCAATTGCAAGTATGTCACAATTATGACATTTATTTTCAGAATTTCAATTTTGTATGTGGTAGTTGTGAGTTTTAACTCCTAATCATGATTTATAATCCTCTTTGCCCCTTACAACTTCAAGTTTGTCATTTTTTTCTTTTCAGAATCTCAAATTGGACTTCTCTTCCTGCAGATTTTGTCTTACAAATGTAAGTTTATGTCTTAATTTGCACTTTTCTTTTCAGAATTATTTTGTAAAATATATAATACTGCACTATATAGTTTTTGTGTGTAAATTTAAATTACAATACATACAGTTGAAGTCAGAATTATTAGCCCCCCTTTGAATGTCTTTTTTCTTTATTTTTGTTTCCCAAATGATGTTTAACAAAGCAAGGAAATTTTCACAGTATGTCTGATAATGTTTTTTCTTTTGGAGAAAGTCTTATTTGTTTTATTTTGGCTAGAACAAAAGCAGTTTTTGATTTTTTAAAAAACCATTTTAAGGTCAGTCTACAGAACAAACAACCATTATACAATAACTTGCCTAATTACCCTAACCTGCCTAGTTAACCTAATTAAACTAGTTAAGCCTTTAAATGTCACTTTAAGCTGTATAGAAGTGTCTTGAAAAATATCTAGTCAAATATTATTTACTGTCATCATGGCAAAGATAAAATAAATCAGTTATTAGAAATAAGTTATTAAAACTATTATGATTAGAAATGTGTTGAAAAAAAATATCTCTCCGTTAAACAGAAATTGGGGAAAAAAAATAAACAGGGGGGCTAATAATTCTGATTTTAACTGTAAATTTAAAGGTTATTTAGTTCAAATTTGATTATTTATACAGTATGTATGCTTTCTTCTAACTGTTGTCATTATTTTCTGATGTATGGAGGGATAAAAAGTACATGCTCAAATACATCAATAAAATAAAAAAGAACTGCATATTTTAGTAAATTTATCAGTCAACTGGGGAACTATTATCACTTAGACTACTTTTACCTGGTGTGTCTTGCTAAAACAATGAATAAATTAGCAATTCAAATTTAATCTCCTTGTGAATTGAGTCAAATTTTATAATACAGCTATACGCTATGTGTTATACTGTGTAATTGTCACGTCTTGACTCAATCAAGCTTCAACTTTTCACAAAGGCACCATCACAAAAACACGTACTTATTTACGAGGACACTTACTACAGGCACTGGACATACAGTATATACACAGGAATGACAAAGTAGACCAGACCTGGAATTAAACAAATGCAGGGGTATAAATACAAGGGGCATAATAACTTCGATAACACACAGGGGAGGAACACAGGTGAAACTCATGGAACTAACTAGAGGCGGGAAAACAGAACAAAGGAGCACATGATCATAACAAACACACATGGAACAACACAGAAGCACATGGAATAACACACTGAGAGGTCACATGACATAACAGACACAGGAACACCAGACGAGATTGTGACAGTAATATGTTAATATATTATATAATAGCTATCATTTAATTGAGTAGATAAGGTGCAGTGCTCAGCATATATACAGTAAGTACACCCCTCACAAATCTATACCTTTTAAATTCATATTTTTAATAGGAATAGAATATTATATTTGTGCATATACAATAGGTGCGTTCGACTTCATGCAGCGCTGCGCAGATCGATCGAAATCTGTCTTAAAGCGGTGCATGCCGGTTAGAAATTTTGGGCGGATTGATGCTGCGCTGACGCCATGTGACTGTCGCATGTGGCATCAAAGTACCGCGACAGCGCTCCGAGATCAGACGATTGAGTCAGCCTGCGCAGCACCTGAAGAGCGCCTGCTGGAGCTGCGATGACGACACTGATGTTACACGATTGGCCAAGTTCACAGCATGATAACAACCACGTGTGTTGTGGGTTCATTACTGGACAAATTCCGATTCCCAAATTTTAAAACAAACAATTAACTTTCATACCCTCTCTATCTTGTACACATCATGCTTATTAAAAGACTACAAATATTTTACTGCAGTATCATCTTTGGTTAAATAATTTGTTCATAATTCATTACCTGATTGTTTGAACAGGTTTATTCTGCCTTTTTTTATACAGACTACTGTATTATACATTTTAGTGAATGACCAAATATTAACTTAAATAAGTCTTACAGACTTATAATAAAATAATTATCATCATTGATCCTGACACCCCTATGAAGATTTCTTAACAAATTAAGTAAACATATTTTATTAAATATAAAAATATATTATAAAATATTTTATTTCCTTTCAAGCCATTTATGCAGAAATGTTAAAAGTGTCATTGATGTACCTGCTCTTTCTGGGTATTTTCTATTTAGTTATTGTGGTCCTTTTGTGGATTAAAGTGCTTTTTAAAAAATGTTTTTATTATCCAAAATAATCATTGTTTAAGACTTAATCAAAACATCTTGTTTTTGGGTTTTACATTAATATATAGGAAAGTTCTATATTTATGAATGTAAATAAATGTAAACCTTTTTAGCATATTCAAACAAGCACTGGAACAGTATTGACATACCATTCAACATCTAGTAGCCCAAAGACTGATGTTTAAACTCCAAGAATTTGTGCTTATTGTTTTGTTTAATAGGCCTATTTATGGATATTTATTTCCTTTTTATGTGCCCTCTCGTTTTCCACTTATTTCTCATGTGTTTGTTATGTAGGCTACTTAAATTTAATTCATAATTCCCTTGTTTAAAAATGAACTATAGTTTGTAGAGACTGTATTCTGTTGAATGTGTACTGTAAATATTTTGTTGTTATTGCAATAAATAAACAAAATAAATAAATGATCCCGCCATGTGATCGGTCATCATGACAGCAGCAACTTCGAGCCCCGAAGTGTCCGGCTTGACGGCTCTGTTTTCAACTCCGCCCATGCCTGCGCACGGCTAATCTCGTTGATCACCGGCTGCAGCTGTGCTTCATGTCGAACGCACCTATTAGTTTAGTCAGTACTGAAGCCAAATCTGGAGCTTATCTAACAAAATAACAGTCCAAAAACTAGTACATCCAAATTTATATGTTATAGAAAAATATTAAATACAAATTTAAAAAAAGAGGAAAAATCGAGAGAAGCAAAAAAAATTGAAACATTTTATTGAAGTTTTGTAGATAAATTTTTTTTGCAATATTTTGCTTGAATTTATTTGTATTATCTTTCAATTTCTAAATATGTTTGCTGACTAAAATATTTTTTAAATAAATATATCTGTTTATTAAATCTGTTTTGTTTAAATGCACCAAAATACATTGCCTATATTCACTGAGAAATGGAGAAAAATATTCATTTTCAAAATGGGGTGTACTCAGTTATGCTGAGCACTGTATGTTATGTTATGTTATGTTCAGAGATGGGAAGTAACTAAGTACAAATACTTTGTTACTGTACTTAAGTAGATTTTTATCAGTACTTTACTCCAATATTTATTTATTTGGCAACTTTTTACTTTTACTTCTTACATTTTAACACAAATAGCTGTACTTTCTCTTACATTTTTTAAACCCTGGTCGTTACTTTCGTTTTCATGTGTTTGGTGGCGCGATCTATATTATTTCCTGTCAGTGCGCAATATGAACATCTTATGCCTTGACTTATGCCTTGAACAAACGATTACATGTTGTGGGGGGTAAAACTTTTCAACAGAGACCAAAATAATACATTTTGATCAACATGACAAGCAATTGATAATGTAGGAAACATCAGAGAACTGCACAACCATTTGCATGGATGACACAAGCATTTACAACTTGTTCAAAGGAATGAGAAACTGCTTTTCTGATGTGCACAAGTGACACAATGATATAAAAATTAAACAGGAAGTTATGAGAATTTCAATTCTGATCTGAGAAATGAACCAAAGTGACTGAGAAAAACTGTAACAGAATTAATGTTTATCCGTTAAATAAAATAACCACAATGGAAAAAAACACTGAAATAATGGGTTATGTATGAGAGGTGTTTTTTGAAGAGAACAAAGCAGCTTTATTCTAATGCAAAAAAAGAGTATTTATTTATCAATTGGATGTGAGGTTTAGTTACCTACCTATCCTTTAGCTTAGTCCCTGATTTATCAGGGGTCGCCACAGCAGAATGAACCGCCAATTATTCCAGCATATGTTTTACACAGCAGATACCTTACCAGCTGCAACCCAGTACTGGGAAACACCCCCACACACTCACATTCACACACTTATACACTACTGCCAATTTAGTAACCTATTATTCACTTATACTGCATGTCTTTGGACTGTGGTTGAAATGGGTACTTTTTACTTTTGTACATTTTTGAGGCCGTACTTCTTTACTTTTACTTGAGTACAAAAGTGTAGTCAGTACTTCAACTTTTCCCAGAGTAGATATAAACAAGAGTATCTGTACTTCTACTTAAGTAAAGGATGTGTGCACTTTTGCCATCTCTGGTTATGTTATTAGCTGATAACGTATCCACAATTAGTCTTTTCTGGGAATGTGTTAGACTTCTGTGGTAAATGAGGGTAAATAAACAAACAGTCAAACTGCTTGCACTAAAAAACAGTGTGTTTATATCAATATTAAAAAATTTAAATATTGCAAAAAGAAAATTCCAGTTCGTAACCAGTAGTTTTGCTGTGTTCTTATGTCAAAACAACTCTTACAAATGCAAGTTTTATATGTCATAATTTGAATCACCTTTTAGATTCTTGAAAACTCTCACTTTATCCTTGCAACTGTTTGTCACAGTTTTTATTTTTCTCCCCTCAGAATTATAATTCCAGAACTTTCCTTAACTATTTGTATGTAATGTATTTCTCACAAATATGAGAAAGTTTTTGCACTCAGAACTGTGCGAAATAAAGTGTCAAATGAGGAAAAAAAGTCATTATCAGGACATGTAAATGGGCTCTATGCACAGCTAGAGTTTTAAAGCCATCGATAAACTTCCGGTGAAAACTTAATGTGACTATTTTTAATTTCACAATGTTCCTTATACAGCATCGATGTTGTAATGTAATACAATACGTTCAGTTAAATAGACTTAATCATTCATTTAGTTGTTCAAACGTAAAATGAGATGATAGATGTGTAACCACTAGCGCCGTCAGTAGCAACAGGCTAGCGCAGAAACTCCATTGAAAATACTGGGGTACAATAAACTGTAAAGACAAGGCGGAGGGGAATGTAATTTAGCGCAGTGCTTCTTGTCCGATCTGAGACCGACTTCATATCGTATATCTAACAGGCCGTGAAGATAGCTGATTTTTAAAGAAATTAGATCTTAAACGTGACAATTTTGTAATGGAAAGACAGCTCATCGGAAGCTCTTGGGCTGCCTGGCTGAAAATTAAAAGTCTGTGTGCATATAGCCCATTTGTTGATGTAGAGTTTATATCATACATCTCTGAGTTTTATCTCAGTATTACAAGCAAAATAGAAATCACAAGTTACTTTTTTATACCATTTAACAAGCATTAAATTTCAAACTCTTCTAACGCTGGTTCCATAATATAAGACTATACAAAACCAGAAACATTTCAGAACAGAATTAGAGCGCGTGTTGATAAATGGTTTGGATTAACTCCATTATGTTGGATGATTTCGAACACAGAATCAATGCACACATTGTTAGGGATCACTGCTCTGGATAATAAACATTGATTTCCATAAGCACAGTGAAAATGTGAGTAATTATGCCTGGCGATAATGGCTGAGTGTTTGATGCTGGGTTTTCTTCTTTAAATTGTTGTGAATCGACTTCCAGATTTAGAGTGGCTCTGCTTGTGGAAGAAAGCATCCAAAAACAATAGCTGGTCAAATTATGCACAAATCGCTGGATTATCAAGTGGATGAATGCATTTGGTCCTGGATAATTATCAGCCATCACATTTAGAAACCTAAGAGTGTCACTAAAAGCAAGAAACTGCAAGGATTTTGGATTTTTCAGATTTTGGAAATTTGGCTTTTTATAACATCAGACTATAGTGGAAAGGAAACATCCAAAATGACTTTTATTTTTTATACTTTATACTCTTTTTCCTGATGTGTGGATAACAAGTGGATATTAAAATACATCAATAAAATTTAAAATAATGACACATTTTAGCAAGTAATTAAGTCAATTACAATTTTATTTCAGTGTAAATGGATTATAATTTTAATATATTCATTTCAAGCATGAATTAAATGGCTTTTCACTCTTTTAAACTGGTTTTATATTATATTATATTATATTATATTATATTATATTATATTATTTTGTATTATATTATATTATTTTATATTATATTATATTATATTATATCATATCATATCATATCATATCATATTATTTTATATTATATTATATTATATTATATTATATTATATTATTTTGTATTATATTATATTATATTATATTATACTATATTATATTATATTATATTATATTATATTATATTATATCATATCATATCATATTATATTATATATTACAACAATCAGTTAATTGATTAGTAAAGGTGTTTTCTATTCTGTTTAGGGGTGCGCTTCTGAAAACCATGGTTAGCCAACTAAAGTTGCAAGTTCCATTATTACAAACATAGTTCGTTGATTTGGGGTTTCGCAAATCCATCATTCCAACGAACATTCGCAAACTGCAAATTATTAAAGTAGGATTTTTCATTTCCTAATAAATAATACATATTAAATTTCATTTCTTAATAAATAGCCTTATTATTTATTTATTTATATGGTTAAATATGACATTAGAATACGTGTTAGCTTTTGTAAGTGATTTTATGTTTTAGAATAGAATATGTAATGTTCTCAATAAGGGCAGCACAGTGGCGCAGTGGGCGCACAATTGCCTCACAGCAAGAAGGTCGCTGGTTTGAGCCCCAGCTGGGTCAGTTGGCGTTTCTGTGTGGCATTTGTATGTTCTCCCCATGTTCGCGTGGGTTTTCTCCGGGTGCTCTGATTTCCCCCACAAGTCCAAAAACATGTGGTATAGGTGAATTGGGTAAGCTAAAAATGTCCGTTGTGTATGTGTGTGAATGAGTGTATGGATGTTTCCCATGGGTTGCAGCTGGAAGGGCATCCGCTGCGTAAAACATATGCTGGATAAGTTGGTGGTTCATTCCGCTGTGGTGACCCCAGATTAATAAAGGGACTAAGCCGAAAAGAAAATGAATGAATGAATAAATGAATGTTCTCAATATTTGTAAAGGAAACATAGGCCCTATATGTACCATTTACATATATTTCAATTAATATGGAAAGCGAGTGTATGTTTTTACCAAAACTAATATTGGATTTTTTTTTAAAAATGTGTGTGTAAAACAATATAATTATTTAACAATATAATTATAAAACAATATAATTTATATAATTACAATACAAATAAATTATGGGGTTCTTCTCTAAAATAGTTGTCACTCCACCCACCCAGCATCATTATGGGCGTTTTACGTTATAACTAACGTGGTTCAAACGATAGATCTGCGAGAGAAACTACGGGTCCATAGTCACTACATCGTTCTTTTCCCAAACGATGCATCATACTATGGTAGTTCAGCCGCGAGTTACGTCTTTGTTTGGTAAAAACGCACCCCTGTTCCCTGTGTTTGTTCAAAATACTAATTTATAATGAGCTGAAGCAACACAATTCTTTAGTTTTTTGGAGAGACAACTTAATGGATTTATGTTTAATCAACTTAAATTTGTAAAAACTAATAAGCTAACTTAATTCCTTGATGTTGTCCTAACACAAATTGTTTCAGTGGAACCATTTTTTTTTTACATTGTATGTTGTTATGTTATGTTATGTTATGTTATGTTATGTTATGTTATGTCATGTTATGTCATGTCACATCATGTCATGTCATGTCATGTTATGTTATGCTATAAGTCAATGTATCCACCTTATTTTTTCTGCGAATGTGTTAGACTTCTGATTCATTTGTGGCTATGGCTAAAATGAATATAATACAAAAAGAAAATATCAGTTTGCAACATCATCAGCATAACAAGCTGTTTTGTGCAACTAAAATGAATGGAAGTACAGTATATGAGACCACAAGTCTCGACATATTTAAGTTTTCATATCATATTCAAAATTCAAAATCATATCATATCATATCATATCATATCATATCATATCATATCATATCATATCATATCATATCATATCATACCATATATCCAACACAATCTCACGGCAACTTTTTGATTTAGTGGCTAATTCCTATGAATTCGTAAAATCTAATTTGTACAATTTAGGCCCAATCTCAATTCTACTCCTTAGCCCTTCCCCTTACCCCTACCCCTCATTTTGCACGTTCACGTCAAGGGGTAGTGGTGTCCCAATTCTCTTTAGCTTGAAGGCGTAGGGCTAAGGGCAAGGGATATACACCCCTTCGAACGAAGACTTTTCAGGACCACACTCAAAACGAAGGGGTAAGAAAATTTCGAGAATACACCTGCCACAACGGCAGTATTCCTGAACCCGGAAGTAAGTTTTTTGTCATTATTACGAATTTTTACGACAGACAAACATACGTTTTAATATACTCATAACCGCGTTCGTGTTTTACCGTCATGCAAAAAAAAAAAAAAACGCTAAATTTTGCAATTTATAATCCCTAATAATAATTCCTGTACAGCAGTCCTACAACATTCTGACACTCGATGACACTCGAACACTCAGTCAGAGCAGTCAACTGGCTGAGAATGAGCGTTCCCCTTCGGGAGGGGAACTTCAATGCTATGTGGAAAAACTTCCACTATGGGGATTTCGTCAGAATCCAATCATCTGAAAGAGTATAAAAACGGGCCAATGAAATGCCAATGAGTTGGCGGCGTCAGCGTGCACAGCTGTCTTGAATGACAATCAGCCTGGCATAAAAGGCTAGCATGTGCTCAGCAACGACATCCTTTTCGCTTTCAGAGCCTTTCACGAGCTTCTGAGAGAGTCTATGAGGGTATCTCCAACCTGTGTCTACAGAGGGAGATTGAGAAGCAGCTTCTCCCGGTCCAGAGCGCGTATACGCAGTGGCAGATGGTCGAGCTGGGCTGTTCTCCCTTGCCTGGCATCCTTTGGGTCCGGTCCTCCAAGAGCGGTATGTATATAGGAAGCAAGTTTCCTAAAAGAGCAACACGGTTGTGCAGCGCGTCTTTTTCAAGACAACGCTCCGACCGTGCGTTTCTGGTTGCGGTGGTTTCCTGTCCCCGGATGATGGGCACGAGCACTGCGTTTCATGTCTGGGGGTCCAGCATGTTGATGCGGTGCTCGCGGGCAGTGCATGCCATCATTGTGATGTCATGTCTGCTGCGCAGTTAAGATCGCGGCTCGCTCTTGCAAAAGAGCGACCCACCCCAGTTGTCCCCCGCACTGCGGTTGGCACTCGGGCAGATCTGAGGGTTTCAGTGGGAGTAAATCCGCCGCCCTCGGGCTCGCGGACCTCTCGCTCCTCCACGCGCTCCATCCAAGCTTCAGGTGAGAGAAGCGCTCCATCCTCGGGTGGTCGCCCTCTCACTTGATGACACCGAGGATCAGATGTCCATCGCTGCATCGGAGGATGGGCTGTCATTGTCTGATGAGGATGCGAACCCACTCGCTCCCTCCCTCCGGGGTGGAGAGCACGGTGTTGGCATCTAAAAAGCAGTCATGATGGCCGTGCTTTCCCGGGCTGTTTCGGCCGTGGGTCTGGTGATGGTTTATCCCCCAGCCCCGCGGCCGGACCGACTAGATGGGTGTTATGTGGAGGATATAAGAAGGCAAGACCTTCTAAGCCTTCCGTCCCCTTCTTCCCGGAAAGTGCGCAGTAAGCTCACGCAGTCTTGGAGGGCACTTTTTTCTGCCCGATCTGCGTGCGCTTTTCATCCTCACCATCCTTGGAGGGTTGGTTGTCATTGTCTGATGAGGATTCGAACCCGCTCTTTCCCTCCGGGATGATGAGCGTGGCGTCGAATCCAGAAGCAGACTTTGCAGCCGTGCTTCCCAGGCTGTTTCGGCCGTGGGTCTGGAGATGGTTTATCCCCCAGCCCCGCGGACGGACCGACTATAGGGTGTGATGTGGAGGAGATAAAGAAGGCAAGACCTTCTAAGCCTCCACGTCCCCTTCTTCCTGGATGTGCACAGGAAGCCCACGCAGTGCGCTGCGTGCGCCTCCGCCCTCACCATGCATGCTACGGCCACCTACCAGCGCTCCCTAGCGCAGGCGCTGGCCCAGCTGCGCGGGGATGATTCCGACCCAGGACAGAGCATGAGCTCCGCACAGCAATCGACTGAAGTCGGCTGTGTGTGCCCCTGGGAAGGACGATGGTCACATTAGTGGCCCAGGAACGCCACCACGGGCTAAACCTGGTGATCTGCGTGATGCTGACAGTTCGCTTTCTTAGCTCACCCATATCCCAGGCTGGCCTGTTCGGCGACACCGTCAGTGAATTCGCCCAGGAATTCACGCCGGTGAGCGAGCAGTCGGAGGCGATGGGTAATACCATCTCTCGGCGGGATCGTAAAACCGCTCCTCCCCGCCGAGCCATCCACATCCACTGCTTCACGCCGAGAGCGCCCGCCTGCGGCTTCGCTCGGTCGCCCCCGCCTGCGCCTCTGGCCAAGCGGCTGCGCCGAGCATCTCGCAGGCAACCAGCGCTCCCCGCCCCAGGGCGCCGCTAAGTTCGGTAAACGAACCGCGAAGCGTCCCTGAGACGGGCCATCTGGAGAGGAGGAAATTTGCTCTTTCCCCGCTGGAGGGCGGGGCTCTTCTTCTAAACAGCGTTAAAAAACGCTATCAAAACCTCAGAGAAAGAGCATTTTTTCCCTTCCCCGGATGTGACAGCCCGAACACTGCCAGTCTGGGACGCTATGCTTTCCAGCCCGCAGGATCGGTGCACTTCGCCAGTGGCTCGCGGAGCGAGAGAGAACGGTCTCCTTTCTCTCCCCCTCCCAGCCCCACCTCCGGAGTACGGGTGCGAGACAAGAGTGAAGCTCTTGCCTGCTGCTCTCCTGTGGGACCCCAGTGCTCCCCGGTTGAGCCCACCCACTCCGCGCTGCCCCACCGCTGGTACGTCAGCGATCGTGCGGACGAAGCCACTTGCGAGGGCTCTGCCTGCCTGGTTAGCGCGGGCCAGCCCATCGCAATGGCTCATCCGCGCGATCAGACTCGGCTACGCGATTCAGTTCGCGAAACGGCCTCCCAAGTTCACGGGTGTGTATTTCACCAGGGTCAGCCCTGCGTCCGCCCCTGTCTTGCGAGAGGAGATTGCTGTCCTCCTGGCGAAGGATACAATCGAACCGGTCCCTCCAGCCGGGATGGAGAGTGGGTTTACAGCCCGCACTTCATCGTACCCAAAAAGAGCGGTGGGCTACGGCCAATCCTTGTTCTGCGCGTTTTGAACCGCTGGCTTCACAAGCTGCCGTTCAGAAAGCTTACGCAGAAGCGCACCCTCCGGAGCGTTCGTCCTCGGGATTGGTCTGCAGCAGTAGACCTGAAGGACGCGTACTTTCATGTCTCCATACTTCCACGCCACCGTCAGTTTCCTGCGGTTTGCGTCTGAAGTCGAGCCTGGCGGTACAAGTCCTCCCCTTTTGGCTCTCTCTGTCTCCGCGGGTTTTCACCAAGCTCGCGGAGGGTGCCCCAGCTTCGGCTTGCGGGCATCCGCATACTCAATTATCTCAAGCGACTGGCTGATTTCAGCGCGCTCGCGGGATTAATTGATTACGCACAGAGACAGGGTGTTTCGGCACTTCGACCAATTGGGGTTTCAGGTCAACCGAGAAAAGAGCAGCCTCGCCCCCGTGCAGAGCGACTCTTTTCTCGGGTTGGAGCTGGACTCGATCACCATGACTGGCTGATGCTGGCCTGTCTGAGAGAGTTCGACAGGAAAATGTGGTCCCACTGATATTATTTCAGAGGCTCCTGGAGCATATGGCATCCGCAGCCGCGGTCTCGCCGCTCGGATGCTCCATATGAGACCACTTCAGCATTTGCTTCACGATCGGGTCCCTAGACGCGCATGGCACGCGAGCGCGCACCGGGTGACTGTCACTCCGCTGTGTCGCCGCGCCCTCAGCCTCTGGATGGACCCGCGGGCCTCTAGAACAAGCGTCCAGGCATGTCGTCGTTTGACGGATGCTTCCAGTTCGCGCTGGGGGGCTGTGTGTTGCGGGCATGCAGCTGTGGTTCCGTGGTAGGAAGCTGGTTGCATTGGCATCTTAACTGCCTGGAGCTGTTGGCAGTGTATCTCACGCTGCACCGTTTTTTACCGGTGTTAGAAGGGAAACACGTGCTGGTCAGGACGAACAGCATGGTGGCGATGGTGTATATCAACCGCAAGGGAGATATTCGCTGTCGCCGCATGTCTCAGCTCGCTCGCCGTCTGCTCCCCCGGAGTCATACGCGGCGCAATCGCTGCATTCCATTTTTCCCCGCCGAGCTCAACCGTGCAGCCGCTGCGCTCTCACGGCAGTTCGCCTGGGAGAATGGAGGCTCCACCCCCGACTGTCCAGCTGTTATGGGTGCGTTCTGCGCACTGGCTACACAGCTGGCCCCGGGGCGTGCATAATACGCATTTCTCCAGTGAGCCTACTCGCACAGATGCTGTGTAAAGTCAGGGAGGACGAGGAACAGGTCTATGCATTGCGCCTCTCAGGCCCAATCAAAGCTGTATTCTAGCTCTCTCCTCGTGATGGCCCCTCCCTGGCATGTCCCCTGGAAGAAACTTCTTCTTTGGGGACAGGCACCGATTGGCACCCGCGCCCAGTTCTATGGACATCACGTGTGGCCCATAGATGGAGCGCGGAGGACTTAGGTGACCTACCGTTAGGTGGTTAACACCATCACTCAGGCCTAGAGCACCCTCTATGAGGCATGCCTATGCCCTGATGTGGAGTCTATTTGCTGTGTGGTGTACTTCTCTCCGAGAAGGAAACCCCAAACATGCCAGATCAGTGTGATGCTATCCTCCTTCAGTTGGCTGGAGCCAAGGCTGTCCCCTCCGCACTGAGGGGTTGGCGTGGCGATCATCCCCGCTCTGAGGATGCAGCGATGGCGGCGCGCTGGGAAAGCATCGCCTCATCATCCAGTCCCCAGAGGCGCGAGACGTGGATATATATCCTGTCCCCTCTCTTACCCATTTGCAGATCTCTCTTAGGAGAGGTCTGCTCGATCACTCGACTCAGTATCTATATGATTTCTGTCCAGGTAGACAGCTCTGCTGGTCGCGTTGGCATCGGTCAAATGGGCGGGTATCTGGAGGCATTTTCGGTCAGCGAAATGTGCCAGCGTTTTGGGCCGGCCCACTCTCACGTTTACCTGAGACCCCGGCCCACCTAGGTGCCCTAGGTTCCTACAGCGCTCGTTTAGACTATGTAGTGAACCTGCAAGCGCTGCCCACGGAGGAGGCAGACCCAGCCCCTTTATTGCGGTGTCCTGTTCGCGCTTGCGTATTATAACGGACCGTACTCAGAGTTTAGATCCTCTGAGCAGCTCTTTATACGTTACGGTGATTGGCAGATGGGAAGTGCCATATCTAAACAGAGGTTGGCCCACTGAACAGTGAATGCCGTCTCCCTCGCTCATCGAGCTAGGGCGAGCCGTGTCCCCCAGGAGGAGCGCGCTCCACTCGGAGCGCGCATCCTTTTGGGCGTTAGCACGCGGCGCCTCTCTAACAGACATTGTAGAGCTGCGGGCTGGGCGACACCTGAGCATTTGTGAGATTTATCTTCGAGTGAACTGATTTCCTCACGAGCGGTGAATGAGGAAATTCGGTTAGGTGTTGTAAAACCAAGTGTGCCGCACGCCTGCTTTTGAGTGAAGGTCTCGGCCGTTAGATCGCCCCCTGGGGGCTGGCTGCAGTACAAGTCATAAAGCCCGCCTCCTCCGTGTTAATGAAGGAGACATGAGACCAAATAAAAAAAATAATTACTCTTGCAATAAAATGTCCCGAAAGCTGGTTCTGGTCAATTATGGCACTGGTTATCGTGCTGATATAGGTGCAGACCTTCATTTTTGTAAACAGTATGTTTTGAGCGGTAATTTAATGCTGGGCGTGTCCTCGTGATTGACAGCTGTGATTGACAGTTTCTCAAAGCAGACGTCGGAGCTTCGGCAGGAGACTGAAGTGTTATTATTCCATTTCTGTGTTATTTTACCATGATAAAATGAGTTGCTAAACAGTAAACTAGAGTTTCTGACATACAGGATCTGGTGGAACACTGTTTATTCGGTAAGGTCAGGGCTTTATCAGTTTGCTGATACACGCTTAAACTACCCAGATTGCAAAATACACTCGGGCCAGTTCCGGCTAGACTCTCGCCTGCCGGAGCCCTCGGCCCGACTCCGTCTGCTGTACCTACTCGCGCACATTACTCGCGGGCCGATCCGGCTCGGATGCCGCAGCGTCGACTAGCTAACGGCCGCCGCATCTGGCCCGATTGACTCGGGCAGTACGTCCACAGGCACCGGCCCGACGCTGGCGAGCCGACGCTGCCGCATCTGAGCCGGATCGGCCCGCAAGTGATGTGCGCAGCGGCCCGGAGCTGGCGCGATTAAATCTTCATTATATGAAACCTCACCTTTGTTAACGTTATTACAACCATTTGTGTTGATAAAAGAGCAAACGCAGGCTACTATGTAAACACAAAGCGTATTAGCATTAGCGAGCCTTTGTTATTGTGCAGACATCAGCGGTCAAGTGAGCAGTTTGGGGGGCGTGGTTGATTTGATGTACAAGCGTTTGGTTGGAAGTTCGATTCCACAGCTCCTCCTCTGGCTCCATCAAGCAGTCCTTCTGCGCATGTCCTGGCTCCAATTTCAGCAGTCTTTTGCGACAGTTTGTGCCTGTCACGAGACGATTTTTCCTTCAAAGCGTTTAATGGAAAATGGCGCTGTCGCGTCGTCCATATTATATACAGTCATTGTGTAAAACGCTTGCTGCGCCTTTCTCTCTAACAAAGAGATACGTGCGCTTTTCTCGCTTTGTCAGTTGAGTTCCCCACTCGGCGAACCCTGCAGAGTTCCTCCGAGGCCCCCAGCATCTGACTCAGCGGAGCAGTCAAATGTTGGCCCATTACGTTGTAGGTATGCCCGCTGGTCATCCCGCGTTCTGGGTATAGGTGCCTGCTATGTGCGATCCCCGCTGGCGATCCCATACGCTCACTCAGCCACTCAGTCCCCCCTCCTAGGCGGGCTCGTGTCTTCCCTCCCCGCTAACCACCTCTTCATATGTGCACTCCCCCTTCTCAGGGCTAGTCCATATGCTATTTTGCCACCAGGTCTCCCCCTCCGGGCAGCAGGTGGCCTCCGCAGCGTCCTCCCTATCGGGACTGAACGCTTTCCCAACGTACTGTCGTATTTTAAAATTCCTAGAAACTAACTAGGTGTATTTTTACAACTCCCCGAAAAATATATCTAAACCAGAAAAGGTAAGTAAGGTAAGTAAGGGCCAGGGGACACGTTGGAGGACTGTGTCTCCAGCGATGCAGGTGCGCTCGTACTGCTGCGTGGCGCGCCCCTCACTGGAGACATGGTAAGGTTCTTTCGTTGTGGCGCTTTCCATAAATTTCCCCATAGTGGAAGTTTTTCCACATAGCATTGAAGTTCCCCTCCCGAAGGGGAACGCTCTGGTTACTAAAGTAACCCTCGTTCCCCGAGGGGGGGAACGGAAATGCTATGTTCCTTCGCCACAACGATTGTCCCTTAGCTGTTGAGTGTGAAAGCCTCTTCAGCTAGAAAAGGATGTCGTTGCTGAGCACATGCTAGCCTTTTATGCCAGGCTGATTGTCATTCAAGACAGCTGTGCACGCTGACGCCGCCAACTCATTGGCATTTCATTGGCCCGTTTTTATACTCTTTCAGATGATTGGATTCTGACGAAATCCCCATAGTGGAAGTTTTTCCACATAGCATTTCCGTTCCCCCCCTCGGGGAACGAGGGTTACTTTAGTAACCAGAGCGTTTTACAGTGTCTGGGATAATGGTAATGTTGTTTTCGTGTGTTTACATAGATGAATACGGCCACGGTGTAAATACGCAGTACAGTTACGATCTTATTGCCACATTAAATTGTTATGATAACATAATATATGCCTTCAGTGATTTTCTGAAGATAAACACCAAAAAATAACACAACTGGAATAACTACAGCAGTCGCCATCGTCTGATCTCATATGAAGCAAGAGATTGCAATGACATATAATGACGTGTGCAGGTGTTGAAGTGCTGTCCCAATTCTTAGGGGGTAAATTTTGAAACCCTTCCCCTTAACCCTCGGTTGTAAGGGCCAAGGGGAAGGGGTAGGGGTACAAAAATAGAATTGGGATTGGGCCTTAGTACGATTTGCTCATCACCCAATGACGGTTGGGGTTAGGGGTGGGGTTAAGTGCCACGCCTCCTTTTTAAAATGGTACATTTTCGTACGACTGAATTAGCCACTAAACTGACAAAACATAAAATACTTACGTTTCCTTGTGAGATCAGGCTGATATATCATATAATCTTACAAATAATATCATACCTAAACGATGAACCTAAGAACAATAAATGAATAATTAGCAATGAGTAATCAATGATCAATAAATATTGATCAAGTATTGTTTTTATTTCTACCCACACACCGTTTCAGTTCTCCAAGTGTAATGGCTGGCTGAAAAACTGCACTGTAAAACTCAAAAAGTTAAGGTAACTCAAACCATTTGAAGAAACCGATTGCAAGAAACCATTTAAGTTCAAAAACTAATCCAAATGAGTACTGTGAACTTACTCCATTTGAGCAAAGTAAAACCCAACAAATGAAGAGAACTCAAACCATCTGAGTAATGAAAGCTTTAATGATAGTTCCGCCAGGAAGACTGAGATGTCACATCATTCATAATAATTATCTCGTCAGCCTATAACAACCAAGCATGCTATATATAAGCCCATCTAAACAATCTGTTTCGCTGTACTCAGGTTACGTTGAGGAAGTTTCCATCCTTCCCACCACCACCACCACCACCACCAGGTCGGCCTCGTCTCCACTCAGGTGGTTGGCTTCGCCCTGCCTTGATATTCAGGCAGTATCTGCCAGCTCATCCAGAATTTTGCACCATAGACGGGGCTTACACCAAAGGACTTTATTCACAATAAATGTTAAAACGTTTATCTGCCTCCTAAAGTCTTTCTGGTAGAACTGTAAAACTCAATTAGTCAACTCAATCCGTTTGAGGAAACTGATTGCAACAAATTATGAACTTGCTCCATTTAAGTTGAAGTAATGAGGTATTTAATTAACTCATTACCTTTAACACTGAGTTCAAAACTCTTTTTAAATGAGTAGAATTACCTTTCAGTGTATTTTGAGTTAACTACACTCATTTCATTTGATAAAGTTGACTGTTGGATTTTACAGTGTGTACAATGCGACACAACCTCTGGAAACACCAGACACTGTTCATGGAAACTCCAGCCGAAACTCATGGCCTGTGATGAAAGTATACAGTGCCATGCTTGCTGTATAGCTCTGACATGAGAGCAGTAAAAGACAGCTGGACTGTATTACGAAATAGTCTGTGACCTATTACTTTGCAATTAGATTTGTGAATATGAACGCTTTTGTAATGAACTTGGAGATCGTTTCGAGGGCTGATGATCTGACAAGACTCACAAACAGCCGACGAAACACACAGATTTACAAGAACCTCAGAATCCAAGCTGCTCGAGTGCTTTATTTGGGCTGGTTTAATGATGTTTATCAGTGCAGGGTCAGAGGAGACACACTGAACCCAATTCATCCCATAGAACGTAGTTAACGGTTAGATTATTACTCATCATTAGTGCTGTTTGCAAGAATAACAATTACTGATGTTTACAGCGGGGTTCAAGATTTAAATAAACCATCAAGCGCATGGTTAAATTCAGTGTCACTCATCATCACGATGCAGGCGGGATAAAACGAGAGGCAAGATAATGTTAAAGAGAGGTGTGGTATTAAAGTGTTAGTTAACCCAAAGCCCTCATGTCATTCCAAACCCCTGAGACTTTCATTCATCTTTGGAACACAAGTGAAAAAAACTACCCCAAAACATCCTCAAAACAGATCAAATGTCTTTAGTGATTCAATTAGAATATTATCAAGTTACGAAAATACCTTTGTGCGCACATAAAACAAAAAACAATAACTTTATTGAACAGTTTCCTGTAATCAGTGTCAGTATATAGGGCGCATGTTCATGAGAAAGGTTGTGGTGATTTGATGCTTCGAAAAGATGCAGACACCCTTACCGATATGAAAATGCTTTTTGGTGCAAAATTAATTTAAATTTCTTACGCCGATTAAGAAACTTGAATAGGTCTGGGCTACTATAATAAAGAAAATCTGATCGGAAACGTAAAAGTAAATAAATTGCCTAAATACTCTCGACACATTAAAGTGTAAAGCCTGCAGCCCATAACAGATTTGTTGTGGGCTGCTGGCTTTACACTTTCATGTGTCACGAAAAAAGTTATTGCGTATCATATTTAACAAACAGTTTACTACAAATTTAATGTAATTTTGCTCACATGGATAATTGAATATTAATCAGATGATGTCATTATGCTGCTGTGCTGTCAGCCAATCGTTGAATTGCTGATCCTGATTTCGAGGATCGATAGATCTCTCCGTGTGTTGTGAAGGACAGATCTCAGATCAGTTCATCCAGACATTCTAATCTGATTCGCGAACTTGTTTGAAGAACCAAATTAGCAATGAAATCAGTTATCAAGATGAAAAGATCCAGGATCTGTCAAATCATCTTAGATCATTTAAGCGAGGTACGAAGAACAGACCCCTGGACATATCATATAAAAATAACATAAACATAATATAGTCTGAAAAACATCTCCTAGTATAAACATACTGTATACAAAAAAATGGCATATGTTTTTACCTATTTTAAGACAGCAAAAAATGTTTATTTGAAATTGGTAAGAAATGTTCTCATTATAAAATAAAATAAATATTAACACTTTACACAAAAACAAAGTCCAAAACATGAGAATTTTCAAAGGGCTCTATCTCTCTTTTTTCAGTCATTCATTCATTTTCTTTTCGGCTTAGTCCCTTTATTAATCTGGGGTCACCACAGCGGAATGGACCGCCAACTTATCCAGCATTTGTTTTGCGCAGCCGATGCCCTTCCAGCTGCAACCCATCTCTGGGAAACATCCATACACTCTCATTCACACTCATACACTACGGACAATTTAGCCTACCCAATTCACCTGCACCGCATGTCTTTGGACTTGTGGGGGAAACCGGAGCACCTGGAGGAAACCCACGCGAACGCACGGAGAACATGCAAACTCCACACAGAAACACCAACTGACCCAGCCGAGGCTCGAACCAGCAACCTTCTTGCTGTGAGGTGAACGTGCTACCCACTGCGCCACCGTGCAGCCTTGTCTTTTTTTTTTATTAATCGTGTGTGTGTGCGTGCGTGTGTGTCTGTGTGTGTGTACATGAAAATGATTTCATTGGCAACTAGTTATATTAGATTCTGTTTCATGTACCTTTAGTTTTGAATGAAACTGAGCAAACATATGCAATTTGTTGCAGATGCAGATTTATATTGCCAAAAGTTACACAACAGGACATGCATATCACATCCAGAAAGTGAATATTTATAGAATATTACTAAATAAAAACAAACAAACAAACAAACAAACAAACAAACAAACAAACAAACAAACAAACAAACAGACTATCACTTAGATGACAAAAGGCTTGTGATACTTAAGATTGCATACAAGAGTTCTTTCAGCAACTAATTTCTCTGAAATTAGTGTGGCATAGTGGCATTATAGGGTTAATCAATCTGTTCATGCATGTGCACATCAGTATCAAACTGTGCAAACAGCTACAGTATTCTCTCATCTTGTGCACTTTGTCTGATTGTGCTCTTAGGGGTCACACACAGTCTCTGTGTCTCAGATGAGTTTAATGGTGCCAGTCAGATTGGGGCCAGATTTCTTGGCCCTGAGGTCTGAGTGTCTCGGTGGGAAGCTGTTTTTGGCTGGCTCAGTGATGTCCACCCTCAGGGCCACTGCCACCCCATTACAGGCTCAGATCGTATCGCACTGAGCGCTGCGCTCTGGCATGGCTAAACAGATGGGAGCTTGCCAACAATGTTGCCATCAAACCCTAGTTTTAAAATCAATGTGGAATACCATTCACAACCAATTATTCTTCTGTAATCGTATGCATTTCAGAGTGAAACAAGATATTCAGCAAGAGAAAAATGGAGGGCTATAAATTCCAACTTGAAATCCTGGTTCATGGCACTTTGTTGCTAGTATCCAGTTGGATAAATTTTGCATTCAGAATCAGAACTGCTTTCAATCTTTATTCCCTCTATGCACACTACCAGCGACTTTCTAGCTGTCTTTTGCCCTTGGTGGTGATTGAGTTGCTATCTAAGTTGCACCTTATGCCTAGTTCACACTACAGGATTTTAAACATCGGCAGATCGCTGTGCCGTTCACACTACATGACTTGATTTTGTGTCTTTTAATCACTGTGGTGTTCACACTACGCGACACTACGTAAATGATCCTCAAGAGGTGGGTCACACACTACATGATCTAACAACATGCAGTTCGCCAACAGTTCAGTCAAGCTACCAAACCACAGCCAATGAAATTTTGAGGGAGGAGTCTTCAGAAAAAGCTGAACACTATTTGCTGCTTGTGTGCTGATTTCATCACTGACAGCGTTTCAAGCTTTCAAGGGAACATTTAAAAACATCATCAGTCAGCTGATGCATCAGCGGATCAATCACTCATCTGCAAAGTTCAAGTGGAAAGATACACAGAGAGTTTTTAATTTTTGTAATTTTATAACTCTTTCAAATAAAACTAACATATCTATAACACCCTGACGTTTCAGTGTATTTCTTTCTAACATTGTTATTTTTTAAAATTACAAAACAGTAAAGAACTGAGCATGTCCACCTTTAATTACCATATTGGTCAAAACGACTGCATGCATGTCTGCTTCTTTTCGCTGGGACTTTATATATGCATGCATTTTTTTACCTAGCAACTTCCTGCTAAAATAAACAAAACTTTCTGATAGCAAAAACAAAAATTTACTTCAGATATATCTTTCAAAACAGCATATTCTGTGCCGCGAAATAGCTCCTGTTAGAAAGTGAAAATGAAAGCGAGGCTTAGACCTTTGCATGTTCTAGTATCTTAACTACATATTAATAGGCTGTATTACCAAAAAAGATTATATTTTTAGGGTGATGCTGTCATAAAATATGATGACAGACATTCAAAGCTTAATTTTAATATAGCAATAGAAGTTTTGAATGTAAATATGATGTGAGAAAGGTCAGAATGACCAGTATGGTAATTCTAATAGTTACAGAATTCTAGTTCCACTGTTAATATAGCCTACTCTCGTGTCTGTGTTAACACAGAATGAAGCGAGTGCATCGATGCACATTCTGGCCAATCACGGACGTTTCTGTTGAGCTCCTGAACACACGGCCGTTCAGCTCATGCTGCTATGCTCTCTCATTGGCTGCAGCTCGTCACTACATCTGACCACACGTGGGGTTGAGTCGGCCGACTGCTGTGGAATATTCAGCATGCTAAATATTGGATTTCCGTCTGCGCGGTGTCGGCGACGCTTCAGCGAGCCTCTTTGACGCGTTGTTTAGTAGTTCACACATAAAGACTGCCGAGCGCCGTGCACCCGCAGATTTTTTCCCGATCACAGCCCAATCTGTCGGGGAGCTCGTTAACTTCCAAATCGGGCTCAAATCAGGCTTAAAATCCTGTAGTGTGAACTAGGCATTAGATACCTTGAGGTTGCTTAGGTAAAGTTTATATATGATATTCACAGTGAAAGAGTTTTCTTGTAAATACAGTACACTGTAAAAAAAGTCTTGCCTTAAAATTTTAAGCTGAATCAAATCAAGTCGATTGAATTTATATCATGTTAAACTGACTTAAAACAGCTTGTGTAACTTATAAAATTAAGTTAGAACATAATTAACTTAGGCCCAGTTTCACAAACAGGGCTTAGCTTAAGCCAGGACTAGGCCTTAGTTAAATTAGGCTATTTAAACCACATTTATAAAAATGGCCTTAGAAAAATACATTACTGGTGTGCACCTGGAGACAAAAAATGACACTCATGTATTTTAAGACATCTCACTGCAAGTTATTTTGAGTTGAGACAGCTCAAGCATGCAATTTAATCTTGACTAGCCTAAAAACAGATGTACATATAAGTAGAATCAGTACATTAAATACTTGATCACAAAGATAAACTGTGTGATTTATCATTTCGGATATTTATTTGCTGAAAACGGTGGTGGCTATACACTGTAAAAAATTACTTGTTAGTTTTACCAAAAAAAGTAAGTTACCTGGTTGCTTTAAAATTTTGAGTTCATTGTAACTATAAATGTGAGTTAGAACAATGAGTTTTTTTTGTTTCAACTTTGTATTTTGTATTGCATCAACTTCTTCAAGCAGTTTAAGTTGACTTACAAATTTAAGTACACTCAACTTAAAAGTGTAAAATTGTTGAGTGAACTTAGCTTTTTAAGTCAGCTTAAGCCATTTGATTGCTTGAAGAAGTTGATACAATAAAATTCAAAGTTATATGAACAAAGGTTTGTCAACTTAACTAAATAGTTTGTTGTAACAAAAAACTGAAAAAGTTACCTGGTTGCCTTAAAATTGTGAGTTAAATGAACTAAATATAGCTTGTTGTAACAATTAACTAACAAGTTTACACGGTTGCCTTAAAATTATTAGTTAAATGAACTAAATATAGCTTGTTGTAACAATTAACCATGAAGTTTACACAGTTGCCTTAAAACTATGAGCTAAATGAATTCACCATGTTAACATGACAAATGCATTTAAAAAAGAAATCTGCAATGTCAGCACAAATACACCGTAGTATCATTTATTATAACTTCAAGAAAATATTTTAATTCAAGTAGAAGTCTTATCAGTTTAATAAATTAATATTAAAACTCTTTGAAGCAACAATATACAATCTGTAAACGTACTTCACATATCATGCCAAAAGGTATACATTTCTACAAACATTCAAATTAAATTTTCCAACAGCCTTTAAATGAACCCTTTATTCAACATTTTAAAGCTTACACCAATTCATAACATTTTATAAATAAAAATGTGTTTACAGGCGACGCAGTGGCGCAGTGGGTAGTGCTGCAAGAAGGTCGAGCCTCGGTTGGGTCAGTTGGCGTTTCTGTGTGGAGTTTGCATGTTCTCCGTGCGTTCGCGTGGGTTTCCTCCGGGTGCTCTGGTTTCCCCCACAGTCCAAAGACATGCGGTACAGGTGAATTGGGTAGGCTAAATTGTCTGTAGTGTATGAGCGTGAATGAGTGTGTGTGGATGTGTGGATGCAGCTGGAAGGGCATCTGCTGCGTAAAAATGTGCTGGATAAGTTGGCGGTTCATTCCGCTGTGGCGACCCCGGATTAATAAAGGGACTAAGCCGAAAAGAAAATGAATAAATGAATGAATGTGTTTACTACTGTTCTGTAACAAACATTCGAACAGACATTTTGTTCCAGACATCGTATTCAAGTATGATATGAATTGTGTAATATGAAGTGTAATGCGAGAACAAGAAAAAAAATAATCACTTACTCTGAAGTTGCTTATCACTAAACAGATTTTCTTCTTTCCATTAAGAGTAAGCAACTTACATTTGATTTAGTCCTCAGTTGAATGAACAACAACATGAATATCAGTAAGTTTGAGCATGGGAGAGCAAAATCCACTAAACACTTAAGAGTTTGTTTCTTGTTCTTCTCCATCAGTTAGATAAATTTTGAATTTAGAACTGCCTTCAATCTTTATTCCCTCTATTTACACTACCTGCGACTTTCTAGCTGTCTTTTGCCCTTGGTGGTGATTGAAGTTGCTAGTGGGAATCAAATGAACCTTATGAGTCCATTGAACTTACATAATGTTAAACTGACTTAAAACAGCTTGTGTAACTTATAAAATTAAGTTAGAACATAATTAACTTATTTTAATAAGTTGCAATGACCTAAAAACATATGCTGTCAGAACTAATTGATCAAATGATTTTTTACAGTGCAAACTTTGTATAGGGAAAACACAAAATAAGCGGAATCAGTACATAAAATAATCGATCACAAAGATAAACTGTGTGATCTATCATTTCAGCTATTTATTTGCTGAAAACGGTGGTCGGTATATAGGTAAAAAAATGAGTGGCGCAGGAAATCGCCGGAAATCGTTATCTCTCTGTTGAAATGAATGTACATTTGTTACTGTGTGTCACTGGTAGTGTGAAACAGGTTTTACTTCTCTTGGAATCAGGGCTGGTGGCAAGTTCCTGTGACTGAGTTCCTGTATCTACCTGGTATGAAAGCCCATATAGTTGAGTGTGAAAATCCCAGTAAAAACCCTGTAGATCAGCAGTTTCTAAAAATACTCAGACCAGCCCATTTAAGTAGATGTTTGAGTTAATAGGCAGTTGAACATGTGCACGTACAACCCACGTTCATTGGAAATATCTCTGGGAAGTTTCTTTGCACATTTCAGATGATAAATCCACTAGAGAGCACTGTCTACATTTGTGTGAATGTAAAATACATTACTTATGGGAGGGCTGCACCATATTGGAAAAATCGGACATTACGATATTTTATTTTGCTGCGATTTATATTGTGATATGAACACAATTTCAGCAGCTGACTTGAATAGCTCTATTTGCAATGAAATCATTAACTTTGATTGGAATAATCTTGTAGAGAAGTGAATCAAATAAATTGCAAGAATAGTTAAATAAGACAGAGCAAAGATAAAAGTGAAATAAGTAGTCAGATATTCAGCTACAGTAATAGGATACGATATGATATTATCATGATATTTTGCCCGTGATAATGATAGATCACGATATCAGCGATTATCCACAATAAAACCATCCACAATATATCATGATAATTGTAAATGGAGAAGGAAAATACATGAAAAGTTATAAGATATAGTTCTTTTATTAACACAGGCTCGTAGCCAGGGGGGTCCGGGTGGCTCGAAAGACCCACCCCTCTCTGACAAAGGTCCAGAATTTGTCCCATACACGAGTTAATTTGACTGCTATGACATACATAGTGAAAATAACCCGTTAAATTAAAATTGTTGTTATCCATGAATTTTCAAATGTACTTTTTTTTACAAGAGAGGCTAGAAAGTTTGTGAAGCTCTACATTATTGTTATTATTTTTTTATTATTATTATTCAAATGGCCAAATTCTGACTCAGGGAAGTTGAAAGTGCTGGTCAGTTTGTTATTTATAATTTGCCTAATAAATGACAATAGGCTTGTTTTTAATTTAAAACTTTTATTTTTTTCTAGGGCTGTCTAAATTAGCGTGTTAACTCACATGATTAATTTGAAATATTTAACGTGTTAATTTTTTTAACACAATTAACACAGTTGCAGTTTTTTTTTCCTGTTGTGGCTGACGTGTGTTTATGTACAAAGAAATATGGATAAGACCAAGGAAGTGCTTTTAGAAGGAAAGTTTCAGTAAAAAACAATTAATGTCGCATCACCAGGCTATTCAGCGTTTCTTCCGGAGTTTCATGCAATTTCGGGTGTTTCATTTTTAATCTTTAGACTTTAACTGCAGTTCAGCAGTTCACTTTCATTCAGCAACATATTGTTCATGCCCCGTGACAATTATTGGATGAAGTAAGGACTGCTGGAAGAGTGATTTGATACCGCATGGCGAACGGAAAGAAAAACCTCCGCATTTCAGGATTTAGGTGGTCCTTTAAGGTACTCAAAAATTGCTGTTTACATGGTAGACTCTTAATCAAAGTATTATCTTAATCATAAAATTGGAGTATTGGTGTCCATGTAAATGTACTCAGTGAAAGTGCCAGATGATGTCGCAAGCTGTCAAAGACAGCCCATCCCTCTAAGTTGATTCCATGCGCCCTCAAATGTTTCATTAAGTTTGACGTGTCTGCTTCACGTTGCTGTGTCAGAATCCTTGCTTATAAAATACAGCCATACTTTAGAATGCTTAGTTTAAGCAAATATGATAAACGCGATCGTGCTTGTTGATAAATCGCTGAGGAAGTTGAGGAGTGCGCTGTACTGCACGCGTTGTCTGTGTGTGTCTTTGTGTGTGTGTGTGTGTGCGTTTCCTAGCAACAAGAGCAAATGCCTGACATCGCTGACTGTGTCCAAAGAAGTCTCTTTTAGCCATTCTATATGTCTTCTACAGTCTTTGCGGTGTCCGTATCCCTCAAAGCTGTTTAGAATTAAATGTTTAGAGATGGTGTGACCAAAGTCCATGTATGAAGTCTATAGTCTTTGGTACGTGCTTTAGATGTACCCCTTGGCCACATTGTCCACCGATAATGCCAATAGACTGGACTGTCTTAGCAACAGGCTAAATGTTAAGGAGGACTAAGCAAAATCGTTTCTACTTTATAATTAATGTTCTCAACTCGCAATACAACTCTACAATGAGTACAATTGTTTGTATTCAATACTTTATTATTATTATAATTTTCCATTTTCCATATTTGCAATGCCTGTATTTTGGATTTTTTTTTGTAGTCCACTTAGAATCCAACATGGAAATCATTTTTGTTTGTTATTGGCATTGATTGTTTTGAAATTAAAATGGCACATACATATCTGTGTTTTTATTTCTGTAATAAATACGGCTTTTCGTGAATAATCATGATTAATTACAAAAAAAAGTGTGATTAATTAGTTAATTTTTTTAATCAGTTGACAGCCCTGATTTTTTCATATTTTTTATTCTAAATCTAGGAAATATTTTTGGTATATCAAAAAGTGTGGTAATGATGACCATCAGACAAGCTAATGCAGCTAAAAACAGTGCTTAACATGTATTTAAATATCATAATTAAATAGAAAATGAGGTGTATAACAGCAAAAATGTCCACTGAGAAAAAAGAACCACCCATTTCACTAGGCTGGCTACGGGCCTGTAACAGCACATAGATTTTTTAGAATTGCAACATTGATAAATGTTCGATCTGCCATTATGAGAAGCACCGCTTCATGGATATCGCTATTTTGTCTTGCCCTATTATTAAACAATCAAATGTAATGTAAAATGTAAACACTGTAAATTCTTCATTACTGATCAACAATAATCACAACTCCACATTGCAGATGCTGCGATGTGACTATTGCAAATGCACACATCAATGCTAAAACGCTATATTGTGCAGCCCTAACTTAGGGTACATTTTGTTGTATATTTCAGATACACATCTTTCTTGTACATGTACACCACTGTTATACAGATCACCATGACCAGCAAACCGCTGACCTAAACCCTTCACAAAGGCCAACCAATAGTGTTTTCAAAAGCAAATATAAAAAAATGCACTGCGACTACATAGTTACGTTGATTTTACATTACATTGCAGCCCAACAGCTTTCACTAAAACGAATGGGAATGTTAACTTACAGTAGGGGTGTAAAGGATCAAGGTTGATCCGGGATTCGTACGGATCACAACCCACGGTTTGCAACACACGTGGCCTATGGATAATATTTTTTTTACTGGTAGATTAATCCTAAATTTGTAACAATCACAGAGAGATCACCTCTCGCGTCATCCAAATCACATGTACGAAAGCATTTAGGCTTTCCTGTAAAATATAATGATGACGGAAGAATTTGTGGTAGGTTAAAGGGATGTGGTGGGTTTCATTAAAGGTGTTTTCTGTTACTATTTGTTTAGCCTGCCTCAATGCATTCAGTGTAAATGCATGATTAATCATTAAAAGATCGGGGTCTCAACACCCACGCAACATAAACTATAAATGATGGTGATGTGCATATGTTTATTAGGTAACACTTTATTTTGATGGTCCATTTGAGTATTAGTAGACTGTCTGCTTAATATCTGTTGATGCTGACATTTACAGTCCTTCAACAGATATTTAACTGACTATAAGAAACTTTGCAAGTACATGTCAACTTACACTAACATTAAACCCAACCCCAACCCTAACCCCAACCTAACAATCTACTTATAATCTAATGAGAATTAGTTGCAATGTAACTTAAATTCAACAAACAGACCATCAAAATAAAGTGTGACCGTTTATTAATCCTTTGAATTGCTGCATTAAAATCTGAAAATACAAAAATCAAGAAAGAGATTCAGTCTTTAGTCTTTTGAGTTAGTTATGAAGTTACAAACAGTCCAATAGTACAGAAGTACTGGGATAACAGTTTATAGTTTAGATAAACAGATGTTTATGGTAAAGATTAAAATCACCGTCATATACATTTAATGACGCTCAAAAAATGAAGCTGTAGTTATTTAACCATTTAATCACATTATTTAACCGAAAGGTTGGTGACAACCAGCCATTAAAAATATGCCACTGAATAATTCTTCAAAAATGAAACATCTAGCACTAAAACTTGAAGTTTTATGAGTGAATAACTGAATCATTCATTGAAAATGAGACTAAAAATAAATATGGGTTGTACAAATGATAATGCTAGATTTATATATAGCGTGTTATCAGCGCACATTTTCACACTACTGAATATTTTACAATTTATTTTTATTTAGCTGATTATTTCTTCATTTTTAATAAAATTACAGCTTCTAAGTTCTGTTTGTTAAAACCAAACATGTCTTGCAGTATTGTTTTTGTAATAAATAGAAAGCAAATTACATTTGTCACCTCTCCTCTTTGGCTGATTCGAAAAATGGCCTGATCCATGACTAAAAAACATTATGTGATCTGAACCGTTACAACTCTAACTTACAGCTTTCTCATTTCTAAAGATTATACAAAACCCTGTTCTTGATCAAAAGGAAGTTCTTTCCATCTATATTTTCACAAACCCTTTCTTACCTTGAATAACAATCATCAATGAATCATGCTTTATACGATTACGACACAAACATCACAATACAGCTCATCACAACCCGAAAGCACACGTTCTGTACATACATTAGGATGTTGTCATAGCTAGTGCCATTTCCTGTAGGAACTGCAAAGTTAGAGATGCCACATGCTCAATAGTGTTTGGCAGCTGAGCGCCTGCTAATGACTGTGTGGCTCCGCTGGGAAATGAGCAGACAAGAGAAAGAGAAAAAGCACAAGAAAAAAAAAAGCGAAGAGACAGAGTGATGCACATAATAGTCCAGGATCTGATGTCCTCCATCTGGCGCAGCCAGGGAGCAACTCCAGCGGCAAGCTTGCTCCGACCTGCGGGCATGGGTACTCCATCATTATTTCCACCTTATGCTCCCATGGCACCATGTTGGCATTTAGGAATGTCACTCCACAAGCCAGAGTCTTGGTTGGATCGGGCTAAGCAAGCCCACAGAGACAGGGCAAGTTGGCTTGCATCAGCAAAATATGTGTTCCGGGAGACGGATGTTCATTATCTTCTTAATACATCCCATTTGTGGGACTTGCATTGTGTGAGGAACGGTGAGAAAGTGTCATCCTAATGGCCGTACAGGGGTTCAGCCGAAATGACAATGATGCCACCTGACATCAGACATAAAGTCATGCTGCTACTGAATTAACCCGACACGCCCTCGGTTTGAAAGGGGAAAAGGTTTTCAAAAGTGACAGTAATTCTAAGGGAGTTTTGTAGGAACTCTTTCTCTGTCTTTACAGCTTCTTTCACAACCGTTTTCTCCATTAGTACAAGAAAAATAAGTGAGGGCAAATGACTTCAAACAGCATATTTACTGGTCACTTTTCAGAAATAACAGTCCCCCCCCCCTCCTCTCTCTCTCCTTCAATCTCAAAACATCTTGGTTTAATGAGCACTAACTTCAAAGAAGCGTATTTATCTATTTTGACCTCCTTTTCAAGTGACAGCTGGCATATGTTGCATTTCTGTCGCAATTATTTCCATGGAGACACAGTGAAAGGAAACACAAATAGAGTCTTGGCTGGCAGATAACTTATGCAAACTGAAATAAAGTAATCTGCTTCCAAAATGTGTCTATAAAGAAAGAAATATGATTATCTCATCAGCAACATTTTCTCAACATCAACATGGCTTTCAAATGCAAGTAATTGCACAACATATTCTAGGTGCTGGTTTATATTAATGTTATAGTGTAAGTAGTCCACCAAACTTGAAAAATCTGTCAACATTTATTTATTTTTTCTGTGGAACACATGTTATTTAGAAGAAGATTTGTAATTACTCATTCATTCACTAATTCATCCCACATTCATTGTATGTATACAATACATTTCATCTATAAAAATCAATCAATCAATCAATCAATCAATCAATCAATCAATCAATCAATCAATCAATCAAATCAAGATCTGATGATTAAAATATAAAATACAAATTACATAATATTATAAAAATGATCAATTTTTGTCATGTTCTTACGTAGAATACTAAAGGCTCTGATTTACTCACAGCAAAATCCTTTTTCTGAGACTGATTCCTGAAAATGTGGGCCAGCCTGAACACCTGCCGGTGACCTACTCACACCTGCAGCTTCTTCACATTGGATGTCCAGCGTTCTTCAGCTCCTGGCGCTTAGATTGCAGCTCTGCACAAAAAGTTTGGCCAGAGGAAAAACAGTTGTGCCCAACTGAGGCTGGTTTCTCTCGAGGTTTTTTCCTTCACTTTCGTCAATTGGTGAAGTTTTGTTCCTCACCACTGTCACCACTGGCTTGCTTGGTTTGTGACTTGTGGAGCTGCGCATCGATGGATTTGTTCTTCAGTGTTTGGACTTTCAGCAGTGAAAATTAAACCACACTGAACTGAACTAAACTGAACTTAAACTCTGAAAACACAGTTTCAATTTACAAGAACTTCTATGTGAAGTTGCTTAGAGATGAATTGAATAGAATTTTTCATTCTTTGTTTTGAGTTTGCTCATGCTTGTGTCTGACCTTGATGGACTGAACTGTGGAAATGAACTGAGCAGTGTTGCTACAGCTGTTCGTAATTTCTTGCTTAAACTGTAACATAAAGTACACATTAGATGCTTAATAACTAACTAGTTTAGTTAGAATTTATTTGTTGTTACTTTAGTTGCACCATATGCAGTGCTTAATTTGTAAATGATTAATTCCCAGAACAAAACCATGAAATAAAAGTTACTGTGACCGACGTCCACAAAACAATATCAGTTTTCCCGGAACATGACGTCATTAAACGGTTATAAAAAATTGGTATTAAAAAAAGAGCATCACATCTCTGAACAGTCTTTAATTATTTTGTGCCATATAACGTTATAGGTCAGTCATGGATAATAAAAACATGTACAAACATAAATTGTATGAACAATTATTATTCAGTTCACTTCACTATTATGTGCCAAGTGAAAAAAATAATTAAATGACTCACTCACTCTAATCTTCAAGAAGAGCCCACAGTTACCTCTTCTGTCATGTTTTCTGGCTGACTTAAGATCGCTTTGCTTCTGTCTCCTGCTATCCTGATCTATGAGGTCGAGGCAGGGGATTCAGTGTCTCAATAACAGTGTGGAGAACTCGGTACTGTGTACTGTGTTGGTAGTAACTGTACTATGCAGAGGGTTTTGGGCAGCCGCTGCGATCTGATACTATACCAAGGGGTGGGGGGTGGGGTCATGGAATGGGATGGGGTGGGGTAAAATTACGGGAGCTTTCCGGGAGAAATAACAAAACGGGAGGGTGGGGGGGTGATGGGTCTGAAATACGGGAGACTCTCGAGAAAAACGGGAGTGTTGGCAGGTATGGCCCATAATTAAACGTGATTTTGCTTTAACTTGCGCATGGTGGCTATCATCATGTGTGTGTGTGCGCACACACACACAATCCACACAGCCTTCGCTTGCACTCAGTCACAATCTCTCTTTCTCTCTCTCTCTCTCTCTCTCTCTCTCTCACACACACACACATGAGTAGGTAGTCACCACACAAAAGTTAATGCTGGATCCATTCAAATAAATACCAAAAAACACAAATATGTGACATTTCCGGAACAGGATCCGGCAAGATCTGGCTCAAATTAAGCACTGACCATATGTTCTTAAGGCAGAAAATAGTTAGTAGTGTCGTAAGCTCTCTGTAAAATAATGCATTGTCACATTGAATGACGTACTGAATCAGAAGCCTTCAAATTGGTAAACAGAAAAATAGCCTGAAATGCTCGTGAATTGAACATGAGGTTATCAAAATCAAAACATTAAACTTGAAATGATTTCATGGAAGAGAAAAGGAACAGCGAAAAAACCCAGTCATGAAGAAATTCTCATTTTAATTAACGGATGCATATAACACAAAACACTCCTTGAAAGCAAATTAAACTCATCTGTCACAAAGCAGAAAAAAGGCGATTTGGCAGAACATAAAAAACTAAATAAAAGCAAAGGGCTGTGAGGAGAGGAAGATGAAGGAACTGACAATGTATGGTTCTTCATTATCAGCCCAAGCACAAGCTCATCAGTGTATCAAATCTTACTGTCGTCTCATTTCTAACGTTATACATATGCAGAGACAGCCATAAATATTTAATTGAAATATTTACATTTAAACTAAGTTCAGTGGTGCAACACAAAACTATTTAGATCGCAACTATCCCTCCACACACATTTACATAATGACGTTAATTTTGGTAAGCTATTACGTTTGAACTCCTGAACATTAAACTTTGTTTTGTCAAATTTTCTTTTAAATTAGGGTTAGAATTAAAGTATACACCATATCACTGTCAATTCATTAAGAAACATTCCAGTTCATTTTCTTTTCCTACTTAAAATGTATAGTTTGACTCTATTGTTAGGCGCCGCATAACACAAACGAACCTTAAACCTTGGCTCTTCAATGACAGATGTCTTGTGCTGTGTGTAATGCTTCTCGTGACACATTACGAATAGCTTGATCTCTGTTAACAAAAGCACAATAATTTGCAGTACAGAGATGCTACAGCGACTCATGTGTAATGTCTCGCTCTTGTGACAGCAGTGCTCTCTCTCACTGTGTGGATCTTGAGGTTGGTGCCCTTTAGATTGCCATCTGCTCTGATGGGCTGTCATCTTGGATGCTGTATGGCCATCTGTTTGGTCTCTGCCAAGTCAGGGTGGAGGAGGAGAGGAAAACAGGATTGGTAATGACCTCTGAGGTTTGGAGTTTGGAATGAACACTGCTAGCATCTAGCACCCGCTAAACGATAAAAAAAGGCAGCCGTGGAGATAATAATAATAAGAGGCTGAGGAATTAGCGTGACTGTTTCCCCGGGGCATAGTTCAATTCGTTAAGGCACTGGAGCGAGTTAACTGTGATAAAACAGTCATACATCACTTGCTTTTAATGCACAACGACCCTCTCCGTCTTTAAACAAGGGCTGTAAAAATTACAGCACTGCAGCTATCCATGATGAAACTGGCTGAAATGCCTCATATATTTTGCTCCAAAATAAAAAAGAGGTTGAATGTCTGAGGAACTAATCGAAATAAAGCTATTTGATGCTGTTCGAGAAACACAATGTTCCCTGAGAGTTGTTTAATATGAAACAATTGCCACTGCATGTCAGCTTATACTAGGTGCAAAATGAAAAGAGAAAAACTTGCCTTTCGTGCAGATAGAGCGATGAAGACAGCAAATTGATTAAACGGTTACATGCTGAAACTTCTTGCTGTGTTAATAGGGCATCATTAGTCTTTGCACGCTGATTGAATATGAACTGAATAATTGAAATCAATAATGACCATTCCAAATGCTTGATGAAGGTGAGTTCTTTAAACACATTTCCATTATTACACTTGGAGTGCTTTAGTCTATACTCCTGTTAGAATGGCTTGGCCATTATTAGCTCTATAAAGGCCCGTTTACACTGAGTTGTATGGTACAGTTCGGTACACTTTTATGGTCGTTTCCATTTTCAAAAGGTACCAAAAAGCGAACCGTACCTCAAAAGGCGCAGCTAGATGCGCAATTGAACGCTATTGGTTTACAGAGATACGTCACTAGTGCGTACACAAGCCATGAGAATGAAAACAAAGGAACCACCATTTTTAAATACACAGCCGAGACATTACATTGTAATAATATATACATATAATAGCATGCCATGGTCAACCCGAGCTCAAACAAACCTTGTCGTCGTCTTGATGAACAGCCACAAAGCTAAGAAGAACAAAATCTGCCGGGTCCTTTTTACAAAGTCGTCTAAAAGCGCGAGTGGTTTCGCTTTCTCCAGAGAGCTCGCATTTACTCACCCCGCATCTATATTTGAAATAACGAACTTCTTGAGCTGTTGATAATAACGTTTGCATGGTTATTGAAGTGCTTCTGACATCCGATCCTTTCAGAAACTGACAAACGCAAGAGTGAATCGTAAAAAAACAAAGAAGCCGAAAAACACAAATGAGCGAATAATTGTTTTAGCAACCTAAAACATGAGGAAACTGCCATGTTTAACTATTATCATCACCTTTTGGACTATTATGAACTGGGAATGACGGAATTATTTTCTAAGAGAAGTTACATGTGCTGCTGAAGATTAAAGATACAGATGAGAGGTTTGCACTGACTGTAGGCTATATGTTGCGTGTTGTTTTTGAACCCAAATAAGGACTAAATGTATGTTGTGTGTAGTTTTACTGTAATTGGTAACATATCAGAGACTGATTGATCTGCACTTATAATCAAATCATGTTCATAGAAAGGTTAGTAATCAACATTTATACACAAGTATTTATGTGTATAAAGCATTTGTTTTGTGAGATGTGCTTCTCATATGATATGTGAACGACCTGTACAGCTTCACTTTGACATTTCCTGAAACAATAATGATGTTGATTGAAACATTCTGTCGTACACCATGCCCACAATTGGTACCTTTTTGGCAGTGGAAACGCAAGCCTGATAAAGGTGACCTGTACCGACCCGTACCGTACCGTACTGTACCACTCAGTGGAAATGAGCCATGAGGCTGTATAGGAGGTAGTTTTGGAGAGGTTTGGCTTTGACTTTGGAAACAAAAATCTCATTCTCCTTTCAGAGTTCACAAATTCACATCTTCTACAAAACACATGAGCAGATGGAATTGTATTGGTGTCCTGGCATTTTATCCTACCCATTAGTGGTATTGTGCTTGCTAATTTACAGTACTCACTCCCAGAACCGTTTATATCGAAGTTGATATTTAGCTGCACCATGTTGGTGTTTCGTAGCGTCTAATTTTTACAAGGTAGGTCGTTAGCCCAACGCTCAACCTTCAACCTGGAGGAGCAGGACATACACATACACTACGGACAATTTAGCTTACCCAAATCACCTATAGAGCATGTCTTTTCTGGAGGAAACTGGAGCACCAGAGGAAACCCACTTATACACAGGGAGAACATGCAAACTCCACACAGAAATGCTAACTGACCCAGCCAGGGCTCGAACCTGCAACCTTCTTGCTGTGAGGCGACAGCGCTACCTACTGCGCCACTGTGCTGCCCCTGGTATTGTGCTACCAACTAAGGCTGTGAGATTAATTTAAATCGTATCGATATCATGAATTGGACATGCATAATTTCTAAATCACCTTACAGCACCATTTTCCCGCTGTATCCTATTTGAACCAATCATAACGCAGTGTGCTAAACAGAGCGCGAGAACAGGAGACTGAATAACCTGCATAAACAGGGATGAGCACAAGAGGACTGGCCTTGGTGCCAAAAAAAGTCACATCTGTGGTGTGAGATTACTTTGGATACAGTAATGTATTGCAGATGTAATTTGTAAGTCAGTCATATATTGCGACTAATAGTGTGTGGAAAGCGCGAGGCACATCACTTCCTTCAGCATTTTCAACGTGCTTTTTTCTTGCACTCCCTTGTCATTTGTCGTTGCTAGGTGACCCATAACCCTTTTCCCAGAGGATGACAAATTAACAAAACATTGCTGCCGCTCTGATACAAGATTTATTTAAGGAGAAAATTAAAAAGCACTGGGTGTTTGGGTATCCTGTGTTTGTCTTAGGTAATTAATCTACCGAAATGTGTGTATTCCATACAAAATATGAGGCTGATCATTCAGTTATGTGACTCTCGGTGCAGCATTCTGAAAAGTAAAATTTAAAGTTTGTCTGAAAAAGAGATGTCTTCAACTGGGGTCGCCTGGAATACATAAGTGCATCACTCTCAATATGGAAATAATTAAGAAATTTTGGAAATAACTGTGCGCAAAAGATGCGATAAATGAACAGCCTATTTCACGGCAGCATCACAAAGAGATCTGATCTACGTATGGCAAAAAAAATATGTGGACATGTAGAAAAGTACCAGCAACTACTTCTGATATGTGGTCAAGAAGAACATTGGAGTTTGACGGTGCGCATACACGCGTACAGTAGTCTATTTATTTGTTTTGCCATAGGTCTGTTCTAGACCTAGTTTGTTATGCCTTTACTAGATGATTTTTATTTTTTTGCCTTATGTCTGTTTTAAAGACATGTTACAGGTTTAAATAAATATCTAATTATTTTCCTTTGGAAATATGTGTCTGAATCACACTGTAAAATGTCTGTGTGTGACAAAATCGTGATTTAAATTTAAAATTGCAGTACTGTTCAAGAAAATCATGATAGATTCCTTTTGCCCATATTGCACAGCACTACTACCAACACTATATGTGAGGAGTCGTAAGTTTGGGGTAGATTAGGGATATATTAAGTCCTCACATCACAACGCTCCACATTAGATGGGTCGAAAATTTCATCATCAAGATGTGCTGTCTACTTTTTTGGGACAAAACTGGGACAATCTGACAAATAGACAGAACACCAGTTCTACTCAACCAGTTCTGAGCAAAATTCAAACAAGTGATTCCACCATTCAAAGCATGCACACTAATAAAGTCTCAGCCTCTTGAGATCAGGATACTGAGGTTTACTCACCCAGCTCTCAATAGCTGGCCTCACCCCTATAAATCTCACTCCCATTGGGGTCATGGCACCAATACAATCTTTTCAGTTCTACCAGCTTGGAGAGGGATTTGAACCAGAAAATAGTTATGGCATTTGAGGCAGATACTATACCCAGAATATATCCATGAGACTCTGCAAAGTACCTTGACGAGAGTCAGTGTTGGTGGAAGGTTGGTCTCAGCCACAAACATCGTGGCATGGGAGATTGGTGAACTAACAAGGATGCTAAAGACCACCCCCTCTAGTGTCAGCTACAAGTGTTCCCCATTGAGGCCAGAGGAGTAAGGTTTACTTGTTCCGCTCTAAATGTTCCAGGCTCAGGAACATGCAGAGACATTCTGAGGGGGAAAGGTTCAAGTGGAATGTTCTTATTTATTTTAATATTTTATAAATAAAATATACTGAAGGATATAGTTCACACAAAAACCATCAGAGTTTCTTTTTCTGTTTTATGCCCGTGGCACGGTGGCTCACTAGTTAGCACTGTCGGCTCATAGCAAGAAAGTTGCTGGTTCGAGTCCCGGCTGGACCAGTTGGCATTTGTGGAGTTTGCATGTTCTCTTCGTGTTCGTGTGGATTTCCTCAGGGTGTTCCGGTTTTCTCCACAGTCCAAAGACATGCTAGGTGAATTTGGTACAAATTGGTACAAAACTGGCCTTAGTGTATGATTGTGTGTGAATGCGAGAGTGTATGGGTGTTTCCCAGTACTTGGTTGCGGCTGGAAGGGCATCCGCTGCGTAAAACATATGCTGGAATAGTTGGCGGTTCATGAATGAATGAATAAATGAATGTTTTATGCCCTTAAACATGAAAACTAACCATGATTAGTTGCTTTACATGTAAATCCCACATCCTCTGGGTACTTGATCAATGAAAGCTGCAAATGAGTCCAGACTTTCTGCCAAGAATCTGAAGGTCTGGCTATGCGATGCGTAATGATTTCAGGTTTGATTCACCAGTCAGACAACATTATCAGATTATGTGACAGCATTACAATAATAAGAAGCAAATAAATTACATTTATTATTAGCTGCTGTTAGTATTAAGTAATTAATTAGGCAATAAGGCAAACTGCATTATAAATTAATAAAGCAAACTACAAATGCTGAATTCTTGATTGTTTTTTCAATATCCACCAAAATCAAGTCAAGCCATGAATTACCTGTCAAAAAGAAAAACTGCAAGCGTGGCATTATTTTTCAGACCCTTATACGTCTCACAGTTGCCTCCAGCTTGGTTAAGTCTTTCGTGATCCAGAACTTTTCTCACTGTAGCAGTTTAAGACTTTCTTTCTTTTATGAGATTCCTTTCCCATGCCAGGTGTTGGTTCAAGAGGAATATAAGGCAACTGCTGTTTTCTTTTCTTTCATGCTTAGTCTGCATAGCATCACACTGATGACGTGTGATGATGCTTGACATTTTGGACTGGGAAAATGAATCATACTTTGTTTAAACTCAGCCATAGTAATTGTTGAGAAAGACTAATTGCTGGATTTAAGATTGTTTGTTCATGGCATCAAAATATATATGATTTTAACAAGCTGAACTATATATTTCATTATCGGAATTAAAAATAATCATTACACTGCTGAAAATGACCTGACCTCTGCTGGATCTAAAACTTACTTTGATACTAAAATAAAAATCATGCAAAGATATGCCATGCAATATAGCAGTGTGAAATCATGCTCTTAAGAAAACCAATATGTCAAGTTAGTCTTCGCTGAGTCCCACTTCACTATAATGACCTGTGAGCAAAGTGAATTTGGTCAAAGTGTCCACGGGTCAAGGAAATAAAGGGTTGTTTATTACTCAGCTGCACATGAAAATGGGCCTGGAGACTTTGGGTGACTGGATCTCACTTTGCCCTCTTGAGGGAGTTTAATTGCTGGCTAATTAGCTCTTCCTCTCAGTAGATGTTATTGACCCATAGTGGCTTTTCTGGCAAATATAATTGCCAATGGTGAGATGGGACCTTTCCTTTTTTGCACTTAGGACCTCTTTTTCTTTCTGGCCTTAATATTTCATGAATCTGTCCAGCGTTTCTTAATCTTGTTAAGCACAGAAGCAATAACCCGTTGAAACTGGACAAACACAACAAGCTTTACTGTCTGTACCTCACACAGTAGATTTCAGCCATTTTATTTTAGCTTTTTAGCACGGTTTTTACAATACATACATTTCTTTGTGTTAGTATTCTAGTACCAGAAAGATTCATTAGCTACCATTAATTAATGCATCAACCATCATTAAATAATGAAGGTATTTATATGAAGGTAACTTGTTGGAGTTTTCATTAATGTTTGTTAACATTTAACGACAGTTTTTCTTAATTTCTTTGACTCAATTCTCAAGTGCTTTGAAAAAACAAGTTCAAATCTCTAAACAATTAACTTCTTTTTCACATCAAATCGGAAAGATTGTTTCTATGTTTGTATATATAACTCTTCATTTATAACACTTCATTTTTGCATCTCGTTTAAATACAGCCACGCTAATTATTTTCTAATTCTCTATTTCCACCTGGGGATACTCATGCCTGTTGCGAAAGGGAGCTATGCAAACCAGGGTAGTTCCAAATGCAGCTTTATTAGAAGAATGGTCAGACAGGCAGGGATCAAAAACCAGCATTAACAGTGTAGAAGAGAATCCAGAAGCGTAATCCAAAAACAGGCAGAAGGTTCAGGGCAGGCAGCAAAGGTTCAAAACACAGAAAACAGTCCAAGGTCAAAACACAGAAAACAGGATACAGGATAAACGCTTACGTAAGGACAGCAACAGCTTAACAATACTCAGCAACATTTGTGTGTTTGTGTGCTGACTATATACTGGGTGTAATCAGTCTTTGACAAGCCTCCAGTGATGTGTGTGCAATCAGTCAGGATGAGGAACATGTGTGTGTGATTAGAGTGCATGTATGGAGTTGTAGTCCATTTATCAGCAGAATTGTAGTCCTTGTGAATGGGTGTGTGTGTACCAGCGGTCTCTAGTGGTAGGATCTCTGGTAATCATGACAGAGCCCCCCCTCTAAGAGCGGCTTCCAGACGCTCGAAATACAGACCAGGAGGGGGTGGAGCAGAGGCAGAACAGGGGGAGGGATGGAGGGCCAGGACCATGCAATGGAAGTGAACCTGGAGCGTGGATCTGCAGAGGGCCCGGAGCATGGAACTGAAGTAGATCTGGGAGCTCAGGTTCAGCAGGCACTAGAAGTTCATCACACCCCAGTGAGTCTGGAGGCTTAAGTTCGGGAGGCACTGGCAGTTCATTAAACTCCAGTGGATCTGGAGGCTTAGGTTCAGAAGGCACTGGCGGTTCATTCAACCCCAGTGGGTCAGGAGGCTTGGGTTCAGAAGGCACTGGTGGTTCATTCAACCCCAGTGGGTCAGGAGGCTTGGGTTCAGGAGGCACTGGCGGTTCATTCAACCCCAGTGGGTCAGGAGGCTTGGGTTCAGGAGGCACTGGCGGTTCATTCAACCCCAGTGGGTCAGGAGGCTTGGATTCAGAAGGCACTGGCGGTTCATTCAACCCCAGTGGGTCAGGAGGCCTGGGTTCAGGAGGCACTGGCGGTTCATTGAACCCCAGTGGGTCAGGAGGCTTGGGTTCAGGAGGCACTGGCGGTTCATTCACCCCAGTGGGTCAGGAGGCTTGGATTCAGAAGGCACTGGCGGTTCATTCAACCCCAGTGGGTCAGGAGGCCTAGGTTCAGAAGGCACTGGCGGTTCTTTAAACCCCAGTGGGTCAGGAGGCTTGGGTTCAGAAGGCACTGGCGGTTCATTCAACCCCAGTGGGTCAGAAGGCTTAGGTTCTAGCAGCTCTGGGAGGTCACACAGCTCAGAGAAATCATACGGCTCTGGGAAGTCACACAGCTCTGAGAAATCATACGGCTCTGGGAAGTCACACGGCTCTGAGAAATCATACGGCTCTGGGAAGTCACACAGCTCAGAGAAATCATACGGCTCTGGGAAGTCACACAGCTCTGCCAGCCATTCGTGGAACTCAGGAGGCTGCTCTGGCCATTCGAGGAATTCAGACATATCTGGCGCCCGCCATTCGGAGAATTCAGGGATATCTGGCGCCCGCCATTCGGGGAATTCAGGGATATCTGGCGCCCGCCATTCGGGGAATTCAGGAATATCTGGCGCCCGCCATTCGGGGAATTCAGGAATATCTGGCGCCCGCCATTCGGAGAATTCAGGGATATCTGGCACCCGCCATTCGGGGAATTCAGGCAGCAGCGGCCATTCGGGAAACTCAGACGGCGGCGGCCATTCGGGAAACTCAGGCGGCGGCGGCCATTCGGGAAACTCAGGCGGCCATTCGGGAAACTCAGGCGGCGGCGGCCATTCGGGAAACTCAGGCGGCGGCGGCCATTCGGGAAACTCAGGCGGCGGCGGCCATTCGGGAAACTCAGGCGGCGGCGGCAGCTCTGGTGGCGGCGGCAGTGGCTCTGGCAGCAGTGGCTCTGGCAGCAGTGGCTCTGGCAGCAGTGGCTCTGGCAGCAGTGACTGAGGATCTGGCAACTCTGGAGGATCTGGCAGCTCTGGATGATCTGGCAGCTCTGGCAGTGACTGAGGATCTGGAAGCTCTGAATAATCTGGCAGTGACTGAGTATCCGGCAGCTCTGGATGATCTGGCAGCTCTGGCAGTAATAGCTCTAGTGGTGGCAGCAGCTCTGGCAACTCAGGTGGTGGTAGGCATTCTGGTGGCTCAGGTGATGGCATTTCAGGAACAGGAACTATGGCAGAAACAGACTCGGAACAGGAAACCATCTTGTGAGCTATAGGCAGATTGGCGCTTACCCATGTGTGAGCTGGAGGGCTGGTTGTGGCCACTTTGTGAGCTGGATGACTGGAGGCGGCCATTTTGTAAGTTAGCAGACTGGAGGCGGCCATTTTGTGAGCTGGAGGACTGGAGATGGCCATTCTGTGAGCAGGAGGACTGGAGACGGCCATTCTGTGAGCTGGAGGACTGGAGACGGCCATTCTGTGAGCTGGAGGACTGGAAGCGGCCATTTTGTGACTGGAAACACTTGGCAAATACCAACGAGGGGCATCAGAGAAGAACACAGGTAAGCCCAGCGTTGTAGTGGTGTCCCTTGCCAGCCCCGCTGCCCGCGGGTCTTGCTGTCTATTGCCCCCCCCCAAAAAACATTTAGGGTTTTCCTCCACCTCACCGACAGTGAAGGGGGAGCCAGCAGTAAGCAGGGCAAAGTCCAAAAACTGACATAGCGAACCTCGAGGACCAACTTTGATGAGGGTGCTTTTAAGTGGTTCATTTAAACCATTACAAAAAAAGTCTATTAGTGCAAAGTCTGGGTATGTACAGAGATTTGCAATGTCCAGATAGTCTTTAATGTGGTCCTCGAGGGAACGCTTACCTTGCTGCAGACGTACTAACTGTATTGCTGGATCCATGACCAATAAAGCAGATGGAACTTGTGGGGCTGAGTATTCTGTTGCGAAAGGGGGCTATGCAAACCAGGGTAGTTCCAAATGCAGCTTTATTAGAAGAATGGTCAGACAGGCAGGGATCAAAAACCAGCATTAACAGTGTAGAAGAGAATCCAGAAGCGTAATCCAAAAACAGGCAGAAGGTTCAGGGCAGGCAGCAAAGGTTCAAAACACAGAAAACAGTCCAAGGTCAAAACACAGAAAACAGGATACAGGATAAACGCTTACGTAAGGACAGCAACAGCTTAACAATACTCAGCAACATTTGTGTGTTTGTGTGCTGACTATATACTGGGTGTAATCAGTCTTTGACAAGCCTCCAGTGATGTGTGTGCAATCAGTCAGGATGAGGAACATGTGTGTGTGATTAGAGTGCATGTATGGAGTTGTAGTCCATTTATCAGCAGAATTGTAGTCCTTGTGAATGGGTGTGTGTGTACCAGCGGTCTCTAGTGGTAGGATCTCTGGTATCATGACAATGCCGAGGCCCCTAGAGATTATGTAGCGCCATTGATGCGATCCAAGACCTGTGAAGAAATGATGCCAAGGTATCTATAATCCTGGACCAGGCCGTATCTTGAGCTGATGCTGTGGTGGTCATGGAGGAGTGGAATGCATGAGACTGATTCCTGAAAGACCACAATGACAGACGGGTCCCCGCATTGATCCTGAGGGCCAGCCTGATCACCCACCGATGACCTACTCACACCTGCAGTTCTTCACGATGGACGTCCAGCATTCTCCAGCCTCCGGCGCCTAGACTGCAGCTCCACACAGGAAGGTTTGTCCAGAGGAAAATGGTCGTGCACAACAAAACTTGGTTTCTCTCAAGATTTTTTTTCCTTCACTTTGTCAATTGGTGAAGGTTTTCTTCCTCGTCACTGTCGTCACTGGCTTGCTTGGATTGGGACTTGTGGAGCTGAACATCAATGGAATTTAAACCACACAGAACTGAATTAAACTGAACTTCAACTCTGAAATCTAGACTTTACTAGACCTTCTATGTTAAGCTGCTTTGACACAATCTACATTGTAAAAGCGCTATAGAAATAAACATGAATTGAATTGAATTTAATTTCTTATTGATTGCATGATATTGCAAATGCTTTGTGTGTAAACAATAAGAATAATTGTATTTTGTTTGCACAAATAATTGCATATGGATTCTCTCTTAAACTGTCCACTCTTCACAACTTCATTTTTCATCATGAAAACCATCACACTCAAAACGATCCATTCAGTTATGAAAACTTGGTATATAGAATGTATATTGCATAAATATCTGACATTGTTTGTAATGTCTGCTGACAAATGACCTCTAATTGCAAACCAATTTGAATCAGCCATTTAACCAATCAAGTTTGGGAGCATATACTGTATATGTAGATGTATATGCATATATCACTACCATTTTATCAAGAATGGAGGACCTCCACAATCCCTGAACTGCCGCAACATGCTTGAGCAAAAACATTCCATGTAATACATTCATACTAAAATAAATACTGTATAAATACAAATGTTCATATATATATATTTTTTCTATGTACTATTGATAGTGTGGCTCACACAATGGAAAAATGCTTAATGTTTAAGTGGCCTTGGTTAAATTACTAACACAATAACTAGGTTTTGAAGCGTGAATGAAATGTTTTGGGTCAGTAAACTCAAGGAAGTTCCAGCAAACAGTTGTGGCATCTGCACTCACAGTTTAGAGAATCTTCAGTTTTGAATGTTATGTTTTGAAACGTGCCAGAGCAATAGAGCAAAACTGTAATCAACATACAGCTGTACTTAATGTGTTTATTGCATTAAATCAGTTCCATAAAATAAAAAGTTGTTTTTATACAGTTTAAATAATTGTAATAGGTATTTTCATGTCAACTAATAATAGTTAGCTTAGTTAACTATTGGAATCTTATTGTAAAGTGCAACTGGATGTATGGGTGGGTGGATGGATGGATGGATGGATGGGTGAAATAATAGGTGAAAGGGTGGGTGGTTGAGTGGATAGATGGAAATTATGATTAATAATACAACATTTTAAAAATATATGATGTATTGTAGGCTGCTAAGATGAGGATCTGTGGATTTGAATTAATACACTTTATGCAGCTTAACTAAACTTAGTTATGTATGATGCTTAGAATAATAAGACATTAAGAGAAATGTTTTGAACTGAATAATTCAGCAAGGTCATTTATTAAAAGGAATATTTTTAATCATATGAAATATTTCAAACAGATGCTGTCCTTTCCAAATCAATGTATTAAAGGTGCCATATACTGCATGGGTTCAATAAGTTAAATTGTTCACTGATATAGTAGGTATATGCCTTAACCTCATAGGGCTTAGTGCCCACATACGTGGACAGCACATTTGAGCTCTTATATCTTATGTTTTCTATTTTGTTACAGACATACAGTGCCATCCAGCAACTGTTTTGCCAGCCTGATCTCACGAGGAAACGTAAGCATTTTAAGTTTTGTCAGTTTAGTGGCTAATTCGTACGAGTTCAGTCGTACGAAAATGTACGTTTTTAAAAAGGAGGCATCGCACCTAACCCCACCCCTAACCCCGACCGTCATTGGGTGATGAGCAAATCGTACTAATTTGTACGAATTAGATTGTACAAATTCATACGAATTAATTACTAAATCAAAAAGTTACGAATTGCAGTGAGATTGCGTTGGTTTTGCAGCATATGAAATGTCCCAAACACTGTTTTAACTGTTCAAAATTGGCAAAAAAATTTTGTTTTTACTGACAGTCAAAACATGTTCAAAAAATATGTGTACGTGTTATTAATGAATAAAAAAACTGTCACATGCTGTGTTCAAGGCAGAAATAAATAGTTTTTCATTCTATTACACAAAGGTGACTTTATTGTGTTTTATGTAAATTCGTAAATTATGTAAAGTCCACATATATAGACACCATTTTTCTCTAAAAGTACATCATATCAAAATGTTTTATTTTAATTAGGTTCCAATAAGCCCAAATAGCAAAGAGAAATAAAAAGGCATGTAAAAAAACAGCTTGGGCCTTAAGAGGTTAAAAAATCTCTAGAAATTGTTTTATATGCTAATTTATTACTCCATAAAATACCCTTACAGTCATAAGGTCCATAATTGACCATATTTGGATCAATCATGAATATTAACGAGCTCGCATGATGACAGTAAATAATATTTTACTAGATATTTTTCAAAACACTTCTATACAGCCTAAAGGGATATTCAAGTGCTTAATTAGGTTAATTAGGTTAACTAGGCAGGTTAGGGTAATTAGGCAAGTTATTGTATAACAATGGTTTGTTCTGTAGACTATCGAAAAAAATTGCTTAAAGGGGCTAATAATTTTGACCTTAAAATGTTTTTTTTTTTTAATTAAATATTGCTTTTATTAGCAAAAATAAAACAAATAAGACTTTCTCCAGAAGAAAAACAATATTATCCGACATACTGTGAACATTTTCTTGCTCTGTTAAACATTAATTAGGGAAATATTTAAAAAAAGAAAAGGCTAATAATTCTGACTTCAACTGTATATGATCTGTTATTATTTGAATATGCCTAGGCACTTCTCAGATTTATTATATATGGTACCTTTATAATTCTTTCATATTAAAAAGATTTCTTTCATGTGACACTGAAGAATGGAGTTATTTTGAAAATTCAGCTTTGTATCTCAAGAATAAATCACGTTAAAATATTTTCAAAATAATAACCCAAAAATTATTTATTGTTCTAATAGTATTTTGGTTACAGAAATTAAGCATTGGTGAGAGTAGCAGACTTAAAAACATTAAAAAACTCGAAGACTATAAATTATTTACAGTAGGTTTGTAAGAGAAAACGGTCTATATTAATTTCAAAACACTATAGCTACACATTTTTCAGCTTTACCCAGCATTTATGTCAAATGTCTTAACATACTGCATAGTTTCGCAGAATAACAGCCAAAAGTAACACTACTTCTAAAAAAAGTAAATCATTATAACAGTAGGCGATCATACATAAAATAGGCACTTTTTTTGATTAATCCTGGAATCTCTCAATTTCAAGAGGTTTGGTGTGTCATATTAATGCCCTAGCTGAGTTCAAAGAAAGCCATGCTAATTGTAATCATAATATATCTTAGAGGGTTGACGTAGAACTTGTTATTAATAACCAAAAGAAATCAACCCTAAAAATTCCTGGTGGACTCATATTCCTCGGATGAGTGAATCCTGACAAGATTTGGAGCAGGAAAAGATGTGAAATAGAAATACGATACGTAAAAAAATAATTTTGTCCATGTTTACAGTAATTTATTTCGGTGATGTATAACCTCCTGAAACCCTTAAAGTTTCCATTTTCTATATAACTGCATCATGCAAGGACTAGTTCTCATATTTTTTAAGGGGTAATTGCTTTGACGTTTTAAAGTTGTGGGTTACCGAGATTTTGGAACAGCTTTGTTTTGCCTGTTTTGGATTCAGATGTTATGTGATTGCTGGATGACTTCACTGGAAAATGTTTCCTTAAGTGATCACTCCAGCCTTGAGGTTTGGAAGACAAGAGGTTTGCTGGGGTGAAGCATTGTTATTGCGCACAGTCACTTTCTCTGTAATCTATTAGGCCAATGGTATGAACCAGCACTGTTGACTGAAACAGCACATTGGAACTTTATTGTCCATAAAGGACCACACAAAACACCAAATTACAAGCACACAAAGCTCTTTTCTTTTCTTTTCTTTTTTTCTTTTTACTTTTTGCTAATAAAGTCTGTTCATTAAGAACAAAGACAGTAGAGCTTTCAAAATAAGTGGCATCTTCATTCATTCATTTATTTTCTTTTGACTTAGTCCCTTTATTAATCTGGGGTCGCCACAGCGGAATGAACCGCCAATTTATTCAGCATATGTTTTACACAGAGGATGCCCTTCCAGCTGCAACCCATGGGAATCATCCATACACTCTCAATCACACACATACTGTACACTACGGCCATTTTGGCTTACTCAATTCACCTACAGCACATGTCTTTGGACTTGTGGGGGAAACCAGAGCACCCAGAGGAAATTAAGTGGGATCTTATTATCTGCAATGTTTGATCATTAGTGTCTTTTGACAATTGAACAAAAGTTAACTACACACTATAGCAGGGCTTGACATTAACTTTTTTCATCACCAGCCACTGTCACTTGCCATTTTCACTAGCCACAATTTTGTTGTTAGGAAAATATATTTTATATGCATAAATTTGACCTTATCATGCTAAAAGGACTTGATTTAGACTTTGTGTTATGTCCACATGCCTCCTCATTCATTTCACTTTTTTGTGTGTATGACCCTGCTCAATGTGCATGAGCAAATGGGCTGTGGTTTTACAGTGTCGCATTGCAATTCGTTTTTATTTCACAGGACTTTTCAGAGCTCAACACTGAGGATTTACCAAATGTATCTCTGACCACACCAATAATAAATAAATAATTATTTCTTAGCCACAAATGTTAAATAATATGTCAAAACATGCTAAATATAGCTGTATACAAGCTCTTTTTATTCAACAAAACCTTTCTTAAAAAAACAATTACATGTAAAAATAATTATTGCCATGCATCTAAAACTATACACAGTAGCCTAGTCTGTCCAGGCTAACGGTCTCTCAGATCACTAGTTAACTACACATTCATGGGGAGTTAATCTTCTATCAAAGCAATGTTATTGTAACAATGATACAGTAATTAAACAATATTACCAAAAATAACTGTAAGCAAAAGAATCAGGTGAAAAACATACCCTGTGTGATAATAAAGGATGATCACGTGCACAGGGGTAACGGTAGGCCCATAATGTTAAAAGAATAGTTAAAACAACACCGGTAACTGCTGCTGCTTACAAAAACACATATTTTAGAAACATCCGGAGCTTTTGGAAGCAGCAGGACTGTAGGTGCACGAGCATCACTTTTTGTCCAGTCTATTTGAAAGAGAACCGATCGCAGCAGTTGTGTTTCCTCTAGGCACGGTTGCTTCGCGCTAGGAAACGGGAGCGCGCAAGCCTTTTAAAAACAGCCGCGGCCATCACATCACCTGTGCGCGCGGTGCGAGTGATCATCATCCTCTCATTCGGTATTCATCTGGTTTCCTTTGCTCGCGCGAACGCTATTTTTGTCTGTCATGCTGCTTCTCGATTCTAAGATGACATTTGAACACATATTGGGCCATCTTTATTGTCGAACCCTGCTTTTAAAGGGTCACGAAACACCAAAACACACTTTTTGAGCTGTTGACAGTCATATATGTGTCCCACGCTGCTATAAACACTATTAGGACACATATATTGCACTAAAAAGTGAAAATTGGTTGTTTTTGCGTTATTTTGAGCAAATTCGTTCTTCCGGTTTGAAACGAATTTTTGAAGCTACGTCACGGCCATGAGATACTTAGGTGTAAATCCAGAGTGGAGAGTGGCTGTCTGTCTTTTCCAGAACTTTCTGACGTATGTGGGTGTGCGGCATTAATTCATGACAAAGACGTGCTTCAAACCAATCAGCGCGCTCTATTGTGTATGACGCGAAACTTCATTAATATGCATGATAGCTCCGGAGACTGTTTACCTGTTTACACCGTACAGACGGAAGAGAGACGTGACGTTGTGTTGCCAAAACAAGTGAAAGAACTAGAATTTGGAGACAAGAGTCATCGGTTTTGCGTTTATTAGTGTGTTGCAACAAGGTTTTGTTTTCATTTTCCCTCTATGAGAGAGCTGCTGGACTCATGTGTGGATTACAGTGCACGCGACACGCGACAGAAATGCGTTTGTAAGAAACATTTTTTACCCGAGAGCTTTTCGCATCTGGAAATGGTGAAATCCGGATTTGCCGCTCGTCTCCTTTTTGTCCTGTCGCTACAGATTAGGTAAGTGTGTGCGATCAGTGCTCTTTGTTTAACCCAGATTACAAAGTTTGTCGTATCTTCAGCTAGTGCTCTTTCAGTTTTTAAAGACATACCTCAGTCAAAATGATTTAGTTACTAAGTTTACAGTATGTTAATATCACTGCAATATTACAGTACAATATTATAGACTGAAAGATCCGCTGTAAATGCTGCTCTCTGAGTGTAAACATATAAACACAAACTATTCCCGTCTATATAACTGAATGTGGAAACCTTGGGATCATCTCTACACAGGTCTTGGATCGCTTCAGTGGCACTCAGTAGATGGATATCAGACCTCATTTTCAGCTAAGTTAATGGAGTTAACTTTAGATGACATTTAATAAACTCAAGGTAATGAACTGATTCTTTCACTATACTTGTCACGATACTGAATTTTAGCACTGAAATTTCTAAAAAACGCCAATTTCCTGCTAACATTTATGCGCTGTTGAGTGCATTCTGAAACAGCCCTGATGCCATAGTATTCACCAGTGCACAACAGAAAAAATAGTTTGGGCTGTGATTGGACATGAAGGTCATCAGTTCACCACACTTCACCGATGTTTACCGAGTGCAAACATAGACGGGCGATCAGCTGATTAATCGACTGATCTTCGCGTTTTTAAAACGCCCTGTCCCTGTATCTGTGTTTGCACTTGGTAAAGTGTGGTGAACTGCTCATTTTCAAGGCCAAGCACAGTCATTTCTGTTGAGCACTGGTGAATTCTATGGCAAATCAGCGCTGTTTATGAAGCGCTCAGCGGCACTTAAATGTTAGCAGGAAATGGACGTTTTTAAAATTTCAGTACTCAGACAACACAAGAGTGTGCTACAGAGGACTGCATTGTTTTATCTCTCATTGGGTTACATAGGCTGAAGCAGGGAAGCATCCCTACTGTGTTTACCTGGTGCCATGAACTGAAGCCTAGGAGGAAACTTAAGCGTATTACTTTTAAAGAGATTGTGATTTTGTTTGATGCCTAATATGCTTTTATTTGTTTAAATTAAACTTAACTGAATGATATTAAAGTGATGTTTACACCACGTCTGCATTTTGAAATCACAGCAACAGCTGGAGGTTTGTAGTACACAGCATGTTGTTGTAATGTTTACAGTGCTGATCCTATCTTTCCGGGTTTCTTCCCACCGCAGCCTCACTTTCATGTTTTAAAAATGGCGACCGCGTGAAATAAGCATATTAAATATGGAATTTTAAAGTTACTGTATACAAAACTTTGTTGAAGAGTCTTTTACAAGGAATTATTGTTTAAGCGTTTCTATTTAAAAATCTAATGTTTAAATTAGTTTGTTACCTGTCTTTTTTTTTTTTTTTTATGAATCTCTATGTGAAAAGTTCTTCACTAGTTGGATAAGGGCCATGAAAAAGAGAATGATTGAGATTTATTTTACATGGTGCACACTAAACAATATTGCTGTACAGGTCTGGACAGTGATTTTTAAGGCTGTCCTTAATGCATATGCATTTGTCAGCCCAGACTCATTGGAAATATATGCCCTGGACTACATTTTTAAGAACCAACAAACATCTACCTTGGGCTAAATGTTTTTGCAGTTTTTGCTTTTTACCACACCACTGTGTTTATTTTACATATAAGACGGAGCCAGGTGTACTCATGAGCACATGCTATTCCTCCATTCTAAAAAAAAAAAACACCAAGGCACATTTTCCTAATGAGCCTGTGTTGGCATTTGTAGGTTTCTCTTTCAGAAATATAAGGGATAAAAGTATTTTAAAGGTGCCATATAAAGGAAATATAGAGCTATATGCATAGCTGAATAATACGATTTCAATACATGGAATTGACTTATTGTGAGTCTAAAATACAATTGTTTTCTATCGCTAACTCATGTAAATCATGGTGAAGATTAGGTCAACCAAAACAAAGCACATACTGTTATGGAATTATCAAAATGCACGCCACAGGCTGTATTTGATTGGCGACAACATTTTCTCATAAGGTTACAACAATGATCTAAGTTTATATAAGCTTATAATAAGCTTACTATGCATGTTGGAAATTGACAGAAGCAGGAAGAGTAAGCACGCCACATGACGTCACTTTTTGACATTGTTTTCAATACATTGCTAAGTGAAACGGACAGATGGTCAATGGCATAACTTCATAGAAAACAATGTTAAGAATTCTAAAAGATGTGGCACGGCATGGTGTGATGGGCTTTAAGGAGCATTTCTCAGCCAGTCAACTGTTCACAGTACATCAGAATGCAAAATGCAGGATATACAGATTATAATTTTATTCCGTATCATCTCAAAGAGACATAAGGTCTGTTTAAATGTATCTTTAGTGAGTGCAATACAATTTACTAATGTTTGTGGTAGCCAGTTGTTGTGCTATAAATTTGTGTCTGAAGATATAAGAGGTCACACTAATAAATTTGATTTTGTTTAATAATTTGAATAGCAAGTTGTTGGTTTTTTATTTACTAAACATTTTATTAAAGTGGAGTTTACTGAAGTTTCCAATTAACAGTGAAATGATTCAATTTAAGGAAGTGGATCTAAGATAGAAAACACATCTACAACCCTTTGTTTATAATCCTGTTTCTGCAACATGTGCTGCAGTCAGTTCCTGCTGAGCCATTCATATTTACGAGCTGGCAAATCAGAAAGCTTGTCTCATGTGCGTTCACTTCTCTTGGGTCAGAGAAACATGGTTTTAATGAGCAATTGCACAATGATGAATAAAGAATGTGTGTATATGTGCTTTTGTATGATAGCATAATATTTTGCAGATGCAACTTTTAAAAAAGTCACAGATGCAGCATTCATTGTATTCAACATGCTACGTCATTGATTCATTAATGTAAACTTTGTGCTAAAAATAATTTCCCACTCATAATTATAATTTTATGATGACATTTGTGTGATTTAAACTTGTAAGTACGCTCTTTCAGTATCTTCTATGTAGTGAACGCACCAGTATCACATCTTAACAAAGTCGCTGCTCAAAGGCAAAGCTATGGAGCGTTACATATCTGACACTTGCACTAAACAGTTGACTATTTAGTCTTTTGTACATTAAGTCATGCAAAATTATACTCTTAGATAGCGAAACATAATATCTAAACTGTAAATATTCATAAAAGCACGTTGGCAGAAGAGCTCAAATGTGCTGCAATTTAAAATAAACATAAATTGTTGGTATTTTTTAAGCTCTAGAAAGCTGACAAATTGCACATTCATAATAAAGATGAATCACATTGATTAATGCACATTCATTCATTAATTTATTTTATTTTCAGCCTAGTCTCTTTATTAATCAGCGGTGGCCACAGCGGAATGAACCGCCAACTTATCCAGCATATGTTTTACGCATCACTGGGAAACCCATACACTACGGACAATTTTAGCTTACCCAATTCACCTGTACCGCACTTGGAATTGTGGGGGAAACTGGAGCACCTGGAGGAAATCCACGCGAACACGGGGAGAACATGCAAACTCCATGCAGAAATGTCAACTGACCTAGCCGGGGCTCGAACCAGTGATAATTTGAAATGTTTTTATGTTTTTTAAGCAAAACCAAAAGGAAAAATTTGCCTCAAATTTAATGAATTAAGTGTTTAATTTCTAATGTTTATGCAAGATTTATATGGATTTTGAGACTTTTTGAGAATTACTGTGATTACTAGGACTACTGAATTACTGAGAGAAGTAATTTTTTATTATTATTAAATTTGAATAACGTTTTTTTTTTTTTTTTTTTTTTACTAAAATGAAAAACAATATATATATATATATATATATATAGTTTTTTAATAAGTAATAAAGAAAAAACTTCTTAAAAAATAAATAAAAGTATTATTACTATTATTATTATTATTATTATTATACAATTATTATTCTAAATAAATAAATAACAGAAATGAATCCTAAATGTAACTGGAAAACAATGTAAAGACACAACTGTAGTGATATGCTAAGATCATTTAAGGAATCTTTTGCATGAATATTAATTTCATTAGAATTAAATTTTATAGACAATTCTACATAATACAAAAAAAGAAGATGTTTTATGGCCGAGTTTTATCATCCTTCCTCCTTTTTGCTTCATACAAAAGAAATCTAATTAGGAGCCATGCTTAGTCTAAATAAGATCCCCAGCATATTATTTAAACTTTAGTTTTCAGTGCACATGGGTAATTTTTTTTATTTTTATTAAACTACATTGCCTTCACCAGCGTTGGTTCGGTTGTACATAGAGAATAACGTCTTAATTTGGGATTACCACTCTTAAATGCATCTCAAAGCATTTACCGGGGCACTGGTGATTTTTACTTGGCACGTGCCCCAGTAAATGATCCCAGCAACGTTCCTGGGCACATCAATTTTTGGGGTCCCTCGACACATTTCCACTGTAGTCTGTGCTTTTTGCAGCATTATTCTGTATTTGCATGGGTTATGATAATTTGCTTGCTGGTGTGTTGTAAAATTAATAAAGATGTTAATCAATTAAGTAGTATTTTTCTATTTTCTATCTTAGCTTACAGCACATTTGAGCTCTCTTCATCACCGTATAATAGAGGCACTTTAATCTTCAACATTAATTTTATTATTTTAAATATTTGTTTTTTTTCTAAAAGAATGTCAGAGATCATACCACAACTTTCTTAGAAAATCTTCCCTCATTGAGCCTAAAAATAGTGATTCAACCCTCTGATTTTTCACATGCACATACATGCAGTAGCTATTTGTAAAAAGCCGAATAAAAAAAAAGGTGAGAAGCAAGAAGTCTGATCCTTCTCAAAAGATTATGGATGTTTCTGAATATACAGCCAAATGGGAGCACTCCATCTCACATGAAAGGAGCTGAGAGCTATTTCATGCTCAAGTAGAAGAACTCTTTGAGATCAATAAATTCAGAACAATCTCACCCCTCAACATGAAATGCAAGATCTTTGCACTAATAGCTCAAAGGATGACCTCATGACTGAGATGGGCTTTACCGACATTGCTATTCAGAAAGACCACGTTCCAGCATTCTCAGATAGATCTACAAGGTCAGAATAAATAACGGTGACCTGGCAGTGTAGTCGATCCGGCTAACAGGTCAATCCGACACGACCTAATGTTCGAAAGAAAGGACTTCAGCTGTCATCACATCCAGGGAGCGATCATTGTTTAGCTTGCACAGTCTGAAGTGTAAAGCGAGGCACTAGCTATGCCTAAATCTGATTAAATATTTATGTCATGCACTGCAAGTTGCAATGGATCAAAAATCAGAGCACTGCATAAAATGTAAAAGTAATGAACATGGTAAAAAAAGGATAACAAGCTTCAAAATGTCTGTAACTGTTTTCGATATTGGAATAAACATCTTTATTATGCTATTAGAAAAAAAGAAAAACAAAGGAAAAGTTCAGGGTGAGGTCATCCAATACATTTAAATGCCTTGAGAAGTCTATAACAGCTCTAAATAACATATTCAGCCATGCAAATGCATACTGTGACTGCATAAAACTAAAAACAAGGCTAACAATAATGTATATATCTGAAATGATTTTTTTAAACAAACAGTTATATAAAATATGTCGTTATTTCAAACATCACATACAGTTGAAGTCAGAATTATTAGCCATCCTGAATTATTAGCCACCCTGTATATTTATTCATTCATTTTCTTGTCGGCCTAGTCCCTTAATTAATCTGGGGTCGCCACAGCGGAATGAACCGCCAACTTATTCAGCACATTTTTTACCCAGCGGATGCCCTTCCAGCCGCAACCCATCCCTGGGAAACATCCACACACTCATCCACACTCATACACTACGGACAATTTAGCCTACCCAATTCACCTGTACCGCATGTCTCTGGACTGTGGGGGAAACCGGAGCACCCTGAGGAAACCCACGCGAACACAGCGACCTTCTTGCTGTGAGGCGACAGCACTACCTACTGCGCCACTGTGTCGCCCTCACCCTGTATATTGTTTTACATAAATATTTTTAATAACTCATTTCTAATAACGGATTTGTTTTATCTTTGCCATGATGACAGTACATAATATTTTACTAGAAATTTTTGAAGATATTAGTATTCAGCTTAAAGAGACATTTAAAGCCTTAACTAGGTTAATTACAGTGGTAATATGTTAGGGTAATTAGGAAAGTCATTGTATAACAGTGGTTTGTTCTGTAGACAATCAGAAAAAAATGACTAATAGTAATATTGACCTTAAAATGTATTAAAAAACTGCTTTTATTGTAGCCAGAATAAAACAAAAAAAACTTTCTCTTGAAGAAAAAATATGATAGAAAATACTGTGAAAAATTCCTTGCTCTGTTAGTCACCCATTGGGAAATATTTTAAAAATATTTAAAAATATCACAGATGTAAATATGATATTTAGATAATAATCTTGAGATAATAATGTTAACTGTATACTGTAATTAAGCATTAAAAAATCGTTAACAAAAGTTAACAAAATTCAAAGGATATAGTTTATATAGACATTTCTTACCATTTACCCAGACCCAAGTGGTTCTAAACATTTATACTGAACATTGAATATTTTTATATTAAGAGCAAAACTACTATGAAATTCATGCTTTTTCCAACATTCTTCAATATATCTTCTTTTGTGTTCAACAGGAGACAGAAAAACAAACCTAAACTTAAAACCTAACCATAAGCTTTGCTTTTCATTACAATTGTAACAGCAAACAAAATCATAAGAAAAAATTGTTATATGTATATAATAACTGAACATAATCAATGGGTTTTTCCTTCCACTCTACACTCAAAAAAATTACATTTGCTTCTTGTTTAAACTACTTATTTAAAATTAGTAAAACAACACAATTCTTTTGCGTTTTGGGGACAACTTAATTTAAATAAATAAAAACTACAGAAAATACTGTGAAAAACTCCTTGCTTTGATAATCATTGTTTGGGAAATATTTAAAAATAGATTTTTTAAAAATCACAGGAGCTAATAATTGAGACTTCAACTGTATACTGTAATTAAGCATTATAAAACAGTTAACAAAAGTTAACAAACTTAGTCATACATATTTTCTCACCATTTACTCACACCCAAGTGGTTCTAAACTTTTTTTTTTATAATTTCTTTTGTTAGTTGAACACAAATCATGATATTTTGAACAATGAATATTTTTTTTTACATTAAGAACAAAAATACTGTGGAAGTCAATAGATGCTTTCCCCAACATTCTTCAGTATATCTTCCTTTGTGTTTATTAGAAGACCGAAAAACAAACCTAAACCTAAAACCTAACCATAAGCTTTGCTTTTCAGCACAATTATTGTAACAACAAACTAAATCATAAGAGAAAATCTTTAGATGTTCATAATAACTCAACATAATCAACATGTTTTTTCTTCCACTCTGCACTCAAAAAACAACAACAACAAAAAAGACTTTTGCAGCTTGTTCAAACTACAGGTACTTATTTAAAATGAGTTGAAACAACACAACTATTTTGTGTTTTTGGGACAACGTAATTGTTTTATGTTCAATCCACTAAAAAAAGTTTAAAAAATTAACTTAATCGGTTTGTGTTGGGGCAATCTGAAATATTTGTGTTGAACACAGCATTTTTTAAATGACAACACTGTAAAAAATGCTGCTTTTACACAATTCACAATTTCAATTGTTGTCTAAACACAAATCGATTAAGTTAATTTAACCATTTTTTTTACAAATTTAAGTGGGTTGAACATAAACCATTTAAGTTGTCCCCAAAATACTTAAGAATTTAGTTGTTTTAACCCATTTTAAATAAGCAGTTTGAACAAGCAGCAAAAGTAATTTTTTTGGGTGAACATCATTTACTTTCCTGATCCAGTCCAAAGTATTCTGGGAACTATACAATAATTAAAATAGGAACAGGCATTAGAAGGCCAAAGATAATCCAAACAAACTTTTCACACCAATTTGTTTTCTAAATTTTTATGTTTTCTGATAAAAACTACTCACTAACATTTTGAAAAAGAAAAGACAGAATAGACACTCAAGTGTTGCAAAAAAAGATGAATCTTCAGCTGTTTCCTAAATTCAATTAATAATATTATTTATTATATAGTTAATTGTTACGAGTTACACTGTGACAGTTAAATACTTTCAATGTAGAATGCCCAAGCATGAGGGCGACTGAGGGCTGACTGGAGGAAACACTGCTATTTCTCTGGATTGCCCACACAAGCCTGAGGCCATGTGTAGTTATCTAGTCTGAAAAGGCAAAGAAGGTCATTCTGGTTGACCTGACAGTCTCCTGGGTAGAGGGCTGTGAGTTGACCTTTAAGTTGAGAACCGTCAAATATCAACCCTGACGTAGGACTGTAGGGACGAGGAATGGCAGATTTGAGTTGTACTGGTTGAGTTTGGCTGGAGGGGTTTCTGGCACAGTGATATTAGCAGAGGAGGAGTTTGCATTGGCATCTATAACCATGTTTACATTTGGTTCGCAATTAGACAAGGGAGGTTCATTCCCATTTACTGCTGTTTAACTCTCTTGTGCACTTTTAAAAAACGAACCTGTTTTCTTTGAAGAGATCATATTTGGGCTTGGGTGTGTGGCTTTTTAGGTCTAACATTCTGACAAAAGCTTGTTTTCATCTACCGTATCTCTGTAAAGTCAACAAGCTCAAAATATTTCATTTATTTTTACAACTGAGACTTTGTAAAAACAAACTGTGCTTACAAAAATAAAAAAGGCATCATAACCACTTGGCTAACCTTTTATCCATAGGTTATCATTATTATTTTAATTGCTTATTACTATTTATCAGAGTTGTGCCAGCATATTATTCAACAGACCATTTAAATGTGAGGATGTCACTGGCCCATGAACATTTCCTGCTTGTTACTAAACTATTTCATAAGTTTAACAAGAGGCAATTTAATCATATCTTAATGTTAAAACAGCTGCATATCATTAATTATTAATATGTGGACCTTTTTGGATTTTTGGAAGCTGTAGAAATTTAAAATGTAATACAGGAAATACTATCTATCTATCTATCTATCTATCTATCTATCTATCTATCTATCTATCTATCTATCTATCTATCTATCTATCTATCTATCTATCTATCTATCTATCTATCTATCTATCTATCTATCTATCTATCTATCTATCTATCTATCTATCTATCTATCTATCTATCTATCTATCTATCTATCTATCTATCTATCTATCTATCTATCTATCTATCTATCTATGCAGTATTAATGCTTTATAAATGTGTAACTTATTGCCTTAGGTGGTTCGTTCCACTGTGGCAACATCTAATACAACTAGGGACTAAGCCAAATGATAGTGAGTGAGGATATTGCCTTCTTATTGCCCCAAATATTGCATTGTTTGCATATTATTCCCTTATACCACAGGTGTCAAATTCAATTCCCGGAGGGCCGCAACTCTGCACAGTTTAGTTCCAACCCTAATTGAGGCTTGTTTGAAACCTACAGGTAAGTATGTTGGAGTTGGTTTGGAACTAAACTGTGCAGGGCTGTGGCCCTCCAGGAACTGAGTTTAACACCTCTGCCTTATACCTAGTGTGGAAGAACCCAGTACTTTCAAATAAGTATGCTGTAAATTCTTCTTAATTAGACGTTTCTTTGCAGGCTGTTATCTAAAATGATCAAATATGCTGCAGATAATCACAATGCAACCAAATACAGAAATGTGCAGTATATTCACACATATTCGCTGAAAATTGCTCAGATAATTTTTTGCACAGACTATTTCAGTGGACATGTTTATTATTCGTTATATATTTGTTAGCAATGTTGTCCATGACCTGAAATGTACATGTCTTTTAAGCCTAAATAAGCCTAAAGCCATCTATTAACTTATATAAGCCAATAAAATACACTCTTCTAGCAGTAGTTTCTTTCAAAACTGTAAGTTAATCTGAACAACCAAGTACAACTACAGAGACTTTTGCTGAAATTACTATTTAAAATAAATAGCTATGGTATACCGCTTTGCTGTGCTTCTGTACTTGGTTGTGAATATTTGCAGCATTTCTCTTTATTTAGTTGTATTGTGCCTATCTGCAGCTAATTTTATCACACTGATGAAGATGAAAAGTTCAATTGTGTTGTACTTGTAATGCAGCTTAAAAAAAAAGTTGAAAAAAAAAATGCAGATATCTACTGTAGATAAAATGGTATGATTGCTTTAGCAGTTGTATTTTTTCTCCTTTCCAATCTTTGAGAGCCTCTCACCGGCCAATTGATTAGTTATTGTAGGTATTATTAATAATTACTTCAAATAAAATAATCCCATACTTGTTTTTGATTAGTTCATTATTATTAATGTCAATTCAGTTCCAACTGAGACAGGCAGGCAGACAGACAGACAGACACAGGTAGACAGACAGACAGACAGACAGACAGACAGACAGACAGACAGACAGACAGACAGACAGACAAACAGATAGACAGACAGACAGACAGACAGACAGACAGACAGACAGACAGACAGACAGACAGACAGACAGACAGACAGACAGACAGACAGACAGACAGACAGACAGACAGACAGACAGACAGTGATCCTGCCACAAATGCTTGTTCTAGGGAACAGAACTGGTGTTGAGTTGACTTTTTCATTAGTGTTGAGTTGAATGAGCATAATAATGACAGGCCCCAGGGCTCTGCCTGCCCGCAAGCCTAATCACTCAACTGCCACCAGCCACACTGTTTCCCCCTGCGTAATTAAAACAGAGTCGGAACAGAACCGTAAAGCAACACTAGCCTTCCACTCCCTAATGAGACACTCAACTGCCTGGTGTGTGCATTAAACATTCCACTCTGTCTGAAAAAAAAGAGAAAAGAAATGAGAAAATAAGTGAGAGACCATTTTAAAAAATTTTTTAAAGGCATGATAAAAACCTCTAATTGTAGGTAGAAAACATTTTCATTAAAACTGTTAAAAATAAGTTTGGTTCATTAGATTATCAGCAAAATATATATTTAAATATCATCATGAAATTCAGTATAAAATTTCCTGAAAAACACTGCACCTCAATAATACCAAAACATATACTAAATATAAAGCATAATTAACCAAAGATCTGCTCCAGTCCATGCCTATACAGTATTCATGCTATATATATATACACACACACACACACACACACACACACACACACACACACACACACACACACACACACACACACACACACACACACACACACACACACACACACACACACACACACACACACATACACATATACACACACACATACAGTTTAAATCAGAATTATTAGCCCCCCTTTGATTTCTTTTTTCTTTTTTAAATATTTCCCAAATGATGTTCAACAAAGCAAGGAAATTTTCACAGTATGTCTGATACTATTTTTTCTTCTGGAGAAAGTCTTATTTGTTTTATTTCGGCTAGAATAAAAGCAGTTTTAAATTTTTTAAAAGCCATTTTAAGGACAAAATTATTAGCCCCTTTAAGCTATTTTTTTTCTGTAGTCTACACAAAAAACCATCATTATACAATAACTTGCCTAATTACACTAACCTGCCTAGTTAACCTAATTTACCTAGTTAAGTCTTAAAATGTCACTTTAAGCTGTATAGAAGTGTCTCAAAAAATATTGAGTCAAATATTATTTACTGTCATCATGGTAAAGATAAAATAAATCAGTTATTAGAAATTAGTTATTAAAACTATTATGTTTAGAAATGTGTTGAAAAAATCTCTCTGTTAAACAGAAATTGGGGAAAAAAAATTTCCAGGGGGTTAATAATTCAGGGGGGCTAATAATTCTGACTTCAACTGTATATATCTATTTTATTTTCATTTTAGGTCAAGCCTCCCGTGGACAGGTGTAGAGAATTAGCAAGTCTGCTAAAACACTTAAACAAATGCATTTGGTTGTCCAGTGTCCATGTCAAAATAAATAAATACATAAACAAAATATGCAAAATCTATTAATGTAGTTTAAACAAACAAGATTAATAGCCAAGCACTCCTGACAACTTTAAGGCTAATAATGACTAGACTGACTGTGAAATGCATTCTTTTGAAATTGTATAGGCTTTTAAACAGTTTTCCTAATAGTGTAAGTGATAGCACAGTGGACAGACAGAGGTCTGCTTGCCTTCAGCTGAGTTTCTGAATATTGACTTCAGCTTGCGTTTTACTGAACTGGAGAACAAGAGATTTTCCCTGTTGCCATAGCAACACAACAGCAAGCTTTCTTCTTTTACTAAAAGTGCATAACCTCATGTTTTTATTGTTCTGAGGTGGAGGAGGCCAATTAACAGTCTCTCATTTAAAACAGTGTGCTTTCTCTTTACTTGATTGGTGTTCTAACCTTAATTGACTTGAAGGGCTCCTAAGGTGTCTTTAATCACTGTATTTATCAGTTCACTATAATTCCTGAAAATAAAAAAAAATAGTTTTGAGCAATTTTCATTTAAAAAGACTGTGGAGTTTGGTTACCACACTGCATTTGCCAAGCACTTTAAAGTGCAGATTTAATGACATGCTTGTCTGGAGCTGCTAATAATGTCTTAAAGCATGGGGGGCTGTGTATTTATGGCAAGACACTGCAGGTGAAAAAGGAACTAATAGTTTTCATCATTTTGCTAGTTGATTGAATACATTAAAATTTACACTTTTTGTATTACAATAGTATCTTTAAAGGTGCTGTATGTAAGTTTTTGACTCTTCTAAAGCATAAAAATACCATCATATGCTTGCAGATATTTAAAAAATATGATAAGTGAACATTCTGGTTTATCTGAAAAACAATGCTGAAGTCAGATATTCTGCTTTGAAAATACGAGTTAGGTGTCGCATTGTCTGTCTTTGTTTTGGTCTATTTAACCCGCCCAATGCCAGTTTAGCCAATTATATTTCAGCACCCCGGGTTGCCTTGTTGGAAAACAGCATATTAGACTCATTCATTTAGAAAGGCTCTCAAAGCATGTGCTCGTTACCGAAATGTGACCTCCGGTGGACAGTAGCAGACTCCGAAATGAGACGCAGATTCAGAGTTCCACATAAGGTTATTAATAAGCAAATAATATAAATATTATGAACACAAGCATTAGGTGAGCAGGTTACATTGTAACCCCGTGTCCTAACAACACGCTACATGATGAGATGTGCAGTGATAGGCAATTAGGCTGTTTGCACCACACGAAACACGACAGAAATTTAAATACAGCCATTCAAAAGCACAGAATATGCACTCACTCATGAAATGGTAAGGTTTATAACCTAATTAATACATAATAAATCTCTTTAACAATATTAAATGTACATGCTGAATCATGTGTTGGTTTTAAATCCCAGTTCTAAAGTTCATTTTTCAAATGGCTTATTTTATTTTCAAGATCTGAGGTGAACTATCTGCTGCTGCTTCCAGTAGTATGGCAATAAATGTCATGTAAAATGGCATTCAAACTAACATTATTATCATTTAACACTGAATAACGCACATGAGGTGTACCTGAGGTGATCAATGCATACCTGTCAAACCTTTATTTATTTTAGAATTATTTTTTTTCGGGGTTTTCACCTTTATTGTATAGGACAGTAGAGATTATTGACAGGAAAGCATGAAGAGCAGAGAGAGGGGAAGGATCGGCATAGGACCACAAGACGGGAATCGAACTCGGATCGCCGTGAGCCGAGTGCACGTGTCGACGCACTAAACACTACACCACTGGCACCGACTGCCCATGCCCTTGTAACATGTACCATATTGTAAAGATTTAATTTCTGATTCTCTCTTGTTTCTCATTTCAAAGATCATGACAGCCAGCTCCAGAAGCTGACCCTCATCTAACCTATAACACTCCACATCCATTTTAAATGCATTCACACTCTAGGCAAAGGATACATTTTCGAGCTCATATACACTTACATTTCCAAATAACACTATTGTCACACTCCCCCACACTAATACTGCACTAATAAATGCTTCTGTGGGAGCGCACATTGCCTCCATACTGACCCACTGCACCTCTGAGCTACACTCACCCATAGCACCACTGCAACTGCAGTGACGCTCTAGCTCAGTCCGTATTCACTTTCATCTCTACATATCACTACTGACAGTATTTTAACATTCCTGCGGGAGCACCCATAATGCTCCAATACTGACTACCACTGCAACTCTGCAACAGCAGAGACGCTCCACCGAGTCTTATTCTCCCTCTGCACCACTGCCGCAGCAGTGACGCTCTGCCTGAGCTCAAACAAATCTCCATTTAGCCATTCACTACCGACACACTCCCCAGCACTGTCACAGCAGTTAAAACGCCTCTGCGGAGGCATACTTGCCTTCCAATATTGACTTCCACCACACCTCTGCAACAGCAGAGAAGCTCCGATGAGCTTCATTTCCCCTCTGCACCACTGCCGCAGCAGTGACGCTCTGCCTGAACTCACATACACTTCCATTTAACATACCACTACTGATACACTCCCCAGCACTGTCACAGCAGTTTAAACACCTCCGCAGATGCATATTTACCTGTTATTATTGACTTACATTGCACCTCTGCAACTGCAGAGATGCCCCGCTTAGCTTAAATTCTCTGCCACTAACTTCCATTGCACCTCTGCAACAGCAGAGATGCTCTGCTTAGCTTAAATTCTCATCTACACCTTTGCACCACTGACTTCCATTGCACCTCTGCAACTGCAGAGATGCACCGCTTGTCTTAAATTCTCCTTTGCACCACTGACTTCCATTGCACCTCTGCAACTGCAAAGATACACCGCTTGGCTTAAATTCTCCTCTGCACCACTGACTTCCATTGCACCTCTGCAACTGCAGAGATGCTTCGCTTAGCTTAAATTCTCTGCACCACTTCCGCAGCAGGGACACTCTGCCTGAGCTCACATACACTTCCATTTATTTATCCTATTACACTCCCCAGCAGTCACAGCTGTTAAAACGCTTGATACTGACTTCTATTGCACCGCTGCAGCAGCAGAGATGCTCTGCTGAGCTTACCCTGAAATTTCATCAGTCATTTCTCTAGCAGAGCTCATACATCCTGCATTCAAAATATTACATCTGTCTCACTCTCCCGTCCGGTCACGGCAGTTAAACACTGCTACGGGAGCACACATAGCATTTGCAACATCAGCTGCCAATACACCACTTCAGTTGTAGTGATCACTCTAACCTAAACCTTTCACACTCTGCACCGGTTCCATCTTTGGTCCTGCAAACCTTCTCTTGGTACCATCTTTATAACACTTTTTATTCAGCAGCCGGTTATTGCTTTGATCTTAATTGCCTTTTGGGGGGGTTCTTCAATATGCGGCTGCTGTCCCGAGCTTATTAAGGCATCTTGGGGAGATCTCCCTGAGCTCAAACTCCTCTCTCGCCTTGCAAACGGGAGGGAGCCTCGGGCTCGAGGATCTTATGAGCTCGGGGCTCTCTCCCGGGACAACATGCAAAACAAGCTTTATAATCAATCATAAGCTAAGTGTGAACTTTTGAAGTGAAGTTTATTTATAAACTAATTTTGAGAGGATCACGTGCTTATGATTTCTTCCAGCCAGTCCCCGTTATTCAATTTATGATTCACCAATCAGATGATTCCTAAGCCACTATAAATACATTAAGTTCCATATAACAGCAGATGGCTGTTTTGAAGAATTTCAAGAATCCCCCCTTCCACCCCTACTCCTCCTCCTTTCCTAGATAGGTGGCCCAGTGGCCCAGTGGTTAGCACTGTTGCCTCACAGCAAGAACGTCACTGGTTCTAATCCTTACCATGCCAGCCGACGTTTCTGTGCAAAGTTTACACGTTCTCCTCGTGCTCACATGGATTTTCCCAGGTTTCCTCCCACCATAGACATGCTCCTAGTAAGTAGTTATCTCTTAAGAGCAATCATTATCTGTTTATTAGTTACTACAGCAGGGGAGTTCTCCAGATCTACCTGAGCTCAAACTCCCCTCTCGCCTTGCAAACGGGAGGAAGCCCCGGGCTCGAGGATCTTATGAGCTCAGGGCTCTCTCCAGGGACAGCATGCCAAACAAGCTTTATTATCAATCTTCAGCTAAGTGTGAACTCTTGAAACTCCTTTTAATATGGAAAATATTCCTTTTATTGCGTGCCATTGCTTTTATACAGAGCATGATTTAAATCAGCCTGGTCCTCAATCTGGCAACCTTCGCTTGTGTTTGTTTTGATCAAGGAATGCAATACCCAGTTCAACCATTGGGTTCAACCAACTTACATACTGCACCTTTAAATATGCAAATAAGTCATTATTTGAATAAATGTGCTCTAATATGTATACATTTCCTACACACAAACATCTGAACACAGAATGAAGTCAGCTTCAAAATACATGTTTCTTTTTTATACTAAAGAAAAGGTTTTTACAGAGGAAATTTCGAGAATCTCCTTTCATCACTTCATAATTCAAAAAATACTGCAAAATAGCCAAGCAAATATACATTTCTGCAATTTCTTGTTTGAACATTTTCCTTCAGAATACTGATATGAATATGAATTTGTAGTTTGCTGTATGCAAATACTCCTGAATGGATTTGTCACTTAGCGCAGGAGAGAAAAAAAAAAAAAACATTTTGTGCTTTTAAAAATGTGCATTGCCATTGAAATATGCAGGCACACATTGGCAAAGTGTGATAAAAGAAACACTTAAGTGTATTTTCTTCCACTAGACTGAGAAAAGCCAAAATCGTAACATTGACAGGTGCATGAAAAATGTGTTTTTGCCAACAGTGTCCTGCCTTAACAGGAACAAAAAAACTAAAAATGTTGAACGAATACACATAATGCATAGAAAGAGCCGCTGACCTACATGAGTGCTAGTTTACATGCAGCTAATCATGAATGGCACAGCAATTTTGTCACAGGCTGGATTGGCACTGATGATGTCGGCAGCTTGCCTAAGATTGATTAGACACATCAAGGGAGCCACTGTTCCAGAGGGAGCGAGACGGAGAGAAATATGGATTTGTCTCCATGCTTATACCTCTTCATTTGTTTCCATTACAGCCCCCTGTCTCTGAGCGCCCCGAACAACAGTCGCCCGACATCGGCTCTCACTGAAGTTTCTGCTGCACATTTAATATTTGTTCCTTCTAAGCTGGGTTAAAGAGCTGATTAATGAATATCACATTTAATAGATGCCCAGTTTGTCAAAATAGTTGCACTGAGGATTGGCTGTAATGAGATGCTCAACATAATGTTTAGATTTTAAATGGATTGGTTTTTACACTACATTGACCATGTTTAACATGCATGTAATTTTTGATTTAAATATGTTTCTGTAGTGATGTTTTTTTCTTTTTTCTTTTCAAAACGTATATTACATTTCCCAGCAGTTTCAAAGTGAAACTTCTAGAGTTGCATTAAAAAGTGTGATACTCAGAAACTAATATATTTTACTGATGATCATAAAAGAATTTCATCAATTTGGAAATCAGGGACTACAATGTAAGTGCTTAAAAACAAATCACCTAAACCAGACAACCCAGACTATTATTGTATTGACTATTATTATTATTGAAGTAGTCTTTGTAATTCCTTGCATGTTTTGTCACCAAATTTAGCAAAAAAAAAAAAAAAAATTCTGTACCTTGATTTTTTTTATTAATAAATAATAAATAAATAAATAAATAAATAAATAAATAAATAAATAAATAAATAAATAAATAAATAAAATGTATTAATTCAAAATATATATAAAAACAAGAATAGGTCAAAATAAGTTAGATTACATTACCTAAATTGTGTGATATGTTCTCCCCGTGTTCGTGTGGGTTTCCTCCGGATGCTCCGGTTTCCCCCACAGTACAAAGACATGCACTATAGGTGAATTGAATAAGCTAAATTGGCTGTAGTGTATGTGTGTGAATGCAAGTGTGTTTCCCAATGTTGGGTTGCGGCTGGAAGGGCAGCCGCTGAGTAAAACATATGCTGGATAAGTCGGCGGTTCATTCCGCTGTGGTGACCCAAGATTAATAAAGGGACTAAGTCGAAAAGAAAATGAATGAATGAATGAAATTGTGTGATTTATAATAGCCCAGATTATGGTAACACTTTACAATGAGGCTCTATTAGTAGCTACAGTATGTACTAACATAAATAAATAATGGACAATAGGCTATGTTTATTACAGACACAATATTTATTCATCTTTGTTAATGGTTTAAATGGTTGAAAATACAGCTCTTACTGTTAACTCAGAGTGCATTAACTACTGTTAACAAGCTCAAGCTTGGATTTAATAATGCACCAGTAAATGTTCTTAGTTCAAGTTTGTAAATACATTAACTAGCCTAAAAATAAATGATGAAATCTTATGCTACTAAATGTGTTCATGGCACTTTATTAGCATTTCATTTTCAATTAACATGCAATCTGCTCACTATTGTATATTGTTGCAAATCAACCACTATGATCAAGGTTAAATAAGATCAAATTTCTATCTAAATGTTTTATATTACCCAGACACCACAGCATTTAATCTATCTACATAGTTTGACTTTATCAAATTCAACAAAGTAGGCCACTGTATATTGATTGATTTAATAAAAGCTTAAATGTGTGAAAAACACAATTTAGGCCCACTACGTTAAATATAGGATCAGAGAGAAAGTGCAGACACCTGACAAGATAAATAATCTTGCTACTGCGCATTTGCGAGCATCTGTATTTGAACCAGAGTTGAACATGCAACACGCTGTCAAACTGAGAGCACCATGAGAAGTTGTGTCTTACACTGACGTACAGTGTTCTTTTTTTGTTTAGTTGTTCGTCAGTGAAATGCATAAACCATGTAAAATGCAAAAAGGCATGTCGACGGGTTTAAAAAGTGTGCGCAAGCACAAAGGAAACGCGACTGAATTCCTAATAAACCTGAATGAGTCAAAGCTGAGCCAGATATGGCGTCTTTCATGCTCAACATATGTAAATTGATAGTCATACATTTCCAGTGCTGTGTTGTATTTTATCTTAAGTTAATACAAATGCATTCTATTATTATTAAATGAGTTGCTTTATTAACAACGTAAATGACAGTAGCTATATTTTCTTATTATTAACAAATGAAGAGTTTAGATGCAAAAACCTCTAAATGCTGTCTAAAATTTTCTTCTAAACTGAGTATTTTTATTAGGCTCCTCTTTGTGGGTTGAGTAATTTCACTTTTATGGCAAAGAATATGTCCTGTTAATGGTTTTCAAAGTAAAATAACTCAAACAAAAGAGGCTAAAAAATTGCTCATTTTCGATTAAAATTTCTGACGGCACTTAGAGGTTTTTGCATCTAAACTCTTCAAATGGGGGAAAAAAAAAAACGAGTGAAGTAAAACTGATATTTCATTTAAAATTCATCTCACCCCATCAAATTATTAATATTAGATTAGTTGATAGGATTTTATATACAAAATTTTATGTACAAGTGTGACGATCAGAAACACTTACAGAAAATATGAACCTCATTTTGGCAAATATGTAGCCTATACGTCATGTGCAAAACATTTACACAAAAAATGTGCCAAAATGAGGTTAAGGTTTTCACGTTAAAGGATGTGTAAAGAACTAATTTTGCAGCATATTCATTAAGATGACATCCATACATGCATTATATAATAATAATAATAATAATAATAATAATAATAATAATAATAATAATAATAATAATAATAATAATAATAATAATTATTATTATTATTATTATTATTATTATATATAAATAATAATTATAATAATATATGTAATTTGTTTGAGGGATTCTTTGCACATTCTTTGATGTACTGTATATATTTTCCAGAGCTGTGAATCCAGACTGCACTGTAGTTTTCAACTTGGTCAGGAAATAAGGAGTTAATTTCTTCCCCCCTAGACAATTCATTAATAGTAAATGAGCTCATTTAGACACATATAATCATGCACTGAGCAGATCAGATAAATATCATTGACATCAGCTGTACATTTACTTGTCAGTTTTGTGGCTTTGTTAATGTCATGGTGTTCCAGTTAACCTCTTATGTTTGTCGTAATTAATCTGTTTTCATAAGTAGTTGAACACATGGTGCTAACAATGCCAAAGTTGTGGGTTTGATTCCCAGGGTGCACACATACTGCAAGCACACTTCATACTGTGAATTGCAACGAAGGTCTGCAAAGTGCATCAATGTAATCAAATGTAATGGTACATTACTTGAAAGGGGATCAAATTAAAAGCATACTATATTTATCTTAGTGATGCTGCCTTAGAAGAACAACATATTTTTATGCTTTATGCTTAACAGCTACATTTGCTTTGCATTATGATTAATATTATGTCTGTTACAGAGTAACATTTGTAGACCATACTATTGAAAATGTTAACATATAAATTTAGAAAGCAAATGTAAAACTAAAATGTATTTATCATTAACTTACTAAAAACGAAATAAAAGAAAACAAAAAAGATATTTCATGAACATGTTTTCCAATATTGCAGTGCATGTATGATGAGTTTATATCTTAAACTTTTGTATTTTATATTATATTATATTATGTTAAAATATATAATATAATATAATATAATATAATATAATATAATATAATATAATATAATATAATATAATATAATATAATATAATATTATTATTATGTTAAATTATATTATATTATATTATATATTATTATGTTAAATTATATTTTATTATATTATATTAAATTATATTATGTTAAATTATATTAAATTATATTATATTATGTTACATTATATTATCTTATATTATATTATATTATGTTATATTATATTATAGGCGACGCAGTGGCGCAGTAGGTAGTGCTGTCGCCTCACAGCAAGAAGGTCGCTGGTTCGAGCCTCGGCTGGGTCAGTTGGCGCTTCTGTGTGGAGTTTGCATGTTCTCCCTGCGTTCGTGTGGGTTTCCTCCAGGTGCTCCGGTTTCCCCCACAGTCCAAAGACATGTGGTACAGGTGAATTGGGTAGGCCAAATTGTCCATAGTGTATGAGTGTGTGTGGATGTTTCCCAGAGATGGGTTGCGGCTGGAAGGGCATCCGCTGCGTAAAAATGTGCTGGATAAGTTGACGGTTCATTCCGCTGTGGTGACCCCGGATTAATAACGGGACTAAGCCGAAAAGAAAATGAATGAATAAATGAATATTATATTATATTATTATATTATTCATTCATTCATTCATTCATTCATTTTCTTTTCGGCTTAGTAGCGAATATTTTTTTCTTCTGTCAGATTTTTCAAAACTTGGAGTAGAGATCAAGGTCCCATAACGCCCCATCCACATGGGACATCAGCGTCAACGCTTCCAATTCACGGGTGACGTCAGGCGTTGCCGAACTGCATTGTGGATCCATCTGCGCTGCTTCAGTGGCGTTGCTTGCTGCAGAAGTTGGGACTTTCTCAACTTTTCAAGCGCCGATGGAAGCGTCAGCCAATTAGATCGCTGTATGCAAATACCCCAGCTCAGACAGTAGCCTATTGCTGACTAATTTCATTGGCTATGACGATCGCGTCAGCCCCAACTTCAGACACGGCCCTCTGTCAAGCATTGACGCTGAAGCCCCGTGTGAATGTACCATAACTCTCCCATTAAGAGCCAAAGGCAACTATTAATTAATGCTTTCTTTTCTTTTTGTGTTTAGGGACCACATCTTTTGATGTTAGTTGTGAATGTGTAGTCTTTTATAGAAACCCACAGATTGGACTTGAGAATTTGAGCCTTAATAATAATAATAATAATAATAATAATAATAATAATAATAATAATAATAATAATAATAATAATAATACCTTTTATTTATAGGCGCCTTTCAAAGCACTCAAGGACATCTTACAATATGTCACAGGCACATCATAAAATGCAAGACAGAAGAATAATAAACATAACATTAAACCAGAAAATCATTAAAAGCAATACTGAACAGAAAGGTTTAAAATTGGAAATAGAGTCCACCTGATGAATATCTAACAGCAGGGAATTCCATAACTGTAGTGCTATGCAGCTAAAAGCCCTGCCACTAAATGACTGCATCCTAAAATTTGGAAGCCACAGAAGATCTCAGTGAGCGCCGAGGAGTGTACCAGTAAAGAAGATCAAAAAGGTAATCAGGTGCTTGGTTGTGAAGAGCTTTGTAAGTTAATTAAAGAATTCTATAATGTACATGATAACAAACAAGCCAGTGCAAGTAAAAGAGAATTGGGCATTTGTGTTCAGAAGCACGAATTAAATCAAAATAGAATTAAATCATAATATCCATTTGGTCAGGAGCCAGACTTTGTCTTTGTCTTAAAGGGATAGGTCAATCAAAATGATTAATTTACCATTGATTTAATCACAATATTTTCTTCATTTCTTTCGACAGTAGAATATCGAATACTATTTTTACCCAAAACTGTAACTGAAAAAAGTCTTTGTGATTCAAATAATTCAAGCCAACTGCTTCTATCAACTTTTAGAGTAAAACAACAACAACAACAACATATACAGTATAGCTAATACAAAATTGATACATGTGGCTCCTGATCTTATGAATTTATATGATCATACTGTGCAACATAATACTGAACATAATGTACACGATTTTTATCTTTAATCCACAGGCTCGACAAACAGCCTAAAGGCTATTCACAACAGTCTGGAGTGTAAACTTGCTGTAGCACAATGACGTATGTGTGGATGCAAACTTACATACGAGTTGACACTGCCTGAGGGTGAGTAAATTAACATCCATTTTCTTGGGGTGAACTATCACTGTTAAAATACAAGTTTTTGTTTTTGGATCTCCGAATAACTTTTCAGCGAACAGTTCTTTAAATGTTTTTTTTTATTTTTCTAGTGAATGATATATTAAACTTAAACTTAAAAGTTTTTTTGTTTCCATTATAACAGCTTTTAGTGAAATAGAATGCATCCATAGATATGTAAAGGTGCTGAAGAATTCAAAAAGAAAGAAAAAATGACATACCAAGAGACTCAAACGCCATTGATTCCTTATTCTCATGTAAAACCTGTAAGTGTAAAATTCCAGTGAAAAACTGGCCAATCGAAACAAAACCATGATTGTGATGTTTCTCATAGGATCAATAATATGCACACCATGTTTCCTAGTGGGACTACAACAATTATAGTTCCCTCCTTTACTTTCTACATTTAACACAGCTTATTATATTTGCTACTTAAGGGGGACTCTTATTTTGAAAACAGGACTGACATTAGCTTTATGGTAAGTCAGCGCAACAGAATCTTGACTATTTACTAGGGGTGTGACGAGACGCCTACTCCACGAGACGAGACGAGACACGAGATTGGGTTCACGAGAACGAGACGAGACAAGATTTTTACACTATTTTAAAGAAATCTTTAATGATGAATATCAATGGAATAATCTTAGAATTCAAATATTTTGCTAATATGTGAATGGAAAATAGATTTTTATTAAAAAAAAAACAATCACAAAATGCAAAACAATTTAGGTGTTTTTTAATTAACTTAACTTTAAATGTAATGAATTTACTTCCATTTTTATGTATACAATTTCCATAATTACTCCCATAATTTTATGTATGCAATAGTTTTATATTAGTTTAAATTGAATTCTATGCAATGAACATGCAAACACTGCAATATTAGTTAATATTTAAATAGAAAATAGCAAACTCTACTGACAGGCTTTTCTCCTTTAGCATTTCAGGGTATTTACATTGCAGATCTTGATGGTCAATTTGGATTTTCTGACAGTGTCCGATTTTTTTTTGATGACCTGCTTACATTTATCATCTTTTAAATGTGACTCGTACATGATTGACTGCAATTACACAGCACACGACAAAAGGCGCAATGACCAGAAAAAAAGAGTGGGTGCTGACTGACAGCTGATAATAAAGCGCTCTTTTTTTTCTCCATTCCTGTATTTATCCAGTTCGCATGGTTTCATTTTTTAATTTTCTTCTTGACAAGTTGTTTTGCGTTAGTTTTTGACAAAAACTTTCTCATTTGGCCATTTTCTGGTAATCTAGGCCTTTTAAAACCAGTAGGCATCTTGATGTAATGTCCATGTCGTGATTTCTGCACGTGATGTATGCAACAGTATTACGTGGCGCATGGTGCGCTCTCTTTCACTCTCGTGAACATGCTTAAATACTTGTGCTACATCACACATATGAAAGCTTATTTAGTCCCTGTGTGGAGTTTGGTCACTTAAACCAGCAATAGAAAACGTCCGCTTTTCCGTACAGCATAAACGTGTTTGGTAATGATGAAGTCTCCAGCAGTTCAGTATGTGTGCGCGCTTAGAGATGTGTGTAGGTGCAGAGAATATTGTGTCAAACAGCTGTGTGGACTGTCCTATCGCAAAATGCGGCTAAACGTCCTACACGATGGTAGCCTAATAGTTTGATTTTGATGTTTACATATACTGTATGTACTGCACTTCAATAATGCCACTTTCAGCACCTCTAAAGTGACATTCCATCGCGTGGTGATGTCCATGGTTAATTTGAGTGGCTATAGTTGCAGCCTCTGCTTGGACATGAATAACGCAGCAGCCTTTGGCCGGTGAGAAAAAAAAAGCGGTTACGTCACACCCACCCACCCAACCGAGTGACATGTACAACACAGAGGCCAGCCTTACCAGATGTGTGGAAAGCACTTGATTTGCGGTTTAAATTCAATCTTGCTTCCAATTTTCAATGCTAATTTTACCCCCACGCTCCATCATGATAACATCTACTCACGACACGAGACAACTTTTCACCTCGACAAGAAATCTCGTGATTTAATCTCGCGAGATCTCGTCCAACGAGATCTTGTCACACCCTTACTATTTACAGCTCTTCATCAGAATGCAAAATGCAGAAATTCACATTTGAAAAACAAACAAAAAACAAACAACAAATACAGTTAACTTTACAATGTGCAAACTAGATGCCCAAGACTGATTTTTTAGTCCCGCTCCTGCCCGCTCCCACCAGGTTTTATTTCGCACTTCATCTCCTATTCCTTTAAGAGTCAGTTGTGTCGTGCCATGGCGCATTTGCTATTTTACATGGCGACTTTGTAAGTGGAAAAACTGAACACTTCACTAGTGACAAAACAGTTAAACAGACCATCTGCAGCACGAGGATAAAGAATGAGCCTCCTCCATTCAGCCTCTTTACTTTCTCTTCACTTTACTCCTTTTCTTTCATGGAGTAAGGCAGGGCTATTCAATTGGCGGCCCTCGGGCCGAACCCGGCCCCCGAGGCAATTTGTTCTAGCCCCCCAAATAGTGTGACCAAGACATCAAAAATAAATTTAGTTCAGTCGAAAAACGGCCGCTATAGTTATGAAGTGGCGTGTGTCTGTTAAATACAGCACGAGCTGCAGTTAAAGGCTGTGCAGAGCGTGAGTCACCTGACAATAAGTGAGTGCCGTGAGAAGCCGAAAACGTTTGGATATGTTTGTAGAAAAGGCCTTTTGTACAAATGCACTGACATCGTTAATAGGGATGCAATGACTAGCCGATTTCACTATTAACCCTGCTTTTATTCATTAAAGGCTTCTCAACGCCGCATTTCTGTTGCACAGAAAAAGCTGCTGCAACTAGTTTTGCCAATACGCACGCACATTGGATTAACTATAGCAGCAAGCCGTTGACATATTGCGCCTTTTCCGTTTGCAAGTAGCCTACATTATTTCCAATTGAGATGTGCGCACATTGGAAGCGGTGCGCGCACGGCTCACAAGCGGACCGATACACTCGCGCCCTGCAGGCGCGGCACACAGTAGAAATAATCTCAAGCTGTAGTGGTGAGAGTTGTGCATGGCTTTCAGTGCAATGTAAACAAAAGATATGTTAGATGAATTATTAAAATGATTATGTATATACAGTATGAACGCAGATAATAATAACAGTTCATTTAAATTCTTAGCTAATATATAGCTTAAATTAACATTAGACAAATACTATTTTTATTTATTTTTATTTTTCTGTATTTATTCATTGTTCTGTCATTTATTTTAATTGTAAAATCATCACTCATGTTTAAATCAAAAACTTTTTCATTTATTTTTAAGTTCAAAGATAGAAATGTACTATTGTTTGTTTTTTATTAATATTTTGTGCTGTATTTGGTTACTGAGCAGCAATAAACAACACTTTAATATTTAAGCCGTTTTCTTGTGATTTTCTAAACTAGTCGTGTTTTAAATTTAATAAATGCATAATAATGATGATAACTGTAAAACCATGATTATTCTTCAGACTATATAATCGTACAATCAGAATCTATAATCTTTGCATCCCTAATTGTTACGCAGTTGAAAACAGAACATATGAATGTGTCTGCATGTAGAAGAAGCTTAAGCAATACACTAGTTCTGTGCCTCGAAAGACATTTGGATATGCTTGTAAAAAAAGCCACATTGTACAATGCAGTGGTGTTATGTAGTTTCAAAATACAACATACTAACGTTTTAATGTTCTAATTTCAAGCAAACAAATAAATAAATAATAACAACGAAGTGTGGTTAAAAGTTATATCCAAACACACGTCCTATTCTTATGCCGTATATGGTGATGCATACGTCTCCAAAACCTGACAGGTGGAAAAATCTAAACTTGTTTTTATTCAAACAAATATAAATATGAATATAATAATTAATACTGCTAATAATAATAACAATAATAAACTGAAAAAGTCCCCCGACATGAAAAAGGCATGGAGGCAGTGTTTTTTAATTTATGTAGAAAATAATAATTTCTGCAATATTTTAACAAGTAAATATGTAAAGATATTTGCATATTACTGTACATCCTGTGTGTATTAACCCGCTCTGCGCTGGACTTTCACTTGGTCATAGGTAGGCCCACACGGAATCTGCGCGCGAAGAATTCCGCAGATTTTTAGCCCATCATTAATTCTGTTTATTTACTTAAAGTTAACTATTTACAGTTAATCTAATTGGATTTGCATTTTAAACATTAAATACAAGTTAAAAAGATATTATTTTTTATTTAACATATTAAGGTTTTAGTTATGATACTCCCAAAATAATTCCGCAGAAATCCGCAGATTTTTACCAAAATTCTCAGCAGAAATAGCAAAAAACGTCCGCAGATTCCGTCTGGCCCTGGTCATAGGTGCAGTCTATTTCAGTTCCTCAAATTAGCAACTTGCCAACAATGCACCTTAACACACCTCCTTTTTAGAATAGAACATCCATGAGTCCACAAAGTAGCGCATATGTATTTTCTATTTAAACAACGTGGTGCAAATGTGAAAATTAGGGTTGTGCTGGTCTGAAAATAGCAACAAATCACGCCAAACACATCTTGTGCTTTATTGCACCAGGTGCATGATAGGGCCCAATGTGTCAACGCAATTTATGGCATTTTTAAGGAAACCATTGATTCCATTGGAGAATCTTTTGTTCTACCAGTGTGAATTTAGCTTCCAGAATGTGGACCTCATTCATTTTCCTACGGCTTACTCCCTTTATTCATCAGGGGTCCCTACAGCGGAATGAACCGCCAACTTATCCAGCATATGTTTTACACAGCAGATGCCCTTCCAGCTGCCCTTCCAGAAACACCCATACACACTCAATTACACACATACACTACAGCCAATTTAGTTTATTCAATTCACCTACTGTACATCGCATGTCTTTGGACTGTGGGGGAATCCGGAGCACCTAGAGGAAACAATGTGGGCTTTATTTCAGAACTAATCTGGTGTGAGTTCACCAGGCTGATTGAAAAAACTGGTACAAAGAGTTTTGATTGAACTGATACCAGTCATTCATTAATCAGTCTCACATTTAGTCCATTATGTGCTTCAGAACGCAGACATATCGTCACCGTTCACAAATTTCACTGCGTGAGCCATCAAACTGAGAGATGTTAAATGCTCTGTCTTTGTGTGGATAGCATCCCATTGAGTTGCTTTGATCCTGCTGCATGTGAATTATAGTAATCGCAAATCAAAAAAAGCGCTCTCCACCAGCCAAATATTGACTGTTGCTCTCAGTAGTGAAGGACGGGATGTAATTGTGTCAGTCTTGCTTGTGCGTCTCAACAAGGGATGCGGTGAGTGACAGCTTAATACAGCCAACACTTCCATTGTCGTCAGACGAGCATTTGGAACAGTGATACAAAGCCGAGGCGGGACATGTTATTCACTGCGGGACACTTACCAGCAAATAAATACCCCACAATGGCACGCACTGTCCCCTGACAAACATCGACACTGATTCATAGCTGTTCTTGCCGAGCCAGAAGAAATAATTTCAGAACGTAATATGATATTCAGAGTCTTTGCCAGTTGGGATTTTGCATATTAGTTGTTGGACGTGTCTTAATAAAAGAATCAATCAGACGCACTGAATTTATACGCCAATCACATTCATGAAGTAACAATATCCATTATATGATTTTTCCTGTCATGGAAAGGGAAATAACGTCAGCTTTGGATCCAGAATCATCTGATGTTATTTCTGTGTTATGTTGAGTCACTTTTCATCGCCAAATATGACGAAATTCTCAACTCTGAATTCTGGTTTAGAGCTGGAAAAATATATTGTTTCATCATTGATATGGCAGTCTCAGAATTTGCAATAGTTACATGGCAAGATCTGCATTGTCAATAGGGCTGCACAATATTGGAACAATCTGATATTGCGACATGAATACAGTTTCACAAGATAGTTTGAATCGCTCTATTATGCTTTCTGGGGAAACTAACAGTATTCAGGTACAGAAATTGAATAATCACAATGCAAAAAAAAAGATTTTTCTTACTTTGCTTTGTCTCGTTTCTAGTCCAAATTTATACAATTATTGTTTTATACTTAGACCAAGTAAAAATATTGTTTAGTTTTCACCGTCAGAAAAAATGAGTGAAAATTAAGAGTTAAGCAACAAAAGAAAATAACTATTTAAAACAATACACAATGACACGTCTCAAGCATAATTCAATATATTACAGCTCTTATTAAAAATACAATTACAAAATCATCCTAAATAACTCAGGCCTAATTTTACAGGTGAGTATTTTAGTAAATGGCAATCATTTTTTTTTAATCCATACTGTATATTTCTAAAAACATAGGAACTTGATACTTTTTGTCATGGAAAACCATGTTTTTTGGTGTGATGCTGTATGCTCGTTTTAAATGGGCAATTCTACTGAAAAGTTTGTTTAGTTAAAAGGACCCCATTCAAGATCACGTGACTGAAGCCCATGACATGCACCTGTTAAATTTTTGTCTCTGAATTTTTTACATATTTACCTCTTTGGAACCACAATAAAATTGTTTAAACACAGGCTCATTGTAGATACATACCCCATCTACATTTCTGGAGACCACAATATATGTACCCAGAGGTACATCTGGCTCCATTTTGTCTGTAAAATGAGTGCTAGGTTGCAGTATGATGCCATCGATGGCTTCTGTTCCTTTTAGCACTAATGCTGACCACTTTCATCCATGCTTTTCCGATGTTATCAGTTTTTCTACCAGCAAGAGAAATTTGAGATTATCAAAAATCATACACAGTGCCCTCTGGTGGATTTGCAAAGACAAAAACAAGCAGATGTACCCCCAGTTACGTATTTTGCTGGCCCCAGAAATGTAGACCTGGGTACGAATCCGCGATAAGCCTGGGTTGAATTTAGTCTGTAAAATGAATGCTATGGTTGAGCATATGGTATGATGCTGCTGACAGCCTCTGTTCCATTTTCGCACTGCCGATGACTGTTTACCTTCATGTGGACGGCTTTTCTGGTCTTACTAGTTTGCCCAGTAGCTCGCCGCATACGCCGATTAACTTGGAATGCAGAGTGGAGTTGACCACGATAGTGGAGTTCGAGTCCGGCACAGAACAGTCCTAGAAACCAGGTAAAAAAATAAATAAAATAAATAAATAAATAAACAACAGGCTGAAAACGTGGTGAAATCACATGCATGAGACAGCTTTTCTTTTTCTAGATTGTTTTTGAAAACACTATCGGTTGGGTTTAGGGAGGGGAGTGGGTGGGTCAGTAGGTCAGTCATTCAGTTGACAGCAAGCTCGCCTGGTCGGCTAAAATGTATATTGCACCCTCTAGTGGATTTATGTGAGAAGAGGATGCATGAGAGAAATGAGATCATCAAAAAGTGTACACAGCGGCCTCTGGTGGATTTGCAAAAACAAAAACTGAAAGCAGACATACCTCCGGTTTTGTATTTTACTATGGAGTCAATCTAGGGCCAAATATATTTGCAAAATAAAGATTTGCAAACAAAAAATAAAAAGTATTGAGCAAAAAATAAATAAATAAATGCAAATGCAAATTAATTTTTAAAAAAACAAAATTTTTTTTGCTAACAAAAGTAAAGAACTGGAAAGGGAAAATTCAAATTTGTAACCAAAAAAGAGCTTCAAATAAAAATCAAGCAGTGCAAAAAATGTGCAATTTGAAAAAAAATAACTATATATATTTGCAAAACATTTTTTATAGCATTGCCTTTACAAAACTCGTCCAGTCAATTGCAATGCTCATTTTGATTTGCTTTTTAATCAAACAAGAGTTTGTGACACTGTTTTCTCTTTGCACTTCACGTTTCTGTGCGTTTTACTTTGTGGCCCTGATTTGACAAGGGGGCGGAGTCAAGGGAACTTGGGCGTTTACGCCAGGCCTGGACCTGCCTCCATTTAAGCGACGTCATCACCTTGGCCCGGTTTTTCAAAAGGTTTAATCCGGATAAAATTGATCCGGATTTAGTAATCCTTTTTCTGCGATCCGTGATCACGTAATCCAGCTTACTTTTTGAGCCAGTTTTCGAAAGCAACATCGGATTGGATCAATCTGATCCGGATAGGAACTTTTCAGGATTACTAAATCTGGATAACCAGTGCTCAAACAGGGCAGGAAATCACAATGTAGAACTATAGATATTTAAAAGAGCAACAATTAGAATAACCAGTGTGCGGTCAATATAACTTTATTTTTATTTGAAATGAAAACACACACATTAAAAAAAAAACAAAAAAACTAAAAACTAAAAATAGTTTCAAATATACTGTAGATGTATTGAATTAAAAAAGACTTAATACCAAAAACTCCACAATAGGTTCAGAATTCCTCATTTGATGTGGAGAGACCAGCTTGTCTGAGCGTTAAAGATGCGCGGATCAGCTTAAATGTCACCCGAATCCGCTCCTTCATTCTAATCATCCACCCGCCACCATTTTATCTGATATATAGGCTATATCCTTCCACACCCGACTCACACCCGATCGACACTTCAATAATTCTAATTCTTTGTTTTGAGCGAGATGATATGTCACTGTGGATCGTTCGTTATTAAAAGCAGATTTAGCTTTTACATATACATGAAAAAGATAACAAAAACGGTGCCACTTCAGCCTAAACAGCAGCTATGATATGTTTACTTGGCCTTTTTCTTTGCACTGTGCAAAAACAGAATAGCATCTAGCCTACTGGATTGGGGCTGCACTAAATGAGAGTTTGCGCGCACCGCTTGTTGCAGGAATGCACAAGCTTCTCCTTGCAAGGCGCTGCAGTCGAATAAATAAGTGATCTTGTTTCTCCCAGAATGATAGCAGATTTTCCTCTGATGACTCCTCTAACTGAAAGTTTGCACAGTACTCTTGCACTTCATCCATTATTTTGGGCATCTCTCTCATCTTCACATTCTGCGAAGTCTACTCTGTTTTTTTGCTGGTCAACTGCTATGACCCGCGACCCACCCGCAATTAATCATAATGTATTTTTTTATTACCGCCCGACCCGCGGATTATCCGCAGCACCCGCGGATATAACCGACATGCGCGCATCACTACTGAGCGTAGCCTTTAGGATGCGGATCTCAAGTCTGGCCTTGGTTTGCTGCAGTTTGGTCAGAGTCAGTTGTTCCTCTGCCAGACGAAGCTGTGCTTCTGCCCTTTCAGTCGCTTTATGCAATTGTTGAAAATGATTTCAAAAATCAGTGAATGCCATTTTTTGCATTTTTTTTGGGTTATTCTGTTATCATTGCATGCATCACTAATAAATATTCTAAAAACAAAAATATTTTTCCATTGTGATGAGTATAAATATTTTAGTGACAGAATGAAATGTATTGTTTTTGGTCAATTTTGACAGCTGTTTGGGGGATCATTTTATGAGGCCAAACTCTTTCCACTTTGCTGTAGGCCTATACTGAACGGCTGAATACGTTAAAGCCTACCTGACAGATAAACAAATACAATTAAAACCTTATGAATAAATAGGATATCTTGTTAGATACTGCTGCATGATCCAAATGTAGTATTATTTGAAACATTTTTAAAGTTTTCATTACATTTTGGGCATGAAATCCACGCTAAATCCACCCTTCTGTTGGGATCAGTTTAATTCAGATTTTTTGGATCAAAGTGATCCAAATCCTACATAAAAGGCCTGAAAAACCCAAACTAAAGGTATGATCCAGATCAAAACCAAGATTGGATTACGTGATCTAATCTGATTATGTAATCCGTTTTTTCTTTTGAAAAACCCATTTTCAAGATTTGATCCAATCTGTTATCCAAAATCCTAGTGGATTACTTTTGAAAAACTGGGCCCTGGAGACACAGTATCACGAGGTGCTCTTACAGCCTAGCAGATCTGTTTTGCAAATATATTCATTTATTCATTCATTTTCTTTTCGGCTTAGTCCCTTTATTAATCAGGGGTCACCACAACAGAATGAACCGTCAACTTATCCAGCATTTGTTTTATGCAGCGGATGCCCTTCCAGCTGCAACCCATCACTGGGAAACACCCATACACACTCATTCACACACATACACTACGGACAATTTAGCTTACCCAATTTACCTCTAGCACATGTGTTTGGACTGTGAGGGAAACCAGAGCACCCGAAAGAAAAGCCATTCTCAAAAATTAATTTTCGCTTTGCGATTTTTGGAGATTTGCATTTATTTATTTATTTTTTGGTCAATACTTTATTTTTTGTTTGCAAAACTTTCTTTTATTTTGCAAGTATATATGGCCCTAGATCAGGGATGGGCAAACTCGGTCCTGGAGGGCCGATGTCCTGCATAGTTTAGCTCCATCTCTAATCAAACACACCTGCTTATAGATTTCTAGTGATCTTGAAGACACTGATTAACATGTTCAGGTGTGTTTGATTAGTGTTGGAGCAAAACTGTGCAGGACACCAGCCCTCCAGGACCGAGTTTGCCCACCCCTGCCCTAGATTGACTCCATATTTTACTGTCCCTAGAAATGTACTGTACACCTGGGTACATATTGGCGATGAGCCTGGGTTGAATTGTTTTTTAATTTGTAATTGTAGTTTTGTTGTCTTTTGGTGTGACACCCCAATTTATTGAAAATACCCAAGTCAGACAAGTCATGGAGAGAAAAAAAGACGATTCATAATATCATATATGCAAATAAGTGTCCAACAATAAAGATAATTACTCTCACACTGTTTGATTATTAATAGTTGTTTTTCTTAATGCTTGCTATGCAACACCATAGGACATTTTTACAGTACAGGTCAGAAAAAGTAAAACAACAACAACAACAACAAATTGCTAAAAATTAGCAACCCCATATATTTTACTACCCATTACTCATATTACCCATATATTTTTTTATTCACCCACTTTCATTTTGCTCGATTGTTCTCGGTTTCTGTTACCTTTGGCAGTATGTTTATTAGACATGCCCGACTTCCATGTTGTCCATCCAGGAGAAATTGATTTGTTATCTTAAAACTTTTTAGAGATAAAACAGAAGATTTGGTTGCTATGGCTACTTACCGCACACAGCACAAACTCTCCAGGGATTCGCAACATGAGAGATTGTCGGCAAGAACAATAGGTTGAACATTTGGTAGTAATTGCTTCATGCTCCACTCTCAGAAGGCGTTAAGGTGAAATCCTTCAGTATCATCTCTGAGCTTCTCCGCTCGAGTCTCAGGGAATGACCTTCGCTTCATATTTTCCAGCGGTACAAACAAGACCTTGAGCTCCACACTCTCTCAACAAATTAAAGGAAAAACTGCTGTTCGCTTCTGATGTGAGCTACAGTTACTCCAGGGTCACATTTGATCGTAGCACTCACATTCACCAAAGAAAAATATTGAGTTTGGCTGCGAGCGCAACAGTCATTTTGTTTGTGTTTTTAGTGCAAAGCCAATATTTCATCCAAGAGCATTCTGAGTCGAGCTGGAACGCCAGAACCTATTTATGTTGGTTGTACACGCAGCCCCCTGCTTTTATCAAACCAACAGCGAAAGCCTTGATGTAATGTAGCTCTCTCTCTCTCTGTGTGTTCAGATATTCCTTCCCTTTGGAGAACTTTCAAATGTTCTCATTGCTTGTTTGTGTTATCAGAGACGTTTCTCTAAAAACAATTGTTAATTGAATTTATTTAGAGTGATCATTTAGGGTTTTTTTTTATTTAAAATAGTATTTGTTTCATATTAATCAAATTTAATTATGCAACAGTTTGAAATGTAATGGATTTATGTATTAGGATATAAAATTTAGAATGAAATTAAATTATTTAAATAAGTAAACTGATCACATTTCATTGTGTTGCATTACATTAATGCACCACCTTCAGTGGCATCAGTGAGTAAAGCTCATGTGTGCTCAGTTTGAAGTGAGCAGTGGGGGGCAGTGTTACAGTTTCAGACATCTCACATTTCTCTTCTTCAGATATTATCATATTTAGACAAGGCACTTGTCTGGTCAAATGCTTTTTGTCATGTATAAATGAAGCCAATCACTCAGTCATTTGTGGTTTGGTGGAAAAATATTCACATTTGGTTTATCACACACACACACACACACACACACACACACACACACACACACACACACACACACATATATATATACAAGAAATATAATATATAAAAGCCTTACATTAAAATTCATTCATTCATTCATTCATTCATCTTCTTTTGGCTTAGTCCCTTATTTATCAGGGGTCGCCACAGCGGAATGAACCGCCAACTATTCCGGCATATGTTTTACGCAGCCAATGCCCTTCCAGCTGCAACCCAGTACACTCATACACACTCATACACTACGGCCAATTTAGTTAATCCAATTCACTTGTAGTGCATGTCTTTGGACTGTGGGGGAAACCGGAGCATGCGAACACAGGAGAACATGCAAACTTCAGACAGAAATGCCAGCTGGCCCAGCCAGGACTCGAACCAGTGACCTTCTTGCTGTGAGGTGACAGTGCTAACCATACATTAAAATGTTTATTTATATTATTTTATGATTATATGAAAAAATTACAATGATTTAAGACAAGAAAATGTTGTCATGTATATTTAAAGTAAGAATCATTTGATGACATTTTAAAAGGCTGTTTAAGAATCACAGTGCAGCCTAATGTTTTTATTCTAAGTTTATATGAATTAATTATTTGAAACTACAGTATTTTTTAAACTCTAGGCTTACAGTTTTGTCAAATAGGTTTTTAATTATTTAAAATATACTATAATAAAAATGTGCATTTTAAATAAGAACATATTAAGATGTGAATGTTGCTGAATATTTACATATTTGTGTGCTTCACTGATTGAGGATGGAATATTATTCCTCCCAGATTTTGACATTTTCACAAAAATTATTTGAAAAAACTTGACCCTTTGCTTTCATTTTCCTTTCTTTTGATGTATTCATAATCACATTTGCAAATTTCATTTGATGCAGACTGAGTAATGGGACGTCTTGTCTTTGACAGTTTGGAAGGCAGAAAAAGCTTACTTTTAGTATCGACTTTTTAACTATGAGCTTGATATGGAATCAAACATATAAAACATTCATATTTTTAATATACACTACCGGTCAAAAGTTTGGGGTCAGTAGGATTTTTAAATGTTTTAAAATAAGCTTATCCTGCTCAGCAAGGCTGTGTTTATTTTATCAAAAATACAGTACAAATTTTAAAAGTGTGAAATGTTATTGCTCTATAAAATAACTGTTTAAAAGTATTTTATCATTTAATTTAATAATTTATTCCAGTGATTTTAATGAGGAATTTTCAGCTTCATTACTCCAGTCTTCAGAGTCACGTGATCCTTTAGAAATCACTCTAATATTAATTATTATTGTAATAATAATAATAATAATAACAAACTTTTGACCGGTAGTGTAGTATTTTATGCCTTATTATGTTCGTAAACCTTTGTATGTAAGTAACCAAGTATGTAAACCCTGCTTACTTAATGACACTAGATAATTTCATACTAGGGTGACAGAAATGATGTTAGATTTGTTGATATCCATGTTTTGGTTTTGATAAAAATGAAGGGTTAAAATTGCTAAATTGGCGACACAGTTTTTTTTTTTTTTCTGGAGTAACTGTGGCAGAGCTCTGTTCTGGAAAGGTGCTCATTTGCATTTGAAACCTGAAAACAGTGTGTTTTTGCTTCCTCCCAAGGAGGCTTATGCGGTATGGTATAATAAATGATCCATGAGATTTTCATGTTCCTGGGGCACCTGAGAGGTATATCACATCCTGTAAAAAGCAGAATGCAGCCCATTTTAAATTGATTAGTTTACTAATTATGCACTGTGTTAAAAGTGCAGCACAAGGAGCTATGTGGAAGTCTTCATTCATTAATAATCTGCCACAGTCATAATTTGTGTAAAAAGGAATCAAATTAGTTACTGATTTGCTTGGCACCATTTCAGTTAGAGGAATTGTATATACAGTATATGTAAAAATTTAATTTTTTAAAAAGTTCTGTTTAATAGAGATTTTTTTCCACACATTTTTATACATAATAGTTTTATTTTTTTATATTTTTCTTTTGTCTTTGCCATGATGACAATACATAATACTTTTCATGTTATTTTGCAAGATACTAGCAAAGTAAACTAGTAAAGTAACAAATTACAAATACTCAAACTACTGTAATTGAGTAGTTTTTCTCAGGAATTGTAATTTACTAAGTAGTTTTAAAAATGTGTACTTTTACTTTTCCTTGAGTACATTTTAAGTGCTGTATCTTTACTTTTACTCCACTAATTTCCTTTAACCTGCAGTCACTACTTTATTTCTTCGTGTCTATGGGGATTAGAAAAATCAGTCCTGTGATTCCTGTCAAATCAAACTGCACATAGAAGGTAAATCACATCCTAATGAACTACCTCAAGACATAGGCGATTTATAATTGCAGCAAACTGTTTGGAAGCATTAAAAGTGTCCAAGAAGATATTCAAAATCTTTACGCACATTGACCCTGAGACTCTTTAAAGGCATGTCACTGATGAGAAGATGATGGATGTTAACTGTATGATGACTCAGATTGATGTTGTACCTTAACGTCATGGGGACGTTGCATTTTGTTTGGAAATGAAAATCGAGTTGACGTTAGAACCCAACGTCAGGCCGACGTCAATGTCCAACGTCCAACCTAATTACATTACATGTAAACGCATCACCCTTTCCCAGTGTAATACTCACTACTCACAACTCTTGAGTACTTTTAAAAGGTCTACTTTATACTCATACTTTGAGAAATATTTACAACAGATAATTCTACTCTTCTTGCACTGCATTTTGGGCAAGTAATGGTACTTTTACTTAAGTATGATTTTTCAGTCTTCCACCACTGGACACTAGTATTCAGTTTAAAGTACCATTTCACCAGCATGGACCACACCACACTTTGAACTAGACATTATTGTAGGGATGTAGGGATGAAAGGGATGGTAAGGGAACCGTGGGATGAAGGGGAAGAGAAGTAAGAGGATAAACAGTGAACAGGTAGGCAGGTTGATCGGGCGTCCTACGATGATGCCCAGAGACTCAGAGTGGTGGTACCGTCTCTGTAATATTTTGGTAGAGTGATTGGACCACTGATTCAACCTAGGAGTAAAGAGAGTGTTATAGGATTGTAAACGGGAAGCGAGGAAATAGAGGGAGGAAGGATGGGTTTGAGAGAACAAGAAGAACAGTGCTAGAGGGCTGGTCTGCCTTAAATAAGTTTTAGGGAGTAGATTCTTGGTTAAGGAGACAAAGTGAGGCGTGGTTCAGCTGCCGAACCTTTTTTAACATGTTAACTCCATTTAAAGAGTTAATTAGTTAATTAGGCATGTCATTGGACAACAATAGTTTATTTAGCAGCCAATTGAAAAAAAATAGTAAGGGTGCTAATAATTTTGAACCTAAAATAAATAAATAAATAAATAAATAAATAAATAAATAAATAAATAAATAAATAAATAAATAAATAAATAAATATTCCCTTTTCAGCCAAACTAAAATAAATAAAACATTCTTCAGACAAAAAAAAAAAAGAAATACTGAATTTTTTTTTTTTTTTTTTGCTGTAAACATCACTTGGGAAATATTAAATATATAAAAATTTTACAGGAGGGCTACTTTTGCCTCTAACTGTATATGCTTTTTATTGTTTGTAGTTTTGTAGAAATTCTGTTTGGAAATGAGTTCATTATTGTAGTTGTTTAAGCAGGAACATGTATTATCTCCCCTCTCCTGTCCATTTTCTGTTGTTGTTGATCTTGCTGTTCCACCCATTGATTTTAAAAGCTGTTTATCATTTGGGTTTTCACGCTGCACAATCGAATCGATCATTATTTCGCTGACTGCGTGCTGCTTATCATCACAGTACGGTGTTCATCAGAGTTTCAAAGCATAACAGAGACATATGATCATTTCATTACTGGCACACTCTGTTTGTCTGTTGCTGGAGTCAGACACAGAAATACTTGAAGAATGCATTCTGCTCACTTAGAATTGCTAAACGATTCGACCAAATCCAGAACAGACTGAGCTGAACAGAATCTGCAGTAATGCTCCGGGTGTTCGTTGTGGTGCAGGCGTCAGTCCCTCACCCCTCAGGGCTGCTGTTTGTTCCTCAGACCAGCCGTCTCTTCCTGCCCCATCAGCACAAAGCGAAGCTGCTGCTGGCACCGGAGGTCGCTGGAGACCCCATCAGGGGGGGACCCTAATGTCCTGCTGAGATGTGCTGACTAGGACAAAGCCGACATGGAGAAGCTGTAATGTTACTATTGTTAGATGAATGCACAGCTTCACTGGAGCACAGCGTGGCTCATTTTGCTTGAGTACAATGTAGGAATATTGTGTTGACGCTATTAAGGTGTTCTAATTCAATAAATGAGTCAATTTCTTAAGCATCACTAAGTACTGGCTTTTGTTGGTAATTGCAAAACATCCTTTTATAGTTCACATTAGAAGCTGAACCATTCATAGCAACCATTTCTGGTTATGTAGTTACCAGAAATTGAGAGAGAGAGAGAGAGAGAGAGAGAACACTGACATGCTCATCCACAGAATTAAGCCCAATCAAATAATAAATGCACGAAAAGAAGAGTATCTGACTTACTGGAATGAAGCAGCCGGAAAACAAAGTAAACTTCAATGTTATTTAGACCTAAATAGAGATTATACCACAGCAACATATCTGAGCGCAGTAAAGGACCGGAAAATAAGAACAACAATGACCAAATACAGGCTGAGTGCTCACAGTCTGACTGTAGAGACGGGCCGATACAGAGAGAACTGGCAACCCAGAGAGAGCCGCATCTGCCCACACTGTGTCCAGGCAGAGGTGGAGACGGAGGAACACTTCCTCACCCGCTGCACAAACTATCAGCACATCCGAGAAACATTCTATCCCAAACTACAGAGCATTTACCCACAATTCACTGAGTTAGACAATAAAACACAGCTTCAATATTTACTAGGGGAAAAAACTGACTGTGTCCTTCTAGCGGCACAATACATTAATGCCTGTCACAAAAAGAGAGAGCAGACCAATAAAACCATCAGTGATGCGCCTGCAAACACACACACACACACACACACACACACACACACACACACACACACACACACACACACACACACACACACACACACACACACACACACACACACCTAAATTATTATAAATTAATCATTGTAAATATACTGATTTTTGCTGTTTTTATTACTGTTTTATCCTAAAATGTTGATGTTAAATGTACAGTTTATTCTGATCTATTTTTGTTTTTGTTTATTGATATATGTGAATAATATGATAAATATGATATATATGAGTGATATGACATATATATATATATATATATATATATATATGAATGATAACATGATATATTGAATAATAGTAGAACAGTAAAGTTTGTAGACTAACTTTATGGTGTCTTGAGAAAGCGTAGTCTGAAAGTTTGAAGTAGCTATAAAAAATTAATAATTGAAGTAGTTTTTAAGCTTGGAGCAGTCTGTATAGTTACATAACTACATATAGGTTAGCAGGTTTCTAGTATGGATTGGCATGTTTCTTGCTAGGTGGTTGCTAGGGTGTTCAGAGTGGTTGCTAAGGTATTGCTAGGGTGTTCTGAGTCATTGCTAAGATATTGCTAGGCGGCTGCTAGTGTGTTCTGAGTGGTTGCTCGGCGGTTGCTAAGGCGTTGCCAGGGTGTTGCAGGTAGTTATTAAGGTGTTGCTAGGATATTCTGAGTGGTTGCTAGTTGACCACTGAGCAGTTGTTAAGGTATTGCTAGACGGTTGCTAGGTTGTTCTGAGTGGTTGCTAGGGCGTTGCTAGGGTATTCTAGGTGGTCGCTAGGGGTGTTGCTAGGTGGTTGCTAGGGTGTTCTGAGTGGTTGCTAAGGTGTTGCTAGGGTGCTCTAGGGGGTCGCTAAGGTGTTGCTAGGTGGTTGCTTGGGTGTTCTGAGTGGTTGCTAAGGCATTGCTAGGTGGTTGCTAAAGTGTTCTGAGTGGTTGTTAGATCGTTGAAAAGTCATTGCTTGGTGGTTGCTAAGACGTTGCTAGGTGGTTGCTAGGGTGTTCTGAGTGGTTGCTAGGCAGTTGCTAGGCTGTTTTGAGTGTTTGCAAATGCGTTGCTCGGCAGTTGCTAAGATGTTCTGATTGGCTGCTAGGTGGTAGCTGAGGTGTTGCCAAGATGTTCTAGGTTGTTGCTAAGGTGTTGCTAGGTGGTCGCTAGGTTTTGTATGTTTGCTAGTCCGTGGCCAGTATCTTCTGAGTGGTTGATAAGGTGTTGCTGGACAGTTGCTATGGTGTTCTGAATGGTTGCTAAGGCATTGCTAGGCAGGTGCTAAGGTGTTCTGAGTGGTTACTAAGGCGTTGTTAGGTGGTTGCTATGGTGTTCTAAGTCTTTTTTTTTTTTTTTTTTTTAAGGCGTTGCTAGACTATTGTTTATGTGTTCTAGATGGTTGCTAGGCAGTTGCTAGGGCAATCTAGGGGGTTAATAAGGTGTTGCTAGGCGGTTGCTAAGGTGTTTTGAGTGGTTGCTAGGTAGTTGCTAACATAAATTACCATGTTTCTAGCATAAATTAGCATGTTGTTAGCATTGAGTATGAAATAGAATGTCAGTAGCATGCTGCTAGTATAAACTAGCATGCCGTTAGCATGAATTCACATGTTTCCTAGTATGATTAGTATGTTTGTTAGTATGTTTCCAGTATGGATTAGTATATTGTTAGTATGAATTAGCATGTTGCTAGTATGATTAGTATGTTTCTGGTATGGATTGGTATATTGTTAGTATGAGTCGGTATGTTATTGGTATGTTCAATGTAAAGTTAATGGCAGTTTTTTTTTTTTTTTTGGAAGTCTATGGGACAGTTGCTAGGGTGGCGTAAGTGGTTGGTAGGGTGTGGCTAGTAAGTTAAACGGTCATCGGTGATTGGCAGATTGGTAGTCTGAGTTAAATGAGCACAACATTAAGTCTGACAGTCTGGCGGAAAGTTATGATTTTCTCAAGCCACCATAAATATGATATATTGAATAATATGATGTATTATCTATATTTTAATTATAATATATATTTATAATATATATACACGTTTTTTTTTTTGTTTTTTTTTTTACTACTACTACTACTATCTATTGTGTGTACTGTTTTTTTTTTATTATATATATATATATATATATATATATATATATATATATATATATATATATATATATATATATATATATATATATATATATATATATATATATGTTACGTTTTCATGTAAACTTTATAACTGCTTTGGCAATACATTTGTAACATTTGTCATGCCAATAAAGCAACTATTGAATTGAATTGAATTGAGAGAGAGAGCGAGAGAGAGAGAGAGAGAGAGAGAGAGAGAGAGAGAGAGAGAGAGAGAGAGAGATTAAAGGCATAACAATCTAACGATCTAAGCGCATGGTCTAAGGTAGTGGTCCCCAACCCTGGGCCACGTGTACTAGGCCACACAAGAAATCCTTAACTATTTCCGTTTTATTTATTATCTGAGTCTGAAGGATCTTTTATTTTGAAAAATATTTTATTTTGAAAAATGACCGTATTCTCCCCGTCTTTAGCAAAAATGAGTAAGAAACAGACATCTTTAGAAAGTTTCTTGACGAAGAAAAAAGGACCCATGAACTGCCAAGGAATGAATCCGCAACCCATTTATCAACAAATCAAGTGATTCCAGCATGTCTGTGCAAGAAGATCAACTGCTGGAGATCGCAAATGACCATTCACATATTGCGTCTTTTCCCGACACAAGTTTGTTATTTCCAATGGAGGCGTGCGGTTTGTGCACACATATTGGAAGCAGCGTGACATGCTCATGCTTTCCAGGCACACCCAGACAAAAACATCTTCAGAATGCCACGAGTGCATCATAAGTAATTTGACGAACTGACCGATCAGTTTCATATTTTGTATGAAATATACACATTTCGGTAGACTAATTATCTGACAAACACTGCAGTGCTTTTTAATTTTCTCTATTAATAAAACTTGTATTACAGTTGCAGCAATGTTCTGTCAGCTTGTCATCTTGAGAAAATGGTTGATGGTCGCCTAGTAATCCTGATAAAATCCCGATTTATCAGGATAAAATTGTCAAGCATTGACCGGTCTGCATTGATAAAAAAGGTTTGGGACCACTGGTCTAAAGCACATGGTGCAGGTGCACTCAGTGTGTGTCCGAATCCACTTTTGCTATTTTAAAGAGAGGAAAAACTGTCAGCACACCCAGTGCATGATCTAAAAGAGATGTCCTTATTCTGTTATGGGTGTGTTTAGATTGTAACATGCATCAAACTAATCAGAGTCTCATCTCTTATTCCCTTTAAAAATCAGTTGTGGCCACGTTATGGAAGATTCGCTATTTCGAAGGCGGACTTTGTAGGCAGAAAATCTGAATGCTTCACTAGCGAGGAAACCGATCTGCACGTGAGCAGACCATCTCCAAAATAATCTGGATTCCGCCAAAGCCCCCCCTTAGGTGATGAAAACATGGGAGGAGTTAGCGGATTTTATATTCATGTAGACAATAAAAGTAATTTACATTTTTAATCTTTCGTTTTCATGTTTAAATATGTTTTTATGCTGCTGCCCATGTATGTTTAATAACCTAAGCAATACTAGTGGACCAATCTATAGATGCATATTATTAAATTGAATCATATTATATAACTCACTCATTAAATATTAATAAAAATAAACAAAAACTGCACTATTGACTTTAGACCAGCTTTGAATTGGTCAATGGCATGGTTTATTTCAGTTGCCTCAAAATAGCAATCCACCAACAAGGCACCTTGATATACCTTCTTTTCAGACCAGCATGCACATGGGTGCACAAATACGGTAGGTGCAAATGCATTTGCTATTTAAACAAATTTGACATTTGTGCTGGGTTGAAACTAGCAAAACACACTTATTGCATCTGGGATTATGCAATGTCTATGATAGGGCCCTTTGAGAGACAGAGATTGATTGACTGAGATTGGTGTGAATTACCTGAGTGTTTTGACAGTGTCCAGCAGTAGCGTCTCGAATCTCAAAGTTTATCTGCTTCAGGAACAGTGAAGTTACTGCCTGAGAAAGTGTCCTGTTAGTTTTTATTAGCAAAACAATTGTATTCATAAAACTGCATGGCAGTGCTGACAGCATGTTTCTTTTTTTCATGATGCATGTGAGTTTTTGTGAGAGTGCATAGTATGTGTACTTTGTATGGGAGAGAAGTCATGCTTTGGAGAAAATAGGATGTTTTAGAATAAAGACTGGGTGAGTAAATGGCTGAATTTTCATCTGTGGGTGAATTGCCATTTTAATATATTAATATTCTAATTTGTATCCTATTGTTTAATAGATTCACTTTTTGAAATAACCTAAATCAGTTGATGATGTGGAACTGTAATGCAGTTCAGTGTTGCCTGTAAGTTCTTTAGCTGTACATTTACTAAATTGAATTGAATTTTTTCAATAATGACAACATACTGTTGACATTGCGTCATGCAGAAATATAATATTTTGATCCAACTGAAAATGTTAGTTGACCAAATAGTATTGTTGGTGCATTTAAATATTTTCATTTGTAGTGTCAGCTGTTTATTTTTATTTATATTTTTTTCATATTTAAAGATGTTTGTGTGTTGCTGCTCATGCTGCTGCTTATGTGTAATAGCTTAAGCAATGCATACGATAGTAGACCCATTTATAGGTGCATATTATTAAATAAAAAAATTAAAAAACTGCAAATTTGACTTTAGACCAGCTTTGAATTGGTCAATGGCATGGTTTATTTCAGTTGCCTCAAAATAGCAATCCACCAATAATGCACCTTGATACACCTCCTTTTCAGACCAAAGGCAAAATATAAAAAAGATTCAATATATCACTTAAATTTCTTAACAGAAATTCCAAAATGCAGTCATTCATTCATCCCTTTATTAATCAGGGGTTGCCACAATGTTGGAATGAACCGCCAACTTATCCAGCATATGTTCTACGCAGTGGATGCCCTTCCAGCAGCAATCTATCACTGGGAAACATCCACACACACTCATTCACACACATACACTACGAACAATTTAGCCTACCCAATTCACGTATACCGCATGTCTTTGGACTGTGGTGGAAACCGGAGCATCCGGAGGAAACCCACGCCAACACAGGGAGAAAACGCAAACTCCACACAGAAACACCAACTGACCCAGCCGAGGCTCGAACCAGCGACCTTCTTGCTGTGAGGCAATCGTGCTACCCACTGCGCCACCATGCAGCCTCCAAAATGCATTATTATCTGACACTAATTCTAAAAGGATTGGTTGATGTGGTGAATAAACTTTCAGCTGCTTGAAAACTTGAAGGAAAAATAAATGCCTATTTATCTTGTAATATGTAAATAGATCCAGCTTTAAATGGCTTACAATTTTAAGGATTATAACTGATATTACAAGGCTGATTACAGGGAAATTACCTCTGAAAGTGGTCTAACTCCACAAATTTTTGAAACACATCTGCTAGCTTAATATATTATATATTTATGATGTAACCTGGAAAAGTTCTTCTGCAAAGTTACATGTAAACTGTTTGCTACTTTATGTGAGCAGGTGCTTTGGAGAATAATTTCAATACTCAATGCTCACCATATTGTCTTGAAACTTGAAGATGAATATCTGTGTTCTGTTGTTTGTTTTGTTTTGTTTTTTTCTGTACATTTACATTTGAATTCACTGTACCAGCAGTTTTCCTAAGGTGCATGTAGCACTTGTGTGTACAGTTGCTTCATGTAGAACTAGTTCAACCACCACAGATTTTTCATGTTGACTTGACAGTCTGAGTATTATTAAATGTGTTTAGTCTATACTGTATATATATATATATATATATATATATATATATATATATATATATATATATATATATATATATATATATATATATATATATATATATATATATATATATATATATATATATGTATAAGTCAGAATTATTAGCCCCCCTATTTATTTTTTTCCCCAATTTCTGTTTAACAGAGAGATTTTTTTTCAGCACATTTCTAAACATAATAGTTTTAATAACTCATTTCTAATAACTGATTTATTTTATCTTTTGCCATAACGACAGTGCATAATATTTGACTAGATATTTTTTCAAGACACTTCTATACAGCTTAAAGTGACATTTTAAGGCTTAATTAGGTTAATTAGGTTAACTAGGCAGGTTAGGGTAATTAGGCAAGTTACTGTATAATGGTTTGTTCTGTAGACTATCGAAAAAAATAGCTTAAAGGGGCTAATAATATTGACCCTAAAATGGTTTTTAAAAATGAAAAAACTGCTTTTACTCTAGCCGAAATAAAACAGAAGAAAAAATATTATCAGACATACTGTGAAAATATTTTAATGGGAAATATTTTAAAAAGAAAAGAAAAAATCAAAGGGGGGCTAATAATTCTGACTTCAACTGTATGTATGTATCTATACAAAAGACTATAATTAATATACCTATACGGAAAATAATTTTCAAAAGTAAAACCTTCTTGGAAATAGTTATTGAATTAAAATGTGACATCTAGTCCTAGTCTTCAAATTAGCTTAAGAGGTTTAAATCACTTTATGTTATTGCTGTTACTGTGTAGAAGACATTTGTGTTTTGTGTATCCTGACTAGCCAGTGCCTCTGTTCTCGCTATAGGGTCATAGCAGAGGTGTGTGTGTGTGTGTGTCTGTGTGTGCGGGTTCACTAACAGCACTGCTCCGCTCCGGCTGGGGTCACAGCAGAGGTTGTTTGGAAGGTTTGATTTGTCAGTAGATAAATGATAGCCCCACATCTGGGAGAGTTTGGCAAATAAATAACACGCGATGGCTCATACATCATCGGCTTCCCTCCAATCTGCCAACACAGGGAGGGAGAGAATAAATTCTTATTATAACCTTGGGGAAGCACAACACATATTGTGGAGTGAGGCGGCCGTGAATTCCAGGGGAGAATGCTGTTCTTTGTCAAGTGCAGTGCGTAATAAAAACCAGACGATAGTCGCGTCCTTAAGTCAGGCTGCTCGCTTGATGTATGGCAGAGGCCGTTTGTATTGTGACAGACGTGCTGTCAGTGGAGCATGTTGAACTGCTTCCTCTTAACACACCGGGAACAATCTCCCACCTCACCTGAATGTGTCAATAGAACAAGGATTTACTCCAGGGAAGCAATTGGTTGGAAACGATCCATCAAAACTGAAATGGCACGCCTGTTGTAATTGTTTGCTTTCAATTGCCGTGACACTCTATTACTGCAAGATGACGATTATAATATCGAAATTAATTGAACGCATGACACCATGATAAGATACAGTTGATTTAAGGTATAAACTCCTACAATTAAAGGTAACGATCCAAAAACAGGTTTTCACAATAATGCCATACAAGAACCTTTTTGTTCCCCAAATAACCTTAGTGAAAAGTTTTTTCATAGTTTCAAGAAATCAAAAAAATCTTTTTACAATATAAAAGGACTTTTTGTCAAATCAGAAGTATCCATGAGCATTAATCAGAATAAGCTCATTCTGAAAATGTAGCCCTATATACGCTTCTGGAGATTGCAAATTATGTAGCCAGAGAAATGTACGACTGCATTTCATCTTTAAAACGAACGGTAAGACAAAAACAGAAGCCAAAAATTCAAATAAACAAGTAAATAACAGGGTGAGAATGTGGTAAAACCTGAAAATGTGGTAAAAATCAGGGGGCTTTTCTTTTCTGGATTGCTTTTCAAAACACTGCGGATGGGTTTAGGAATGTGTTTGGGCGGGTCAATCTGTGCTTTTTAAAATACTTTTGGTTGGTTTTAGGGAAGGGGGAGAGTGGGAGGATCAATCGGTCGGTTAGTAAGTCAGTTAGTCAGTCGACAGCGGTGGTGGATTTACGTGAGAACAGCAGACGCGAATGGCACTCGCGAGACAAATTAGAGATCTTCAAAAGCATACACAGCGGCCTCTGGTGGATTAGCGTAAAACAAAAACTGCAAAAAAATAAATAAACGTAGCTCCTGGGACGTATTTTGCTCTCTCCAGAAATGAATAGGGGTACGCTTTCAGAATGAGCCTGGGTTGGCCTTAATAGTTCTTCAAGGAACCCTTGATGACAATAAAGAATCTTTATAAAGGGTTTGGCCTGTTAAACATCACAAATAATATTGATGTCAACCATATTTATATATCTCATTTTTTTTCTTGTTCTTTAAACAGTTTCAGATTAGTTTAAAATAGTTTTTTTAATCAAGCTAATTATTTAGTTTTTTTTTTATTTAAATCACGCCCATTTTGTGTTCCCACAGGTTATGCCCTTCCATTGAGGGTGGATAAGAAGGCTGGTTATCCCTACCTCCCAACACACACTTCCTTTGAGACTCAAACCTTTAACCACCAGTCATATCACTCATATATTGCTTCATACTTGCTAATACTAGCTAATCATCATTTTAAACAGCTTTCAACCATGGGCAAATGAGAATTTCACACTTGATTATCACATGATGATATCTCTGCTTTTTACTAAGTGTTCAGATGTGAGGGGTGTGAAACCAGGCAATATTTAAATCGTACAGATGTTCAGCAACTAAAAGCCAATCAAGTGCCTAATATTTACATTTTTAAGTCACAGAAAAATGGCATTCTTACTTCTGTAGTCCAAAATGTTTATTCAAAATATGATCTGGCAATATATAATATGATGTGGTGCAGTTTCTATTTAAATTATTGAATTTTCAATTATTTTATTATTATTTTTATTTCTTAAATACTTAATATGTGATATGAATGTTTTCACCTTTACTGTAACTCATATAACTCTCAGGAATTTGACTTTAAAATCTAAGTTGAGGCTTACAGTGCTAAATAAAATAATAAATAAATAAATAAATAAATAAATAAAATATTCATTCATTTTCTTTTCGGCTTAGTCCCTTTATTAATCAGGGGTCGCCACAGCGGAATGAACTGGCAACTTATCCAGCATATGTTTTACGCAGCGGATGCCCTTCCAGCTGCAATCCATCACTGGGGAACACCCATACACTCTCATTCACACACATACACTACGGACAATTTTAGCTTACCCAATTCACCTGTACTGCATGTCTTTGGACTGTGGGGGAAACCGGAGCACCCAGGGGAAAGCCACACAAACGCGGGGAGAACTTGCAAACTCCACACAGAAATGCCAATTGACCCAGCCGAGGCTTGAACCAGCGACCTTCTTGCTGTGAGGTGACAACACTACCTACTGCGCCACCGCGTCGCCCATAAATAAAATTAAATAAATAAATAAATGAGCAAACTAAATTGTTCAGATTATTGCTGTAATAAATAATATTTATTCAGTTTTTCAGTGCAATCTATCTCAATGAGAACTTTTAGGTTGTTGCTAAAGTGTTTGAAGTTGTTGCTAAGAGGTTTTTCACAGTTTCATAGTAACTAAGTGGTTAATTGCCTTTAAGTCTATCATATCTAGCTCTCTACACATACTGTAGCTCAATTACTGTGGTGCTTTGTTGTCTATTTTGTTCACTAGGTGATTTGATGAAGTTTGATCACTTATTTAAACATCTGTTCTTAAACTATACAGCATAATTCCTCGACCTCATATGTTTAATGCAGTGTTTTTTATGAGGCATAGTGGAGATTATACTATTTATAATATAATATTTTTTTCTGCAGATCTAATTCATTCATTCATTCATTCATTCATTCATTCATTCATTCATTCATTCATTCATTCATTCATTCATTCATTTTCTACAGCTTTTCCGGGGCCTTAGGAGAGGACCCCAAACTTCCCTCTCCCCAGACACTTCCTCCAGCTTCTCCGGGGGGATCCCGAGGCGTTCTCAGGCCAGCCGAGAGACATAGTCTCTCCAGCGTGTCCTGGGTCTTCCCTAAGGCCTCCTCCCGGTGGGACATGCCTGGAACACCTCCCTAGGTAGGCATCCAAATGGCATTCAAAACAGATGCCCGAGCCACCTCAGCTGACTTCTCTTGATGTTGAGGAGCAGCGGCTTGGCCGCTTGTATCATAGATCTTGTCCTTTCGGTCATGACCCAAAGCTCATGACCATAGGTGAGAGTAGGAACATAGATTAACCTGTAAATCAAGAGCTTTGCCTTTTGGCTCAGCTCCTTCTTTACCACAACGGACCGGTACATCGACCGCATTACTGCTGCCGCTTCACCAATCTGCCTATCAATCTCATGGTCCATCATTCCCTTACTCGTGTACAAAACCCCAAGATACTTTAACTCCTCCACCTGGGGTAAGGACTTTCCTCCCACCTGGATATGGCAAACCACCTTTTTCCAGTGGAGCACCATGGCCTCGGACTTGGAGATGCTGATTCTTATCCCAGCCGTGTCACACTCGGCAGCAAACCACCCCAGTGCATGCTGAAGGTCCATGTTCGATTTTCAACAGATCATGTTCAACAGACCAACATCATCTGCGAATAACAGAGATGAGATCCTGTGGTCCCTGAACCGGACCCCCTCCAGCCCAAGGCTGCGCCTTGAAATTCTGTCCATAAAAATTAGCAGGAGTTCAACATGAGTTCAACATGCACTTGAAACAAGTCTGAATTTTTACTGGCAATGTGAACCAGACTCCTACTCTGTTCATACAGGGACGAGACGGCCCTAACCAGAGCGCCTCTCTCATACTCCCAGAGAACCCTCCACAGAATGCCACGAGGGACACGGTCAAATGCCTTCTCCAAGTCCACAAAACACATGTGAGACTGGTTGGGCATACTCCCATGAACCCTCGAGCACCCTGGTGAGGGTATAGAGCTGGTCCAGTGTACCACGGCCTGGACAAAAACCGCATTGTTCCTCCTGGATCCTAGGTTCAACCATTGTCCGGATCCTCCTCTCCAGTACCCTGGCATAGACTTTCCCCGGGAGGCTGGAGAGTGTGATCCCCCTATAATTGGAGCACACCCTCCGGTTCCCCTGTTCCTAAAAATGGGAAGCACCACCCCAGTTGCCCAGTCCAGAGGTACTGTCCTCGACCTCCATGCGATATTGTAGAGACGTGTACACAGGGTGAATCTTATCCACCCCCGCTGCTTTGCCACTGCGGAGCTTGCAAACTACCTCAGCTTGGGTGAGGGGTGAGTCCACCCCTGCATCCCCAGTCTCTGCTTCCTCAATGAAAGACATGTCGGTGGGGTTAAGGAGATCCTCAAAGTATTCCTTCCACCTTCCGACCACATCCCCAGTTGAGGTCAACAGCTCCCCACTTCCGCTGTAAACAGTGCTGATGTGGAGCTGTTCTCCCCTCCTGAGGTGCTGGACAGTTTGCCAGAATCTATTTGGGGCTGACTGATAGTCTTCCTCCATGGTCTCCCTGAACTCGTCCCAGGCCCAAGTTTTTGCTTCCGCAACCGCCCAAGCTGCAGCATGCTTGGCCTGGCGATACCCATTCCATGTCGATAGCACAATTGGCCTGCAGATCTAATAAAACACTTTATATACACAGATAGAGCTGCTGCTTGAATAGATGTATTATGTGCTCTTGAAAATACTTCTAAATCTCCCAGGCTTTCTGGCCCATGGCAGACTGTCAAGAGCATCCTGGACCATGGTGTCAGACTGCAGGAAAGAGAACAGACCTTTTGCAAAAGCTTATTTCTAGCAAAATCTGCCTCTGTGAATTTTCTGGTAAAGTAATAAAATTAAATAGCAACAATAATACAGTAGAAAATAAATTAATTGAAAAACATCAGGAAGTAAAAATTAAAATAAACCTGTGATTTGAATAACTCTGAAATCGTATTTTCTTGTAAAACACACTTTAGTAATCTTTGTTTTATTTCGAAAGACTTTTAATAAAGTGTAGATACAGTGTTTAACCTTCATTACAACCAATCTCTAATCTCAATCTGATCTCAAACATCTGTATCAAGGCAGATCATTTACATTAACTAATTGGTATTGACTGGGGTGGCATTCTAATGTATGAAAGCTTAAAGATAAATCCTTTACTCTGTTTAGCTCTAAATGGTATGTATTACTACCTGGAGAGTACATATTAGCACCTAAAAGGTACATATTAGGATCTTTTAGCTTTTGTATCTTGGGTTGGCACCCCGTGACAAGCCTTCTATCTTTTTTTCTGAGAGTTTGAAGGCTGATTTAGGGCTGAAATTATACATTATTGACAATGTTGAAAGTAAAAAAGGCATTTTGCTGTATTTTAATCTCATATGACACAAAATATGTGTTTGCAACACTTTAAACATTAACAAAGCCAAACCAGATGGGCATGGAAAAGTTTTGCTTGCAATAAATCCTTATATACTCAAGCTACAGTCCTTTCTATTATTTTTATTATTATTGTTGTTGTTGTTGTTGTTGTTGTTATTATTATTATTATTATTATTATTATTATTATTATTATTATTATATTTTTTACTATTGGGGTAAAATACATTTGAAAACTGCAATGAGCGGTTTAATGTTCATGTTTTGTAAACTATACTAGTATTATCCTGCATTATTGCTGCACAATGAGCATGCTTTAAAATATATTTTTGCCTGCCTATATTTTTGTAAAACAATTTAACAGTTAAGAATATGTAAGAGTGTTGTAGTTGTTAGTGCTGAATTATTTTCAACAACTACTGTCACCAGAAATAGATAAATACAGTTATCCAACTGGGACTCTGTGTTGCCAGATACTCAATAATAGAAAAATCAAATCTGATTAGTGGCAAAAAATTAATAAATAACTAGAATTGATCAGGACATTTTGAAAAAAGATCTCGGTAACACTTTATTTTGATGGTCCATTTGAGTATTAGTAGACTGTCTGCTTAATATCTGTTGACACTGACATTTAACAGTCCTTCAACAGACATTTAACTGACTATAAGAAACTTTGCAATTACATGTCAACTTACACTAACCCTAACCCCAACCCCAACCCTAACCCCAACCTAACAGTCTACTTATAATCTAATGATAATTAGTTGCAATGTAACTTAAATTCAACAAACGGACCGTCAAAATAAAGTGTGACCAAGATCTCACCTTTATTGTTTTCATGCAGTCAATTATGCAGTTGATTTATATTAAAGATTATGTGTTGTATATTAATGAAACTCTTTATTAGTGACTTTAGTGGAAATGTTAGTTTTAAAATGTTAGGAATAGGGGTATTATTTTCAACAACTAAGTGGCTATTTTTTTTTTATAAAATAAAATTGATCAGGACATTCTGAAAAAATGTTGTTTTCATGCAGTTAATTATGCAGTTGATTTATATTAAAGATTATACACTACCTGACAAAAGTCTTGTCGCCTATCCCACTTTTAGGAACAACAAATAATAACTTGACTTCTAGTTGATCATTTGGTATCAGAAGTGGCTTATATGTAAGGCCTCTAGATTACGTTTATTTTACCAAAATAAAATATGATCATGCCTTGAATTTTATTTATTTAATTAGGACAGTAAGGTCTGACTTTGCTTAGAAGTCTTGTCACTTAACAAAAATAATGTACAGTATAGAATATAAAGTTATGGTGCAGTGGAAAAAGAATAAGTATAGTGTATGACTCCCATGAGCTTGGAGGACTGCATCCAGACATCTCTGCAATGACTCAAATAACTTATTAATAAAGTCATATGAAATGGCAAAGAAAGTGTTCTTGCAGGACTCCCAGAGTTCATCAAGATTTGTTGGATGCATCTTCAATGCCTCCTCCTTCATCTTACCCCAAACATGCTCAATAATGTTCATTTATGGTGACTGGGCTGGCCAATCCTGAAGCAGCTTGACCTTCTTCGCTTTCAGGAACTTTGATGTAGAGGCTGAAGTATGAAAAGGAGCGCTATCCTGCTGAAGAATTTGCCCTCTCCTGTGGTTTGTAATGTAATGGGCAGCACAAATGTCTTGATACCTCAGGCTGTCGATGTTGCCATCCACTCTGCAGATCTCTTCGATGCCCCTGAATGTATACTGAATGTAACCTCAAACCATGATTTTTCTTTCACCAAACTTGACTGATTTCTATAAAAATCTTGGGTCCATGCGGGTTCCAATTGGCCTTTTGCAGTATTTGTGATGATTGAGATAGAAAAAATCTACCTTCTGCCACTTTTCCAAATGATCAACTCAAAGTCAAATTATTATTTGTTGCTCTTGCAACTGGGATCAACGACAAGACCTTTGTCAGGTAGTGTATGTTGTATAAAATAAGCAAACACTTTATCAGTGATTTTAGTAGAAATGCTAGTTTAATCTTGTGCATTTATGTGTTTATGCTGTGGGAAAAGTGGAAAATGGATGCCGTAAACTCATGTAAATGTTAATTCCCAAATGTTTGCAGCTTTCCACTTTAAAAAGAGAGGGAATTTACTTTGGTCCAATTCATAAAGTCTTTAACATGTACACCGTGTCTAATTGCTCAACTAAGAGATGCAAGTGAAATCTAATAAATTGTGCCCTCCGCACATCACAGTCTGAGCGAACGTAACAAGGAGCCAATTATAAAGCAGTGAAATGCGATGTGCTGTTCTCACCAGGCTCTGGTTTTAATCAAGAATCATTTAATTAAGCAGCTAACACACTTAAGTCAATACAGCTGAACAGAAGAACGGCAAGACGGGGAGGAAGAAAAAATCGTATAATTGCAGAATCGCAGATAGTATTTCTAAAAAAAAAGCCTAGTAAACAAGTCGGCTGTCAAATAAACTGACTTCAAGAGATAAAAAGTCTAATCATGTAGGAGTTCAGTGCTCAGGCAGTTGTTATAATCGTTTTCTTTTTCTCTCCTTTATAGTAACTCGTAAATATAAATGGTAAAACTCATTTAAAAAGTAAACATTTCACAATCAGATATTGATAATGAGCAGCATCTAATTTAAAATAAATGGTACTCAGACGCAGGCAGGCTGAATCTTATTTAGGAAACCAATAGCAAAAGCAACAAGATGCTTTTCTCCAGAGACAGAAGATGTAAAACAGTGCACTCATTCCTCTGAAACAGTGATTTTTTTTCTCCTTTTCTCTCTCTCTCTCTCTCTCTCTCTCTCTCTCTCTCTCTCTCTCTCTCCAGATATCACACGTTTGAGAGGATGGCTGGAGGTGTTTGTGTGCTTACAGAAAACACAGAATCTTTAACACTGCAGCAACACAATCCTGATGTGTGAAATCTTCTTGACAGCTACCTGGTCTATATTGTTATCTGATCCTTTGGGCAATGAAGTGACATAATTGGGATTGACTTGTTACACCTGCAGCACTCGAGACTGTTAATCTACTGTATAGTTCATAAAAAACAAAACAAACATCTGTTTTAATAGGTGTAAAATCGAAATATTTCTATGAAATTGGAATGAAGTGGAAATTCACTGAGCCTTTAAGGTTAAAAGCTTTGAGGGTGCAGTATAGTTCACATCATTTAACTCTGATGTTGTATTGAGATTAATAATAATAATAATGCATTTTATTTATCGTCTTACAACAAACATCAACAAACATACCAAAAACATTTAATAAAACGTTGCCAAACATATTTTCAAATACATGAAAATAGTTGCAAATACAAACACATCTTAAATTTATTATAAAATAACATGATAAAAAAATAATCATAAGAAAGCCTGCTTTGAAAGACTGGTCTTAAATGGGTTTTTGAAAATGAGCTTCTATGCATTGTATAACACAGCGCTAAGTAAATGAAAACATCCAGCTGAGGTTTAAATCTGAAAGTGAACAGTGTTAAAAACTATTGATTCTTTAATGAAACAGTCGACTCAGAGTCGAATAAATGAATCGTGTTGGGTTCGGATCTTTTGCCTAAACACATCAATGTCGACACATTACATAAAAAAATCTGGATCCTGTAAAATGTGAACGCACCTTTCCTTTCAGACACTAGTGGAGCACAGAGGATCACGGGACTGATCATGATGCGAAGATGACGATCACTGACAGATGGAGATTCAGCTGTGGGGAATAAAGGGCTAAAGTTCATTTTCACAAAAAAAACACAGTATAGCCAGCCTATGCTGTGTTTGTTCCTGTCATTTTTCTGATGATTAATACAATAACCAACCCTGCAGAATGGGATTCGCCGGCCATTTGCTTTTAAAGGAAGGAGCAGCAGATTATTATGAATGGGACTTTGTCAGACTTTGACAGGGACTTTGTCAGTAACTGTTACAGATCACCCAGTTTCTTCTTCCTCCTGATCATAACATGTAAGTGTAATTAAAATTGTTGCCTCATTCTCTGTAGTTTGCAAAATATGTATTTAATTGTGTGTTGTAACTTGTAATCGCTCCTTGTGGCTTGTAATCACTTATCTATTATAGATCACTGCTTGTACTGTATCTCTCAGGTTAAATCTGTATGAGGTTATTCACATATTGCGTCCAAAACCATGTTGAAAACATGACGCATGCTTCTTCCTTTACCAATTTAAATTAGCTTCTGAACTCATGATTCTCTGCCGTTTGTCTTTGCTATGGCCACCATCAGCTGTTCCTCACACTGCAACATGGTCAATTTTCAAAATAGTTCGACTTTTGCCACTGTGTGGATTAATACTGAATGCGTGTCATTGTTATTACTTGGGGTTAGGGTTAAGAGTAGAGTAATATGCTGGTGTTTAACTGCATTGCTTTAATGTATTCCTGCATTGGGCTCTCACATATAAGGTGCATCCCAAATCGCATACTTATGCATTATTCTACCCCATTTTGTAGTATAAACAGTGTAAGTAGTGCGTTTACACTGAAAACTCTAAAAATAATAAGAGCACTTTAATTACCCGGATGATGTACTCATTCGACCGGTAAAATGAAGTGTGGAATGATGGACACTTCACGCACTCAACGACTGCAGGTTTGCTCATGTAGCAAAAGGGGCGGAGCTATCGGGCGCACATATTGGATAACTTTATTTATTTTGGACTGTGAAAGCGAAATTCTCCTATGAGAGTGATTATAGCGCCTCCCGATGGGGAATGCTGTTATACTTATGGCAGGTATTATTTGGTTCATTTATTTTTCCTAATTTGGCAACCGTCAAACGTCATCTGGGTAACGGGTTGAATTTCCGCTTAGTAAAAAAACATTAGTGTTCCATTTGGGATGACACTACATGCATATACTATGCTGTAGAGTGTGTAAGTGCATAAGTAGTGTATGAGTGCGTAGTGTATAGTGTGCCATTTGTGACGCAGTGATACTCTGTGCTCTGAGTACTTCATAAGCATGCTGGGTGTTTTTCTCTGTCTCGCGCTGAACCCAGTCGACCAATCACAACAAACTGGGTCATTAGACCAGTCATCGCTGATTAGCTTAATGCAAAGGAGAGGTTTGGGTGCAAATCATATAGAAGTCGTTGGGATAATTAGGTAAAGATAAATGCATATTATAAGATAATGAAAGTGTTTTTTGACCTTGCATGCATATCAGCCTATAGTTGGCGACCCCAAAACCAAAATATGACCTTTTATAATACATAATAGGGGCTCTTTATGACGGGATTTAAAAGTATGAAGACTATCACTGTTCTTTAAATCCAATGGAAGCAAGTTCCTTAGCCAAGGAGCCGTAGAGCTAAAAGATCTGGCTCCCATAGTGCTCAATTGGGCGTGGGTGGTACCAGAGAGATAGATGATCTAAGAGTATGAGAAGGGGTATGGATATGGAGAAGTTTGGTGAGATATTGAGGAGCAAGATTGTGAAGTGCCTTAAAAGTGAGAAGTAACACTTTAAAATTGATATGATAATTTACTGGAAGCCAGTGAAGCTAAGACAGACGTGGTGTGACATGTTCGTGAGACGAAGTCCTAGAAATGACAGAAGCTGCATGAGTTCTGAACCAGTTTATGGAGAAGTTTAGAAGGAAGCCCAGTAAGAAGAGCATTATAGTAGTCGATAAGTGAAGTTACAACTGCATGGATGAGAATTGCTGTATTATTAGTTGTGAGAGAAGAATGAAGACGAGCAGTATTATGCAGGTGGAAATATGAAGTACGCATAGCATTATTGATATGACCTTTAAAAGAAAGTGTGCCATCTAAGATGACACCCAAGCTCTTGACCTGCAAAGAGGAAAAAGTTATATTATTATCAATATCTATGTTAAAATTATCAAAGTTTTCTAAAACGCTTTTAGTCCCAACAAGTAGGGCTTCAGTTTTATCGCTATTTAATTTTAAAAAGCTAGCTGAAAGCCAATTTTTTATTTCAGCTTAACATCTGGTCAAGGAGGAAGGAGAAAAAAAAGAACTGGCGGGTTTGGTGGACAGGAGTTGAGGGTCATCAGCGTGGCGGTGAAATTGTATTGTATTTTCTAAAAATATGTCCAAGGGGGAGTAAATAAATAATAAACAGGAGTGGACCCAGTACGCAAAAATCCTTAATTTGGACAAACTGAGTTTGGCTGCAAGATAAGACCTGAACCATAAAAAGACTGACTTAACTGTCTTTGTAGTTGTGTGTAATGATTCACCAGAAACGTGTGCATCCATTTGCACACTCTTTATTTTTACAGCAGTAATAATGAAAAGAAACTCACACACAGTGAAATAAACAGGGCCTTTCCTGTGGGATGGTCGAAGAGCAGACGTGGGTCGAGACTGGCAGACTGGGAGTTTCGTGATGCCACTAAGACACTGATGTCTACAAGCAGAGCCCCACTGAAGCATTTGACCCTTATGCCAGAGTCGTGATGGCGCAGCGAGGGTAAACCTAAAATCAGGGGATGTTTGGATGACTGGATTATGTAGAAATTAATCTTTTCCTCATGCAGCGCCCCAATTTGCAGATTTATAGATGTTGATAAATCGGTAACATGTTGGATTCTTCCGTTTCCTATTGGATGTTCGTCTAGCGATTCCACTGCAAGCACAGATTCACATGGTAGTTAACTTACGATGTTTAGCAAATTCCCAGGACATAAAATTACCAGCTGCACCTGAATCAATGAGAGCTGTACAATTAATTTTCCATTCCGTTGAGACATGCTTACTAGTATAGGCAAACTTGATATATTAGAAGAAACGAGACTCTGGGCAGTTGACTTGTAGATGACCGGACTCGCCACAATACAAACAGAGTTCGTATTACATGGTTCTGTAATCTGTGTTCGTGCTCCTCTGGAGCTAGTTGGGTATAACCGAGCTGCATGGGTTCATTTTGCGTCGGATCGAGGACAGAGAAGTTTCACAGTTGTGGTGTTCAGCGTGCACTGATGAGATGATCTAGCCGAATAGTGATCTCGATCAATTCGTTAAGAGTTTTTCCTTCCTCATGACAGGCCAATTCAGACTGTAACTGCAGACAATCCCTTTCGAAAGAACAGTTTAAGGGGATCCTCACCCCAGTTTGTTTGGGCTGCCAGAGTGCGAAACGTGAGAGCATATTTAGTCGCTGTGCATCTCCCTTGAATGAGAGCTAGAAGCTGCTTTCCAGCCCTCTTGCCATCGGCGGGGTGTTCAAATACTGCTCGGAACTGCGAAAGAAAATCTTTGAAGGATATGAAAGTGCTACATTCTGGCTTCCATATTGCTGTAGCCCACTCCAGAGCTTTTCCATAGAGCAGAGCACACACAAATGCAATGCGGCTGGATTTAGTGGAGTATAGAAATGGCTGTTGATCGATGAATAATTACCATTGTAAAAGAAATCCTTTGCACTTGACTGGGTCCCCATCAAATTTATCATGGAAAGCCAATCTGGGACTGTAGCATGGGATCGAGAGGCACACTGAGAGGCGACGGAGGAGGAACGGCAGAAGAGTTAGCAGGTGCGAAATGCAACTGTTGTATAGCCTTGACAAGCTCTTCGGTCAAAGTGGTAAGTCATACCAGTTGTTGTCGATGGAGGGCCAACTGGGCTCCCTGAGTGGTTAATTCGGAGGATAACTGTAATAGAGTTGATGGATCCTCTTGGGGCGAAGTTTTCTGTAATGATTCATCAGAAATGTGTGGATCCATTTGCACACTCTTTATTGTTACAGCAGTAATAATAAGGAGAAACTCACACACAGTAAAATAAACAGGGGCTTTCCTGTGGGGTGATCGAAGAGCAGGCGTGGGTCGAGGCTGGCAGAGAACAGTCTTAATCGAGGGACAGGCAGAGATCAGGGTTGGTGGCAGACAGTCTGAAAGGATACAACAAGCAGTGGTCAAGGCAGGCAGATAACTTCAGTAACAGTAGATCAGTCCAGGGTCAATAAACAGGCAGGCAGTAAACAACAGGGAAAACGCTCAGAAATGACAGCCTGGGCAAATCAAAACTAGGAGTGAGTGAATGAATGCTCTTACATAGCGAGTCCAAATGAGTATCAGCTGTGATCAATCAGTCCCAGAGAGCAGCAGGAGAGTCAGTATTCTGGTGATGGCTCTCTCTGGAGGTCTAAAGGAGAAAGTTCATGAGCAGTATTCACTACATTGTGACATTTAAATTTAAAGACATTTAATATTTAAGTGTAAAAATAATAATAGGCACAATAAGGAAAACTCTTATTTTTCCCATCAAATCATTTAAATAGGTTCTTTTGACCTACTCAAAATCTATCTTAAAGAAATAACTTTGCTTCTTTAAAACTGCTGTATTAATGAAATGTTTGATGCTAATCCAAGATGCTTATAAATAATTTAATTTTACATTTTACCATTTAGGATGTAGTATTAATTTACCTTTTTCTTTCAGCATCATTCTCTCTTCAATGATTCTGAGTTAATTAATTTTTTATAACACAAAAAAAGCAGATTGATGACTATAAATGGTTACCCCTGTACTTCTGTGATTTGAATGTTCGTAACAGAAACAATAATATTGGTTGAAAAGACTGAAAGACTGAAGCCATAAGTAGTGCATTCATACTGAAAATTCCAAAAAGTCTAAGTGCACTTAAAATATCTGGATGATGAACTTATTCAACTGATATCAAGAAGTGTGGAATGTTAAACACTTCATGCAGTCAACAAACACAGATTTGGTCATGTAGTGGAAGGAGAGGAGCTACTGCATCAGATGCTAAAGGTGGATTACTTTATTTATTTTTAAGTGTCTAAGCAAAATTCTCTTATGTATGCGATCATACCACGTCCCAATAGTAAAAGCAGTAGGGATGCACCCAATTTCCAGCTGCCTAAAATTTTGGCGCGAAATGGCAGATTCTGTACTCATGGGTGCCGCTAGAGTGGGTGGGTGGGGTTGGGCGAAAGTTTCGCCACCACCCTACCGTAATACACCCCCCCCCCCCCAAAACCAACACCATCAACCTCCCTGAGCCCACTCTTCACTTTCGACTGCTACCCCCAACTCTACTCCCCCTCATCACTTTCATCCACGATACCCCCACCCCCAGGCACTCCACCTTCATTCGCGACACTAACTCACCCCTGCGCCCCACTTCACCGCAACAACCAACCCCACCTACACGCACTTTGCTTTTCAAGAATGTTGTCAGTGGCGCCCCTGCCTTTACTTTTATACTTATCTAAGCACTGAAAATGCTTACTGGAAAAGCTAATTCCTCTCAACGCACCAACAGCAGCCTCATGTATCAACGCTGCATACGCACAAAAACTTTGCGTATGCCAGATTTCCTGCTCACGTTTGGATTTACTAACGAAGAAATTAACGTGAGAACGTGCATTGGTCCATGCCAACTTCATGTCTGGCGTACTTGTATTACTTGTGTGTGTTTGTTTTATTTTCATTGGTGACTCCTAGAGGCAATTATGTTAAATTGCACACTACAAAGTATCTTTGAGCTGGCAATGCCAGCTGTATGGGACGGGATCATCCACATGTCTAGCAGATATATAAGGTTTCCATACCATGCAGTTGACCAGCCAAACATTAAAGCGCAATTTGCAGCGATCGCTGGTTTTCCCAGTGTAATCGGAGCGATCGACTGCACGCACATTGCTATAAAGGCGCCATCTGAAGACGAATTTGCATACGTGAATCGGAAACATTTCCATTCAATAAATGTGCAAATAATATGTGATGGTCTTTGGGTTTAGTGAAGTAAGTGGGTGGGCCGGTCAATCGATAAAATTGGTTGGGTTCAGGGACGGAGGAGGGTGGGTCAGTCTATTGGTTGGCCGGCCAGTCAGTCATTCGTTCAGTCGTTCAGTCAGTCAGACAGCGGTCGACAGCGGCCTCTCCTGGCTTTATGCGAGAACAGCAGGCGTGAACAGCAAACGCAAGAGAAATTTGAGATGTGTAAAAGCGCATACAGCGGCCTCTCGCGGATTCGCGAAAACAAAAACTGCAAAAATACGTACCTCCCGGGACGTATTTTGCAGTCTCCAGAAGCGTCCACGAGACTACGTTTTCAGAATGAGCCTGGGTTGCTTTTTTCAGTGTTTTTACTTTTTTCCATCCATCCATTTATCCATCCATCCATCCATCCATCCATCCATCCATCCATCCATCCATCCATCCATCCATCCATCCATCCATCCAAGATAGTCACTATAGAAATTATATTTACAATAAAACATTCATTTTGATGGGTGTCTCTCACATTGTCCCACAGCAGCATTGCACATTGTTTTATAATAATAATATTCAATTTAGTGTCCATCTCAAAATAACCACAATAGTTACTTTACCAGGTAGTTAGTTACATTTATATCGTACTAACTTGGTTATTATTTATGATAACTAACTAGTGACTATAACTAATACATTTTCTAAAGTAACGTGTCTAACACTGGTCTGTGTATGTAGGTCAGATTAGTCTCATTGCTTGTCTGTTTACTGTTTTGATTTAAATACAGCTATGAATTAGAGGTAGGAGATGTGTTCAGCTGCCATACCCTTGCTTCATTTCTGGGGATGACAGGCACAGATTATTTGTGGCAAGTTTTTGGAGCAATGCACACTCAGTCAGCCCTCGATGGACTTTACTGTCCTCATTATGAATGTCTCACTTTGTTCCCTGGTTCCCTGAGAAGGGAACAAGATGCTGCGTCATGCTGCCATATGCTACTTTTTAGACATTGGTCATGTGTTCATATTATCCTATGACTATGTCTCAAGGCAATTAATTATTCAGACACACATTCACACAGAAGACATTAGCTATATTTCCATCCACCTATTTTTATGCTCATTTTGGATATGCGCATAAACTACGATGGAAACACTTTTACCGCACAAATTCCAGTGTGCGCATTAAAAAAAGGTCATGTGATTTTGTTATAAGAGATCATGTGATGATAAAATTGTTTGTAAATGGACAAACCAGCAGGCTGAGCACATTATAAACCATCTGAAATGTTGTTTTTGTCATTCTAAAACGCCTTACCGTTTAAGTATTAGTGTTATTATAATATTAATGACCTCCAAAATCAAGAGTGTCTGTGCTCCGCGTCTGACACCTTCAAACGCCACCGCACGCGTTCACTGCGTGTCAGGATTGCCTTCTGAGGTGCAAGTCATTTATTAGATGAAGAAAAGAGTGACGCAGCTTCTCCTACCACAGCAAATTCAGTTTTTACTGTTGATATTTGGCGCCAGTTAATAAGGAAGTGACGATTTTGTTCGCTTTGACTCGTTGGATAGAAACGCAGCTTTATTCGCACGTCTTTTATGCGATAATCCAGTTTTGTGCATAAAGTTCATTCTCATTTTTGGATGGAAACATAGCTATTAACAACATCATGACAGCATTTTTGGGTCATGAATATAATCCTGAGATGTTTTCTCAATTGTCTCAAAATGACACTTGTCTTGTTGAGTGTCCTTGTAAACACAGTGATATCTTCAGCAAGCATTAAAGGGCCACAAAACCCCCCTGTCTCAGCAGGGTGTTTTCACACCTTTAGTTTGGAAAAAGTCAGGAAAGTGGGTGTGGCCAGCTCTGGGAATGTGGGAGTGTCGGGGGAGGGAAAGAGGGAAGGATTTGCAAAGAAGGGAGTTTGCATTTGGGCACGCGCTGAGTTTCACAGGCAAAACAAACACACAGACGCAGGGGAGAAAGACAGTGACTGTGTTTACATGGACATCAGTAATCGAATTATACCAAATTATTAATTTGTCGACTTTAACTGCAGTTTGGCACTTTCACTTTTTATTCAGGAACATTTTCTGAACTGCTGGAGAGTGGAGCTTTAATGTAATGTTTGATACCTCACAGCGTATGGGCGAAAAAATCTTCCGCATTTCTCAGTAACTTAGATGCACTCGGTAGGTAGCGTCAGAAAGCCGTGTGTGTATAGACTATCCTGTCACAAAATGCGTCGAAAATTTTACACGACGGTAGTAGTTTGATTGTATTTACATGTTTACATTCGGAGAGCAGCATTTACAGCGGATCTTTCAGTCTATAATATTGTACTATAATATTGCAGTGATAACATACTGTAAACTTAGTAACTAAATCATTTTGACTAAGGCATGTCTTTAAAAACTAAATGAGCACTGCTGACCATACGAACTAACTTTGCCATCTAAATGAACAAACAAAGGGCACTGCACTCACACACACTTACCAAATCTGTAGACACAGGATAATCTATACAAACTGGAGCGGGGAAATGAAAACAAAACCAATGCAGCATAATAATAAACGCAGCACAATAAAATGCAACACTGACGACCCATGTCTCCAAATTCTCGTTCTTTCACTTGTTTTGGCAACACAATCTGTCGTCTGAACACTGGTAAAACAGTCTTTGAAGCTATCATGCATATTAATGAAGTTGCACCGTATACACAACAGTTTGTGGTTTTAACCAAGTCTTTCTTATGAATTAATGCCGCACACTCAGAGACGACACGATGTACTCGCAGGTTCAGACAGCCACTCTCCACGCTGGACTACACGCAAGTATCTAATTGTCGTGACGCAGCTTCAAAAATTTGTTTTAAACTGGAAGAACGAATTTGCTCAAAATAACACAAAAACAACCAATTTTCACTTTTTAGTGAAATATATGTGTCCTAATAGAGTTTGTAGCATCATGGGACACATATATGACTGTCAACAGCTCAAAAAATATGTTTTGGTGTTTCGTGACCCTTTAAGAAAATTGATATTGAGTATATTTAGTCATGTAGTGATCACAACTCTTTTTTTCAGTTGAACTAAACAACATAAACAAGTTCAGTAAATTGTGATATTAATTAAAAAAGCCAATAAGACATCAGCTGTTGCACTTTATTAACAGAGGTCAAAATGAATCAATTCTGATTCAAACTTAGTATGGTTGAGAATTCTAGCACCAAATAATCATATTAAAAACAGAAACACAGATGTACTTTTGACTATGAAGATGACAAAGATTTGAGTCTAAACTGTAGGGTACACAATTCAATATCTAAAGAAAAACTTTTAGAAAATGACTTGGAAAAAAAGATGCCCTATGAGAGGTTATTGATTGACAGAAAATATGAAAAACAGTGGCTGCATCACAAATTGATTCAAAACTATGGTTCATTTATCCAATACACTATATGCAATAACTTATACTCTACAAGGTGACCACAGTTTTTATCAAACAACAAAAGACTGGAAATCTCTCACTGGTCTTAACTTGGTTACTGGTGATCACTGGTGTAACTTTTTGTACAAGGATGAACCTATATTTACTTTGTATAGTTAACATGCAGAGATATTTACTTACTACTGTAAAAAACCCCTCCATGTTTGTTTTAGAAATGCAGGCTCATTTTACAAGTCCCCTAAAGGTAAACAGTTGAGTTTTGCTATTTTTGAATCCATTCAGACAATCTCTTGGTTTGGCAGGAACACTTTTAACTTAGAATAGCATGAATTGTATTGGACAATTAGCATCTCGCTCTAAAAAGATTTTTGATCATTTTCATATTTACAGCTTGACCCTTCAATCGTTACATTGTGTACTAAGACCGCCAGAAAATAAAAAGTTGTTATGCTTTCATACTGAAGTAATAATCAAGGAACTTTGCTGCCATACCATAGCTGCGGCAAGCGCAATATTACACTGGTTTGGTGGTGCAAGGTGCTGGAGACTATTTTCATTGTGTAATATCAACGTGCCTGTTGCAGCCATGGTACAGTTCTTTGATTATTACGTCAGAATAGGAGTACACTATAGTTCCTAGCCATATTGACCCAGAAAATAGCAACCTTTTTTAGTCTCAATACATGTTGTAATTATAGAAGTGTCAAGCCTTAAATAGGAAAATTATTGAAACTCTTCGGTTTTTTAGGGAGATTCAGTGATCCATGCTAAGCTAAGCAATCGAATGGATTCTAAAAATTGTAAAACTCAGTACTTCTACTTTAACTCTAGGAGTTTATTTTTCAAGAAACTGGAGTGTTCCTTTTAACACATTACATTTGAATAATTTACTTACTGTATCTTTAATAATGATCAATATTTTTTTGATTATCCTGTTTCTGCTGATCTGAAAATAACCCAATCCATGACACAAACACCATAACAATGTAATATGTTAGTCATGTGAACAGCTGTCCCTCTACTACCGAAATAACACATTACAGAAAAACTCTATAATTTAAATTTAAATAGAATAACAATTCATCATCAAACAGATGAACAGTGTGAGAGAGAGTGATTACAAAAAGGTTGTTTTAGCTTTGAGATCCTTTTTCATCAAGTCAGAACCCAGATATGAACAACAAATTGAAAGATTTGCTTTTAGAGTTTGTAACTGAAGGCTCCCAAATATGAAAAATCTCACAACTAGCATATTTCTGAATGCTAAAGAGAAACATAATCGCTTTATGGTCATGTTATAAATTCACTTTGGCACTGAAACTGTCAATTAGCAAATGCCCAGTTCAGGAAACAATCACTCAACAAACTATTAGACCTTTCAGCACTAAAACTATCCTCTGGTAATGAGGGACTCTGACGTATAAATTTGCACCTGTAACCTGAAGACATGTAGCCCTGGTGTCTGAAAAATTACCTTGATTGTGCACAGCGCCATGGAAATTTATCTTCGCAATGATTTTATTGCATGGTTACCTTAGGCAATTAAATCAATAAATCTTACCTGTCAAGGAGGTGGTTTGGTGCCAGGAAGAAATGAAAAGCTCATATTCAGTAAATAAAAGTCTTTTTGACACATCATTTGGAGCATTATTTAATGGGAGGAACCATTGCTAAAATATGAGCGCAGAGTGTGCTATTTTATTAGGCACATCATTATATTAAAGGTATATTATTTTATGGCTTAAATTAAAGCATTTTAGCACTTCCTTGCACACGAAGAGACTCGTAAATTAATAAGACATGTCTGAGCATGCACATTTTCCCAGAGATGAATAAATGAGAAGGTATTATATTCAAGCGGAATGCTGCATAATGAGGCTCGCTAACCGTGATCTAATTGAAATGAAAAAGTTGTGTACAGCGAAATATAGGGAAACGCATGCAGTGTATGCAAATGTTCTCCTCCATTTGGCAAACACCAACAAACCATTGCATCATGGTCTATTTTTTAGTTCACTGGGTTTGTCATGAGAAACATGTTGATATTAACATGGGGAGCTTTAAGGTTAATGTGGTCACTTGTCAAGTGTAATAATATATTTTTGTATCTCATATAAGAGGCCTCTGAAAAAATGGTTTAGTTTTACCATTTAGGATGTAGAAATAATTTCCATCCAGTGTTGGGTGTAGTTAATTACAAAGTTACTAGTAACTGTAATTAGATTACTTTTCCACTAATAAAGCAATTAAGGGACTACTTATCATTTATAAGTAATTTAATCACAGTTATTTATAATGTAATTGCCCTAAATGTACAGTAAATAAATTCAAGTTTTCTACTATACTTGTTCTACTACTTTTTACTATACAATTATATATATATATATATATATATATATATATATATATATATATATATATATATATATATATATATATATATATATATATATATATATATATATATATATATATAGTTGAAGTCAGAATTATTAGCCCCCCTTTGAATTTGTTTTTCTTTTTTAAATATTCCCCAAATTATGTTTATTAGAGCAAGGAAATTTTCACAGTATGTCTGATAATATTTTTTCTTCTGAAGAAAGTCTTATTTGTGTAATTTTGGCTAGAATAAAAGCAGTTTTTAATTTTTTTAAAACCATTTTAGGGACAAAATTATTAGCCCCTTTAAGGTAATTTTTTTTTCTAGATAGTCTACAGAACAAACCATCGTTATGCAATAATTTGCCTTATTACCCTAACCTGCCTAGTTAACTTAATTTACATAATTAAGCCTTTAAATTTCACTTTAAGCAGTATAGAAGTGTCTTGAAAAATATTATTTACTGTCATCATGGTAAAGATAAAATAAATCAGTTATTAGAAATGAGTTAAAACTATTATGTTTAGAAATGTGCTGAAAAAATCTTCTCTCTGTTAAACAGAAATTGGGGAAAAAATAAACAGGGGGCTAATAATTCAGGGGGGCTAATAATTTTGGGGGAGCTAATGATAATTAAAAAAAAATAAATAAATAAATAAATATATATATATAGATGAAGTCAGAATTATTAGCCCCTCTGAAATTGATGATATTATATTGTATATACATGGTGTTTGAAATGTTTGGTGTTTTGTAAATATGTTGACTCTAAAGGGTCATTGACGTACTTATAAAAGATTAAAATGATTATTTAGATTATTTAGATTTTTATTATCTGTGTTGTGATTTATATGTATTTTTTTTTATCTAGTCAAGTAATTTACTGATAGAGTAATTACGTTACTTTTCAAATGACATAATTAGAAATGTAATTTAAATAAATTTTTAATGATGTAATTAGTAATCAGTAATTAATTGCTTTTATATTAATGCTGTTTCCATCCATCCACTTCTTCTTACATTCAGTGTCAGGTTTACAACAATTTCATAATTGTGACCCTGGACGACAACACCTTAATTAATGTCTTATGTTGCACATTATTTTTCAATAGTATATTTTTGCCATTGTATGGCTTAAAATGATAGATATTTATGCCAAAAACATTACAATCATCATCATCATCATCATAAACGTTATTGTTTACGTGTCGAATTTGCATTAATAAGCACTTAATTTTGACAGTTTCAAAGGTGATTTTTCTCATCTGAGAATAATTTTTCCTCCCTCACGCTCCCAACCCGCACTGTAAAAAATTCAGGGTTACACACAATTCAATCATGTTGTCCCAACACAAATCCATTAAGTTAACGTAACTAATTGAATTAAATTGAAAGTGAAATAATTAAGTTTCTGCAGAAATCTCCCTAATTTTGTGTTGTTTCAGCTCATTTTAAATTAGTTTAAACATTAATTCATTTTTTTTTTTTTTGGCTTAGTTCCTTTATTAATCCGGGGTCGCCATAGCGGAATGAACCGCCAACTTATCCAGCACATGTTCTACGCAGTGGATGCCCTTCCAGCTGCAACCCATCTCTGGGAAACATCCATACACACTCATTCACACTCATACACTACAGACAATTTAGCCTACCCAATTCACCTGTACTACATGTCTTTGGACTGTGGGGGAAACCGGAGCACCCAGAGGAAACCCACGAGAATGCCGGGAGAACGTGCAAACTCCACACAGAAACGCCAACTGACCCAGCCAAGGCTCGAACCAGCAACCTTTTTGCTGTGAGGCGACAGTACTACATATTGCGCCACTGCATTGCCGTAGTTTGAACAAGCAGCAAAAATCATTTTTGAGTGTGCTTACGTTCCACTTTTTTATTAAAAAATATATATATTTTATTAATTAGCCACAATTTCACCCACATTTAAAGTTATTTGTTTCCTCTGAGATTAGATTCAGTGCAAAAATACAGCAATTTATATGTTGAATTGAAACAATCAAATTAAATTTAGTAATGTTCAACTTAATTTGTTTGTTTAAATTCAGCCCAAATAAATTGTTTACAACCACTTAACAATAACATTTAGTAAATCCAAGGAATCATCTTTGAATCATTTTTTTTCAGTGTTGTACGATCCACTTTCAGTAATGTTTCTGTGACATTTATGACAACTTTTAACCCAAATTAAGTCATGTTTGCTCAGAAATTTCTTGAAACTTTTTAGTTTTTTTTTAAATCCGGCTCATACCATTTTTATTCATCATTTTTATACAGACATTAAACATTTAAAAACAACATAACTACATCTTAGTTTTGTTCATTACGTTTGACAGTTTTATTATAAAATAAACATACAATAGCCAAAAAAGAAGAACAAAAAGAACAATAATAATAAAAAACAAAATCGCTGGACTTGTGCAACACATTGGAAATACAAAGCTAACCAGGCAGGAAGGTTTTTTGATACATAACGCATTTTAAAATGAATCAGTACCAACTATACAATGTATAAATTCAAAGCATTGCAGGTCACCTGCTCTGTACAAAAAAAAAAAGAAACTAAACAAAAACCTAAATTCTACAGCATGCCAGAACATTGAAATCTCCTGTCCTTGCAAGTAATGTGTACAACTTTACCAACAGCCACATAATGGCCTTTTCCCTCCAAGTAGAAATCCTTAAACCGACATCTTTTAGGCAATAGGTAGCATTGAGGCATTTCTATAAAGCGCAAGTTTCACAGAACTGCTTTCTGATAGCTTTAAATATGTCTACAACATATAACAATACTGACGTCTTTGAAATCGAGTAGTAATTAAACGCAACTTCCGTTATGACAGTTACTCGGTAGAAAGAGTCATGCTGCATTAAAACTCGTAAGAAACTTGTTTTTCTTTGCCATTAAGTGATAGTTTATTTTTTTCTCCATATCTGTTTGCATATTTTATCAAAATGAAACTTTCTTTAACAGTATGATGGCTGCATTTCTGAAACCACAAGGAAAGGAAACGCTATGATTTCCCATAAGGCTCCATTGAGATTAACTGCTCTTTGGGACGTTGCTCCAATTTCAATTTAAGATTTAGCTCTGGCATATACATCTTTTTGAACGCATTATGCCACCGATGCACTGTCATTTGGTTACTTCAATGGCTTTCCACCTTAAGTAAGTATTGCCTTGTTGTGTACAGTAAATACCTATTCTCCTGTAAGGAATCCATTGTCATGTTACCCATTTGTACACTCTGATTCAACAGTTCGATTCTCCCAGTCGGTGAAGTTGAACTGAAAATGTTGAACGTAGCAGAAAGGCTGACTTGTATGACATGGAAGCAATGAGAGATGTTGCATATCTTCACAGATTCAAAGCTGTGGATGGGCTTTAGGGTCGAATGCAATGCCTTAATGCGATTACAATCTCAAGAAGACAAATCATGGCGCACAACCTTATACTGTACAGAGAAAGACAAACGGACAGAACAAGACTGCAAATAACTGTTCTCTACAGTTTACATTGGTAACAAGGCATTTGCAACAAGGTACTTTTTTTCCATAGAAGAAATCTCTGATGAAGTTAGAAACTGACTTTTTAAATACGATTCATTTGGCAAATAAATGGAATTGATATGATATTTGTATGCTTGATAAACTGAGAAGTGCTTGAATTTAATACAAATGAGGGATTTTTGATGATGGCTGTGATTTTCTTTTCTTTTTTTTATAACCGTACCGTAGAACAAGCCGCCTGTTAATCAGTGAGAGAATTGGAAGATCTTTAATTGATGACATGATGTGGTGTTTTACGGTAACGAAACGCTATTTACATGTTTAATCTGCAGAGCAAATAGAAAGCCTCCAGCTGAGGCTGCTTTAATTGGAGATTGTTCTTCCTGATGGGCTTTTTTCTTCATCGTTGTATAGAGCTCATTCAGAAACGGGATGTGGTGTAATTGCTAATGCATTGGTATTATTTAAAGTCTTTAAACTTTGTTAAAAGCAGAGGTGATGTGAATGCTACACCACCAAAGTAAATGTTAAAGCATAGTTGTGCAGTTTTGGCTTCTATTGATGTACAGTAAGCAACATGCTTCTCAGACTGCTTCAAATGTTGGTTTTAAAATAAATATGATCAAATGCAGTACAAGACCCATCCAATGTAAAGTTCATTTGCAAAAACAAATATCCACCTTTTTTTTTTTTTGCAATATTTAATGCAAAAAAAAAAAAAAAAAAATGGGATCTGAAAATTACACACCAAAAAAAAAAAAAAAAAAAAAACGTGTTTTTGCAAATAAACTCAGATTCAGATATATCTAACCCTTTGCAAAAGCATGTATTTGGGATTTTTAGTGGCACTTTATGGACAACATTGATAATTTAGGCTTCATTTGACAAATGAGTATTATTCTTGCGAACTGTAAATATGGATGATATTCATTGTCATTCATTCATTCTTTAATTTTCTTTTCGGCTTAGTCTCTTTGATATTCATTGTTTAAAATAAAATATAAAATTACAATGAATCTTCATTTAGCTTGATTTGGTCAGTATTTGAAAATGCCCCAAATAATGTTGAAACTGTAACACTGATTCTAGTTTTTCTCTGGATTATTTATGCAATGAACAATCTGATATTTCTATTATTGCAATAATCAAATACTGCAAATAATTATGAAAGTTGTTGGTCATAAATAATTTTGAAACTGTATGCAAATTAGGAATCATCTGCAGTTAATATAATATTAATAATTTCATATTTCAAATATCTGCCCTTTAACTGTCACTTTTCAGTACATATTTAATATATTTGTCTAACGTATGTTAAACTATATATTAATAAGCATGCATATATAATTTCCAATTGTGAATTTAAAAATGGTGCAACAGTTAAGGAGTTAAACTGTAGAGCTTTTTTTATTTTGGAAGAAAACAACAACTCTTCTCAAATGTATTTATAAACCATTCTTACTACAAATTTTGTTAGATTTGTTTTGTGCAGGATGCATTTCCAAATAATTGATTGTTAAACACTTTTCACAAAATGCACAAAATTCTGTGCACCAGATTACAAATTTATATAATTAATGCAGTCTTTGCTGTTTGATGATCCTGATAAACCATACTGCATTCTCAGTCATTCTTAGAATTTATAAAAAATGTTATCTTATAACTGGAAAGTAAGGCTGTTTTAAATAAATAACTGTTGAGTGGCTGAAAAATAAAATTTATTTTTGGCCAGAGTAATATTTATACATATGGTCAACCAAATTGTAATCACATTTATGGTGGATTTTCTTTATTACAATGTAATAACCAATTTGTAACAATGTAATAAATTAAAAAGCTGCTTAAAATTAGCTTTATGAAACAAATGTGTGCTACTACATTAAACCAAATTGGGTTTTTCTACTTGCGTAAATCCCAATTCAGGAACAACATATAAAAAAGATATATGTTGTCCCTGAATTGTGATTCAAGCAAGTGAGAAAAACCCAATTTGGTTTAATGTAGTACACATTTGCTTCATTAAAGCTAATTTTTAGTGGTGGGTGTCCATTTATTTTAGTCCAGAGTAATATTCATATTTATGGTAAACCCAATTGAAATCAAATTTACGGTGACATTTCTTTATTACAACGTGTTAAGCAATTTGTAACAATGTAATAACTTAAAAAGCTGCTTAAAATTAGCTTTATGAAACAAATTTGTGCTACTAACCAAATTGGGTTTTTCCTACTTACTTTAATCCCAAATCAGGAAGAACATATAAAAAAGATATATGTTGTCCCTGAATTGGGATTCAAGCAAGTAGGAAAAACCCAATTTGGTTTAATGTGGTACACATTTATTTCATAAAGCAATTTTTTTTTTTTTGTGGTGGGTGTCCATTTATTTTAGTCCAGAGTAATACTTATACTTATGGTTAACCAAATTGTAATCAAATTTACGGTGACATTTCTTTATTACAATGTAATAACCAATTTGTAACAATGTAATAAATTAAAAAGCTGCTTAAAATGAGCTTTATGAAACAAATGTGTAGTATTACAGTAAACCAAATTGTTTTTTTTTTAAATTTATGGAATCCCAATTCAGGAACAACATTAATTTAAATTATATGTTGTTCTTAAATTCAACAAGTAGGAAAAACCCAGTTTGGTTTAATGTAGAACAAACTTATTTTATAAAGCTATTTTTTAGTGGTGGGTGGCCATTTATTTTAGTCCAGCTTAATATATATACTTACAGTTAACCAAATTGAAATGACATTTCTTTATTACAATGTAATAACCAAATTGTAACAATGTAATAAATTAAAAACTGCTTAAAAATAGCTTTATGAAACAAATATGTGCTACTACATTAAACCAAATTGGGTTTTTTCTACTTGCTTGAATCCCAATTCAGGAACAACATATAAAAAAAGAAGAAAAAAGAATTAAACTTGGCTTTTTTTATTGCAAGACAAACTGGGGGCATTAGAGGTGCATCTAATAGGCAGAGCAGGTTGTTTACTTCAGTGCTGCTGCTTTCTGATGAACTGCCAGAAGCCCACAGATTTCTCTGGCAGACTGGCATAACTCAAACAAGCACAGCAACAGATGCCGAAAAAACCACACACATTTTAGAAAGCGGCCGCATACGAGTAAGAAAACAGCTGGCAATATTGTTCACGGGCAGGAGAATTTCACTATTTGCATAATGACTCTTTTTATTTTATTTATTTATTTTTTCACCATGCATCAGAGGAAGTCCGCGAAGTGAGTAAAACTTACTTTTGCTCTGTAATTAATTTGGAAAACAATACTTTCTGTTAGTTGTTTTTTAAATATCGACATATTGCTTTCGATGTGCTACAGTGAGTATTGCACTATAATAGACAGTAAGCGTTTCTCGCTACGTTGCGTGAACCGGAATCATCCGTTAAAAGGAGGTAATGAGGAATGATGTATATATTCAGCTGTACAATATGTAGAGAATTCAAATGCACTTAGACGTCAGTCACTTTCTATCATCATCAGAGCAGAAAACGAAAAACTGAAATGTACTTAAAGCGAAAAAAACAGGTACCACAACAGCCATTTTACAAAGAAAATAAATAAATAGTCATGTTATGAAAACAGAAAAAAATTGGATATACCAATATGGTATGGAAAATCATTCAGATCCATTGTCATCCTTAAATATAGACTCTAATAAATTTCCATTGGATACGCAGGCACTTTTTGAATAATCTTCGTGAAATGTCTATTTCACCCAAACAAACACACACCCACACACACGCTCTGACATTCACATGACAGATATATGAAGCTTTACAATACAATGAACACACCCTGCCAATCTGCAAATCTGCACACACACACACATTCTCAAATACCTACATTAATGAACACACCAGCAAGAACAAACAGCTTGTGTCTCACTGATCAACATTTTTGCCTCATATTTAACATTAAATTCATCCGTAAAGAGTTTAGGCATGGTGAACGAGCAATTGATTAAAAAAGTTTTGTGATTTGATCACGAAGCAATCATTTAGGTCATAAAATCCTGACCTAGCTTGTTTTTGGAAGTGTCTGATAGAAAAATGCATTAATAAACTCTCTATAGATGAGAACTTAACGTTAAACATTATCAGGCCAGCCATAAATTTGCTTAAAAAAAAACAAAAACTGGACAAAACGCATGGAATTTTCATAGTGCTCATGAAATACGCTGATGTCCCTCGGTTCTACCTCTACCTCTCTGCATTAACATGCAAGATTGAACAAACACCAAACAGTTAAAGTAGCTGTCATATACAACACAGTCATTATGGTACATATTGGGGAAAAAAACAAAACAAATCTCTGATAACCCGCCCTCTCAGAGATATCAATCTGTCATATGTGCATATGTATAAGTTAATTGCACAGGGAAAAATCTCCCATCAGCCTCCGCCGCTGCAAACGCAAGACGCCAAGTGTCTCGGAGAACGCAGCTTTGGTTCTGTTCACACCGATGCCAGCTGTCATAGTGCCACGGTAAAAGGAGAAAGACGGTGACGTTTGAGAGAATAGATGACTGCCGCAGCCGTCCTTACAAAAAGCCCTGACAGATCAGAGCCATTTCGAATGGATATGTGTGAATCTCCAGATGGGGTGAATTTCTGTGTTTGAGATGAATGCGGTGTTAACAGCTCATTTATCTGTACCCTAATTCCTGTGTAACTCAATCTCGCAGTGCTGAGGCCTGAAATATACTCGGCACAAGTATAGAAATGTCTGCACAATATCAATTCCCGTTTCCTTACTAAGGGTTTTTTTTGGATAAATGTATGCGCTATTGATATAAAAAGTCTCTTTGGTTCACCAAAAAAGTAGTATTGTGGACATATTGTAACAATTAAAATTGATTTATTTAAAATGTCATTTCGTTCTATCTTGTCAAGGTTGATTCGTTTTTTTGTCAGGTGATCCTTCAGAAATCATTGTAAAATTATTAACATTTGTGTGGAAATCATTTGCTATATTATAAAGCTGAAAAAACAGCATTGTTTGAAATTATAATTTGTGCCATTATAAGCATAATAAATGTTCCGTTTTGGCACAAAAATATTTGGGAACATCATGAATATTTGTACTGCTAATCAATTTAATATGTCCTAATATATTTGAAGAGTTTAGATGCAAAAACCTCTGAATGCCATCTGAAATTTCCTCTAAAATGAGTAATATCACTTTTATGGCAAAGATTAAGTCATTTTCCTGCTCTTTAAAGTAAAATATCTCAACATAAACAAAGGAGGCTGAGAAAAATTTTAATTTTCGATAGAAATTTCAAACAACACTTAGAGGTTTAGAGGTCTTTAATATGTTATGCACAATAATGAAGAAATTACTATTTTTATTATTTATTTATTCATCATTTTCTTTTGGCTTAGTCCCTTTATTAATCTGGGCTAGCCACAACGCAATGAACCGACAATTTTTCCAGCACACGTTTTACGCAGGGGATGCCCTTCCAGCTGCAACCCATCTCTGGGAAACATCCATACACACTCATTCACACTCATACACTACAGACAATTTAGCCTACCCAATTCACCTGTACCACATGTCTTTGGACTGTGGGGGAAACCAGAGCACCCGGAGGAAACCCACGCAAACACAGGGAGAACATGCAAACTCCACACAGAAACGCCAACTGACCCAGCCGAGGCTCAAACCAGCGACCTTCTTGCTGTAAGGCGACAACACTACCTACTGCGCCACTGCATCGCCCTATTATTATTATTATTATTATTATTATTATTTAATTCAATTTTAAAGGGATAGTTCATTCAAAAATGAAAATGTTCTCATTGTTTACGCACACTCAACTTTTCTAAACTTTTAAAAGAATTTCTTTCTTCAGTTGAACGCAAAACATGATATTCTGAAGAATGTTAGGGGAAAAAACAACCATTGGCATCCATAGTAGGAAAAAAATACAAATTTCCTTAGCGTTCTTCAGTATATCTTCCTTTGTGTTCAACTCAAACACATTTGGAACAAGTGGAGGATGAGTAAATGATGACGTAACTTTCATTTTTGTCTGAACTATTCTTTTAAATCAGGACATCACATTGACAATTCTGAATTATGGTCTTAAATTTGAAATTGAATCAAAGTCTTAAATAATAATTAAAATGATGTAAAACCTAATCTTTTTTAGAAATAAATATATAGATGAAACAAAATTTCATTGACCCACAGATCTACACTACCGCTCAAAAGTTTGGGGTCAGTTTTGTTTCTTTTTCTTAAATGTAAAAAAAAAAAAAAATTAATTGTAATTTATTTATTAAATATTTATTTATTACTTATTGCATGTAGTTTCAAATGAAATGATTACTCTTTACTTTTATTACTATAACCATTAATAATAATAATAATATTAATAATAATAATAATAACAATAATTCATATTAGAGTGATTTCTGAAGGATCATGTGACTGAAGACTGAAGTAATGAAGCTGAAAAAACATCATTAAAATTACTGGAATAAATTATTTAATTAAATTATAAACTACTTTTGAACAGTTATTTTATAGTGCAATAACATTTCACACTTTTACAATTTGTTCTGCATTTTTGATGAAATAAATGCAGCCTTGTTGAGCAGGAGAAGCTTATTTTAAAGCATTTAAAAATCCTACTGACCCCAAACTTCGGTAGTGTACAAAGGTAGCTCTCTTACCCCTCGATCGCTGAGGTATAATATTGTACATCTAGAATATTCAGCAGTGTTGTGCACTGAGCTATGCTAATCAAGCATTCATATCTGGCATTTCATACTTGCGTGAAGTGTATTTCTGGCCTAACCTGCCTTGCAGAGCAAATGAGATTTGCCCGGTCCACCACACAGAGGTCACTAGTTGAATTTTGTTCGACAGCGTTGTCAAGTTGCCCACTGCTACCGTTCTTGTACCAGATGCATAAATTTGGCCACCCGTTGTGCTGATAGGACCCAGAAGTGCGCCATCCTTCCTCGAGATCCCAAGATTTTCCTGACGCGCTTACAGAAATCAAGCAGGATCGAGGACACGGAGCCCTCCAGGGAAAAACTCACAGTTCTGAGGCTCGCTAGTGGTAAACTGCCGACTTCCCTCAGGGTTCTGGATGGCAAAGATGGTGGAGGTAGTGATGAACGGTGGGGAAGAGAGCGAGAGAAAGACAGACAGAGAGAGAGGAAGAGCACAGTGGAAGCGCCAGCACTATAACAAATGGGCCTCCAGCCGAAGCCAGTGCAGTCCTTGGCGTATGTAGCGCACCAGTTCTGTCATGCTGCTGTGCTGCGTCAACGGTTCCATTACTGAGTCCAGCTCCACAAAGAACTCTGATGGGAGAGAGAAAGAAAGAGATCGTTAGCATAAAAGGAACTCCGTTTTTACATATGATTGCAGTTGTTAACCTTTTTTGCCATTGAGTGCTGTTTTAAATGTGCTATAAAGCAGATGCAGCTTGCTGGCAGAGGCTGTAACTAAAAATTACTGACCCAAATCCTGTCAATGAATGCTTTAAATACATTGACAAATTAAAACTTGAAGCACGTTTATGTTCGGGCACTGACGCTTATTTCACGCGGACACCATTTTAAAAAGCAAAAGTTAAGCTGCGGTGGGAAGAAACCCGGAAGTATAGGAACAGCACAGTAAACATTGCAACAACATGCTGTGATCTACAAACCCCCAGCTGTTGCCGCGATTTCAAAATGCAGATGTGGTGTAAACATCACTTTAATATCATTCAGTTAAGTTTTTGCTTGTGTTTTCCGTCAACGTGTAATGCCTCGTGACTAAATAAAGGGCGCCAACGTGATCGTGCACACAAACGCACAAAACGGCAGGCATAAAAGAGTAATTTTTAAAGAAACGCCTCATGCTCGTTTTTTTGTTTTGACGCACCACGTCAAAATCTCCAAAAATCAGATTGACACTTTAGTTCACGTGCCCAATAGAGCTGCTGAAGCTCCAGTAAACAACACTTGGAGGTGCTCAAGCGCAAAACTGTCAATGCGAGCGCACATTGAAGAAAATGCCCAGAGACGATATGAACATGGAGCTGCGATAATCATTTATTTATCGCTAGAGCTGGAGCTGCTGCTTGATCCATCCATCCATGTTCGAATTGCCAGTAACTTTAACAACAAGTGTGTCAACTTTTTCTCTTTTTCTTCTGTGTTACACGCGGGTGTCAGGAGCTTAAAGTTGTGTAGCGCCACCCTGTGCACCAGGGTCTCTGTTTTTCGTTAGGCGCCATCTAACATCAAGGATTTTGCATACTCTTCAGCTTGACGCCAGAGAAAATCACTTGAGTTTGAATGCGGAAAAATGTCTCGAAAAACGCTGATGATAAAAGCGTCCCGCTGTGTATGAGCCTTAATACGCTTAAGTGTCCTCCTAGGCTTCAGTTCATGGCACCAGATAAACACCGTGGGGACACTTCCCTACTTCAGCCTATGTAACCCGGTGAACGATAAAATTATGCAGTCCTCTGTAGCAGTAATAGTGTTGTCCAGGTGCTAAAATTTTAAAAACATCCATTTCCCGCTGACATTTAAGTGCCGCTGAGCGCGTTCTTAAACTTTAATGTTAGCGGGAAATTGACGTTTTTTTTTTTTTTAAATAAATTTTTGTGTCGAAATTCAGTATCATGACAAGTCTAATATAGTGAAGGAATCAATTCATATAGTGAAGAAATCAATTCATTAACTTGAGTTTGATAAATGGCATCTAAAACGTGTGTTTGGGAAAGAAAACATTAGCTAACTTGTGCCATTTCCCTTAACTTAGCTGAAAAGGAGGTCTGAAAATATTTTTATTTTCACTATCCATTCAGAACAGACCTTTGAGTCACTCGGACTGACGGTGAAATAATAAATTTGTGTCACTTTCTCTTTGCTGATAAGATATACAGCCAGATACACAACATTCCTGTGTGACTCAGGCAATACTTCCGGGTTTCTTCCCACCGCAGGCTCGATTTCACTTTAAAATGGCGGCCGCGTGAAATCAGTCTAAAGAGGGCTCATAAAAGTGGAAAATGAACTAATTGGCTGATTCTAAATATAATAACATTTTAATTATGTGTGTGTGTATATCAATAAATACAAAACTTGCTAGGATTTTTTTTCTTAGAACTTTAAAAAAAAAAACTAAATGCAAACAAATATTATGAACAACTGATTTCATCTTAAAATAATTTACAAAATGCAATACTGAATTCCTCTTCGTCCCCATTGTGACCCCTCTCCCCCCACATTGCAGACATATCGTCTTTCATAAATGAATAATCCATAGTTTATCATCAAGTAATTTTCGCTTTGGCCTGGCATCGTTAAAAATATGCATTTATTGGCAATATTGATTTGTTATATATCATGCTTCACTACTTTCAATGCTCAAAGATAATGAATTGGTTATAAAAATGTATTCTTGAGTATCTTGAAGAATTTTGTGAATTTCCCTGAATTGATTTTTATTGTACATTCTGGGATGTCAACATCTTTTTGAGTTTCTCCATTTGAGTTTCTTCATGAAAAAATAATTCCCAAGTTCACATGTACAGATATTTGACTGAATAGAATATGCATATTTGGCATGATATCCGGGGAGAGGGCTCCCAGCTTGGAGAGAGCCCCCGAACTCATGTTACTCATCTTGTCAGGAAAAAGAGAGAAAGAGATGGGGATTTTAGCGCAATGTCTAGCTCAGTGACACCCCCACTCTGATTTAGGTGGGAGTCAGGTTTAAAGGTGTGGAGTTGGGGTGGCTGTTTATAGGGGTTTGGTCTTACACTCATTGGATAATAGAATGATTGTCAATAATGAATTAGACTTGTCAAAACATCTACACGTGCCCACATTTTGTTTAAAAACATCACTAATAAAAAAAAGATAGAGATCCAATTAAATCCAGTGCTGGGAAACTAAAGTCTGATGCATGGTTGTATTTCATGTTTAGAAGCAATGGCTGTAAACATGAGGTGGACATAACCACAAGTTGTTCCCACAAGAGTTAATAGTGTCTACTCCACAGGGAGGGTTTCAGTTATATGGATTCTAATTTTTAATTTCATTTCAATTACAGATTCAAATCCAATTGAAACCATGGAATCTAATTGCCAAATTGGTCACAATATTAATCTCTGCTAAACATAGCACTTGAATCTGAAGCCCCAGTCACATCACACGATTTTTATTGTCGGTTATGAAAGTCACTATGTCAGATTATGCGATTTTGTCTTGATGAAATCTTGACTTGTCAAGGGTAACAAATGTGCCAGACTACAAGTTTCTCATGATCAGTCATCCTGTGACGTCTATGATGAGCGTTATTTCCCAAAGCAGTTACAAGAGTTGCTAAAACAATATTTCTTATCTTAATTTCATACGCTATCTTAATTTCAATGTTTTTTTTAATCTTACTTCAATCTCAATAAACACTAATGCTTGCTGTCAACTAGGCTACATTATTTAAGGGCATTTATTATGACATTGATTGGATCAAACGTATATCCTTTTTAAGATTTTTCTTTCAAATTTAAATGTATATTTTCCAGCCATGGGAGTAGTGGACGTATATTTTTCTTGGAAAATATATATTTTTGAGCAAATTTAGTTTGATATAATTTGAATCTTAATTTTAATGTATTTTTCGTTGGTTAGTTATCTACTAGAAAAACAAGAATAATGAATAACATCTGAGGTGAAGTGCATCAAAACCAGTCCGCTTTACTGTATGATTCAGCGGCAAAGCACAAACTGGTTTATTAAATAAAATAAAATCTAGCCTAAATAAAATTAAAGTGAAACCTTCACAGTTTCAGAGAAACCTATATTAAACTGTTTTCACTGTTAATGACAAAATCATCTTTTGCTGGTGAGTTTCAATTTAATTGGTTTAATCAAGTATTTTGATTTGCATGCATGTATGCGCAGCACTGAATGTGTACCCAGATTACCTTGGAAGGACAGACTTGGTCAGAAGGCTGAGAGAACTCAGAAACTCGTTGTGAGAATGGAGATGTCTGCATATTTGTGGCAGTTTGTCAAATAAAATTGCTCAAAATATTAATAATAAGTAGTAAAAGTTTGCATAATCAATGATTGATCTTATCCCATAAGTAAGACTCACCCATTAAAGGCAGCATCCGCAAATATAACTGAGAAACTATGTGCTCCAATTTCCCATGTCACCCATGTGACGGAACTCTTTGTGAAGAACGGGGGAAAAATTCATTGGTATCAGTTGTCGCAAACTATGCCACATTACACAAGAAGAAACGATTGAATCTTATGTCACGATGCCCATTTGTCGTTTCCGAATCCCTACGACACCCTACATCAAGGATATTGTGACAAAATCATATGATCTGACCGGGGCTCGAGGCGAACAATTTGTAACTCTCAGTAAACTGCCAAAACTACGACTTATTTAAAAAAAAAAAAAAACATATTTTAAAAAATGAAATACCCATTCATCTTTACGTTTTCAAGGGCACTAAAATCAAAGAGAAACATCAGTGTGAATCTTCTTAAGTTTAGCCTGAAGATAACGCAAGTATCTGATGACATCACTGCCACCTACTAATGACTGCGGCAATTAGCAAAGACACGACAACAACAGACTTCAGAGTCATGTTCATGCCCGAGGACCTGCATCCGAGCAGATACTGTCATAATTAGCCAATCCTGCTATCATTCTGACCAAAGCTCAGACCCAGCAGCCTTGAACTGCATTCATTTCCAGGAAAGACACAGAGGAGGGGGAAGTTTATTACGGCTGATTTCTGAGGCGGAGGAGACCTCGTACAACATGCAGGGTCTCGGAGCGTTTTAATTAGTCTTCTCCAGAGGACACACTGAGAGAAAGAGAGGAAATGACAAGCCACATCAGATCTCCAGTGCAATTAGCATAGTGGCTTTTTCATTTCTCTGGTGGTCTGTATCAAATGTTGAGTCACTGATAACGCTGCGAGTGCGAGAGGTGAATTTCTTATATAACAGAGATATATGACAGCAAAGACAAATGAGATTTATACACAAGGGAGGGATGTTGGGGGTATTATTGAAAGTAACAGCTAATTTTGTTTCTTTATTACATGGCAATTTGGAACATTTTGATTTTGTGCCTAATTTGTATGATTTAATTTGCATGATTAATACATTTTAGTATGATTTTGCTGGGTTTGGGGACACTAATGGTTTAATTTTTTCTTTCATATGAATAAAATCATATAAATTCGTACAAATTAGACACTTCTTTTTTTTTACAGTGTTGATATTTGCCAAAATTTTGACAATATTACACCTATTACACATATTTGAATTGAAACTAAGCATTCGAAAACATTTTACTGTCACAATCAGCTCCTGTTTATTTTCTAGTGGCCCGTTTCTAGTGGTACAGTACGGTGCAGTGCGGTGCGGTGCGGTACGCTTTTATGGCCGTTTCCACTGTCAAAAGGTACCAAAAAGTGAAACGTACCGGACCACTTTTTGGGGACCCTTCCGGAAGGGTATCTAGCACAACAAAAGGGTACCAAAAGGCGGAGCAAGATGCACAGCTAAATGCTATTGGTTTACAGAGAAACATTACCAGCGCGTACACAAGCCAGGAGAATGAAAACAAAGGAAGCACCATTTTTAAATACACACCCGAGACATTACACAGTAATAATATATACATATAATATTGAGCCATGGTCGACCCGAGCTTAAACAAACCTTGTCGTCGTCCTGATGAACAGCCACAAAACCAAGAAGAAGAGCTAAATCTACCCTGTGCACTGTGGTTGTTTACAAAGCCTTCTAAAGCTTGAGCGGTTTCGCTTTCTTGAGATTGCTCACCGCGCATCTATATTTGATATAACGAACATCTTGAGCTGATGATAATAACGTGCGTGTGATTATTGAAGTGCTTCTGACATCCTTTCAGAAACAGACAAACGTGAGAGTGAAGTGTAAAAAAACTAATTGACAAACCGGAAAAAACAAAGGAGCAAAAGATACAACCTAGGAGCAACCTAAAAGATGAACAAACTGCCATGTTTAGCTATTATCATCACCTTTTGGACTATTATGAACTGGGAATGACAGAATTACTCTCTAACAAGAGGTTACATGTGCTGGTGAAGATTAAAGAATCAGATGAGAGGTTTGTACTGACTGTGGGCTATATGTTGTATGCTGTTTTTGAACCCAAACAAGGACTACAGTAAATGTATGCTGTGTGTAGTTTTTTTGTAATTGGTAACATATAGACCCCCATTGGTACCCTTTTGAGACCCACACTGTATCGTACTGTACTACTCAGTGGAAATGGTCCATAGGTTTTCATTATCTGTCCATACATTTACACAACACAATGTACTAACTGGAAAATTTTCCAATTACAGTTGAAAGCATTTTCATGTAAACATCCCTGTATTTGCTTGAATTTAAGTTTGTGTTACCATCATTTCCGATTAGTTTTTCACATATTCTTTATTCTGTTGATATACTATAGGTTGTGTGTTTATTGTCAGCAATATGCTTCATGTCTAGTTTGCTATGCAGTATGAATTTCCCATCGTCTTCATTGTTTTTCATTCATTCTGCATCACATCTCTTCTTGATTTAAACTGCATAGACACTGTGACATTACAGAGCTTGACACTGTAAGCAATTCACATGCATTTGTGGCTAAAAATAGATATGCGAGAACTGGAAAAAATGTAGGAGAATGTGCAAACATAAGTCACTGCAGGTCCTTAAAGTTTAAAATTGTACAAAAAACATATTTTGTGGGGTGTAAAATTTAGGAACATGAAATCAGGAATCACAATACAACTTCAAAAGGTTATGATTAAATAAATGAAGAGTTCAGATGAAAAAAGCCTCTAAATGCCATCTATAATTTTTTTTTAAATGAGCATTTTTCCCAACCTCCTATGCTTATGTTCAGTTATTTCACTTTAAAGGCAATAAAAAGAACCTATTAATCATCAAATAAGTGAAATTACTGAACACACACGTAGGAGCCTAAGAAAAATATTAATTTAAGAAAATAGGTTTTTGTATCTGAACACTTCAATACAAGTGCTACACGTCAAAACACACTGTTGTACATTTTAAAGACTGCAATCAATAAACATTGATATTTAAGATGAAGATGATATAGTATCTACAGTGTATATAAAATGTAACTTTAATATAATAAGGTCAACCAATTGTATAATTTGTAATTGCATTTTTTTAGCTTGTGTGGTTTGTTGTTATAATTTTTTTTTATTGCCAAGAATGCAATTTAACATGCTTAATATAACACCAGAACTAAAATACAATAATCAGAAAATAATGAAAGCATATCTTTCAGACTGTATGTCACTTAAAGAACATACTATAAAAAAATCTTTAGATTTTATTGTCAGTATATAGCACAATTCCACCATAAATCTATAGCAAAAAAACAACATACATCTTACCAAATGATTTGTACTAGATTAATAATTGTATCTTAAATACATTTTTTTTTGTTTAATAGAATTGAAGTTCTGTGTATTTAGGAAATTCTAAGTAAAATAAAATCATTGCAATATTCACTTTAACTAGAGCTTAGATCGGGCCCAAAAAATTCAACCCGACCCTACCTGAGCTCGTGCACCGAGCCTGACCCGGTCCAAAAAAACATTAATTTAATTATGAGCCCAAGCCTGATTTAAACCTGACTATTTTTTAATAAGTGGACCATTATAACAGACATTCTCAGCTACAATTCTAAGTTGTTTGAACTACAGAAATGAGTTTAGATTTATCTTAATGAGTAATACAAGGACGAAGAATGTAAACTGCATTGTTTGTTTATTCAGAATGGATCATAACAAAAGAGGACACTGAAGGCTGACTATCATCCTTTCTGCCATATAAAGCCTGCTTCATGTGTCTGTTCATCCTGGAAGTCCGTTTTTTTTTTTTTGCTATCACCTCTTTCACACCGCACGGGCGAGCAGAGCATGAGCAGCGCGTAAGAACTTTCATACTTTTCAGTGCTCAATTAAAGTGACAGTGCATTGATGATGACCAAAAACATTGAATGACAGTAAAAAGTAGCAATTTTACCCAATAAATGAATCAATAAGATCCACTGATTTTAAAGCATGGTTTCTGCTCTACATATGCGATGCAGACGCTCTGCTTCATCCCTGCTTGTGCATGCGTGCGGTGTGAATGTGTGCCAGTGGAGGAGATGCTGTTGCAGGAGGTAGAGCGTTGCTGCGCATGACACGTGTTACGAATTGTGCAACCGGCCCAACCTGAAGATAGTGGCAGGAAATATTGGGTCGGGTCTGGTCAAGTCTGGGCTTGGGCAGAGAATCTAAACTCTACTTTTAATTACCTAAAAGTGCAGTGTGCCATTTTTGCCACTAGAGGGCTCATATTTACAACAAACAAAGGCAGAGATTATTGATGCATAACCTATGGAATCATAGGTTTTGGTCTTCATTGCATTCTACAAGACTTCTGCCGAAATGATGTTCATGAATGAGCTAAAGTATAAAGCCGAATAAAGCATGTCAAAGTGAAACAAGACCACTGAAGCAATGATAAGAGATGAGTGCAATGAGTGCAATCATCTGATCATGATCATACTGAATGTGGAAGAAGCAGCACTGTTTAATCAAACTAAATACATTTTAACGTTTAATTATAATGTTGATCTGTGCAGTCTAATAAAACACAACACAACAAAGCATCCTTGGTGTTTCCCTGTTTTAAACCAAACCAGAAATTGAGGGTGTGTGACATTGGTATGTGTCAATAATTATATTCACTTATTTTTCTGCACTTGAACATTCTGAAAAACCTTTTGGATAATTTATGAAGATCAGCAAAATATATAACACTGTTCTAGTGGTTTATGGATATATTATTTTGTTATAAATAAATCGTACATATTGTGTCTTTAACATTAACAACATGATCACTGCAAATAGTTATTGAAATTTATTGCATGGCTATATTCCCAGTAGAAAAATACAAATAAAATCTGCATCAGCTGTCTACTGTACAATAAAAGCTTGAATCGCAACTCAAAAATCATCCTACCTTGACTTTCCTGGGCCAGCTTGTCAGCTGTTTCCCAGTGTTCATAGCTGCGCAGGATGTTGTTGGTGATGTTGACATGACTGGCTGCCATGTGGTGTATGCGTTGGGGAATGGCCACACTTCCAGAGGCCGAGGAAGAACCCATCGCTCCTGCTCCGCTGCTGACCGAGCTGACAGGAGACGGGCTTAGGGACATGGGGGATGGGGTACCTGTGCTCCTGTTCCAAAAACACACCAGAATCTTAGAAATCCACTCCACTGTTATCTTGAATAATTTCAAACAGGTATTGAACTTTACAAATGTAAGCAAATTTTGTTACTTTCCATGTAATATTAATTAGTGTGTTTTTGTTGACTGTGTTACACCTGATTAATACTCTACTAAAGTCATTTCAGTACAACATTTAGTAACACTTTATTTTGATGGTCTCTATTGCACATTTTGTTGAGTAAATGTTGCATTACAACTACATGCTAATACTTCTCATTTGAGTATTAGTAGACTGCCATAGAGGTCAATTACACATTAAAAAAAGATTTTTGCTGTGTTCCAACTACTTATTTAAAATGAGCTGAAACAACACAATTCTGGAGATTTCTTTAGGGAAACTTAATTGCTTTATGTTCAATCCACTTAAATTATTTACGTTAACTTAATGGATTTGTGTTTAATTGTGTGCAACCCTGCATTTTTTACAGTGTAGTATCTTTTAAATTCATGCTAAATTAACTGTTAGTTTAAAAAATATTGTGACAAACTGTTAGTCTTTTTCTCACAAACATGACTTGAGAGTTGACTTTTACACACTTAAATACACTTTTAAAAAGTCACTCGCAATAATATGAAGGTACAATAGACTAAATAAATGAGTTTTTCCTGATTGTTTAAACTTATTTAAAATGAGCTGAGTCAGCACAATTTTTTTGAGTTTTTTGTGACAACTTATTTGTTTTATGTTCAATCCACCTAAATTGGTAAAAACAATGGTGAGACTTTATTTTGAATTCTCATTTGAGTATTAGTAGACTGCCTGTCTAATATCTAATATCTGCTGATATATCTGCTGATTGATATCTGCTGATACTGCTCCTTTAACAGACAGACAGACTGAAAGAAACTTTGCAAGTAGGCTACATGTCAATTTACACTAACCCTAAGCCCAGGGGCGATTTTAGGATTTTCATTTTAGGGGGGCTCAGCTCCTTATAAGGTAAAAAAAAAAATAATATATATATATATATATATATATATATATATATATATATATATATATATATATATATATATATATATATATATATATATATATATATATATATATATATATATATATATACATATATATATATATATATATATATATATATATATATATATATATATATATATATATATATATATAGCCTAATATTACATTTAAAAGTAGTCATTTAATAGTAATACACTTAAAAATGTTTGTTTAATATGGGCTGTATACTAGTATTCTACTGTACTATATAGACAGGCATAGCCATTTGAGTTCTGAATAAGCCAAATAGGCTCAACCCACCCATTTACTGTAGTAAAAAACACTTTTTCAAGTGCAGTTTTTGTTGTATTAAATAAATAAACTGCCACTTTTCTAATTAAATGACATACATATAAATATATATTTTCAAACTTACAGGCTAATTCACATATTTCACGACCTGAATGATAATAATAAACAAGAAGTTTTTTTTTTAATACTAGACAACACTTGATGTTTCTATCTCTGTCAGTGACTCAGTGACAGTTAAAACGAGTACATTCTCTAAGTGGTTCTGTCACTGTGTTTAATCCTTTCTGTGCAAGACTGTGGTATAGTTAATGCCACACGAACTGTAAAGTGTTTTATACTGGTAGTTCATTTTAAAATTAAAATAGCAAAAATTTTTGTTAAGAGTTACATTTTTCGCTGGAGAAAACAGCTGTGATGAAGTGAACGGCGAGAAAACCCGACTGCTCCTCCGTGACATTGGGATACAGGTGATAAGGTTATCTATACCAAAGAACTGCAAATAAGCAGATATTAAAACAATTTATCAATAAACACACACCTTGTTCTCTCACTGTCCACGGCTGTGGTTTGTTGATCAAATGAAAAACAAAAGACGGGGAGGAGCCGAATTCTGCCGCAATTTTCTTATCAAATTTAAAGGGGACTGAGGGCACTAACTTAGTGTACAGTTTATGAGCTTACAACAAAAGTTTTAGGGGGGCCTGAGAAGAAATATAGCCCCCCTAAAATAGGCCTAGCAACGCCCATGCCTAAGCCTAACCCCAACCTAACAGTCTACGAATAATCTAATGAGAATTAGTTGGCATGTAGATGCAATGTACCTTAAATTCAACAAAATGTGTTAAAGGGACCATCAAAATAAAGTGATACCACAACATTTTATGTATTTTGTTTTAGTGTGGCAATGATTTCCCATTTGACAAATATGTTTTGCATACTATGAAAAGAAGATGACTTACTATTAAATTATATGCAAAATAATACACTCAATGTAATGTTTTCAGGCTCTTAATTGCAGGGTTATTATTGGCAATCTATATATATATATATATATATATATATATATATATATATATATATATATATATATATATATATATATGTATATATATATATATATATATATATTTTTTTTTTTTTTTTTTTTTTTTTCATAAAAATGCAATTAGGTAAAACCTTTAGAGTGCTTTAATGACCTGCCAAAGTAAGACTTAAGTTGTGAATATGTATATGTTCATAATTATATTGTCTTTGAAATATGGTAAACGTGAACTCCTGATTGCACTAAGCATTTATGCTAAACAAACAACTAATTAAATATAATTTCTACTAACCTCATGTCATGTATTGCATTTGTCAAAAAAAATCTCAAAAAATGACGTTTGCTGCTTTGTTTAAACTACTTACTGTATTTAAAATGAGTCGAAACAAAACAATTCTTACGTTTTTTTGGAACAACCTAATTGTTTTATGTTCCATGTAAGTTTGAAATTATCTTAATCGATTTTTGTTGGGACAACATGAAGGAATTTTGTGGAACTAAGCATTTGTTTTTAGAGTGAATACATCATTAATTACAGTTAAGATGTTAACATTTTGGAACATATTGGTTAATCTATATTTGTTTAAATTATAATAAGGTACTTGTACTTTAGTATTTTAGTCATTAGTAAGCCCACATGGAATCTGTGCGCGCAGAAATCCGCAGATTTGTGCAGATTTTTAGCCCATCATTGAGTCTATGCATGTACTTGTGTAAATGTGTGTAAATTTATATTTTTCAGTTTTTAATTTCATTTCAATAATATTATTGTGATATAAAACTAGTAATATTAAAATGTTCATATGATTTATTTATAATACAGTTTGTAAAGTAAGATTTTCTGTCTTTTAGTAGACATTATTTGAGAGACTTGCTTTGTTTACCAAATTAGTGGATCTAATTGGATTTGCATTATAAACATTATATAAAAGTTAAAAAAATAAATTCTTTTTTTTTCATATATTAAGTTTTTAGTTATGATTCTCCCAAAATAATTCCACATAAATCTGCAGATTTTTTACAACATTTTCTGCAGAAAAATGTCAGCAGATTTTGTTTGGCCCTAGTCATTCGTCATAAACTCTTATATCAGTGTATTTTAAAGCATAACAAATTATAATTAAAACAATTACAGTTTTTGAAATATACACTGTAAATAATGGGTTCTGCACAATTCCTTCATGTTGTCCCAACACAAATCAAGTTAACTTAATTGTTGTGGTATCACTTGCTCAGCTCATTTTAAATAAGAAGTTTGAACAAGCAGGAAAAACTCATTTATTTAGTGTATTGTACCTTTATATTATTGCGAGTGGGTTTTTAAAAGTGTATTTAAGTGTGTAAAAGTCAACTCTCAAGTCATGTTTGTGAGAAAAAGACTAACAGTTTTTTTTTAAACTAACAGTTAATTTAGCAGGAATTGTTTTTTAAAGATACTACACTGTAAAAAATGCAGGGTTGCACAGGATTCAACACAAATCCATTAACTTAACGTAACTAATTTAAGTGGATTGAACATAGAATCAGTTTTATTGCCAATTGTGCTTTACACATACAAGGAATTTGTTTTGGCAACAGAAGCTTCCAGTGTACATAAAGTGACAAGTGACAACACAAAATTAAATATGAGAAAAGAAAAAAAGGCAATAGACATTAAACATTAAACAGAGATGCAGTTAGTCAAAAAGATCTGGATGTTGAATTGTATGTACAGATATGTTGTAAATATACAGGTTATAAGGGGCTGTGTACCAATGCGAATGGAGAAAGTATTGCATTGTATATTGTTATAAGGTGCTGTGTACAAGTGCGTATGAGAAAGTATTGCACGTTTATTGCACAGTAGGGGAATATTTAACTGTTCATGAGGTAGATGGCCTGAGGAAAGAAACTTTTCCTGTGTCTGGCTGTTTTTGTGTTCGGTGCTCTGTTGCTTCGACCAGACAGTAACAGTTCGAACAGGTAGTGTGCTGGGTGCGAGGCGTCCAGAGTGATTTTGCGAGCCCTTTTACTCACTCTGGAAGAGAACAGTTCTTGAAATGTAGGAAGGGTAGTGCCACGGATTCGTTCAGCAGTTCGGACTTTTCGTTGTAGTATACGGAGGTCAGGTTTGGCAGCTGAGCTGAACCAGACGGTGATTGAAGTGCAGAGGATGGATTGGATGACAGCTGAGTAGAACTGTACGAGCAGCTCCTGTGGCAGGTTGAACGTCCCCAGCTGATGAAGGAAGTACAGTCTCTGCTGGGCTTTCTTCACAATAGAGACTATGTGAATGTCCCACTTCAGATCCTGAGAGATGGTGGTGCCCAGGAACCTGAATGACTCTACTGCAGCCACAGTTTTGTTTATGATGGTGAGTGGGGGGAGTGCAGGGGGGTTTCTCCTAAAGTCCACTATCATCTCCACTGTTTTGAGCGTGTTCAGCTCCAGGTGGTTGTATCTGCACCATAAAGCCAGTCACTCCACCTCCTGTCTGTATGCAGACTCGTCACCGTTCCAGATGAGGCCGATAAACAGTAGAGTCATCCGCAAACTTCAAGAGCTTAATGGAGGGGTCTTTTGCGGTGCAGTCGTTGGTGTACAGGGAGAAGAGCAGCGGGGAGAGAACACATCCCTGTGGGGCACCAGTGCTGATGATGCGGCTGTCGGATGTGATTTTGCCCATTCTGACTAGCTGTTGTCTATCTGTCAGAAAGCTGGTGATCCATTGACAGACAGAGCTAGGGACAGACAGCTGGGACAGTTTGTTCTCGAGCAGTGATGGGACGATGGTGTTAAATGCAGAACTGAAGTTCACAAACAGCATCCTTGCGTAGTTCCCTGGTTTGTCCAGATGTTGTAGGGTATAATGCAGTCCCATGTTGACTGCATCATCCACAGACCGGTTTGCTCTATAGGCAAACTGCAGGCGGTCCAGCAAAGGTCCAGTGATGTCCTTCAGATAAGCTAGCACCAGTCTTTCGAATGACTTCATGGCCACAGATGTTAAGGCAACAGGTCTGTAGTCATTGAGTCCTGTGATCTTTGGTTTCTTTGGTATTGGGATGATAGTGGAGCATTTGAAGCAGGATGGAACTTTGCGCTGTTCCAGTGATCTGTTGAAGATCTGTGTGAAAATGGGGGCCAGCTGGTCAGCGCAGGTTCTCAGACAGGCTGGTGAAACAACGTCTGGGCCTGGTGCTTTCCCTCTCTTCTGTTTACTGAAGATCTGACGCACATTATCCTCACTGATCTGAAGTGCAGGGGGGAGAGGGAGATGGTTGGAGGTGTTGATGGCTGTTTACTGAAGATTTGACGCACATTATCCTCACTGATCTGAAGTGCAGGGGGGGAGAGGGAGATGGCTGGAGGTGTTGATGGCTGTTCACTGCAGATCTGACGCACATTATCCTCACTGATCTGAAGTGCAGGAAGGAGAGGGAGATGGCTGGAGGTGTTGATGGCTGTGTAGGGAGATGGTCCGGGCGGGTGTGGGGTGTCTGGTCAGAGGTGTCAAATCTACAGTAGAACATATTCAGCTCGTTTGAAAGAAGTTTATTGCTGTCGATGCTGGAGGTTTGTGTTTTGTAATTAGTGATGCCTTTCAGGCCTTTACACACTGATGCAGGGTCATTGGCAGAAAACTGGTTTTGCAGCTTTTTGGCATAGCTCTTCTTAGCCACACCAATCTCCTTTGTTAGAGTGTTCCTGGCCTGATTGTATAAAAACCTGTCCCCACTCCTGTAGGCATCCTCTTTTGCATGACGAAGCTGTCTAAGTTTGGTGTAAACCATGGTTTATCATTGTTAAATGATAAGTAGGTCCTGGTAGGAATGCATAACTCCTCACAGAAACTGATGTATGATGTTACAGTGTCTGTGAGCTCGTCCAGGTCGGTGGCTGCAGCTTCAAAAACACTCCAGTCCGTGCATTCAAAGCAGGCTTGTAAGACCTGCTCTGTGTCGTTGGTCTATCTCTTAACAGTCCTTAATACTGGCTTAGTAGTTTTAAGTTTTTGGCTGTAAGTTGGTATAAGATGAACCAGGCAGTGGTCGGAGTGTCCTAGCGATGTGCATCCTTTATTGTGGTGTAGCAATGGTCCAAAATGTTATTGTCTCTGGTGGGGCATGTGATGTGCTGTTTGAATTTAGGCAGCTCATGTGTGAGTTTTGCCTGATTAAAGTCACAGAGAATGATAAAAACAGAGTCCGGGTGTCGTTGTTCAGTCTCTGTGATCAGATCAGACAGCTGTTGCAGCGCGGTACTCAGTGTGCTTGTGGTGGAATGTAAACACCGATGAGAATGAACTAGGAAAACTCCCTTGGTGCATAAAAAGGCTTACAGTTAATGAAAAGCACTTCCACATCAGGACAGCACATCTTCTTTAACACAGTTACATCCGTACACCACCTCCTGTTGATGTAAAAGCATGTCCCACCACCGCGCGTTTTGCCCGTTGACTCCGTATCGCGATCTGCTCTGTACAGCTGAAAGTCCGGTAGGTGTAATGCGCTGTCCGGAATGGCTTCGTTCAGCCAGGTTTCTGTGAAACACAGCGGAGCAGAGTTGTTACAGTTCTTGTTTTTGCGTGTGAGCAGAAGTAGTTCGTCCATTTTGTTAGAAAGAGAGCGGAGATTCGCCAGATGGATGCTAGGCAGCACAATTTTGAAGCCGAGCTGTCTCAGCCTGACGAGCGCGCCGGCTCGCTTCCCACGCCTGCGCATCTTCTTGTAATGTTTCCACAGTGCAGCTGCTCCACCGACGACAATGTTCCGCAAAATGCCAGAGAAATCAAAACAAGTTGGTGATTAGTTGGTGTGCTCTGCGGAATGTTCAGCAGCTCGTCCCTGGTATAACTAATTGTGTTTCATAAACATAAAACAGGACAGACTAACAGAAATAGTGCAAACACCGGAGAGCTCCACACCGAGGCGGCCATCCGCGGCGCCATCTTGAGAAGTGAGAAGTTTCCCCTTTTCTCTTTCTGTTCAAAGCAGACCTGAAAGCATCATGACAGCTAAGTGCACTTCTGTTTCACAAGGGTAAAACCACCACACCACCACCAATACAGTACAGTATCTCAGTACATTATCAACAGTAACCTGCGGACATGGTTGTCCCTCCAGACAAACTATTCATGCACATATTCATTGGTCTCTTTAGTGTGGCAACCACAAACAATCTGCTTCAGTGGCCTGTAATCCACTGATAAATGGAAACACACTCAAGGCCCGGCCGGTTAAATTATGCGTCCTGTCAACAGCCAGATTCGTTCATAGCTGGTTTCGGAGCTCCATTAAAATAAATAAACTCCCTCCGAGGGGCCAAAAGCAAGCCGAAAAAAAAAGATTCATGAGGGTAAAAGGAAGAGGAGGAGGTCGAGGATGGATGGTGTTGATCACAGCTCCAGCAGGTACGACTGTCTCTTTATTGCTAATGCAGAGGCTGCAGGGTTTCGAGCCGCTGAGGCTAATTGCTTTTGACAGGCAGGTTGGCAGCCGAACAGCGGGTCTGGGCAGTGTCCGGCTAGAGGCCAGATCAGACACACGCACAAAGTCAAACACAGCACCTCCCGCCCCACTACCATGGAGCGGACATGGAGGCAATGCTGCTTTTCCCAGAGTTCATCTCTTCATGCTCTTTCACTCATGACTGAGGCTTTATATCTCACACTATAGATTTTACCTACTTGGCAGCGGGAAGGAGATTCAGGAGGGCGAGATTAAATCTCTTTCTAAGCTGGCAGAAATATAAAAGGACAGAGAGAGGGAGAGTAAGAAAAGAAGCACGTACTTTCCATTGGCTCCCCACGGCGAAGGAGCTTGCGAGCTCTTTGCAGAATTCTGAGGGGACAAGAAAATGTATGTTGAGAATATAGCAAGCAACACTGAAAAAACAAAAGAACCTCCGGAGGTCACTGTATACCTAAAATCGCCAGTGTGGGTACATTTTACCCAGCACAAATTTTGTTTAGAAATTGCTAGAAAAACAAACATATATTTCACTGTTTTTCAACACTGTTAACAAAAAGTGTCTAGACCAGGGGTGTCCAAACTCGGTCCTGGAGGCCCGGTGTCCTAAAGATTTATATCCAACTTGCCTCAACACACCTGCAAGGATGTTTCTAGAAAGCCTAGTAAAGCTGCGGTCACACTAGAGTTTGTGCGTGCGAAATTCTGTAGTACGGCGTTGCGAAAAGGGGTGGGATTAAACAAGATTATTAGACTTTTAAAAAAGCGAGCGATTGGTCTATATTTTACATTTCTGTCCAGAGAGGTCATGTTTTGATCCTCGATTGGTCTCAAGCAATCATGTGATGCGATTTCGCAGGTCAGAGTTCACCAAGCTTGAACTTTCCAGCAAACTGCAAAACTTGCCGCACGACCTTGCGTCTGACGCATTCGCGTGCGTATGAATGGAGGTTTATGGGGAGAAAAGTCCAGTGTGACCGCAGCTTTAGAGCTTGATTAGCTAGCCCAGGAGTGTCTGATTGGGGTTGGAACTAAACTTTGCAGGACACCGGCCCTCCAAGACTGAGTTTGGGCACCCCTGGTCTAGACTCATGAAATGATTATTTCAGGATAAGATTATTTTAGGAGAACAACACTAATAAAATTTGAACATTCATGAGTAGGTTAAAATATCTAAATTTGAGCCATCATACTCTGATGCATAACTTATTTCTCCAGACTCTCCATCATTCATTGCATTTTGTGTTTTTAATAGCTCTACAAGTTGCCTTCTTTTAGTCATAGTGACTTTATTCATTTATAATAACCACTAATTCAGTGTGTGAAATTGAAATTGGTGAGTAATTTCGGTCACACTTTATTTCGATGGTCCGTTTGTTGAATATAAGTTACATTGCATCTACATGTCAATTAATTCTCATTAGATTATAAGTAGACTGTTGGGTTGGGGTTAGGGTAAGTTGACATGTACTTGCAAAGTTTCTTATAGTCAGTTAAATGTCTGTTATAGAACTGTTAAATGTCAGTATCAACAGATATTAAGCAGACACTCTACTAATACTCAAATGGACCATCAAAATAAAGTGTTACCGTAATTTCAAACATAAGCAGTGCATCAATACAAGCATTTTTTTATAGTGGGTAAATTTGACCCACGCTGGCGCTTATAGGTACAAATGTCCCACTTTTTAATCTATTTTTATCTAAACAATTTTTAATATCTGGGAATAAGGAATAAGTGTTAATAAGGAAATTTTAGTAAAAGTCAATGACTGGGAGGATGGAATGCTATATTGAAGGTCTGTTTTGTACATTTGAATAACAGTGATGGGTAAAATTGACCCATGGTGATTCTAGTGTTAAGGTAAGAGGTTGCAAACAATTTATATGGGCTGAATTTAAACAAACAAATGTAGTTGAACATTTCTAAATTTAATTAGTTTAAATTCAACCCATAATAATTGTTTGCAACCACATTGTAAACATTTTTAAGCCAGTACAACAAAAAACAAAAACATAATCCTTATTTAATTTCGCTTTTTTTCCACTCAATTTTAAAAACATTACCTGCACTGACCTAAAATTATTTGTCAGTAATACAAAAAACATTTAGTTGGGTTAACATAAGATTATTAGTTTTCTGGAGAGGTGAAATACTCTGTACCAAAACTTTTTAAGTTGTGCCAACTGAAGGTTTTTTGTCTGCAGAACTGGAATGCCTAAAGTTAAGTGAACAAAAATCTTATTTTCTTTCATTTTTTCTTGCATACTCAACATTTTTTTTTTTACCTTTAATTGATAGAATAGTAGAGAGTATAGACAGGAAAGCATGGGGAGAGGAGAGAGGGGAAGGATTGGCATAGGGCCGCGAGGTGGGAATTGAACTGTAACTAATACAACCTTATTGTAAAGTGTTACCGATTAATTGTTAATAGAGCAGTCGATCATGGGGATTTGTACAAACTGGCAACCCAATCACCAACAGCAAACAAGCTAAGAAATGTAAAAATGCTTTTAAACATAATTGGTTAACATTAAATGCCTCTAATAATGACATGCACATTTAAGAACATGACATTCATACAAATATGAAGTTAGTATGAAGATCTATTTCTTATTTTCAGTAAACAAAGATGCAAAGGTACAAAGTCTTACCTTGAAATACTCCATTAGTGAGCGGGAATACTTCATCGCGTGATCTTTCTTCAGCTTGAACATTCGCAAGTACAGAAGTGACAAACAACGATTGCTGAAAAAAAGAAAATACTCATTAATAAGATCATGCATAATGTATTGAAGGTATTTGGGTGTTTATTCATATATGGGTAATGCATGGGTCTCTTTTATGTCTCAGCTATTGATTTTTATTCCTTTTTGTTATATGAAGCCTACACTAAATCAAATCAGAAACTTTTTACTATGCTGTTGTTTATTTATTACTAATATTTTTTACTACTTTTACTTCAGGGGACTGTTTCAGTAAGGAGGTTCAACCAATTCGGAGTTTCAACTCGAACTCTGAGTTGACTTACCGAAAGATTAAAAACTCAGAATTTTCAGAGTTTTCAGTTTCAGAACATCTGATCTGAGTTAGGTCAATCAACTTTGAGTAGACTAAAACTGCGGTCACACTGGACTTTTCTCCCCGTAGACTTCCATTCATATGCACGCAAATGCGTCAGACCGGAAACGCAAGCTCGTGCGTCAAGTTTCGCAGAATGCTGGAAAGTTCAAGCTTGGTGAACTCTGACCTGCGAAATCGTATCACTTGACTGCGTGAGACCAATCGAGGATCAAACACTATGACTATAAAAAGCCATTATTAATGGAGTGCAGATATTACGAGTCATCACGGCAACATCTGAAAAAAAGAGATCAGCATTTTTTTCTCCAGCTGAAATTGATGTGCTCATGCAAAGTTAAATGGTGTTGTTATAAAGCAACACCACTGCATCAGTGAAGCAGAGACAGTTAGCGTGGGAAAACATAGCTGCTCAAGTTAATGTGTAAGTTTACATTTCAAATATTTAAAGTATTTAAATATTTAAGTATAATAAAAAATAAGTAATGTGTGACATTTCTTGAATTTTCATTTGAAAAGTGGGAAATTGGCCGTGATTTTGAAGTTATTTCAGATGTAATTCCGTTAAATTACATCAAATAGGCTACTGCATAGTTTCTACAACAAATTTGACAAAACAAGAATGCATATAACCTTAACTCAATGTTCAGTGGAAATGTTTGATTTAAGGTTCCCACTTTTACACACGTTGATCAATTTAAGATAACATTCCTAAAATTGAGTTTGTAATACATTTAAAATTGCACTTGTGAGTCTGCCTATTTTATTGATCAAGTCAATCTTTTCTTCATTTAATAAATGACTTTCACCTCAGAAGACTATGCTGACACACAATGAATGCCTTGTGGTGTTTGAAGCCATGAGACGCAGAGCGCAGACGCTCTTGACAGTTCTGGAGGTCATTAATAACCTAACACTACGTAATACTGAAATGGTTACGGTCTTTTAGAATGACCAAAACAACATTTCAGATGTTTTACTGTGTGCACAGCCTGCTGGTTTGTCCATTCACACACACTTTTATCTTCACATGATCTCTTATAACAAAATCACATGACCTTTTTTATTGTGCATGCTGGAATTAGTTTGGTTAAAGGGTTTCCATCGTAGTTTACGTGCATCTTTTCTTATCGAATAACATCTTTATCCTACTCAGTCATGCGCATATGTTTTTTTATGTGCATTTTCACGCATCAACCGTTTTTTTATGTGCATTTCTAAAATGAGCATAAAAATAGGTTGGTGGAAACATATAAGGCTAAGAAGAGAAATACCGCTTCATCTTTACAAAAGGGGAGGAGACTGACAGAAACTCAGAGTTTAGAAAATAAAACCTGCTCCTGACCAGGGGTGCATTTCCCAAAAATGATGTAACTTGTGGCTGAATTATCATAGTACGATCGTTTGGGAAAAGAACAATGTAGTGACGAGTGTTTCCCAAATCCCATAGTTTCTCTGTCGCAGATCCATTGTTTGAACCACGTTAGTTATAATGGAAAACGTCCATAATGATGCTCTAAATGAGGTGGAGTAACAACTTCTTTAGAGAAGAACCCCATCATTTCGTTGTGCAAATTATATTGTTTTACACGCACAAGCATTTTTAAAAAATTTCAATATTAGTTTTGGTAAAAACATCCACTCATTCATATTAATTGAAATATAAGTAAACGGCACAAATAGGGCTAATGTTTCCTTTACAAATATTATTTATTATTATTTAATTATTATTTAATACTTCACATTCTATTCTAAAACATAAAATCACTTACAAAAGCTAACATGTATTCAAATCTCATATATAAATCATATAAACAAATAAATAATGAGGCTATTTATTAAAAAAAATTAAATTTTATATTTATTAGGAAATGAAAAAAATCTTACTTTAATAATAATATTAATGATGATGATGATGATGATGATTATGATTATTATTATTATTGTTATTATTATTATTATTATTGTTATTGTTATTATTATTATTATTATTATTATTATTATTATTATTATTATTATTATTATTATTATTATTATTATTATTATTATTAAAGTAGGATATTGTTTATTTATTTTTTATTTTTTGAAACGTCTACTTTTACAATTTGACAAATGCAAACCATGGCAGGAATGTTCTAACCAACAGGCCCATGTCATATACAGTACAGATACTTAATAAATAACCGACTATAAATTAAAAGCATTAACGTATGCTTTTTTTTTGTTTTCACAAGCTTTGGAGATGTAAAATAATTTGCGCTTTTAAATTATAGGTCACCTATAGCTTTCATCATGAGCCTCGGCTGTGTTCAAAATGACATCAATGTTTTCAAAGTGCACTGCGAAGGGAGCGCAATTTTAACATGAAGACCGCTAAAACTGAACTGTAAATATACTTTGAAAGCAAATTACACCTAAGAGAGATGACTTTAATGCTTTTTTTTTTTTTTTTTATAATTCCAAGTTTAAATGTCAGAATGTTCTAAACGAATAGGGCATAGGGGGGATAACTGTGAAAATAACACAGCCAGGAATTATGTTTCTAACTACAGCTCAAGAGGTGTAGTTGCAAGCATACAAGTTTGCGACGCAGTTTGCGAATGTTCGTTGGAACGATGGATTTGGGAAACGCCAAATCAACAAACTATGTTTGTAACAACAGAACTTGCGACCTTAGATGACTAACGATTGTTTTCGGAAACGCACCTCAGGTTAGGTTCACAGAGTAAGTTACCACGGTAACTGAAAGTTATCTCTCTTTCAGAAACAGGCTTGACTTACCCTACTTTCTCGAGTTTGACAAACCTGCCATTTTGAAATGGAAAACCCAAAGTTTCTTTTATTTCAGGATTAACATGCTTAACATAGTTTTACTTAACCTCTTTTCTGAAACAGGGCCCAGGACCATCTATACATGAGGTATAACAGTATGACTACAGTAACATCAGCATCCTTTTTAAGTTAGTGTACTTAAAATAATAACACATTTGAAATGATATATGAGACATAATGAAAACAAAACAAGAGATAAGAAAGAAAATAACATCAAATAGTGTAAATAAATATTCATTTTTAATTAAATGAAAACAAATACGCAAACAGAACTTAAGAAAAACAAACTGAGCAGAAAAAACTAAACAGAATAAAGCAAAGAGGAAAACAGAGCAGAAAACAGAATGAAACAAAACCAAGAACCAGACAAAACATGACAAGTCCAGAAAACAGAATAAAAAAGGTTAAGACACTGCTAGAATTTAAATTGCACCCCTGCAAACAATGTGAAAAGTATGTTAAGTTTATGTCTAATCATTCACAAAGCTAAAAACTATATATAGCAACGAAGTCAAAAGTATCTGGACAAAAACAAAAATGACAACAGCATTCCCATAAGCATCGATGTGCAGTGAGAAAAAAGCAGCCAGTATCATGGGGTGTCTGACCTTTCAACAGTGTGCCTGCGAGACACCAGATGCTTGGGACATATGCACAGCCCCATGAAACCAAAACTAGCTTTCTCACATTTCTGACTCATTCAGACTATACTGAAGTCACATTAATATCTAAACAAGGTGCCAGTCGCTTCTAAAGCAGGTCAGGGGCTTTTATACCATCTTTTCGATGCGTGTTTATCGCGTATCAAAATCACAGGTCAAAATCTACAGGCTATATTGGCCCTATATCTGCAAGCAAGAGAGTAAACATGCTTTTACAGCTCTCTTGAATGCATATAATATCACCCGAACTGTATTATGTCCTCGACCCAGGTTTATAAATCATAAACGCAGCAGCCTCTGAAAATCCCTTTCGGCTGTTAGACGGCTTTCATTAACAAGCCTGAGAGACTGGCAGCTGAATTTCCAATCTGCGCTGATGACTGTCATCCCGCTATAAGCGCAAAACTAACCTTGACATTCAAAATAAACAAGCCGGTGCGGCGTGACAGGCAGGCAGAGCTTTTATCAGGCCGAGAATATGTTTCCGCCGTCACCATGTGGAAATCTTTCATTATCCTCTAATAGCTTAATGAAATACAGGAATAATGATCCACTCTAAGCTGATTAAGCGCTTTAGCAGTGTTTTAAAGCTTCCTTCCAGATACGGATGATTGTCGTGGAGCGATGGCTGAGAGGAGATTTAACTGGCTGCTAGAGCAAAGCGCTGGATTTAGCTTCTGACGGGATGCGGGAACGGCGTTGGTGTTATAATACCACCTCTGACGCCCTTAGAAGGCCCTAATGCGTATGTGTAACTTCAAAACTCAAAGCTCACACATGCATGCTCAGTAGGTTTATCGGTGCTGTTCACATTCTGGCCTACATGTACTTGAAATGAAATGGTTTTTAGGCGGAATAATTTGACGTTACTAGGCTGCTGATGTTTGTTTTGTGTACATCTGGTCCAGTCTTGAAGAATTACTCAGGAAGAGCTCATCTAGAGGCCGATCACAGAGTAAAATTGTCACAGTTGTGGATCTGACTGTTCTTCTTGCATGTGTGTGTGTGTGGGAAGTGGGTGTGTTTGTTTGGGTTCTTCACCACGTGGTGTGTGTGTGTATGTGTGTGTTTACATTCATCAGATGGGTTGTCACGTGTTTTGTTATCACTCATCACTCAGATGTGTTCTATTAGTCACAGCTGTTGCACATTACCACGTTCCTATAGCACTTGTCAGTCCGTTATTGTTCACTCCTGTGTCTGCTTTCTGTTAGACTCTCTCGCTCGCTTTGGTGGAGGCTCTATGATATAGCCTGCTTCATTTGGACCCTATGCTCGTCTCTGTTTCTTTGATGTTGTTACTACTGCCTGATCTGAAGACAACATTATCTGTGAGAGACTTCACCCCAAATCCGCTTCTCTAATGAACTTTACCGTGGGTAAACTCGACGATTTCCTTGAGAGCTGCTCCATAGCGCTACCTTTCCCTTCCCTCGATATCTGTGAATTGGGTAGGCTAAATTGTCCGTAGTGTATGAGTGTGAATGAGTGTGTATGGATGTTTCCCAGAGATGGGTTGCAGCTGGAAGGGCATCCACTGCGTAAAACATGTGCTGGATAAGTTGGCAGTTCATTCCGCTGTAGCGACCCCAGTTTCATAAAGGGACTAAGCCGAAAAGAAAATGAATGAATAATGAGTCCATCATGAGCTTCTGTATGAGGAAAATTCTGATCTGATTTAAGGTGCGGATACGTTGAAATATTTATAACTGCGACTAGACCGTATGGGACTGGCCGACCAAAGTGATGTATTCAAGTGTTGTCAAAGCAGGTCCGTACACACGAGATGAGAAATAGTAGTTTTTTTGTTTTGTTTTTATAATCAGAATTTTTTTTTTATATATTATGATAAACATATATAAAAAAAACATTTATATTCATAAATGAGTAATAAAAATTATGTATTTTTAATGTTAATGTTTTTAATGTCTCTACATTCCCTCCAAAATTTTTAGCAGTCTATGAGTTTGTAGTATTCATTCATTCATTCATTCAATCATGGTGAACGCACAGAGAATAAAGGCTCTTGCTTTTGCACTCCTTTAGTCCAGACACCGCAAGAATCAGCTACTCTCCTATGGTGCATGACAAAACTGAAAATTCAGTGTGACTGCCACAAAGGGGCGAATTCCGACAGTTGTGTCCTAACGTCATGTGGAGTTGATGAGTTCAGTCATATGAAAATGTACAATTTATAAAAGAAGGCATGGCACCCAAACCCACCCTTAAACCTAACCGCCATTGGAGAATAAGCAAATCATACTAAATTGTACGAATGAGATCGTACACATTCATACAAAATAAAAAGTTACGAATTGCAGTGAGATTGTGTTGGAAACCCCGCCTCTGCTTTTATTTGATTGGACAATGAAAAAAGACGTGACTGATGTAACACGCTTTTTCTGCTCAGAGTAGACTTTTTATTTCAACTGCAGATCCACAGAATGCAATGGCAAAAGAGGCGCAGCAGGCAGTTAAAATCCAAGGCGCACAGGGTGCTTAAGCAGCGCCCATATCGTACGCGGCCATGAGTAAACCATTCAAAAAAGGCACTGTCAGTGGTGTAGTCGGGGCTATACGCACATATACTCTGTATGCCTACTTTTTTCCACGAGCTGTTTGGGTTTTACGACTTCTGAGAATCAATAATTGATAATACCCTAGGTATACCCACTAGTTTTTCTGATTAGACTTCCCTAATTTTAACTGCATTTTCCCCTCTTAAACTGTATATCAAATTTTTTTTTTTTACTCGCATCTTAATTTGCTGCAATTGGTGCATTTTTGTTTAATTTGCCCAATTCCCCATCCCCTGACAACCGCAGCAGCTGTGATAAAATTTGACTACAAATCAACTGAATTATGTCTCGCTACAACATTCAGGTAAACTTATAAAACAGAATGGGCATCGCTTTAGCCCCCCTATATTTCTATTCAGCCCCCCTAAGTTTTGCGATTAGCTTATGAACTGTACCCTACTAAATTATTGGGCGCCGTGCAATACAAAATGCACGTTTGGTGTGATCAAGGTCCTAATCAGCATTGACTGTAATCTGACTGATCACAATCTGTATTTTCTTTGACATTTGGGGGATAATCCATTAACGCTGGATTCCACCACCAAATTAAAAATTAACAAATAAAGAAAAGGACCCTTGTCCACATTTGCTTGGAAATACACAAGTCTTGCTAACAATTTCATGACTGAAGTCATTATTCAGAAATGTTCCTGATACTTTAAATGACTCCGTCAACACAATTTACTGCACGGCTTCTGCTCTATTATTTCTTTACAACAAATTCCAGTCACAAATTGCATTCTCCACTTACTGTATGATGGCTGATGTAAAATAAAGGATCTGATTACTGATGTGTGAGAGAAGTTTAGCAAAATTTCAGTAATTTCAACTGGTCATCTAAAGGCCGGCTCAGACTGTGCGATTTTTTTTTTTTTTTTTATAATACTGAACCATTGTAGCATGTCAGACTGCACAAACATGGCTCCCATGTCACACTGTAAGATCTCAGCTGTCATAAAGTCAGACTGAACGACGATAAAAACGGCCCCAAAGTTTGACGTCATCCACGCGTGACACTTTCACTATCCCGCATTCTGAAATGATTCCTCACAGCAAATGTAAACAATCTGTAGCAACAATTTTGCACACAGCGAGTCTCAATAATTAAACCAGGAAGAAAAAAACTGTTTTGACATTTCCCCGTGGTCATTTGAATTGTCCCATGGATTGCGTCATCAAATTCTGAGTTCCTATTGGTTTTTGAATTGACGCTCATCGCAGCTGTTGTCACTGCAGGAAAGTGTCTGTAATCTTCTGACACTGCCAGAACTTCATCGGAGGAAAAATATGATCGCAACAGGCACTAAGCAGCTTTCTGTAAACATGTCAAACTAACGATAACAGATCACAGATTTTAGCCTAGGATTTCAGGAATCTTTTAGGATTTCACAAATTTGTCTCAGATGACAGAATCGTGGCTGAAATCTCACAGTGTGAGGAGGGCTTAAAAGACCTGAAATGGGTGTGACAGACAAAGGGGACATCCAAAACATGCAGTGTTGGTGGTCCTCCAGAAACGGGGTTGAGAAACACTGCTCTAAATAACTCTTAAGGAAAAAATCTAAATTGGGATATGTTAGCTAAAAAGGAAACGTTTTTGAGTTTACATCTGATCATTCTGTTCTTGTCTGAGATGAGAGATAGAACTTTTTTTAAGTTGCAGTTGTTAGTTTGTAAGTTAACTGATGTAACTTGTGTAACCCTGAAGGCAGTCTGTCTCTACAGTATGTTTACTTGATAATGTTCAATTTTAAAAACCTGGCAAGTTTTGTGAAATCAAGCAAGTAGCTCTATCTGCAAAGTGCTCTCTGCAGAGACCTTGTAAATAAATAATAATAAACAAAAATGTCCACACAGGTTGGTAAAATGTTCAATTTTCATTCTGTTTTAAACACTTCAAGCCTGCCAAACAGATCTTGAGAAAGCCCTTCTTTTTGACCAAGTAACTTGATGTATCTTATGCTCAAGAACAGCATTTTTTGATCAAAATACAAAGTACATTTGTAAAAATGTTTAAAAAAACCTCTTATGACCCTTCAGAAAGCATTTCACTGTGATATTTGCTGCTCAAGAAACAGTTTTTGTCAGTATTGAAATCAGTTATGCAGCTTTATATCTTTTTTTTTTGTTAACTGTGATGCAATTTGTTTTTCAAAATTATTTGGTGAATAGAATAAAACATTTTTTAAACATTGTTTTATTTTATTGTTTTATCATGTTTTTTCAGTTTTTTGTCAATGTGTCTTCAAATCATGAATGTATTCATTTCAAAAAACATTTTGAGGACAACATATTTACCACAACTTATAACTTACCACAGTACAGCAAGCTTCTTCTCAGCTATTGTTGCGGAATGACTGGTGAAGTTCTTTAATCTCATTGCGTATCTTAAATAACAAGAGTACATGTGTTAAACAAACTTAATGCATTCTCACAGTACCATGACAGCATTTTGCAATCAACGCTGAGCAGCACCATTTAATTTCATGGCCTCTGATGTCAATAAAACAAGCACCGCTACAACTGTAGGTAATGACAATCATCTGTAGAGACCACTGACCTGATGAGCTCTACGGTTTCAGAGTACATCGTGTACGGTGACTTAGCCTCCAACGGGTCTCGTTCCATGGCATTGCCACACTCGATGAAGGAAAGTGCCCCGTCGGCATAATTCACAGCTTTGCCGAATTTGTCCATCTGTGAACCAAAGAATGGGAGAATTACGGAAATAAAAAAAGACTGAGGTGATTTTTTAAAATCTCTTAAAGGGATAGTTTACCCTAAAATGAAAATTCTGTCATTATTTACTCAACCTTGAATTGTTCTAAACATTTTTGAGTTTCTTTGGTTTGAACACAAAAGAAGATATTTTGAAAAATGTTGAACCATGAATGTTGTAACCATTGACTTCCATTGTATTTGTTTTTTTAATGGAGGTCAATGGTTAAAAGTTTTCAGCATTCTCCAAAATATCTTCTTTTGTGTTCAACAGAAGAGAGAAACTCATTAAAGGTTTGAAACAAGTAAAGGGTGAGCAAATAATCACAGAATTGAAATTTTTGAATGAACTATTCCTTTAAAGTCATATGTAATAATAAACAAATAACATCGAAGGATGAAGTAAAGCCATTAGGTTGAGGTAATTCTATTACCAAGCAACAAGAGTCAAAGGATTTGTACGAGAATCAGATTTACAGCCTCCCGACCGGCACATATTTCCAACTTCACGACAACTTTACGAATCAGAACAGTTTATTTGGTGTAGTAAAGTGGTATGAAGTGTTTTTCTCGACATTTAGGGATTATGTTTTTCATGTTGACTTATCGGCATGGCCTCATAAAGGCTAACTTTAACTCTCACGTCTCGTTTCTCAAACACAAACTGATCAATAGCGCTAAACAACATCACGCCTCCCTCCAGAAGCCCAACTCCGCAGACGAGCACAAACAATAAGAGCATATCTCATCTCCATAGGAGCGTAAAATAGATTTACTGACCACTTGCCTCCGCCGGCACCTCAGGAGCCGAGTCCATTCGTTTTCAAGTGAGCCCTTCAATACGGACGCCCGGGATTCATTACACGCCTGCCACTGCGCTCCTGTAACGCTGGCAATCAATTCCCTTTACTTTGTATTCATGCCCAGGCCTATACATCGTCATAGCGCTTTATGACAGAGAGGATGTAACTCGCGATAATGGACAATGTCTCCAGAGATAATTGGCTGGATCCAATTATTAGCGGGTCTGGGGGTCTGTTTTGTAAATCTCCAACAAAGCTCCTGCTTTATGGATGCTAAGGGCAGACACAAGGGCTCTCGCTCGCCTAGATTGGAAAGTCTTCAATTATAAAAGGTCTGCAGAGAGAGCTTTTTCTCAGCTTGCTAATGGCCCTCTGTAGCCGAAGGGTTATGTGTCCGTGTAGTTAAGAGCAGGGCGACAGTTATTTTTCATCTACTTTCGCTGAGTGCTAACTTCCCATCGGAAAGAAAGATCGCTAAAGAAGACGCTAATATCTCTGGTGCTCTGGTGAGTTTAGATGAGAACTAAATGGAGTCTCTGGCATTGCAGATTTTTCAGCCGCAGTAAAAGATGTCATCATTTTGTCTGTGACTGCTCTAGTGTTTTTAGAAGAGGACTCAATAGTGTAACAGACAATGTTCAGGTGATATCAAACTTAGAAACTTCTTATCAGTGAATTATCCATATTTTCTGTCCAGCCATCAATTGTTATTATATTTAGATTACCTTGTAGAGATTGCAATTTTATCCAAAAGAATAGTTTACAGCTGAACTAAACTAAAACATCTTCACTATAATAATAATAATAATAATAATAATAATAATAATAATAATAATAATAATAATAATAATAATAATAATAATAATAATAATAATAATTCCTAAGATTTACAGTATATAGCGCTTTCTGGACACTCAAATCACTTTTCACATCATCCTCTATAAGCCCAATCTCATGAGGAAATATAATATTTTAAGTATCATCACAATTCGTATGTGCGATTTCTTTCATATAAAAATGTACGATTTTTAAAAGAAGATGGGCCTCCAAACTTCACCCCTAAACCTAAACATCATTGGGGGTGAGGAAATCTCACTAAAATATACAAATGCGATCATGCATGACGAATTAGCCACTAAATCACAAAGTTATGAATTGCTGTGAGATTGCACTGGAAAATATGCTACTATTAATATTAATATTATTATTATCAATAATTATTAATGAATAAATGTATTTCTTTGTAAATGTAGTAGTAGTCTACTAAAATGTATTATTAAATTACTATGAAAACAAGGAATATACAGGTCAGAAAAAACACAATTCACAAAAATGTGAACTATCACATACATTTCTGAACATTTTTTTTTGACAATTTTTTTTCTTTAGGCTAGTTAACACAAGTGTTAGTCACACAGTTTCCGCTTAGGACCAGAATCACATAAACAAAATAAAAAAATATTGAAATACCAGTGCTGGGGCAACAAAATAGATAAAGTGTGATCAATGGATTGATTCTTAGGTTTTTGCAATGCATCACAATTCTCTCTGGAATTGATTCTGAGCTTGGTTTTGAACAGCAGATGGTGCTCTAGATAGTTTTTAACTCTATTTTAATGATCTAAGTGCAAAGTCTAAAGCGCATGGCGCAAAAGCACTAAAGACGTGTTTGTATCCACTTTTACTATTTTAAAGACGGAAAAATGTGGTCTGTACCCTGGCACATGGTCTAACAAGCTTGTGCTTATTCTCTTAATGAGCTATTTGTGTGTTTTGAGCATTACATGTATTAAACCAATAGAGACTCGTCTGCCATTGCCTTTAAGAGTCAGAAGCGTCTCGCCATGGCACATTTGCTATTTACATGGCAGACTTTGTAAGTGGAAAAACTGAACGCTTCACTAGCAAGAAAACAGTTAAACAGATCATCTGCGCTAGGATAAAGAACGAGCCTCCTCCATTCAACCTTTTTACTTTTTCTTCACTTTACTTTTACTCTTTACTTTACTCCTTTATCCTTTATATAAGTGGAATAGGGAAACGGTCACTCCACTGAAGACGTCCATTAGCCTGCATATTTAATTTCTTAATTTTGTTTGTTAAGCACAAAGTTTTGTTTCAAAACTATTTCTAAATTCAGTTCTAATTTCCAGCAAACAAATAAATGAACAATAACAACAAGTGTTGTCAAAAAGTTATATCCAAACACACGTCCTATTCTTATGCCCCATATGGTGATGCATACGTCTCCAAAACCTGACAGGTGGACAAATCTAAACTTGTTTTCATTAATAAATACGTAAAGTAATATATAAAATGTATAATAAATTAACAAATATAAATAAGCTTATAATAAATACTACTACTACTAATAATAACATTATACAACTGCAAATTGTCATGAATAAACTGAAAAATGTTTCCTTTAAATATTTATGTACACTCTCAGAAATAAAGGTACGCAAGCTGTCACTGAGGTGGTACCTTTTCAAAAGGTACGCATTTGTACTTAAAGGGACCATATTGGTACCTCAAAAGTATATATTAGTACCTAAAAATTTTAAGAGGAACATATTTGTACTTTTTTAGGTACTAATATGTACCCTTGAGGTATTAATATGGACCTTGTAGGCACAAATTTGTACCTTTTGAAAAGGTACCACCCCAGTGACAGCTTGCGTACCTTTATTTCTGAGAGTGTAGAAAATAAAAAAAAAATAAAAATTGTAACATTTAATCCTTTAATTATTTTTTTCATATGTAAAGATATTTGTGTATTGTTGTACATCCTGTGTGTATTAAGCAATGTGAAGTGTGTTTTGGACACACATAGGTGCATAACTAACGTGCTCTTTAAATTACAAAGACTCTGCTCCGCTGACTTTAGACCAGTTTTTATGTTTTATGTTTTATTGCCGCTGTCTATTTCAGTTGCCTCAAAATAGCAGCGCACCAACAATGCACCCTAACACAGCTCCTTTTCAGACCAACACACCCATGAGTCCACAAAGTGGCGCAAATGGATTTGCTATTTAAACAATGTGGTGCAAAACATGAAAATTAGGGTTGCACTGGTCTGAAAATAGCAAAAAATCCCGCCATACATGTCTTGTGCCTTATTGCATCAGGTGTATGACAGGGTCCTATATGTTTGAGCACGAAGAAGAGTGCTTGCACTTTCGATAAAGTACTGTTAGTGGTCAAATATCCTTACATCGCAGCTTTAATTCCACGAGATTAACATAAGCACAACTCATCATGAACACTCTTGTAATTCCCTTTTCATTAAATCCCTATCTTTATTAAGTATTGTTTTACTTTCAAATGGTATGTGTAAGGAGTGACAGAGTGTGGCTAATTGTAAAAAAATAAATGTAAAAATACAGCACTATCTGGTGGTAAAAACTAAGCTCGATTAGAAACAAAATCACAGTGCATTCAGAAAATTTCAGACTTGATGTAGAATCATACATTGATTCACAATGCAGCCATTTATTGTCCAAGCCCAATTAAACATGATGACAATTCAAATGTTTATTTTATTATTAATAAGTAATGCTTTAATTCAAGTTATGGTTTTAGTTACAATCACATGTAATTATATAGCAAGTATTGAATTGTGCTCATCAACATATTAAAACCAGACTTACCAAAGCATCAGCCTTGTGCTTCAACTTCTTGGCTTCCTGCATGTAGTAATCTGCACTGTGAACACTGTAAAGATAATTGAGATTAAAGTATGTTTGATTTTTCCCATATACATTTCACTGTGCATAAACATGAACCTGAAGTATGCATAGCTACAACACCGCTGATCCAATCAGTCTTAAGTACATCAGCCAGTCATTACTCGCAATAATCACGCGGCTGTTACGTACGTGTTATTAAATGTGAGTTTAGGTCTCCGGGGCTCCATGTGCTCCATTGCCAGAGCTGAAGGGTTTGACCAGAGGTCTGCGTCTGACTGACCATTGCCGTGAAAACCACCCGATGGCTTGCTGTGACTGTCTTCCTCCTGGAAAAGCAAGAGAACATTAAAATGATAATTAGCCTTTAAAAGTTTGAATAATACATAAAGGATCCATTCACTTTCCCCCTATTCGGCATCTACTCAGTGATTTCATTTTTACTGCCATTTAGCTGGATTGATTTTAGACGATCGCCACGTGGGAGCCATTCGCCTGTCTTCAGGGCTATTTTGAAACCTTTCCAAGAAGGTAATTAGTTTAGTGAAAATATAGGCAATGTGGTGAAGACATTCACGTATCTTTGTGTGTATCTACAGTACTAGGGCTGGGTATCGATTCGGTGAGTATAGATTAGATTAAAATGCTTGACAAGAGATACATAATTATTATTATTATTATTATTGTTGTTATTATTATTATTATTATTATTATTATTATTATTATTATTATTATTATTATTATTATTATTATTATAAAGTATCATTACTGTCTGGAATACATTGTACATGTTTATTTTTTCCCAATTTCTGTTTAAGGGACAGAAAATTTTTTTCAACACATTTCTAATCATAATAGTTTCAGTAACTCATTTCTAAAAACTGATTTCTCTTATCTTTGTCATGATGACAGTAAATAAAATTTGACTATATATTTTTCAAGACACTTCTATACAGCTTAAAGTGACATTTAAAGGCTTGACTAGGTTAATTAGGTTAACTAGGCAGGTTATTGTATAATGTTGGTTTGTTCTGTAGACAATTGAAAAAAAAATCTAGCATAAAGGGGCTAATAATTTAGACCTTAAAATGGTTTTTAATTTTTTTAATGGTTTTTTATTCTAGCCAAAATATAACAAATAATTTCTCTTGGAGAAAAAATATGATCAGACATACTGTGAAAATTTCCGTGCTCTGTTAAACATAATTTGGGAAATATTTAAAAAAGAAAAAAAAAATTAAACAGGGCTAATAATTCTGATTTCAACTGTATATCTTTTAAAAGATTAAATAAGTTATACAGACATTGATAAATCTATGAAACATATTCAGCCAAGAGCAGGGAATGTTTTTAACCTTGATTTAAAAAAAAAAAAAAAAAAAAAATATATATATATATATATATATATATATATATATATATATATATATATATATATATATATATATATATATATATATATTAATGACATGTATTCACTTGTTAAGTGTCACATCACTCAAAGTGGCTTCCGGGTCCAAGTGTTTTATCAGGGTTTCTGCAGATTTCACCAAGTTATATTTAAGATTTTTAAAGACATTTTTAAGGCCATTATGAATAAACTTTTAGACTCGCAAAGGGCTAAACACTACAAAAAAATTTAAATGGCCCAGATAGAATGCCCTATCAAAAATTATTATAATTTAATAATACAATAATAATTTAATAATAAAAAAAAAATATTTTAGATAGTTCTTAGCAAAATATTTCAAATATGGTGTAAAAACAAGCAAGCTCTACACTGTAAAACCCAACAGTCAACTTTATCAAATGAAATGAGTGTAGTTAACTCAAAATTTACTGAAAGTTAATTCTACTCATTTGAAAAGAGTTTTGAACTCAGTGTTGAAGGTAATGAGTTAATTAAATACCTCATTAATTCAATTTAAATGGAGTAAGTTCACAGTACTCATATAGATTCGTTTTTTTAACTCAAATGGTTTGTAGCAATAGGTTTCCTTAAAAGGTTGGAGTTGCCTTAACTTATCAGTTTTACTGTATGAACAAAAGAAAAACAAGACCTGTTTAAAAAACGTTTAAGACCTACAACACAATATTTCAGTAAATTTAAGACTTTTTAAGGCCTAAAATTTTTATTTTGAGATTTAGGACATTTTAAGACCCTACGGGTGATGTAATACTTTCGAAAATCCAGATCGCAATATACAGTTGAAGTCAGAATTATTAGTCCCCTGTTTATTTTTTCCCCCAATTTCTGTTTAACAGAGAGAAGATTTTTTTTAACAGATTACTATACATAATAGTTTTAATAACTCATTTCTAATAACTGATTTATTTTGTCTTTGCCATGATGACAGTAAATAATATTTGACTAGATATTTTTCACGACACTTCTGAACAGCTTAAAGTGACATTTAAAGGCTTAACTAGGTTAATTAGGTTAACTAGGCAGGTTAGGGTAATTAGGCAAGTTATTGTATAGCGATGGTTTGTTCTGTAGACTATCAAAAATAAATAGCTTAAAGGGGCTAATAATTTTGTCCTTAAAATGTTTTTAAAAAATTAAAAACTGCTTTTATTCTAGCCGAAATAAAACAAATAAGACTTTCTCCAGAAGAAAAAATATTATCAGACATACTGTGAACATTTCCTTGCTCTGTTAAACATCATTTGGGAAATATGACGTTTAATATGAAAATAAAAAATTAAAAGGGGGCTAATAATTTTGACTTCAACTGTATATATACATCCCATGCAAAAGTTGTTATCTTTGTTTATCTTTCTAAAAAACTAACTTGATAGAAGACTGTAAACTCTAAGTAAACATTCATTCATTCATTCATTCATTCATTTATTTCCTTCAGCATAGTGCCTTATTTATCAGGGGTTGCCACAGCGGAATGAACCGCCAACTATTCCAGCATGTTTTTCGCAGCGGATGCCCTTCCAACCACAACCCAGTACTGGGAAACACCCATACATACTCATTCACAATACAGTCAATTTAGTCCATCCAATTCACTTGTGCATGTCTTTGGACTGAGGGGGAAATTGGAGCACCTGGAGGAAACCCACGTAAACACAAAAAGAACAAGCAAACTGAAGTACAGAAATGCCAACTGGCCCAGCCAGGACTCGAACCAGCGACCTTCTTGCTGTTAGGTGACAGTGCTAACCACTGAGCCACCGTGCCGCCCCTAAGTAAACACATTAAACTTAAATGTTAACCTAATCAAATCACTTTAAATCCTGCAATAAAAAATGTTTTCCGGTGTACGTTCACTTTTAGGAAGTTTTCTATGCATATTTGTATAAATCAGTCTCAATCCACTTACAGTGCTGGTCTTGGAATGGGAGAAGGCTTTGTTTTCTCCTTTGCGGTGTTTGTGTGATGAGGATGATGACGACGAGGAGCTGGAGGCAGGTATTGTACGGCTGGAGGGGAGGTTGTTTGCGATGGTGGATGTGCTTCCTTCCTGACTGAGGGAGCTGCATTCACTGCTCCTCCGAGGACGTCCCACTGGCTCAACAGACAACGGGGATAGTAGAGGTGGTAACAACTTATCATCCTTCTTGCGAGGTTGCTTCTTCAATAAACTAGGCAGAAAAAAAGCAGAAAACATGTCAAAGGTTTCTCTGTTTACTTGCATGGCACTCCAATATTTTTTTTGGAGTTTTCCTAAATCTTTTTGAGCATAATGACATATTTGTGGTACAAACATTATCAGTTCTCATGGGACTTATTTTTCCTCAGGAAATTTGAGCTCCAGAACATCATACAGATGCTTAAAACTATTTGCCGAGGCTGTGGATTAAAGGCAATGCTGCAATATCTGTTTATATCTAATCATTTCACTTTATACAATAGGACAATATCTAATTGTTTCACTTTATAGGACCTCACTATACAGTATCATCAGGAGCCATGGGTATTAATTTTGTCTGCCTGGCATTTTTTACTAATAAAGTGCTGGTAGCCATTAACTTACATTTTATGGCAGCATTTCACAATAAGGCAGTAGTAGTTAATGTTAATGTATTTACTAACATAAACAAACAATGAACAATATGCATTTATTACAGTATTTGTTCATGTTAGTTAACGTTAGTTAATTGAAATAGAGTTGTCCATTGTTAGTTCATGACAACTCACCATAAATAATGTTAACAAGCATGAATTTGGATGTTAATAATGCATTAGTAAATGATTAATGCTGTAGAAGTTTATTATCAGTTCATGTTAGTAAATACATCAACTAACATTAATTAACGAAACTTTATTGTAATGTGTGACCCATTTTTTGCACTCGCTTCGAAAGTTATCACTCGATTGAATGGGCTTTATCAGTGGTTATCAGCTGATAGATATGAGCCAGTAGGGCCCTACATGGTTAATCAGCTATACTAATAGAGAAGAGTCCACATCTGTTTTTACATTACTGCGATGGTTGGGTTTAGAGTAGGGGTAGACGGTAATAAAATACAATTGATTTAACAAAATATATAAATAATTTTCGTGGTTAATCAGCTATACTAATAGAGAAGACTCCAGATCAAGATGTGTTTTTACATTACTGTGACGGTTGGGTTTAGGGTTGGGGTAGGGGTAGATGTCAATAAAATACAATTAATGGAAAATTTATTAAATAATACAAATACTTCTCGTTAATTTCTGGCCGCAGCCGTATCTGATCTATAGCCGATTAACCATGTGGATGGATGGTAACAGCCTTCTGAGCCTACCATTAGATGCAGAAGGCCCCTACTGGCCCATATCTATCAGCTGATAATCGCTGATAATGCCCATTCAATCGAGTGATAACATTGGAATCGGCTGACTTTTTGAATTATCAAAGACCATAGTTTCATTTAAATAATCTTAATTGATATTTTACTAATGTATGAGGTCAGAATTAACAGCAAATTTTCAGTTAGGCGTTTTAGTTACTGGAACATTTTATCTATTCATGCATTGTATTGCATTGCATATACTACATGCCTTCCAAACTACTAAATCTGTTCTCAGAAATATTGATGGGATATGATTTTATTCACAGTGCATCCGGAAAGTACTCATAGCGCTTCACTTTTTCCACATTTTTTATTACAGCCTTATTCCAAAATGGATTAAACTCTTTTATTTCCTCAAAATTCTACACACAATACCCCCTAATGACAATGTGAAAAAAGAATCAAACTGAAAAAAGCCATGAAGCTCTAAATTGAGCTCAGGTACATTCTGTTTTCACTGATCATTCTTGAGATGTTTCAGCAGCTTAATTGGAGTTCACCTGTGGTAAATTCAGTCGATTGGACATGATTTGAAAAATCATACACTTGTCTATATAAGGTCCCAGGGTTGACAGTGCATGTCAAAGCACAAACCAAGCATGAAGACAAAGGAATTGTCTGTAGACCTCCAAGACAGGATTGTCTCGAGGCAAAAGGCTGGAGAAGGTTACAGAAAATTTTCTGCTGCTCTGAAAGTTCCAATGAGCACAGTGGCCTCCATCATCCATGAGTGGAAGATGTTTGGAACCACCAGGACTCTTCCTAGAGCTGGCCGGCCAAGTGTTGAGTTATCGGGGGAGAAGGGCCTTAGTCAGGGAGGTGATCAATAACGCGATGGTCACTCTGTCTGAGCTTCAGTGTTTTTCTGTGGAAAGAGGAGAACCTTACAGAAGGACAACCATCTGTGCAGCACTCCACCAATCAGGCCTGTATGGTAGAGTGGCCAGACGGAAACCACTCCTCGCCTGGAATTTGCCAAAAGGCATCTGAAGGACTCTCAGAACATAAGAAACTAAATTCTCTGGTCTGATGAGACTAAAATTGAACTCTTTGGAGTAAATGCCAGGCATTATGTTTGGAGAAAACCAGGCACCGCTCATCACCAGGCTAATACCATCCCTACAGTGAAGCATGGTGATGGCAGCATCATGCTGTGGGGATATTTTTCAGCAGCAGGAACTTGACCTCAGACTGGGAGGACGGTTCATCTTCCAGCAGGACAATGACCCAAAGCACACCGCCAAAATATAAATGGAGTGGCTTCACAACAACTCAGTAAGTGTCCTTGAGTGGCCCAGCCAGAGCCCAGACCTAACTCCTATTGAATACCTCTGGAGAGATCTGAAAATGGCTGTACACTGTCGCTTCCCATCCAACCTGAAAGAGCTTGAGAGGTACTGCAAAGAGGAATAGGCAAAAATTTCCAAAGACAAGTGTACCAAGCTTGTGGCATCATATTAAAAAAGACTTGAGGCTGTAATTGCTGCCAAAGGTGCATCAACAAAGTATTGAGCAAAGGCTGTGAATACTTATGTACATGTGGTTTTAGGCTTTTTTTTTTTAATGAATTTGCAACAATTTCGAAAACTCTTTTTTCACATTGTCATTATGTGGTATTGTGTGTAGAATTTTGAAGAAATAAATTAATTTAATCCATTTTGGAATAAGGCTGTAACATAAAAAAAAAATGTGGAAAAAGTGAAGCGCTATGAATACTTTCCGGATACACTGTAATTTATTTGCAACTGATGCTGCTTTAAATCCAGACTGTTAAATTCAGCAAGAAGAATTGGTCAAAACAGCACGTAAGAATTGACTCTACACTACCTAACAAAAGTCTTGTCACCTATCCAAGTTTTAGGAACAACAAATAATAACTTGACTTCTAGTTGATCATTTGTTATCAGAATTGCTCAATAATGTTCATATCTGGTGACTGGGCTGGCCAATCCTGGAGCACCTTGAACTTCTTAGCTTTCAGGAACTTTGATGTGGAGGCTGAAGTATTGCAAGTAGTGCCATCTTACTGAAGAATTTGCCCTCTCCTGTGGTTTGTAATGTAATGTCTTGATACCTCAGGCTGTCAATGTTGCCATCCACTCTGCAGATCTCTCGCATGCCCCCATGCTGAAAGTAACCCCAAACCATGATTTTTCCTTTCCCAACCTTGACTGATTTCTGTAAGAATCTTGGGTCCATGTGGGTTCTAATAGGTCTTCTGCAGTATTTGTGATGATTGGGATGCAGTTCAACAGAAGATTCATCTGAAAGATCTACCTTCTGCCACTTTTCCAAATGATCAACCAGAAGTCAAGTTATTATTTGTTGCTCTTACAACTGGGATCTATGACAAGACTTTTGTCAGGTAGTGTTTTGTTGAAGTTTTCTTTAATAAATCCTCTGCTAATGTTGCATCTCAGCACAAAGCTAAACCCTAATTAAAGAATAAAGCTTCTTTCCTCAATTTAAAGGAGCCACTGACATATATTACTTTACACAGGGTGTAATTTAGTTCAAAATATGAGACTACATCCTTCTTTCTCTATGTGCATCCTTAAGGGCATTTGGGTCATTGAGATGAATCAAATATCTGCTCTTTTTGTATCTTTTTCTAGAACAATATAGGACAGAAAAGCAAATGCACAGGTGAGAGTGGATGCATGTGCATGTGCTCCCATATAAACTTCATTTACATAAGTGCTTACATGTCTAAACTTAGCCTAAGTGCTAAATAAAGAATCTCCACTGAGACCGAAAGTCCAGGACAGCAGCATATTTTTTATACCTTGGTTTATTAGCCTGAAAATAAGCCATAACGCACGAGTCTCATCAGTTAACAACACTAAATAAAAAGGCTTCTTTACTTTCCTAATTCAGTTAAAGGGTGAACGCGGTGAATGAGCTGATTTAAAACACACTGAGCAGGTGATAACAGTAAATAGCCTGAGGTGCTAAACACTTCCAGTAATAGACGTTAGCCATAGCTAATAATTTAACGTAGCGCTGCTCATCGTATCAAGAAGATTTGCTGCCATTGGTTGTGTCGCAGTGTGGTGGGCACTGAGGCGGACAGGACAAGCACATGACCCCTGTCACGCATGTGTCTTTGATGGGCTCTAGCCTGCCCTGACACTAATTGAATATCTAAAATTAGAGGTAGCCGTTGTGCTGGTGTCAGTGTTAAATTACTGTAATGCAGTGGGACAAAGCAGGCAGGCAGCTTGACAGGGTGACCTGCTGCTCCCTCTGCGTATCCCAGCATTCTCTCAGAGGACTCAACACAGAGACGGCTACTAAGCTGAGTTGGCAAATCTCTACGTGGATTGTTTTTGTACACAGATGTTGCAAACACATCAGGGGACACTGGCAGCATATGTTAAAGAAAAAGGCTCATTATTTCAAGGATTTTTGTAGAAAAAATTAAGACAACAAGAATCGTGATTGTTTATTAAAGCACAGTAGATATATATCAGACAGTAGTCAGACCCCCTAGTTTTTCAAGATTTTTTTGATGATTTTTTGACATTCAATAAAAATGACGGATTATTTTGCGATTAAATATATATATATATATATATATATATATATATATATATATATATATATATATATATATATATATATATATATATATATATATATAGGTGATATAAGTGTACAATCTGACACAATGACTGACACACATAATAAAAAGAGCTTCTTTAGCTTAAAAAAAGCTTCTTTATTTTGGTCTCTTGTCAAGACAAGATCTAAACAGATTCTAAAATGGTAGGGATTAAGACAAAAGAAGGTTGTGTAACTCTTATTTTTATCTACGATCTTACTTTCTCTTTCTCAGATTTCATATCCAGAGCATCTGACATCATGTACCTCACTCAGGACAAGCACTAGGGCTTCCTCTGCCGTAATACACCTAAAACACGGATTGCCGTAAAACTCATTAATGGCAGGGAATAGTTTTCTCTCGTTAACTGCTGGGAAAAAGTTAAACGAAATCATTTATTGATTTGACGCACATCATAATACCAGCCATACATGTAAAGCACAAATAATGTCCTTCAATTCGTTCACCATTGTAAGCTGCTTGCTTTTCTGTGTCCCATTGCTCTGTTTGTTAGATGTTTGCTCCCACTTTCTTTTGCAGTCTGAAGCGCGTCAAACGCACAAAACGCCCAATTCGTGCAGTGTTATTTACTCGATTTGCGCCACAGGATGTCTAATCCCATCTTTGCATTGACTTCAAATGTAAATCACTCAAGCTTCATCTGCGTCTGCTTACTTAACCATCCCTCTCCATGTAGTGTAATGTAAGGATTGTAAGTGCGCAGGTAAGACGTCATTTTTTTGAGAGACACAAGTCATGTAAAACAATGGATTGCAAACTGAAATAAATAAAATTTGATTATATGATTTGGAATTGAATATTTTATGAGATTATTTACATTTTTTGTGATTATTTTGCGTTTAAATTAAGAATTTTGCAGGATCACAAACATTTGAGACTTTTTGTTGATTTTGTGTTGGATTCAGCGATTGCAAAATCGCAAAAAACTAGGCGGTCTGTGTAGTCATGCATGTGTACAGTGTGTTAATGTAGCCAACAATACACAAGTCAGTGTAGAATACTCACTCTTTTGTGCTGGAGACCTTGTGGTTGTGTATTGGGGAGATACAAGGAGGAAGCAGCAGTGTGTCTTTGTCCAACCGAAGCTTCTTGCCTCCACTCATTACGTCACAGTGCTCAGACTGCGGAGAGAGTGAAGTTAATTACCCTATTTCCCAAATGATGTTTACAGAGCAAGAAAATTTTCACAGTATGTCTGATAATATTTTTTCTTCTGGAGAAAGTCTTATTTGTTTTATTTCGGCTAGAATAAAAGCAGTTTTAAAATTTTTAAACACAATTTTAAGGACAAAATTATTAGCCTCTTTAAGCAAAATTTCTTTTTCGATAGTCTACAGAACAAACCATCGATATACAATAACTTGCCTAATTACCCTAACCTGCATAGTTAACCTAATTAACCTAGTTAAGCCTTTAAAAGTCACTTTAAGCTGTATAGAAGTATCTTGAAAAATATCTAGTAAAATATTATTTACTGTCATCATGGCAAAGATAAAATAAATCAGTTATTAGAAATGAGTTATTAAAACTATTATGTTTAAAAATGTGTTGAAAAAAAATCTTCTCTCTGTTAAACAGGAATTGGGGAAAAAAGTAAACAGGGGGACTAACAATTCTGACTTCGACTGTATAAGTAACTATTTCGTTATAACGACACAGTGCTCAGACTGATGAGAGACTGAAGTGAATTACCCGTCCAGAATTTAACATGCTATTAAGATAGCTAGGAAGGCAGAAAGATGCTCTAAAACAATGGTTTCAAACTCAAGTCCTGGAGGGCCGCAGCTCTGCATAGTTCAGCTCCAACCACCTCCAACTCACACCTGCTTAATAGTCTATAGTAGTCTTGAACACCTTGATTAGTTGGATCACCTGTGTTTGATTAGGGTTGAAGCAAAACTGTGCAGATCTGCGGCCCTCCAGGAATCCAGTTTGAGACCTATGCACTAAAACAGTTGTGTTAAGACTCAAATTTCCTTTATAGGCCTAATCAGGGCGGGGGAGCAATGGAGTACAGTACACGTAACAGCGTTATGTATTTAAAATACAATTATAAGTAACTATTTCGTTATAACATCACAGTGCTCAGACTGATGAGAGAGTGAAGTTAATTGCCCCTGTCCAGAATTTAACATGCTATCAAGATAGCTAGGCAGACTGAAGGATGCTCTAAAACAATGGTTTTTTAAACAAGTCCTGGAGGGCCGCAGCTCTGCATAGTTTAGCTCCAACCACCTCCAACTCACACCTGCCTAATAGTCTGTAGTCTTGAACACCTTGATTAGTTGGATCAGTTGTGTTTGATTAGGGTTAAAGCAAAACTGTGCAGAGCTGCAGCCCTTCAGGGAATTGAGTTTGAGACCTATGCACTAAAACAGATGTGTTAAGACTCAAACTTCTTTTATAGGCCTAATCAGGGCGGGGGAGCAATGGAGTACTGTAACAGCGTTACATATTTAAAATACAAGATATAAGTAACTATTTCATTATAATTGCTATTTAAATACAGTAGGTGGTAATCACATTACAGTTACATCTGAACAATATTATAGATTACCAAAGTGATTACTTTGAATATTTATGTAATTACTTCATATTTAGTAAACATGGGGATTGACAACACAGATAGCCCTTTGCGAAATGCATTTCTCGTGGAAATACAAGAGTATTTTAAAGTGCAATCTATGCCTACGTGCAACTAACTTTTATTAGCATCCAAGGATTCATCATGCAGTCTGAAAAAGCATGAGGTAGTTCTTGCATCTTTGAAAAAATGTATCTACTTTTTCCCTTTTCTCATATTTTGAATGCTGAATGGTTATTAATATTTCTACGAATTTAACCCTCTTCTGCATGGTGTTGCCATGGCAATATTATATGTATGTTCATTTCCCTGCCACTATTTTTTTTGTTGTTGGAAGGAGTAGACCTTAGTTTAGCCAATGATGTGCTTTGGTTAAGTAACATGGCATGCAGTGTTTTTCTGTGGCACAATTTCTGACAGACTGGCATTTATTTTGAATAGTTGCTGAATGCAAATGAAAATGTCAATATAAAACAAAGGATCAACTCATGTCAGATCCACAAATAAATTTAAGACATCACCTCCAGTAAGTTATGATGACATATTCACAACTCAAAAAAGTTTTTATCAAATTAGTTTTTTGTAAATCGATCAAATGACAACCCTGTGCAATAGTGGAATGTGCAATATTGCAATAGGATTGGCTAGCTAGCAAGGTCAGCTGTGAACTTTTAAGTTGTAACAATAACAACAAGAATGCTAGTAATATAATGTTGATTAGTCATATGGTAATGGCATTTGAATTATGGATAAAGTCTCATTTTAATGCCAATACTTTTGATCAGATATAAATACATATAAAGTGTGTATTAGCGAGGACCACCATATTCTATGGTAAGTGAAAGAAGAAAATGACAGAACTGGCTTTTCCTGCAGATAAAAGTGAAGATTAGATGGGTTTTGATGCAGATTGGACATTTGATAGGAGCAGTGATGGAGACAGTTCAAGTAAGTTAGCTCTTAGCCAGATAAGACGTAGGCGTAGTATAGTATATAGTATAATTTATAAACATTGTTAGCTAGTAGCTACATTATTCTGATGTGTCTGCATATATTAGACTTGTTATTTATTTGTTATAATATTTACTGGAGGAAATATTTATATTTACTGTATGCTGTATACATGATAATACAATATTATATTTGTTTTCAATAACATTCAGCAAAAAATAATGGAATTAAAGAAAGCTGGTGGAATATCAGTTGTTAGAAAGTATGTTTAAGGTGTCATTTATAAGTTCTGTGTTAAAGCTTATAATACTGCAACACCAATATAAGGAAAGCTCTAAATTTGAAATTTCTAAGTTAGATCCACTGCACGTTGTTGCCATATGGCAACATATTATAAAGTACCTTGCCCCCCCCCCCCCCCCCCCCCCCATTTTTTTACAGCACTTCAAGTTAAGCCATTCTAAGAAAGAAAAACAGGCAAATATTTTTATATACAGTTGAAGTCAGAATTATTAGCCACCCTGAATTATTAGCCCCCGTTTATTTTTTTCTCTCCCAATTTCTGTTTAACGGAGAGAAGATTTTTTCAACACATTTCTAAACATAATAGTTTTAATAACTCATTTCTAATAACTTATTTATTCTATCTTTGCCATGATGACAGTAAATAATATTTTACTAGATATTTTTTAAGACACTTCTATACAGCTTAAAGTGACATTTAAAGGCTTAACTAGGTTAATTAGGCTAATTAGGTTAACTAGGCAGGTTAGGGTAATTAGGCAAGTTATTGTATAACAATGGTTTGTTCCGTAGACTATCGAAAAAAAAAAATTTGCTTAAAGAGGCTAATAATTTTGTCCTTAAAATAGTGTTTAAAAAATTAAAAACTGCTTTTATTCTAGCTGAAATAAAACAAATAAGACTTTCTCCAAAAAGAAAAAATATTATCAGTCATACTGTGAAAATTTCTTTGCTCTGTTAAACATCATTTGGGAAATATTTAAAAAAGAAAAAAAATTAAAAGGGGGGGTTAATAATTCTGACTTCAATTCTAGATCTATCATAATGCGTGCAGTAGAGGGTTAATTAAAAAATCTCACCAAATTGTCCTAGAGTTCACTACATTTAGTTAACAGACGATACCAAACAATAGCTTTCTGTGCATTACAGATTGAACTTTAAATCATTATTCATTCAAAATTCTGGCATGGTAATGCAAGAGGAATAGTCCCTGGATGAAGTGCATGTTGCTACAAGGATCTGCTAAATAACTACTTGTTTAAAATAATAATTACATGATTATTTTTCAATTGCTGCCCTTGATTTCATAATTATAGAGTGTATGAGGCGAGAGTGAGAACATTTAACACTTGCCTTGTGTTTCCTCTTTGATTTGCTTGGGTTCTTTTCTGCAGGGATGGAGGCAGGCGACTGTTGCCGTCTGTGCTTGATGGTGACCTCCCGGCACTCAGCCTTGGTTGGGGGAGGCTCTGGGGGATCTTGCCCAGGGATCCGCGACAGGAAGCTGAGTTCAATCTTAACCCAAAGGGACTTGATGTCCTCAAAATCTCTCAGCGGTGACAAAAGTTCATTTTGTACAATGGGGATAGGAGAAAAAAGGGGTTCTTCCAGGAGATCTGAGGCACCTGGGTCAGGAATGGAGGTGCTGCTTGTGCTGGTAAGGCTACTAACACTCAGGATATTGCTGTTGCAATCCTTGGATTTCAGGCTTAGGGTGTTGGGACCCGGACAGGGAAGCTGAACCTTAGTGAGCTCCTCGGGGTCCGAATGACACTCTGATGAAGACGACTCAGTCTCGATGAATTCCTTAGACTTGGGGATTATCTTATTGGGTCCACGGTGCTTCTTTTTATCTGGAACTGGTGCAATGTTAGTTGGTGCAGCGTTTGTTGTGGTGGTCCGAGGTTCCTTTCTTGGAGCAGTCTTGACCGCAGGGCCCTTGCCTCTAGGTTTTGGTGGTTCTAAAGGCGGTGGCTCTTTCTCTTTCGGGGTAGAACTTGAGTTTCCTGGTCTTGGCCAGTTGTGCTCCTCACTGCTGGAAGATCTCTCCACCTTTTTGGGCTGCTTCTTCCCAGTGCTTCTCCTGGGAGGTGCAATCTCCACTGAGGCTGGTGATTTCACCTTGGTGCTTTTGCTGTCTGGAGCCTTCTGACCAGCCTTGGGTTTGGCTTTCTCTCGGATGGGACTGAGCAACGTTCTCTCCTTGGGGTCTGCTGGTGCCAGGGCTGTGCTGGGCTTGCTCTTGCTGTAGCTCTGGTTCTCAGAGGTTTGGCTTTCATCAGGTTGAGAACTGTTAAGCCCATGACTATCTGACTGGGTGTTAATTAGTGCTTTATTGTGCGGATTCACTTTTTTAATCCACTTATCTAGTTGCCACTTGCTTGGTTCAGGCTGGTGGAAAAAGACAAAACCATAGTCTTAGACATACTAACTACTTGAAATGCAAAATAAGAATAAAATTGAATACAGGACTAGAATGGTTACATGCAACATTATTTTACATTGACGCCTATACAACATAAATGAATAGAATAACAAGGAAACTGAATTTCTAATGATGCGTATCTGTACAGCTTTCATATGTCATCAGCGCTGATTCATGAGAAGTGCGATGATTCAGTCATATGACTTTCACAGACCAACGAGTTGATTCTATGATGAAAAGGCCATTAACAGAGGAAGTCATAAAACTGGTGAATAACAGAGGAAATGCTGTGAGTACTGTCCTGATGACTGCTCACAGCTCTCACTGCGGTGATGGTTTCATCAGCGATATTATCTCACGCCAATTGTTGTGTTCCATTATGTTTCCAGACACAAGTAAATCTTTCCCGCGCACCCATAAACACTGTCTTGAATGCTCTGAATGATAGCAAATCATTCGGAATAGGAAGCTGCGGAAATGAGTGGACATCCATATTAACCAATCAGACCCGATGGTACGTTTCGAGACAAAAGGCAATCTCCTATGCTATTCCCCATTCGAAGGCCACATTCTCCATCTGTCAGAGAGACATTTCCGCCAATACAAGCTACCAAATTTTATAGTGGAAGCACCGGCAAAGATGATGAATTAACAATTGAGCGTGTCCAAATTGACAGGCCTTCCAATATTTCGCCACTGAGACATCAGGGGCTTTGCTCCGCTGCTTGAAAGAGAAACATCTTTTTGCAGAGCAGAGCGCGCTTGCAGTGTTAAGATACAGATTCCCATTGGCCATGGATGGCAGAAAGCAGAGCTATACACACACTGAAGGGGCGATGAGAACCGGGAGATGTTTACTCTTGTGTAATGCTCTTAGGGAGCCCCCGGCAGGCTACTGCGGGACAACTTTAAAGCTGCCAATTAATCCTTTGAGGAGATCCTTTCAAAAATCCTACCCCTAACTCACGCTGAGAAAAACTCGGAGGGGAATGCTGCCTTTGCCTTTAGCTAAAGGAGAAAATAGATTTACTCAGATTCATCTCAGCTCTTTTGAAATTTCTGGTAATGGGCCCCCACGATTAAGCATCTGAGAGAACTAATTGCATAAGCTGGTTTTCATTTACCTCAGGGCCTAAAGTTCAGAAGGTCAACAAAACTGTAAACAACACTAAATGGTAGAGCTAAGAAAACTACATTAAACCTGTCAAGAACGCCATGCTTCGGTTTAGATTATATTTACATACAGTCATTTCGCAGAGGCTTTTTTCTAAAGTGACTTACAAATGAAGCGTGATTCAACATGAAGAGACAATAAACAAAAGACAAAGAAAGAAAGAAGGAAAGAAAGCTAATAATATATTGCTGTAGGTAAACAATGGCTATTACAAGACCAGCATTCTCTTTGGTTATTTAATTAAATGTTTGTTTGTTTATTATTATTACGCTAGCACAGGGGTCTTAAACTTGAATTGGTGGGGGGCCATTTCAGTGACTGGCAATTCATAAGAGGGCCGTTTTAACATTCAAGTACAAGAAAAAAGTGGAAACCTGACATAATTGATGCATCTTAAGACAACACACATTACCTGTCTATGTATATGCAGTCAAAACTCCAGCTTTTTGTTTTTTGTTGTACATATTGAAGGAGGAGTTTACAAAATACTACAAATAATAGGCATAATAATTATTTTTCTGTACAAACCAATTGTATTGTCCCAATTATAGCGCAAGAACAACAAAAAGCAGTTTGGCTAACTTAAGTGACTTTACTAGAATGTGGTCTTCTCAATATATACATATTGTAAACTACAACAAAGAGGGGGAAAGTATTAACATATTCACAATTACTTTAACAAGTTCAATTCAACCAGCAGTACACTTTTACTAATGTACATAGTTTTTATGCAAATATTAATAAGCATTTGAGGAAAAGGTATTAAATGAGACCATTTTTTAATTGAATATTAGCAAAATTCTCATATTTGTTACACCCCCAGCATGTGTAAGCCATGAGGAAGTGTTTGTACAATAAAATACAAGTGGTATACAACTGATAATAATCAAATGACCCTTGAATATTTACAAAAATAGAGCTTTAGTAAAAATAGAGCACTTACGGTCACGTAAACGCATGTGTGTTACTCGACCGTACACTGAGAGAAAATGAAAGGAAAACTAATCTGAATGCAGTAATTTAAATGTCGTCTAGGTGGCGAGTCAAAACCACAAGTAGCTATATGCGAATGCACAACAATGATAGTGGTTCAAGAATATATGTTTTGGCGGGCTGAATCTCGATATTTTTTTGATGTCAGTTGCGGGCCGGAGGGAGGAGGAGGGCGGGTCATAAATGGCCCACGGGCCGGCAGTTTGAGACCCCTGAGCTAGCATAATGACAATATAATAGAAGCTTGTTTCTGCTATGCAATAAAATATACAAAAATCATTGCAACCTCATCTACAAATTCTTTTTTCTTGCAAATGGAATGTTGATTTAAGACTTCTTTGCTTGGTTTCAATCAAACTCACAACTTTTAGAAAAAAAAAATCTCCAAATTTTGAGAACGCGTATAAACAAATAAAAAATTAAAATAGCAGTTCTGGGGTGCATTTCCCAAACAGTGACATAACTCGTGGCTGAACTATCACAGTACGATGCATCATTCGGGAAAAGAACGATGTGGCGACAAGTGTTTCCCAAAACCGTAGTTGCTTTGTCGCAGATCGTTTGATCGTTAGTTATAATGTAAAACGTCTATTAATATCTCTAAATGAGGTGGAGTAACAACTTCTTTAGAGAAGAACCCCATACTTTTTTTTGTGCAAATTATATTGTTTACCACACACACACACACACACACACACTAAAAAAAAATCCAATATTAGTTTGGAACGTTTGAAAGGAATAGGGCATAGGGGGATAACTGGGAATAGAACAGAGCCAGTAACTATGCTTCTAACTACAGCTCCAGAGGTGTAGTTGCAAGCGTAAAAGTTGCAAATGTTTGCAAATGTTCGTTGGAACGATGGATTTGGGAAACACCAAATCAACAAATTATGTTTGTAATGATGCAACTTACGACCTTGGTTAGCTAACGATAGTTTTCGGAAATGCACCTCCTAGTAAAAGTCAGAATTTTGAAAAAGCCTATGGAACAAATGAATAAATTGTACATAAAAAATAAAACAAATATAAAGTTATAAGAAAAAAAAGAGATTAAAAGTTTTTTTTTGCCATATGGCTGAAACGGACTTCTGTATAATAAAATACTATCAATGCTACCAAATGCAACATTTACAACAGTGTTTTCTTATAATATAACACCAAAATATATGACACCATTTGTTACACACAAACCCAAAAACAAATGAACAAATGAGCATATCAGAACTCTTTCACCACTGGTGCACTAGGCAAACTGATTAAAAGCAGCTTTCTAGAAATAAGTGATGGCTGAATGACTGGATGTATTGTGAGAGTAAGCGGTCAGTACCTCTGGTGTGGCGGCGCGGGACGCTCTGTTGCACTCACTGTCACTGGAGCTGCTCTCGCTGTCTGAGTCAGACTCAGAGCTGCTCTCAGATTCACTGGAGCTTCCAGACGCTCCGCTGGAGTGGCCGGCCGCTTCGCTGCTCCGAGCTGCTGTGCTTCCAGGAAGACTAGACAAAAGAAAAAGAACATTCATCAATGGATATGACACACATCAATCCATACAAATGCGCCATTGACAGCACAGATACAGTACAGGTTGTTTTTATTAATGCTTGCTAAATATTATCAACCACTTATACAGTTTACTACTTTACAGTTTAATACAACTTTAAAAATCTAAATTTGTAAAGTGTTCTTTTTTTCAGATAAATACGGAAAGATACAGATCTTTAAACAACTATTTGTTGTGAAAATGTATTAAATAAGTCTGTGGTTATATGGGGATATTACGTTTTAGTTTAAGGCAAAAGACACACACTGTAAAAAGTGCTGGGTTCCACACAGATCCTTCATGTTGTCCCAACAAAAAACAATTAAGTTAACCTAATCGTTTTTACAAATTTAAGTGGTTTGAAAAGAAAACAATTAAGTTGTCCCCATAAAAAATGCTAACAAGCGTTTGTCTAACTAGTTGTCACATTTTTAAAACTGTATTTTGTGGCCATACCATTCACACATTTTATGTCGTTTTCACCCATTTTTCAATACATTTCTACAATGCTTACATTTTCTGAACAGACCGCAGAGACCCCCCTTTTATTTATCTGGGCTTTTTGCTGTTGTGTTTTGTTCAGAATGATCTTGTGTGTTTCATGGATATTTTGTTCACTGTAAGCAATACTGTAAAACTGTTTCTGTTCTATCATACCATGTTTCTACTGTACCTCTTGTAGTAAACAGTAAAGGAAAAAAAAAACATTTGCTTTTTACTGGAATGCTTTTGAATGTGAACGTTACTGTACATGCAGACATACAGTTCCCATCCAAGACATTTAGTGTCACAACGGTGGACTGCATGTTTAATTATTATTAAAATTTTTGTGATCTGCTTGAGGTAGGTTAATTTATTTTTATGCTTTTGATAAAGTAGCATTAATTTAGCATTACATTAAAAGAGACCATGCGCCAGACTGTTTTTCTGTGTTTTGCTGGTATGGTCTTAAAATAAATAATTATTTAAGCCTTTTTATTATTCATTTATTATTTATGTAGAATAACTGACGCACAAAATATAACCAACAATGAAAACTGTAAATGAAAACGTAAATGAAAAAAGCTTATTTATTGACTGTTGTATTCCTCTCACTTTAAAATAACAAACACTGTACGTGTCTCTATATTTAGGCTAAAACACTGCTTAATTTTTTTTTATTTAGGCCTGCTTATTTGTATGTTTGTTTGTACTTTCATTTTAGTTGTCTTTTATTTCTTTAATTGAACTTTTCAAAATGAATCTTCATTTCAATTAACAAGTTTACAATGATAATAAAGCTTGTTAACAAGTTTTTAATCATTAATAAAGGAATTATAATGCTTTGTTAAATTGTTTCATCTTGATTTACAAGTAACAGAGTATTTACAGCTACTGTATATTTCTGTCCAATCGCATCCCGTCCCTTTGTGCCTCCTGGCGGCACAGTAGCAAACTGCGGTTATACCTAAACACGTTCTTACTCCTTTAGTGTGGCGGCGGTACGACTCGTGGTAGTAATGCTCCTTTTAAAGTGTCACCCACTGTATATTTGACAAAAACTATTTTTGAGAAGAAAATTATCCATTTGGCCAATTGTGTTTTGTTGGTGTGGAGTCTGTGTTAAGAGTTTATGGATAAGTGCTTGTTAGATATTGAAAAAAAAAAAACTGTAAATAAGTAGTTTAAACATGCAGCAAATGTCATTTTTAAATGCTGGAGGCAAAACTTTTTGTCAATAACCTGTCAATTCTGAGATTTTGGGGTTTTAGCTTTTCATAAAGTGTTTTTTAGGCAAAAATAAATGTTTCTTTTACAACACTATACATTTCTTACTGAAAAATTCAAACATATTGTTGTTGTTGTCATAAATCAGGTACAGATTAATCTCCACTTTAGCAGCTTATACCAGACTTGACAGTTCTATTAAAATGTACTGTATTTTCTGAAAGTTTTTACAGAGGTATTAGTGCATATGTAAATTTTTTTTACAGTATTTTCTGAATTATTGAGTGAAGAAATAAAACAAAGTGTTATATTTATTTTTTAATCAAATACATTTTTAGTATTATGCATTTTTTTAGCATTTAATACAAAATGTAAAGTGCATATTCCCCATACCCCCTATTATGTAAAAACCTTTGACTCTAGTATGCCAGATTTTAATACATATAAAATATAAATACATAACCAAATAAATAATGCTTCATTGGCACATTTAAACAAAACATAAAATTACAAAAAAATTTAAATGTTACAATTCCTAATGTAATCAATCAACAGAGGAAGTGTAATCCATATTGCACAAAAAATATTGGCTAAATATATAATATTTTGGTTAAACATTATTATTGATTATTATATGAAAAGGGGGACATATACTTTCGTTCATTCATTCATTCATTTTCCTTTAGCTTAGTCCCTTATTTATCAGGGGTCACCACTGGTGTATGAAGCGCCAACTATTCCAGCATATGTTTTATGCAGCAAATGCTCTTCCAGTTGCAACCCTACAGCATACATACACTATGGCCAATTTTGTTTACCCAATTCACCTATAGCACATATGTTTGGATTGTGGGGGAACCCGGAGCACCCGGAGGAAACCCATGCAAACACAGGAAGAACATACAAACTTCACACAGAAATGCCAACTGGCCCAGCCAGGACTTGAACCAGTGGCCTTCTAGTGTGAGGCGACAGTGCTAACCACTGAGCCACCGTGCCGCCAGAAATATACTAGCTAATTGTTCAACTTTTTTGTTAATATTTTATTATTAATATATATGATGATGCTCTGGAGTACTAACAAACAAAGAGTCAACTGAACCAACTGATGAAGAACCAAATCACTTAGAGAGACGCAGATAGAGAAATCTAAAAATAGAAAGAAAATGAGCAAGAAAAGAAAGGCTTTGTTTACTTCTCAACCTGCAGCGCTATTACTCGTCTCTGTCTCTGAGTTATCAGTCATGCTCGGCATTATTTATGAGTTCATGAAAGGCCACAGCGCTCTAATCCAATAAGTACTTCACTTCTCAGGGTATTCTCAGATGTGGCCATCCAAGATTGTTCTACATGGAGTCAAACATGCCAGAAGGAGGCAAATTAAATTCCTTCTAAAGGTCAGAGCAGGCTGCTTTATGTTGACACTTCATTAGAGATTATGTTACGACAGGAAAAGGCGCTCTGCTCTACAGCTGTGCCAGCAAGACATGGGCAGTGTTAGCCAGGAAAGAGGAACCGGTCCCAATAAACACATACATGCCAAATCATGACATAAGGTATGAAAAAAGATGAAGAGGAAAAACTGGCCACTTGTTCACTCGTGTACAGCAAATAACTGTTTGCATATACAGTACAGTTGAAGTCAGAATTAAGTCTGAATTATTTGCCCCCCTTTTAATTAATTTTTTTCTTTTTAAAATATTTCCCAAATGATGTTTAACAGAGCAAGGAAAGTTTCACAGTATGCCTGATAATATTTTTTATCTTCTTTTATTATTATATATTATCTTATTTGTTTTATTTCGGCTAGAATAAAAGCAGTTTTTAATTTTTTAAAAACTATTTTAAGGTCAAAATTATTAGTCCCTTTAAGCTATTTTTTTTCCCGATAGTCTACAGAACAAACCATCATTATACATAACTTTCCTAATTACCCTAACCTGCCTAGTTAACCTAATTAACCTAGTTAGGCCTTTAAATGTCATTTTAAGATGTATAGAAGTGTCTTGAAAAATATCTAGTAAAATGTTATTTACTGTCATCATGACAAAGATAAAATAAATCAGCTATTAGAAATGAGTTATTAAAACTATTATGTTTAGAAATGTGTTGAAAAAATCTTCTCTCCTTTAAACAGAAATTGGGGGAAAAAAAAAGGGCGGCTATTAATTCAGGGGCTAATAATTCTGACTTCAACTGTATATATATAAATATATGTATATATTTTGTCTTGGTATTTTATTGAATAGATGTATCTTTTAAATTGCTGGGTAGGAACTGATTGTATGTAATCTAGATTAAGTAAACAGCTTGAATATATTAGGTTACAGTTACTTTTTATGAATTACATGATTGGGTGAATAGGAGAGGATAGGATAGAATAGGATAAACTTTGTTTGTCCCCGAGAGGAAATTTGTCTTGGGCAGAAAAGTGCTACACCGTTGCTCTAAGCAGACAATAAAATAAATAAAACAAACAAAACAATTAAAAACATACATTGTTTATGTGACTTTGAATTATATAAATTATCACTGACACTTTCCAATTTTCATAAGCAGGTTTTGTTGTATTGGAAAATGCTGTACAAACATAACTTTAGTCCTCATAATGTGTCATTATAGAACAATCGCTGTATATTAATGCAACGTAATTGCATTAATTTTATAACCTTTTAATAAGAATTTAGTTAAGAAAAATAGATGCAAATATTTGAAATTTCCTCTTCCTCCAAAATACAAAGAAGTACATTTTAAAATTATGTATGATGTTTACCCTGCAAAGGAGTTTCTGAGAAAAAGATTTAATGTGAATTGTAATGTTTGCCAACTCTGCAGTAGTGATATTGAAACTGTTGAACATCTATTTCTTCATTGTAATTTGGTCAATCCTTTCTGTTCTGATGTGGACAACTGGATAAAACAATATATATTTCAACGTTTCCTATTATTTGTTGGGACATTGTGAAAATTGGAGTACATTTGGAAAGCAAAGGGGATGACTTTACAGCAAATTGTTTGCTTATTTTACTTAAATTCTTCATTCATAAAAGCAAAACTTTGAAAACATCTCCTCAATTGATTGTTTTTAAAAAGAATTTTGCCACCTATGTAGAAGCTTTAAAAATAATGAATGGTGAGAAGGCTAAGCAATTGTATGATTTGTTTCAAGAATATGGTTTTATTTAACCCCTTAGAGAGTTTCTGTTTGATGTCTGCACTGTGTGTTGTTCTTTTTTTTTGTGAAACTATTTTATAATTTTTTTTGTTTGTTTGTTTGTTTTGTGTAATTGTATGGCTTTACATTTGATTCACTGTATATCTGACATGTCTCAGTCAGTTTGTGCAAGATTATGTTTGGATTGACTTTGGCCTAAATTGTTGTTTTTGAAAGGCAAAAAAAAAAACCCATACATTGTTTACAAAATAAGACCAAATATAAATATAGAAATATGAAATATATAAAACACAGAACACAGTTAGGTGCTAATATACTACAGGTGCATTGTTCTTGGTAAGGTTCAACAGTTTTATCGAGGTAGGAACAAACAAAAGCTTCAATCTATTGGTCTTACACATTGGCATTCTCAGTCTTTTTCCTGATGGTAAAAGATGATATTCACTAAAAAGAGGATGTTTGGAGTCAGCACTAATGTTTATTGCTCTTCTTATGACCGCTTGTTCATATAGAGTCTGTATGGACTCGTTTTGTTTTATTCCTATGATTTTCATGGCTGTTTTTTGAAAATGAACCAATTTATTTTTCAATTGAACAGACAGATTTCCAAACCAGACTGTGATTCCATAGCGAATAAGACTTTCAAACATAGCACGGTAAAAAACAAGCAAAATATTTCTACCCACCCCATACAATCCCAGCCTTCTTAAAAAATAAAGCCTCTGTTGTAGTTGTGTGCACAAGCTGTCAATGTGTGTTCTCCAACTAAAACACTGTCCATATAGAACCCCAGGAATCTGTAAGATGTAACTTGCTGTATCACTGTGTCTTTAATGATCACAGGTCTATGCTCAGATACTCTTCTTGGGTTTTTACATTTAACACAAGACAGTTCTTATCACACCATGAATGAAAGTATCGATTTCACTGTAGTAGGATTATGATAGGTCAATGTCTTTGTGAATGGATGGCCATGTAAATACCATGTAAATTCATTTGTGATCCATGTTTCAGAATGTGGGGTCAAATAAAGAATAAATTAAACATGCACAACTTAGGTCAAAACTAATCTAATAGTAATCCAGTCAGAATACATTAGCTAAAGTAATCTATATTCCATTACTGACTACAATTATCAACACCAATTGTGTAATCACTCCAAAAGTTAAGTACTTTTGTTTGGATTAAATTCCATTTTAAAATACTTCATAGGTAAAATACTTAATAGTAATAACAAGATTACAATTACTCTTGATATGCTACATTACCGGCTGGATGGATGGCTCTGAAAATTCATTTGGGACAGATGCTCCTTAAGACAGGGTCAAATAATAAAAATAATAATTCATTCATTCATTCATTCATTCATTCATTCATTCATCCATTCATTCATTCATTCATTCATTCATTCATTCATTCATTCATTCATTCATTCATTTTCTTTCAGGCTTAGTTCCTTTATTAGTAAGGGGTCGCCACAGCGGAATGAACCACCAAGTTATCCAGAATATGTTTTACGCAGCGGATGCCCTTCCAGCTGCAACCCAACACTGGGATACACCCATACACACTCTTTCACACACAGACACTACGGTCAATTTAGCTTATTCAATTCAAGCAATCTATATTAACCCTTGTGCACGGTTCAAATGTACTTCCCTTTTGTTATGTTAGAGATGAAAAATCTACTGAATTAAACTGCTGTAAAAATGCATCAGATACATTTTTTTTTAGAAAATTACAGGATTTTAAATCTTTAATTGCGAAGTTCACAAATGATGTCACTAATTTGGTGAAAAAAATATTAAATCAATGCATAAATCAATATAAAAAGTAGTAGCTTTTTTAACCTTTTATCACAGTCTTGGACATGTGAATGATTAATAACAACATCGGCTTTGTTGTACCGTTAGATTTAAATTTTTTCTCCCTAATTTACTGTTGGTGGCGTTTTTTGCCCTATTGACTTCCATTATAACCACATTTGATGGTGCATAAATACACAGTCTTTGTTTTTGTTTACTATATGTAGTTCTGAGAGCTGAGATGCATATTTTGACTTTCTCAGACCCATCAAGGTAAGTGCGTAAAGGTCACACTCAGACACACACTTTAATTTGCTGTCATACCCTATATCAAATCCAGAAACTAAGCTTTTTTTTTGCACAGGCCTATCTAAAGGGTAATGGTGCCAACTGATGATCAACAGTAAAAATGACAAATTTGACCTCTTCCCAACAGGGAGAACCACCAACAATCAAAAATTCATGATTATATGGTGTCATGGTTTTGTAATAAAAAAGTGGTTATAATGGAAGTCAATGGGGCAAAACAGCCACCAACAGTAAATTAGGAAGAATTTTTCTTTTAATTGATCAAACACAATGCATCAAAAGCAATGTTGTTACACATGTCCAAGACTTTGATAAAAGGTTAAAATAATCCAGTCCACAATTACTTTTTATAGTAAAAATATGTCCTTTTGAGTGTTTTTTTTAACCAAATCAGTGACATTGTTTATGATTTTGGCAATTAAAGTTAAAATTAGCTGTTAAAATTCTGTACTTTTATAAGCAATTTAGTAGTTTTGATCAGGACTGAGGTTGATTAACAGATTTATGCAAAAAAATAAATAAAAATAAAATAAAATAAAATAAATAAATGAATAAATAAATATATATGTGATGCACTTTTACAGCAGTTTAATTTAGTGGATGCTTACAACATAACATATGCCCTAACATAACAAAAGGGTAGTACATTTACCCAGTGTGTATTGTTTTTTTGTTGTTTTTCTCTCGAAATATGTGTCAATATAAGATTTGTCACCAAAAATCATTCTGCTAGCTGAAACACAGCAAAAGTTATGGTCAAATTAAGACTCAAAATCACCCCAGAGTGGATGAAAACATCCCCAACAGTACATAAGAGTTAAATTACTCACTGCAATTTTTAACATTGATTATGGAATCAGACTCCAAAAGTTAAGTACTTTTGTTTAGATTTCATTTTAAAACATCCTTACATAGAATACTTATTAATAATAACCAGGTCACATTTACTTTTGATAAGTTACACTAGTGTTTGCATGGATGGCTTCTGAATTGATGAATGAATGTTAGGTAAAGATTAAATCTAAGAGTCAGTCACAATACATTACCTAAATTAAGTAATCTATATAACAATACTTTAATTTGTAAGTAAACGCAGCACTGTGTACAGTATATAAACTCAGTTTATTATCAAATACCATCTAATAAGACACTGTTAAGGAAAACAGACTTTTAAATGTGCTGTTCTTTCAAAACCCCAACTAGTGTGTGACCTTTGTCTATGCAAATAGAACTGATTGCTGTGATACACACATACAATGCAAAAGAAAAGAAGAAGAAAAAAAAACAGAAGGTCATTTTCTCTTTATCTTTTGGTCTTAATAAGGTTGACCTTTGCTTAACAGCTGTGGAATCTCAAGAGAGACAGAGCGAGAAAACTGAGAGAAGGTCTGAGAAAACGTTTCCTCATTATTTCACCTTTCATTAGAGAATATACATTCTTCTGAAAATTAGCTTCTTCTTAAGGGGTGAAAATGTGTAGTATTATAAAATGATTATATTTAATATTAATCTTAATGTACATCCAGGGGCTGAGTTCAGTTTTTTTCTCCTCAGATCTGCAGATTTGCCTAGCATATAACATGATGTAAAGTAAACAAAGTTTACTTATCATTATTATTCATAATTAACGATATCCTCATCCCCAAACAGACCGGACAGAGTAGCTTTGGGAATAGTTTTCTCCTCATAAAGCATAAATGCAGGAAGCAGGAAGTGTTTCCCTGAAGAAGTTACAGAAGCCCTGGGCAAACCCAACTAGAACTGGGCCACTGGGACTGAAAGAACTGGGTAAATTAAACCAACATTTCACCACTCAACTATAACTGTAATCAGGAACGATAGCATAGTGTTTGTGTTTGGTCTGAAAACTAGTAGATTTAGAAAAATGTGATATCATCAGCAACTTTATATACTGTATTTCAGTTCGTAAACTATAAAAATGCATATCAGCTGAGTAAATTAACATATTAGCAGTTATTTACATTCTGTCTCGAAAGACTAACACATTATACAGAAATACAGAAGCACACAAATATATCTCTGGAATCCACCATAAGCAATGCCGTGCGAGAGCTGTCAGGGTGCATATTAACATTCACTGAGGGAGGAATTTGCGCAGGCCTTGTAGTTTAATGTGCTGTTAATGTATGCTGCTGTTACAAACCTAAACAGATCTCCATACATGAGCATAAAATCTCAAACAACTCTAATAAATACATTACGATACTTAGAAGCATGCAATCTTAAATATTTATGCATTACAATGAAGTGATTTTTTACAAATTACACAAAGGAACAGTTGAACTAGATTTCAGAGCAGGTTTAGAGTATATCTGCTTCGCAACACAGTATGATAGTTCTCTGTCTACAGAATATTATTAACTGGAGCATCTGCTACTGAATATCTGCAGCAAACTGCCAATCTCAAGAAACAGAGAGTGTGTTGTGTGATTCACTTCTCTGCTGTGGCCTGTTGCACAAACCAAATTGGTTCACGACGCTTGCTATAAATGTTTACTTTCGGAACAATAAAAGTGAAGTAAATTGGAATAAAAGTGGACTACTGCTATGCTTTTCTAGCTGCTCTCCTATCCTACACTCTCAAGCCTCTACAGATGATCCAGAACACTGCAGATCATCTTGTCTTCAATGAGCCAAAGAGAGCCCATGTAACACCTTTTTTTTTAAATCTCCCTGCATTGGTTACCAGTTGAAGCTTGGATCAAGTTCAAATCATTGATGCCTTACAGGACAGCCACTGGCACTGCACCCTCTCCACCTGTTCCTGAAGGCCTACATGCCCTCCAGGAACCTTTGCACAGGGTGGGAGCACCACCTTGTAGTGCCATCGCAGAGAGGTTATAAGTAATGTAATGTAATGTGTGTATTTATAAAGTCATTTATCATGTATGGCCATACACCCAAAGCGCTTCACAATTATGAGGGGGTCTCTCCACACCACCACTTGGATAATGCGACGGCAGCCACAGGACAACAGCACCAGTGTGCTCACCACACACCAGCTATAGGGGGAGTGGAGAGACAGAGCCAATTCAGTGAATGGGGATGATTGGGAGGCCATGATGGTTAAGGGTCGAGAGGGAATTTAGCCAGGAGACCAGGGTTACACCCCTACTCTTTTACGAGAAGTGCCATGGGATTTTTAATGATCACAGAGAGTCAGGAGCTTGGTTTAACATCTCATCCAAAAGACAATGCCCACTGACAGTATAGCATTCCCTTCACTTTACTGGGGCATTAGGACTTAAGCACCCTCTGCTGGCCTCACTAACACCACTTCTAACAGCAACCTAGTTTTCTCATGTAGTCTCCTATCCAGGTACTGACCAGGCTCAGCCCTGCTTAGCTTCAGTGAGTAACTGAAACTAAGCAGGGTGCAGGCTGTGGTCACTTTCCAAAACTCTTTCATTCAATGTTCTTCGCTGGTGGAATGATCTTCCCATTCCCACTTGGACTGTGGATTCACTGGTATCCTTCAAACGACAACTAAACCCTCATCTCTTCAGAGAACACCAGAAGTCTGGTGAATAATACCAAAACCATCTATAAGAAGCTTTTTTTCCCTCACATCTTCTCCTTCTCTCTCTCTCTCTCAAAAAGAAAAGAAAAAACTCCTGCTCTAGCACTAAATTCTCTGAGCACAAACAAGTTACTTTGAATAACAAGCACTTCTTGTGTGTATTGCCTCTTCTTGTTGAATCGCTGAATACCTCCTCAATTGTAAGTCACTTTGGACAAAAGCGTCAGCTAAATGACTAAATGTAAATGTATGGTGGTTATAATGAACCAAAACTACTATGTTCACTATGTAAGTTAAGGGCATACTCACACTATGTACAGTTGCTTTGAACCGGGCTGAAGCAAGCTTGTCCCCCCTCCCGTCTCCCCCGACGGCCCGCACTCACATTGCATTCGAGCCTGAGCATGCTTACGTCATCGATGATGCGCTGTTCAGTTTAAGAAGCGCTCTCGCTCAGCACAGTGGAGATTTCTTTAGTTATATAATTTTAGTCATTTGATATGCAGTGACACACAGTCAAATATTTCACCGAACAGATCAGCCACCTTTGACACTCATAAACAATCATAAAGTCCTGGTGTTGCAGGAATTAGGAGGTTTGCTGAAGGTGCAGCTGTCGTGCAGTGAGGGGTTTGCGTCTTTAATAATCTACGACAGTTTGTGTTCATTGAACAGTAAGAATGATTAATAAATCCATATGAAACAGTGCCTTAAAAGTCACGTCTCGTCTTCAGTTTCGGGCTAAGTGAACTGCGCTCTGGCACACCTCTTCCAACCGGGCCAGAGCCGGCCAACTAAACTGCACCTGAGCCTGATTCAGAGCACTCACACCTCTCAAACGATCCGGGAAACGGGGCTGGGCACGTTTCAGATAGCATAGTGTGAGTGCGCCCTAAGTCAAGTTACCTTTAATTCTGTAGTGCTTTATATAGGTTATATTAGATTGTATCAAAGTTGCTTGACAAGGATGAATTATGTCATATATAAAAAAAAATTGAACACGTTCCATATATTTAGCAGGGAAAACACTAAGAACAGGCAATGAATAAAATCAAAGGAAATGCAACATCATGGAGAAAAAAAAACAAAACTTAGAAGACAGCTGAAAGAAAATATTAGACTATATTAATGTAAGTACATCAAGTGAATTTAATACATAATTTATGCAGGTTCACAAAGAATTTATCTAAACAAATTCTGCCATTTTCATAGTATTATTGAAGACTATCTTGCAAAATAATTATAAAACTATTATGTACTAAGTTAGAGTTAAGTTAGAGTTAAGTTAGAGGGTGTGTAGCAACATCAATGTCCCCTCATAGATAGGTAGGCAAGTGAGCATGCGCACGCACGCACGCACGCACGCACGCACGCACGCACGCACCCACGCACGCACGCACGCACGCACGCACGCACGCACGCACGCACACACACACACACACACACACACACACACACACACACACACACACAATGGTGGTTATAATTATCTAATGATCCAAATGAGTGACAGAGATAAAGAGTGAGTTTTTATACAAAATATCTCACTGCTAACAACTGATTGGTACAGTTTTGGTTTGATTTACTACTGTTTTGTTTGGCCTGTTTTTAAACACATGTCATAGTAAGACAACTATGCTTTTAAGCACAGGTCAAAAGCTTGCAAGACAAGTTTGCAATTGTGTTTGCCAATGTTGGCAATATGGACTCAATAAGTCTAGACTGTAATTAGCCCTGAATTACAGCCCATGTTTACTGGAATTATGTGCTTCAGCCAACGTTTTTGCGAAATATAAAATATGTAGCTCTGGGTACATTTCGTTGAATGTTTCAGACGACAAATTAACTAGAAAGCACTTTCTAAATTTTGATGCATTACTCAGTATACATTTTGTTGTATATTTCAGATACAAGTCCATCTTGTACACATCCCTGAGAAGGTGGGGTTGATGTACCGATCACCTAATTAAACCACTGTACTAAACCCCTCGTCAAACCCAACCAATAGTGTTTTCAAAAAAACAAATTTAAGAGAAAAAGTCCACTGCAAACGTGTAGTTTTTACTTCAAACTGAGTATTGTTCATCACATGTGAACTACAAAGCAAACTGACCTCTCAAGAAAAGTTGTCCAAATGACAGGTGAGGTAAATGTATCAATAGTGTGAAAAGAATAAAAGATGTTGACGTCATACTGCCCTGTATATTAATTTTTGCATAGAAACTACTGTCAAACATATGTTTAAGTATTCAGTGTTTTGGCATTTTTATACAAAAACGTAAGCTGAAGCGCATACTGTATTTCCAATGCTATCTCACGGCAATTCATAACTTTTTGATTTAGTGGCTAATTCATATGAAATCGTACAATCTCTTTTGTACAATTTAGTACAATGTGCTTATCCCCCAATGACAGTTAGGTTTAGGGGTGGGGTTGTTTGCCATTCCTCCTTTCAGGCACGTGCAGAGAGAAAGTGCACTTTTTTCTGGGGATAATAATTTTTTTTTTAAATACTACTAATAATATAATATATGTATGTTAATGCGTGTTCTATTTAAGGACAGCTTTCCCTGTCAAACAATAAAAAAACGAAATTTTAAAGTATATTTTGGTTTTAGTCTAGCCGCTCCAAGCGAGCCTTGAACTGACGATTTCGAAAGAAAAACCACATGCGAGGCGAATGCTCTAACGAAGACTCTATTTACATTGTTACTCTCGCCTCAAAAGTAAGGTGTCAACAATGGAGTAACGTATATCAGCGCCTATGCCAACTCCTGCATCCGCATTGCACACAGACTGCATCTGGGCCATAGCTTTACAGTCTGACCCATACACACACTGCAGACGGAGTGTGTGTAAAACATATATTAGTAGCTGACCTGTTACGGCAGCGCGATATGATCGACAGAACCGCTGATGTAAATTCATCCATCATTCGTCTTCATTGTGTGGAGGTGAGTAACGGTTAACAAAAGACTACCTGAGGCTCAAATTTTACATCAGCTATTTATCCAAAAGTTCAAAAGCAAATAGGCTATTTTGTCTTGCTAACATCCTCCTGATTAACAACCATGTAATAAGTTAGCTAAAGTTTAGCCAGGGCAATATCATCGGCATACAGGTTAATGTTATGGAGAAACGACAGCTGGATAGTCAAAAAATATTGCCCTCTTGTTTTTGCAGTCACACAGAATATATAATGGCAATTGAAGCTATAAAACATGTACATATAGGTTAGCTATGAAAGTCAGTGTGTCCTACATTCTTCTAAATATTTTATTTTGTTCAACAGAAAAAAAAAAAACTCAAACAAAAATAATAGATTAAAAAGGGATAGTTCACCCAAACTTTTAAATTTACTCACCCTCAAGTGGTTCCATTTCTTTGTTTCTTAATTTTGTTGAACACTAACAAATAAAAGATCAAAAAAAGATATTTTAAAGAAAGCTATAAACTTGAAATCATCGACTTCCAGAGTAGGAAAAACAAATACCATGAAAGTCAATGGTTACAGGTTTCCTGCTTTCTTCAAAATATTACTTTGTGTGTTCAACAGAAGAAGAAATAAAAGTCAAATGGGTTTAGAACAAGTAAAAGGTGAGTAAATGGTGACAGAATTTTCAGTTTTGAATTAACTCTCCTTTGAAGGGTGAGTATATGGTGAATTTAGGATGGAATCTCCTTAATAATCTCATTATAACATATTTTATTTATTGAAGTACAATTATTACTATTATTTAATAAAAAGTGCCCTTTTTCCATTTGAGCCCCTGCCCCTTAAAAGGTTTCTGCACGTCCCTGCCTCCTTTTATGACTGAACTTATACAATTTCGTACAAATTAGCCACCACACTGACAAAACGTACAATACTGACATTTCCAATTAGCCTACGTAAGTTGCTAAATTATATTGGTAACGGCTGACTTTGTAGCCATAATTAGCTATGCTTTTGGAAACACACCCCAGGTATGTGTAATGAAGATGGTAGGATGCTCTAGTGCCTAAAATAAATTCAAAACACACCATCTTTGTCTCTTGCTAACAGAAGAACAAGCTAATACAGGGGTCAATGTCATGATCTCTCCCTTGAGATTATCACTGGTCGCTGGTCACCATCGACTGGTGTTTTTCTCCCTATGTTTACATTGATACCATAATCTCAGATCAATGTGAAAGATGGTAAATTTCAGAGAAAAGTCCACTGCAAATATGTAGTGTTACCTTCAAACTGAGTGTTCTGTATCACAAGTACAAGTAAGCTACAAACCAAACTGACCACTCCAGAAACGTTGTCCATTTGAAAATAGACAGGTGAGGTAAATCAATAGTGTAAAAAAGATGTTGGCGTCATACTGCCCCGTAGATTACTTTTTGCATAGAAACTACAGTCAAACATGTTTAAATATGTTTTGACAATTTTATACAAAAACGTATGCTGAAACGCATCTTGTATTTCCAACGCTATCTCATTCGTAACCTTTTGATTTATTGGCTAATTCGTATCAAATTGTACAAGCCCATTTGTACAATTTAGTACGATTTGCTTATCCCCAATGACGGTTGGGTTTAGAGGTGGGGTTGTTTGCCATGCCTCATTTTACGACTGAACTCGTACAAATTCGTACAAATTAGCCACCACACTGGCAAAACGTTAAATACTAACGTTTCCAATTAGCCTGACTTGCTAAATTATATTGGTAACGGATGATTTTGTAGCCATAATTGGCTATGCTTTTGGAAACACACCCCAGGTATGTGTAATGAAGATAAGGATGAAGGTAGGATGCTCTAGTGCCTAAAATAAATTCAAAACACACCATCTTTGCCTCTTGCTAACAGAAGAACAAGCTAATACAGGGGTCAATGTCATGATCTCTCCCTTGAGATTATCACAGGTCACAGTGAAACAAAGGTTGATGCATCACTGGAAGCTACAGGGACCTCATCGACTGGTGTTTTTCTCTCTGTGTTTACACTGATACCATAATCTCAGATCAATGTGACAGATAGTCACAGCCTGGCGGTCTGTCTGATGGGCCGGAGCGCAGATGGAGAGAGCTTACTGCGGAGAGGGACAAGAAAAAGCAATGTCTGAGAAATGCCAGCTGGTTGAAGAGACTCATTAAAACTGAGTTCATCCAGAAATTCACAGCAAAACCCAAAGGGCCACTAGCACTCGCAGCTCGGGACCTCAGCAAAGGCCACCTCTGTTCTTGTATTTGTTTGTAGATCGTAATTATTTGCAGATCTATCAGAAAGCATCCTGAAGAACCCTGAGCAAAGTGTGCATTATTATTCTTGCCATCTCCCACTGTGCCTCATATCCAAGGGCAGAACTGTCATTTTTTTCTCCTTCATTTTTTTCAACCTCTCCTTCAATGAAGTTTAATGGTTAATTATAGATGAACAAATCTTACAGTCGCTGGAGCAAGCAACAGAGACCTGGGCCGAGGCTCAGAAGCCCACGTTTGATTTTATTCCCTTTAGATACAGAACTGGGGCCGTTTCAGACATCTAGTCTGGACCGCAACCTGTCGATACCGCCAGCCATATCTTCGGCTTTGGAGAATTTAATGAACTGTGAATTTACGATTTCCATCAATAAGTTAAATTTGAAAAGTTCAAAAGAATTTCAGCATACCGTGATTATGTGTTTGGGGGTGAACGCAACAAAGAGTTTGAAGCATGAAACGACGGAGAGAGAAGATGAGAAGAGACCTGAAGGAGTTTCATTTATAAGTCATCAGCCAGCCGCCTCATAAAACCATCATCTGTGAGCAGCGCATGCATTATTTTTATAAATCACCCCAAAGAATAACTCACCACACATCTCTGCCATGATTATTGCGACTTGCAATTGCCCTTAAATCCATTACAAGCTTTATTTGATTCGATCAATAGCCTGTTCGCATGAGGAATGGATTATAGATCCTGTTTCAAAACACGGCTTTGATTCCTGAATCATTACAAGATCTGTTCTCTTCATTTCACAACCGGGACACGCTGACCGTATTTAGTTGATGGTTGGTTTCCCAAGCTCAGATTGGGTCTGGTCCTTGATTAAAATGTCTGTGAATGTTCAAAAACAAAACCATAATTCCATTTGACTCGCTTACACTGATTACTCACTGTGAAAACACATCACAGATGTCAAATACATTTCCATACTATAATCAGAAGCAGTGCTTCTCAACTGGTGGGTTGTTCTGTTTGGGTCACCAGGGGAAAACAATGGCAAATGCAAACAACAAAAACACAAATAATGCATGATTACACATATACAGGCAAAACAAATTGAATACCCATGCCTCCTGGCGATACATCGATGTCCTATGAAGCAAAACAATTGCTTTTGCAAGAAACTAAAAATTGTTTAATCCACAGCCTTGGTAAATGAATCTCAAACAAATCTCCATGCCTCACAATGACACATACATGGGTGAAACTCATCGTGAACTGTTTACAATAGAGATGGAGAAGGGATGTTACATTGTTCATCAAAATTCTACTTGTGTTTTTCCTGGATGATACAACAAAGTGATAGCAAGCAAACTACATTGAATGCACCTGGGGTCGTTTGCTGGGACTATGGATAAAAGGTAATGATGTTGTAAATAATTCTCTATTTTTTTCACAGACAGACTGTTTGCTTCAAAAGACCTCAACGTAGTGTTAGGATCCACTGGATATTAATTTCATTTTTGCCTGTACAGTTGAAGTCAAATTTATTAAAGCCCCTGAATTATTAGCCCCTCTCTTTATTCCCCCCCCCAATTTCTGTTTAATGGAGAGAAGATTTTTTTCAACACATTTCTAAATATAATATTTTTAATAACTCCTTTCTAATAACTGATTTATTTTATCTTTGCTATGATGACAGTGAATAGTATTTGACTAGATATTTTTCAAGACACTTCTATACAGCTTAAAGTGACATTTAAAGGCTTAACTAGGTTAATTAGGTTAACTAGGCAGGTTAGGGTAATTAGATAAGTTATTGTATATCGATGGTTTGTTCTGTAGACTATTGGGAAAAAAATAGCTTAATGGGGCTAAAAATTTTGACCTTAAAATGGTTTAAAAAAATTTAAAACTGCTTTTATTCTAGCCAAAATAAAACAAATAAGGCTTTCTTCAGAAGAAAAAAATATTTTGCTTAGTTAAACTTAATTTGGGAAATATTTAAAAAAGAAAAAAAAAATCAAAGGGGGTTTAATAATTCTGATTTCAACTTTATATGTGTTTTTTTAACTCTAAAGTTTGACTTTTATTTGACAAATCACCAAATACTCTGGTTTTAGCTACAAATCTTCTTTAATGTAATTTGCTAAGAACACACAAGATGTCAACAACATCTTGGGCAAATCATACCAAATGTAACATATTGGATGAAGTATACATTTAACATCATATAGAAATATATATACTGTAAAATAATCCCGGTTCCATTAATTTTTTTTGCTGAATCAAATTAACCTTATGACTTCATGAACTTATATCTTGTTAAACTGACTTAAAACAGCTTGGATATAAAATTAAGTTAGAACATGATTAACTTATTTTAATAAGTTACAGTGAATTAAAAACATATGCTGTCATGACTAATTGTTCACATAATTTTTTACAGTGTAAGGTTTATAGAAACTTAAAGCATAAATGCCACATTTCTCATGGCACAATGCCAAATAAGATGAATCAAAGCTAACAAGCTAAATCAAAGGAAAGATAAATGTCAAAGTTAATAGAACATCAATCAAAGTATTTGGCATTTTGGTGCAATTTCATCTGTCGCTTCATATAAACTAACTGAATCAGATGGCAGTCTGGATAGGTTGCTTAACATTTAGACATCCTCAAAAACAACAACACTATCATGTAATCAAACACAATGTTACTATTACAGCCTGCTCTGTGCAGTAAATTACTGTGTGCTAAAAGCATGAAATGTTATTTTATGAGACATCTGGAAACTAAAACTGACCAATTCAGTCTGTCATGTTCATAACTGTTGTAGACTGTAACAAAATTAATAAAATCAATAGCTATGTTTCCATCCACCTATTTTTATGCACATTTTTGATTATTGCATAAAAATGTGAAAGAATAAAGAATGCATTTTTTTTATCCATGACAAAAAAACAAAACAAAATATGTGCATAAACTATGATGGAAACACATTTCAAGTCTAGTCGAGTTTTATTGTCATTCCGCTACATGCGTGAACATAGAAATATAAAAATAAAAAACTGTATTACCTGCTCTACTCGTAATGTGGTCCACATGATAAATGTCCATGCCAAAAGACATATACAGGCAAGTCATCACGTCAGTTGAAGTTGCGAATTAGTGAACATAAATCAAGCATATACTGTACGACAACAAGATATAACTTCGGCAGTAGTTTTATCATTTTATAGATTTTGGACGTTAAACAACTAGAATGTATAGGAATTCAAGAAGTATTTAAGTCACCTAGAGGAGGTAATCTGAATAAAAGATTATTACAAAGAGAAGCGTTTTGGATTCATAAATTAAAATCACTTACACCAAGAGGAATGAATGAGGAATTGGACCTTTCTGTGTTTCTTTAATGGTTTGTTGTTGCTATAATATTGTGAATCATGGATTTTGAGTATGTTATGATTCAAATAATGTAATGAAAATGTATTCATGTTTTGGCCTGTCGGAATCTCATTGCATAGACATGAATAAGTGAATGATGATAATTGATATATTACTTTCCTGTGAAATAATGTTTTTAAAAGTAAAGGTAAATATTTCTTGTGTGGTTAATTATAGCATATTGAAATGAAAATGTTTTTAATTATTGAGTGGTCGTCTAACTCATGACATAATGTGTGAGATAAAAGAGTGGAGTGAGAGGATTGTGTCACACACTGAGGAAGGCATTGCACCTAAATGTCTGTGTTTTGTATCACCTGAAGATTTCTAAATAAAATCTATACAAAGTAATCATTTAATGAGTGCGAATCATGACCTTCTTAATAATATTATTGACAAGATTAACGCACCAAAAAATGTTTTAAACAACTGCGAGCGTGCAGTGCAAACTTCATTACTCAACATACAGAGGAACGAAATGCTGTGTCCCTGGATATAAGAGCTATTAAAAAAAAAAACCTATGCATAACTAACATATACTATAAGAGACTTAACTATACACATAAAACAGGCTATACAAGTACTTTTACATGAGACTGAACATTGTTGTGCAGGATATTGTGCGAGAGGTATTAAAGGTAAATATTGTGCAAGAGAGGTATTTAAGGTTTAATATTGTGCATTAATTAAGGTTGAAGCAAGCAGTGCAGCATGATTGTGGTACATTTATAGTAAACATCGTTTTCATTATTCAACTTTCAGAGAAAAGAGTGTTTCTACAGATGGTTTGTCAAGCCCACTCACCTGTAAAAAGCCCAATTTGAAATGCACAATGTTTCCAAGAGACATGAAGTGATTAAGAAAATGTAGTGCAAACTGAATAAATTCCAGCATGTGCATCCCGCTGTGGCAACCCCAGATTAATAAAGGGACTAAGCCGAAAAGAAAATGAATGAATGAATGAATGAAATTTTGCGAAGTGTATGTGTGTGAATGAGTGTGTATGGATGTTTCCCAGAGATGGGTTGCAGCTAGAAGGGCATCTGCTGCATAAAACATATGCTGGATAAGTTGGCGGTTCATTCTGCTGTGGCAACCCCAGATTAATAAAGGGACTAAGCCAAAAAGAAAATGAATGAATGAATGAATGAAATTTTGCGTAGTGTATGTGTGTGAATTAGTGTGTATGGATGTTTCCCAGAGATGGGTTGCAGCTGGAAGGGCATCCGCTGCATAAAACATATGCTGGAAAGGTTGGCGGTTCATTCTGCTGTGGCAACCCCAGATTAATAAAGGAACTAAGCCAAAAAGAAAAAGAATGATTGAGTTATTTAACTTAATTTGTTAAGAAACCTTTAGGGTGGCAAGATCAATGATGATCATTAGTTTATTACAAGTCTGTAAGACTTATTTGAGTTAATATTTAGGTTATTCACTAAAATATATCATTTAAATTGTTCATGGAGCTGAATACAGTAGTCTGTATAAAAAAAGGTCGAAAATAAACCTATGCAAACAATCTAGCCTTTATAAACAAATGATTTAATAAAAGAGGATACTGATATTTGTAGTCTTTTAAAAAGCACGATATATACAAGATAGAGATGGCATAAAAAGTTAATTGTTTGTTTTGAAATTTGTGAGACGGAATTTGTCCAATAATAAACCGGAAACACATGTGGTTGTTGTCAAGTTGAACGCACCTAAGCTCTTTTGACCAGTAGGCAATCACCCAGAACACTTTCAAAACTGGAAAACATTTTAATCAAAGATGGAGATACTTATTTAATGAAATATAAGAAATGTACGTCCTTCCACTTAAAGTACATATCTGTAATCCATAAAAGGCCAAACAAGAAAGAAAGAAAGAGTAATAAAGACATGATAGAAACAATCAGGCAGTCTAACCCAACTCCAAGACCTCTGAAGAGATACAAACGCTTTATATTGAACAGCGATGAGGCATACATTTAATCAATTCATACATTCACTGCAAATCGAACCCCTGACCTTGATAGCATCAAGCTCTACAGGAATATAACCCAAATCATTATGATTTTGAAACGCTCCATATGTGGCTTTCTTTAAATGTCAAAGTCTCGCAGAAAAGCCCCAAAGGCTCCAGATGGAGATATTTCTCACATAATTACGTTCTGCTTGTTTGGAGTTTGGTGTTTTTTTCCAGAAGAATCAGGACTGTGGCCATTGCAGAGGGTGGTACACAGATCCCAGACCTCCCTTTGGCCTCTCTTAAAGCATTCTGAGCGAGCTAAAAGAGCATATCCCACTGTCTTGGACAGCATTTCCCAAGCCACAATGCCAAATGAGATGAATCAAAGCTAACAAGCTAAATCAAAGGAAAGTTAAATGTCAAAGTTAATAATAGATTCACATGGATATATTACGCATGCATGCAGTTACGAGGTGGCGGTTCAGTTCAAGGCTTGCCAGCTACACAGGGGTGAACTTTTGACCGTTTTGCTCCTAAAAGGGGAATTTATGAAGCTATCGCACCATAACAGACTAAAATGTTGTTATTTTGTATTGACACCTAATTTTTTAAGGCTACATTTAATTAGCTGATTTTCTGTTCAAACTGTGTTTTAAAAATAAGAAGGATCCTCATTCATATTGCAATTTAATTTAGAAAAGTCCAATTAACACTAAATGACAGAAATAAAACATGTCAGATGCTCAAAATACAATTGTTAAAAAAAATGACATTCTTTATGAACCACTATAGCATTCAATTGTGTTACAGGAAAAAAGTTAGCACAATGTGAGGCTTCTTTTTGTTCCTGTTTAAGTCCTAATCTAATTTAAACATGTTGTTTATAGGATATGTTTGGTAGTCTTGGGCTTCACATTAATGTTAATTTGTGCACAGCCTACAATACAAACTGGGAAACCAATTACAGCAATTATCAACATCTACTTCCTTTTGCTAGGGAACTAATGTTGTCAGAACATTGTTTAAGGGACTGCATTCTCTACCAATTGAACAGCATCATAGCTCATTACCATTAAGCTGATTTCAACTCTGCTGGCTCCCATTGAAAATGAATGTAATGAATGTGTGTTTAGAGCAGAGGAGCCCAAACTTTTTCATATATAGGGCCAAAAAACAAATATTATTGATAGCCATGGGCCGAAGATAAATTTACCAAACTATTTTACATTAAAGTTGCCCTGGGTAATTGCCTAGTTTCTTTCATAATATAAAAAAATTTAAAAATATTAAACATTACTTTGATCCATATTAACTAATGCAGTATAGCCTTTCATTAATTGTACCTTATTGCGATTAAAAACAATTACATTTATAACACAGTGGAGTTCAACGCTGAATATAGCAGAATCTACCATGGTGCTTCGCTCACCAAAGTCTCTGCATTGTCCTTTATGCGTCGTATGTACATTTTATACTAAATCTGATTATTTACACCAAACGTTTATTTCAAAAGGCTTTTTTTTTTTTTTTTTTAGCTTAATACAACAAACAAATAAAAGGTTACATTAAATTTTAAATGCCAATCTCTGAACCATTAGATGGCCCTAGTTTGGGCATCTCTGGTTTAGAGTATATTGGTGCACAAAAGTGTTCTTAAAGATTCATATGATTACAGTTTTACCACTGAAATCAAAATATTTTGACAATGTGTTTGGTTTGAGGGTGAGTAATTAATAGCATGATTTCATTGTTGTCTGAACTAAAACTTTGAAAGCTAAAATACATCATTATCAAGAAGTCCAGCCCTCTACATCCTCTGTGCTAGTTGTGTTATATGAAGAAGCTTTCACCTCAGAGTAAAACTTAATATTATTAAGTTTATTACTTATTTATAAATGGGATAGTTCACCCAAAAATGACAATTCTGTCAACATTTAGTCCACTCCATTAACTTGTTTCAACCCTGCTTGACTTTCTTTCTTCTGTTAAACACAAAATAATATATTTTGAAGAAATCTGGTAACATGTCATCTTTGACTTCTATATTATTTATAGTTTTCTATAGTAACTGTTTTATGTATTGTCAGAAAAGTGGCTAATTTGCATGAATTCATACAAGTTCATTAATTGTGTAAACCTAACACTCATTGAGGGATGAGCAAATTGTACTAAAGTAGTCGAATCAGTTGTACAAATTAATACAAATTAGCCACTAAATTCATAAGTTACGAATTGCCTGGAAATTCTCTTGCACGTTTCAGATAACAAATCCACTAGAGGGTGCTGTCTAGATATTTTGTGATCTAAAAAAAACGTTACTTAGGGTCATACCTGTCAACCCTCCCATTTTTGCTGTGATTCTGCCATATTTTACCATTCTATCTCGCTATGATCCTGCTTTAAGTATTTTTCCGTATTTCTTCCGTATTTTATATATTGCTATGAAAAGTGAAATTATCATCAAAGAGCCGATCTCAAATGTGATATAAATGCAAGATCTGTTCAAGAGAATTATACTTTCTCTTTATATTGACATTGAAATTAATATTAAAATGGCCGCATTCACTCCCATGCAACTTCTGAATCAGTAGCTAAATCAGCCTTAACGGTGCTGACTGACAGACGAGCTCCGTGTAAAGACACTGTTCCCAAATCGGCTTGTGTACACGAGATTTGAAGAGGAGCAAAAGTGGACACTTTTGGATTCTGGTGTGTTTTTAAACAGACAAATGCACTTAATAATATTTAAAAATATCCGTCCTGATGCGTTTTATTTTAAACACAAATAGTTTTGTCTTAAATGAGCACAAACAGTTACGAAAGTAATCGAATGCTTTCATTATAGATCTGTGGATACTTAAAGTGATAGCTCTGTTATCAAACAAAACAGTGGATCAAAATGAGCGATTCGCTGCTCTTCACTAAATAACTATAGTAACTTTAATCAATATTTAAATACAGTGAACAAAAAGTTAATGAGATTTGTAAAGGCCATTGATATAGGCTAAACCTTTTTTCTATTTTTAATATGTTCTAACGTTTGGTATGTACTATGTCATTTAAAGCTAATTTCCTCCCCATATTTGTAATGTGTGCCTATCCTGTATTTTTAAATCCCAATGTTGACAGGCATGCTTAGGGTGCATTCTATTGTACGTTTCAAATACACATACTTCCACAGTTTTACCTTGATTTTACATTGTTTTTATCTCTTTTGTATAGCCATGCTTCACCAGACCTGAACCTGAGCGCTCTGCATCACAAATGAGGTGAATATGGAGATAAAGAGGTGAGGTAAACGTATCCGATTACCAATCATAAACAAAGAAAAGCTGTTTTGTAGTATTTATTTAAGGTTGTGCATGAAAATAGTCTTTTACATCATTATCAAGAAAACCAGCCTAAAGTAGTGAAAAGTTGAGCATTTAGAAACGTGCTAGTGTAAAAGTAACATCAAATGTGCTTGCTAATGAAATGACAGCAGTCCTGTATAAAATCACATCTCACACAAAATATATTAACATGTGCAATCTGACTGTTTTGGAAGAAACATTTAAGATGGATGACTCTATAGGACATTATTAAGTGAAGTCAGCTGATATTCACACAATTAGATCCACATCACTGGAGCTTAATGTTGCCTCTGAGAGACAAAATGGCATTGTTGACATAGTAAACACGTTATTAATATGTGGAGGGATTTCTGAATGTGCTTTTCCCATCTATATATTCCCAACACACCCCCTTAAACCTGAATTCACACCGTGCCTGAGCGCAATTAACAAAGAAGTGGAGAAATGAATGAGATGCGGAGTGAAAGAGGGAGAAAGAATAGAGATGCAGGATGTTAATAGATTACAGCTGAATGAAAAAAGCATAAATGAATTAAGATGCAAACAATGCAGCACACATTAAGCACTGGTTGACTGTGATTAATATGTGAAGGCCCCGCACTATTGAGAAAAGGAACTCTGGCCAAGAGAGATTAAAGGAGCCATTAAGAAAAAGGTGTAATAATATTCCTTTAATTACACAAATTTGTTATTGAAAATAGAGCCGTTTTTCCCTCGGTGGTGCATTTGTGTGGTTTAACTGTTCGGGGTACATGCAAACACAACGTGTAGGTTCATGTGTGAAAGAGAGAGAGAGAGGGAAAAAAGGCAACCACATTAAGTCTGATAACATTAAAATTGCTTTGATAACACTGAGAATTACAGATAATTAGTGGTTTTCAATGACTAATGCTGATACTAATAATTTATAAAAAAAAATTATAATAAAAATAAATGGTATTACTAGCCAACCAACCAACAATTGCTAAAATCAAATGTACTCTTAAAAAAATGTATACACACAAAAATGATTAAAATGTGCATGTATACAAACAAATAATATTGTTCACACACAATTATTGTAACATATTTTAGTACCTCAGCTTGTTTGAAAAGCTATATAAGTGAGTTTTGATTCCTTAGGACTTTATCCACATATCATTTTTTGATAGTTATCAGAATATGTAACTTTAATACAGTAGCAGTATATATATATATATATATATATATATATATATATATATATATATATATATATATATATATATATATATATATATATATATATATATATATATATATATATATATATATATATACAGTATACATTGAGTTCAGATGCTAAAACAAAATTCATCAGACCTCTTATTTTGTAAATGAGCATTTTCTATCAGGCTCCTATAATTAGGTTTAGAAGTTCCATTTTATATGTAATGATAAGGTTATTAGCTAGTAAATAATTTTTTTTTTTTTTCAAAAATGTCACTTTAGACAATTCTTTGGTTTTTAACCAGGTAAATTTTATTTTGCATCAAAACCAGCTAAATCCACTTTTGCTTTTTTTTGCAAGCACCTTTTAATCCACAAGACAAGACAATGTAATTAGTTGATCACTAAAGATGCAATTAGAAATTATTTTACCAACATAAAACACATTATACAAACCACCTAAAATTAAAAACAGATAAATCTGTCAAGTAAGTGGCAGTTCATTCCACTGTGATAAACTAGGGAAAAAGCAGAAGGAAAATGAATGAATGAAATCTGTCAAGCGCATTAATCAATCACATTAAAACTGACATTTAAATAAATCTTAACTATCTGTTGTCATTTCTGATATTTGGGATTTAGATTTAATGTAAGTAGAGCAATATAAACACTGCAAACACTGTAAACTAAGCTTGGTAGATTCAAATAATGTAGAGTAAAAACATTGTGAAACATCAATATCTGTTCATAGTCCATTATTATAAAAAGCTTATCAGATGTATAAGTATTATGAAGTAATACAATTAATGTAGAGTTTTATACATTATATTTATTTTTTTAAAAATTAGCAAATAAAACACAAGGTAGGCCTCCAGGGCAAAAAGGGGATGCCTCTCAGAAAATTTTAGAAGCTGTCATTCATTCATTCTCACCATACTTAAGGTCTTGGTCTCTTGTTTATCCTCATGGCATCCAGAGGGGATAAAAGAACGGCATCTTAACTCTGTCTTTCGTGAAACGCAGTTGCCATTTAATGTATAGTAAATCGGACTCATTCAAAGTCGCTGTGCAAAAAACATTATGAATGCATGCTACACTTCCGACTGTATATTGTGTTTTCTTTTTCTTATAATGCACAGAGTTTTGAGGTAACGGACGTTTTCATTTGCCATTCACTGACAGTCGGACAGGCTCATCCAGTTCATCAAACTCCATCTTTTAAAATCGAAATCGAAAGCAGAATAAAACAGTCTCCTCATAAAAGCCGGCTCATCAGCGTGCTGCTACATTGAAAACATATGATTTGATTTGCGCCTTCTGGTTGATTCTTGAGATATAGCGGCTTTTGCTGTCAAAGGCAGGTGGTGTTTAGCGGCTTTTGCCAACAAACTGTTATTTCTGAATGCGCTGACGCTGGGATTTAGATGATTAGAAGCAAATCTATTTGTTGATGGTGTACAACGTGCCTAAAGCATTCACTCAGTCATTATCTCATTTTTGGCGGAAGTGACGTTTAGCGTCTTTTGCATCTGATGAATATATATATTAAGTATCTTTAACACACACCTGGCCATGAAACAGATGAGAAGCCAATTGTCCCAGTACTCATGGTCCCTTAAAAGTATACACAATTGAAGTCAGAATTATTAGCCCCCTTTTGAATTTTTTTTTATTTTTTAAATATTTCCCAAATGATGTGTAATAGAGCAAGAAAATTTTCACAGTATGTCTGATAATATTTTTCTTCTGGAGAAAGTCTTATTTGTTTTATTTCGGCTAGAATAAAAGCAGTTTTTATAAAAAAAAATCATTTTAGGGACAAAATTATTAGCCCCTTTAAGCTATTTTTTTCCGATTGGCTACAGAACAAACCATCATTATACAATAACTTGCCTAATTTATATAACTTGCCAACTGTATATATATATATATATATATATATATATATATATATATATATATATATATATATATATATATATATATATATATATATATATATATATATATATATATATATATATTAAAAAAACTCAGCTTTTATGAATATACTTTTACACTTTAGATTTCAATTATACTACAAGGTTATATTCAGCACAATTAAGCACATGCAAGAGTTGATTATCACCATTCATAAAACATTCTAAAGCTATTCATAAGGTCACTACCTAATCTCTTTTATAACAAAGCTTCATAAATAACTCCCGCATAACTCCCATAATTACAGTACCACCATGCATTATAATCTTAAAGTGTAAGAGTGCAACTGCTTAACATTAATATAACTGTTTAATAAGAATAAAGCTCAGAGGTTTAGATACTTTCCATAACGCCTTATATAAACAGCCTTCAGAGAATGTTGAGATAAACAGAGCACGTCCACTATGAATATCATTGCCTTTGGTTACTTGGCAAAGCGCTGCACTGTCTTTCCATGTTTATGTAGTTTTGCAGTGTTGTTTAGGTGTGATCTAGTGTGTTCTCTCTCCAGGCACCAGAGTGCCCTCTTACCCTGCACTGTTTCAGCTGGATACAAATGCTGAGCCACCCACTAGCTGCCAAACACACGCGCACACACACATACACACACACGTACACGGCTGCATTGCTCAGCTGGGACCAGCAGAGCCTCAAATGCTGACACGCTCATTCTAAGTGCTGCTGGAAATCTAATGAAGCAGCAATTTGCACATTGTTGCTCATGGGCTCTCTATATTCAGCCTTATAAAAGACCTCTGGCACAGAAGCAGAGATATGTCCTCTCTCAATGCTAATGTTAGCGCTCTGCTGGCTTTTATATGCACCATCAGAGGCTAATTGAAGCTTCACCTCACTCGAAAATCAATGATACACCCTGCTGTATGAAAAACTGAACTGTTTACATTGACATTCTTCCAATGACAATAACTAATTAGAGCCTGTTTGTGATGATTTACAGCGGGGAAAATATAACTAGCATGCTAAAATCTGCCCACTATTTTAAAGAAATGTTTATATCAAGTTCAGTTTTTGGCAAACTACAGAAAATCATTTTGACTTGTCCTTCAAAAAAGTGAATGTAGACCAATTTCAATTAAAGTAAGCTGAGCCAGGATGTAAACATTAAAATATAGCATTTCAAAATTATAGTCGTAAGCCTTAAACTCTATACTTGCTGGCATGTGATTGTATGATTGAATGGCTTCCTGACCTTGCCTCTGAAGTTATATTCAATCTTTCAAATTCACTGACATGACCACATAATGTTGGTTAAACTGAGTAACCTTTGCATGTAACAGGCATTCATGCCAGAAAGAGAGTGTGGACTGTAAATGGAGCAAACTCTGCTTACAGGAAATACATCTATAAAACCTAACCAGTAGTTTACCCGTTCATTTAGACAAATTACAGCTCAATTTGTAAACTGCCAAGTGCTTCACACTACTCTTGTTACATCCCCTGTAGTGCTAGTTGTGAAGTAGTTTATGAAAAAGTTTTCACCTCAGAGTAAAATAAATAGGCTAAATACATAAAAAAAAAAATAACTTTATTAAGTTTATTACTTGTAAATGGGATAGTAAAAGTTCTGTCATCATTTAGTCTCCAGTAACTTGTTTTAAACATGCTTGACTGTCTTACTTCTATTGAGCATAAAATTACATATTTGAAGTTTATTCATTTATTCATTTTCTTTTCGGCTTAGTCCCTTTATTAATCTGAGGTCACCACAGCGGAATGAACCGTCAACTTATCCAGCATATGGTTTACGCAGCGGATGCTCTTTCAGCAGCAACCTATCACTGGGAAACATCCATACACTCTCATTCACACACATACACTACGGTCAATGTTTAGCTTACCCAATTCACCTACAGTATACCACGTCTTTGGACTGTGAGGGAAACCCACGCCACCCGGAGGAAACCCACGCCAACATGGGGAGAACATGCAAACTTCACACAGAAATGCCAACTGACCCAGCCGAGGCTCAAACCAGCGACCTTCTTGCTGTGAAGCGATCGTGCTACCCACAGCACCACCGCGTCACCCTTATGTGAAGTTTAGTTATAAACTAATTTAATCACGTGCTTATGATTGACCACAGCTGGTCCAGCATTACCTATCATATGATTTACCAATCAGATGAATCCAAACGCACATAAATAACCAGATTTTCTTACCTTAGTCATCTTCGCCTCGAAGAATCCCCTCATCCACCCTTACTCCTCTCCCTCTTTCCTAGATTAATCCAGAACAGGGTGGCACGGTGGCTCAGTGGTTAGCACTGTCGCCTCCCACCGTCCAAAGGCAGTTTTAGTCTTTGCGTTTTACTACTGGGCATTCATCGTTCTGCCTTGACAAGCCCTAATAATCAAGGAAAAAGCTGAGCGAACGAATTCAGGGAGCTCTGGAGACCTACCTGAGCTCAGACTCCCCTCTCTCCCGATAAAACTAGAGGGAGCCTCGGGTTCAATGATCTTCTGAGCTCAGGGCTCTCTCCCAGGACAGCATGCCAAACACACTTTATTATCAATCATCAGCTAAGTGTGAACTCTTGAATTAGAAAAAGCTGGAAACCTGTAACCACTGACTTCCATAGATTTTAGAGTATTCCATAGTAAAAATTGTAGTAGAAAATTGGTTAATTCATACAGATTCATACAATTTCATTCATATGAAAACATATGATGTTTATAATAGTTGTACCCCTAAACAATACCCCTAACCCTCATTGAGGGATGAGAAAATTGTATGAATATCCAAATGAGATTGTACAATTTAATACCAATTAGTCACTGAATCAAAAAGTTACAAATTGCATGGATATTCCGTTGCACAGTTCAGATAACAAATCCACTAGAGGGCGCTGTCTGGATGTCTAGATTTTTGTGATTCTAAAAAATGTTACTCAGCCTACATTGTTTTGTATGTTTCAGCTACACACCCATACTCACCCTCGTCATACAAATCATCTAGCAAACCACCAGAGTTGGGTGTAACGCGTTCCACAGTAACGCATAATTAGAATACAGTTACTGTATTCTAATTACATTTTTGAGGAACGCAGTAATGTAACAAATGACATTTTAAATTTGTGTAATTTGATTACAGTTACTAAAGTTAATGTAATTGTTTTACTTGTGTTACAATTATAGTTTTTACAAGAAAAAAACACTCTTTCAAATCACATTTTCCGCTGCAATGTCAGTTAATAAGCATGCACTTTTAAATTGCTGAAGAATGCAAACTGAAATCGCTGCTGTCGAGAGTGGTTGCTTCTTAAAGTGGTAATACAGACATTACTTTGATTTCATTGAGTGTAAAAACTAAAATATTTCTGTGAAATTGAATACTGCGAGTCACGTGACAATAACTGACCAATCAGCTTCATTCTTTGTAAGGAATATACACATTTTGGTAGACTAATTACCTCAGACAAACACAAAACACGCAAATACTGCGTTGTTTTTTCATATTATGGATGTCAGTGGTTTCATGTATCCAGTTTTGGAACAAGTGAATGACGAGAGAATTTTAAGTTTTTGGCAAGCTCTTTAAGACTTTTGATAATGTCAAGCTGCTGTGATCAACTTATTGTAAAGTTTTTCACCGAATATTAAATTACTGGAATGTTTAGTATTTTATAGGTATATTTTATATGTTTTAAAAGTAACTTTAAAGTAAAGTAATTAGTAATCTGATTACTTTTTACATGAAGTAATTAGTAATGTAATCAGATTACAATTTTCCAGAAGTAATCAGTAATTTGTAATCGATTACTTTTTAAAAGTTACTTGCCCATCACCGCAAACCACTGTCCTAAACCCTTCCCTAAACCCAATCAAAACATTTCAAAAGCAAACATAAGAAAAAATGAACATAATTTTACCTTGATTTTACATAGTTTTTATCTCTTCTGTGTATCCAAGCTTCACCAGACTTGAACCTGAGCACTTTGCATCACAAATGAGGTCAATATGGAGATAGATAGGTGAGGTAAAAGTATTTAATTACAAATCATAAACAGTGTCAAAGTTGTTTTGTAGTATTTATTTGGTGTTGTGCAAAGAACTGCATAAAAATAGTCATTTATTTGTGAATAATATGTCCCCGTAAATATCATTAATGTAAAAGGAACTAAATTTGTTGTTGTCATTCCGCCCTATGGCGTTCATTTTAACCAGAAACTACAGTCCAATGTGTGTTTAAGTACATTTGTTTTGTGATTTCACCATAATGTAAGGGGAAGCAGATATTTCCTATAAGCCTGTGTTGAGAATTGTTTTCCTAAAAATATGAACCAATTCTGAACATTTAAAGTACCATAAAAAGGGACTTTATTGGTATACTGATGGTCAAATTACATCCTCTATATTTAATAAGTGTCTTTGTCTTATATTCTCTATCATTTAAAAAATACTCATTAACCTATAGTAATATGTTTGTACATCTGCTAACTGTGGTTGTTCTCATGCCGTTGGTTTATTGCTAACACATGGTCACAATAATTTCCCACACTAATTTCACAAAGGCTCAGTGCCTATAAGACAACGCATCATGTGAGTCCAAACCACACAAAGCGACATTAATCCATCTTCCGCTTGGAGATGGTGTTGGGTAAAAAAATAAAGATAAAAAGTGGGATCAGTTGATGAAATATTCATTCAAAGAAACTTGATGGGTGTAAGGCCTGGAAAGGAGAGTGTGTTTTGACAGTGGCAGGAGAAACATAAATTGAAGGGGAGAGTAGATCCATGCTGAAAAACACATCAATAAATGAGCTGAAAATCTGGAGTGTGTGAAGCTTCGAGAGAGAGAGAGAGAGAGAGAGAGAGAGAGAGAGAGAGAGAGAGAGAGAGAGAGAGAGAAGGAGAGAGAGAGAGAGCAGACTGGAGGCATACAGAGAGTCTAATTACCTCAACAGAAGACCAGCCAGCATAACACACACACGCACACGCACACGCACACGCACACACGCACACACACACTCCAGCTGAGAAATGTGTGTGTGACAGAGAGAGGTTTGCAATGTAGCCTGAAGCTGTTGTTGCTCTGATGCCCAAGTCATCATCTTAGCCATGTGCCGGAAAGACACAAGAACCCAGCAGAAGAAACGCATTTAATTCACCTTAATTTAGACAGACGGCCTCACACCCTATTAGCAAACGCTTCAGCTATGATTATGACTTCGGCTTTGGTGTAAATGCGATCAAGTGCCAATAAATTTGTCATCTTCTCCACTGGCCTTTTGTTTTCAGCTTGATGGACTAATGGATGGACTCCAGAGTAAATTATACAGTGGCCAGAGAAATGTCCTTTCAAGTTGTCGTCTCCTGATTGTTTAGTGCTGTTAAACCTTTTTTATTGCGCTCATGTGTGGACAGGCTGGAAAAAGTTGTCTGTCACACTCAATACTTTTGGTACTGCTTTTCAAAGGACAGTTTGTACTTTGTAAATATGTGTTTCTGGCTGTGTTTTTTGGAGAGGTCGATCCAAATCCAAAATCAGGGGAATATGTGATAGGCCGCTAAAAGAAATGGGACCTCTGAGAGATGAGAAACTTTAAAGTTGAACTTTCTAGAAATCGTTTTTAAGCATTTGAGGTGAAACTTCAGTTAAGAGGATTCCAAAATAAATAAATAAATTAATAAATAAACTTCAGAATTTCACAATAAATATAAAATATCCATCAAATTTTATCCCAGTTTCAAAAAATAAAATAAATTAAAATAACTTATTTACAGCATTTATTTACAGTAAGTAGAATATAGTAAAAGTAATTTAATTTTGTGAAATATTTTGAATATTTTAAATATTTTGTATTTAATATTATTATATTGTATTATGATATTATATGATATTATATTATATGATGCTATATTATATTAGATTATATTATATTATATTATATTATTACAATTTAAAATTATGTGATATGTCACTTAATTGTACTCCAAAATACCAGCCAAATATAATTGCTATTACTACAAAAAAATTTATAAAAATATAAGAATAATAATAATAATGGGGCGACGCGGTGGCGCAGTGGGTAGCACGTTCGCCTCACAGCAAGCTGGGTCAGTTGGCATTTCTGTGTGGAGTTTGCATGTTCTCCCCGTGTTGGCGTGGGTTTCCTCCAGGTGCTCTGGTTTCCCCCACAAGTCTAGAGACATGCGGTACAGGTGAACTGGGCATGCTAAAATTGACCGTAGTTTTTGAGTGTGGGTGTGAATGAGTGTGTATGGATGTTTCCCAGTGATGGGTTGCGGCTAAAAGGGCATCCGCTGCTTAAACATATGCTGGATAAGTTGGCAGTTCATTCCGCTGTGGCGACTCCAGATTAATAAAGGGACTAAGCCGAAAAGAAAATGAATGATAATAATAATAATAATAATAATAATAATAATAATAATAATAATAATAATAATAATAATAATAATAATAAAACAATCTCTCAAAAAGACATTTTTTATGTTTTATTGGCAGATGTATTATTTTGGAGCTATTGAATTCCTGTAGCTTTATACCTTTATAGACTGTTTACTTGCAAAAACTGCTGCTTTACACTTTATTATAGTGTCTGCATCCAATTAAATTCACAAGATAGTAATATTCATAATAAATAGTAAATCTCATGAAGTTTAACAGATACATTTATGTAAAAACTTAACTACGTACTTAATCTTACAAGTACAATAAGTGATCTAATACGTGATATAAAATGTTCTTATATATTTAAATTATTAAAACTCTCTATCTTACAAATGGGTAAAAACTTGTGACTTGAAGAACAGTGCAAAGCGTAAAGATTAAAAATGAATTATATAGACTTTTAATACCTTATCTAATGATACGTGGTGAAAATACGCCTGACAGAATATTTTGGTATAGACTAATATTACAGTGCATTTTGGTGGGCACCTTCTTACTCAATTAAATTTTGCTAATATTTTTGTGATAAAACAAATAAATAAACAGGATACACTCCAATGTGCAGAAAGAAGTGGACTACACTTTTAATTACATTACATTATATTGTAATTATTTGTCATTCAATGATTCTGGTTGTATTTATCTACAACCGAGTGCAAGAATACATCAATACCACTGAGGTGAACACATCCAGCATGCTCAATTCATCAAAACACCCACAGCACACAACAACACGACAAGTCCAGGCTAATGCTCTACACGCAGAAGTGCTAATGTATTCAAGCTGGATAATAGTCTCATCTCCAATTAATCTGATAGTATGTGTGTGCTGTTGACAGTCTCTGCAGCTACGAAAACAGCCTCTCTGTATGACCGCCCAGAGGGAGACACACCGCTAACGTCTGACAAGGCTGTAACACGCCAGTTATTACAGTGCCGATGCACATTAGCGCTAACCTGTGCTAGCCTGACCTGGGCACCTGAGCCACAGCCGCTAATCGCTAATGAAGCTCAATTACCATCACAGACGTTTTTGTGTCGGAGCAACTATTCAGTGCTAACACTACCTGTTCCCCCCACTAGCATCTGGACACTGTCCAAACGGAGTTTGCGGTCAACCCGTAGTGCTAATTCTGGCAGATTTATTTTTATTGCTAATGAGCTGTTGTAATGATTTAACTGGTGAATCTTCTGGAATGCAAGGAAATCAAATGGAAGTTGAATTATTTATTTAGTTATTTCTATGAGAATGTTTTGTAGCATTTTGTTTACAAAGTGTTAGTTAACATTTACTTAATTTTTTTATTCATGGGTGTTTTGTGTTTATTTATTGACAACATATAATTAACATTTTTAGTAGTCTGAAAAAGTACAGTCTGTGTAGTAAATTACAGTAAAACGCAATAGTACTTTCATACAATATGTAGTACCACATTAAGTACAATAGTAATTCTTATCCACCAGTTTTACAAACTGCTAACTATCTCATTAAACATTATTTTGTTAAACTAGTTCAATTTTTCAACATCAAAAGTTGACAGATCGAGTCTCATAATGCAATTCAAGTGCAAAAAAAAAAATGAAAAGACCTCTCAATCACAAACAAAGTGGCATTTTTTATGAAACCCAGCATCATTACGGATACATACCCAGGTCTACATTTCTTGGGACATACATAACTGGAGGTATGTCCGCTCGCAGTTTTTGTTTTTGCAAATCCAACAGAGGCCACTATGTGTGCTTTTTGATGATCTCAAATTTCTCTAGCGCATTCTCTTCTCACATAAATTCACCAGGGTGCAATATACATTTAAGCCAACCAGGGGTGCATTTCCCAAACAATGACATAAATTGTGGCTAAACTATCATAGTACCATGCATCGTTTGGGAAAAGAACGATGTAGTGATGAGTGTTTCCCAAAATCCCACTTAATATTAATATTAATAATGATAATTATTATTATTTTATTATTACTGTTATTATTATTATACTTAAGTAGGATATTGTTAATTTTTTTTAAAGTCTACTTTTACAATTTGACACATTCAAACCACTGCAGAAATTTTCTAACCAACAGGTGTAGTTGGTGTAGAGGTGTAGTTGGAAACGTCCAAAATTGCGAATGTTCGTTGGAACATTGGATTTGGGAAATGCCAAATCAACAAACTATGTTTGTAACGACGCAACTTGCAACCTTAGTTGGCTAATGATGATTTTCGGAAACGCACCCCTGGCCAGCTTGCTGTTGACTGACTGACCCAGCCACCCTGTCGCTAAACCCAACTGATTGTGTTTTCAAATGCAATCTAGAAAAAGAAAAGCAGTCGCAGCTGTGTGATTTCACCACGTTTTTAGCCTGTTGTTTATTTTTTTGAATTTTTGCTTTTGCTTAACCTGGTTTCTGGAATAGTTTTTCGCCGGAGTCGAACCCTGTCATCGTGGTCAATTAAGCTTCATGTCCCAAGTCCATCGGAACACACAGCAAGCTACTGGGCTAACTGGATACATCCGAAAAAGCTGTCCGTACGGAGGTAAGGATTCAGCTAGCAGCACTAAAAAGAAAAGAAGCCATTGGCCGCATCATATCACCCCCATAGCTTTCATTTTAAAACAAAATGAAGCCGTACCTCTGGGTACATAATTCTTGCTCTCCAAAAATGTAGATGTGTCCACAATGAGCCTGTGTTGCTTTTTTTTCAAGTACATTTTTGATGCTTTATTTTTATTTCTTTTACTTATTTTACAGCATTTTAATCCTTGTTTAAGTATATATAAACTTTTTTTTTTTTAAATTATTGACATGGTAAATGGATATTTTTAAATAACTACATTTTAATTTATATAATTATGTAACATGGGGCATCTTGGTGGTGCACAATCCCCTCACAGCAAGAAGGTCGCAGGTTCGAGTCTCGGCTGGGTCAGTTGGCATTTCTGTGTGGAGTTTGCATGTTCTCCCCGTGTTCGTGTGAGTTTCCTCTGGGTGCTCCAGTTTCCCCCACAAGTCCAAAGACAAGTGGTATAGGTAAATTGGGTAGGCTAAATTGTCTGTAGTGTACGTGTGTGAATGAGAGTGTAAGGGTGTTCTCCAGTGATGGGTTGCAGCTGGAAGGACATCCTCTTCGTAAAACATATGCTGGATAAGTTGGCGGTTCATTCCGCTGTGGCGACACTTATTTATAAAGGGACTATGCCGAAAAGAAAATGAATGAATGAATAATTATATAATAATATTTTTTGTATAATTGTTGATGTCTATATATTTAAAATACCATACAATTTGCATTATTATTTTGTAAAATTATTATTAATCTTAAATATACAAAACATCACACTTTTTCTATAGGAAAAGCAAACGTTTTTAGAAAACAGTAGAATTCCTCAGAATGTATAAAATCAAGCATCACGTCTCTTAGTGAGTACACAACTGCTACTCAGTGATTGAAGGCTCTTTGGTTTTGTCAGCTGCAGGATTTCCACTGTGTTCCTTTGCCTACATTATCAAAGTTTGCTTGTGCATCTTTAGCTGCCTCACACTTCTCATGTGCAGCGCTTGACTGACAACTGAAGAGCTGAGAGGAGGATTATGGGAGAAACGAGGGCCCAGAGGGGCAGCTTAGGGAATCCCAGTCAAACCTGCTGGATATTGACAAGCTCGTCACTATTAAGTATTTACAAAAGCCTGTGTGCTCGAGCTGAGCCGCTGGCACATGAAGTTATTTGTCAAAGACAGATGGAGAAGCATAAACACAGGCGAGTGCCGGGCGTTAACTTATAAAGAGCTCTCGCCCACAACAAATGCAAATGCTGACATACAGAATATCAGCAGAACAGAGTGGGCGACATAGAAATCTTCATTCACTGCGCCTATTTTACACTAGCCAGGCATATAGTAATGTTTCCTTGATTTTATTACAATAAGCGGTTTCTATTTCTTTTATATTAAAAAAAAAATGAAACGCACACACACAAAAGCAAGTTTGAATTGAACTTGCATGCATTTTTTTTGTAAAACCTCAATAAAAAAGCTGAATTCTCTGAGGAGTGTAATCATTGGATATTGTAAGCAAAGCATGTTCCAAAGCTATACTACCTGGACTATTAATCCCCCCCTCCCCCCACCCATGAAATAACAGCTGGTTGTTAAAGTCTTGCCTTCTGGTTTCCGAAAAAAGAAAATTAATTCAAACATGCTCTGGAGAAGCAGAAGTTCCAGGTATGTTATTAACAATATTCAATTTCACTATTATGTTTCTAAAAAAATTACATACAGTACATAGCTTTCTGTGATGCAACATCCAAATAATAATACTGTAATACAGTAACTAACAGTGCAAATAAATAAATTAAACCATATACTTGGATTATTTTATCTGTAGTTAAAGATGAAAATATTATTTAGCAGTTGTATTTTTTTTTAAGTATACAATTGTATTATTCCAGCCAAAACTAAAAGAGATAAGACTGTCTCCAGAAAAAAATACTGTAACAAATATAATAATGTAAAAAATGTCATTACAAATATTAACATACTTATTAACTTTTACATAATACAACAATTATGTCTTCAACTATATAGGTTTTCATAAAATAAATATATAAACAAAATTAAAGTTTTAGGGCATCACGGTGGCACAGTGGGTAGCATGATCACCTCACAGCAAGAAGGTCGGTGGTTTGAGCCCCAGCTAGGTCAGTTGCCATTTCTGTGTGGAGTATTCATGTTCTCCCAGTGTTCACGCGGGTTTCCTCCGGGTGCTCCGGTTTCCCCCACAGTCCAAAGACATGCGGTATAGGTGAATTGAATAAGCTAAATTGGCCGTAGTGTATGTGAGTGTGTGTATGGGTGTATCCCAGTGTTGGGTTGCAGCTGGAAGGGCAGCCGCTGTGCAAAACATTTGCTGGATAAGTTGGCAGTTCATTCCGCTGTGGCGACCCCTGATTAATAAAGGGACTAAGTCGAAAAGAAATGAATCAATGACTGAATAAAAGTTTTATTATGTCTATACTTTTAATTCAGTTTTTTAAATGTACTTTAATCCATCAAGTTAAACTAATTTAAATTATGAAATGCAGCCTTGACGAGAAACTGTTTTTGTGAAAATTGTTTTAGGGAACTATAAAATGATATGCTATAATATAATATACTACAAAAAATTCTTCCAACAGGCTCACTGGAATATTGTTTTTCTTATCAACTTTAAAGTTAAGCATATATATGAGCAGTATCACACGAGTAGCAGTGCGATATGGCTGTATATCGGCAATGGTGGGAGGTGTGCGTTGTGCCCCACCAGTGACAATAGTGCCCCACCAGTGATGATATACAGCCATATCGCACTGCTACGAGTCTGATATTGAGCTTATACAACAGTTTGACAGTTTGAAAATCAAACACAGAAAGTCTAAAAATCCTTTTATATGAGGAACTACTTTCTTCCGCCATTCATTCACAACTGCAGCTGACGTCAGAAACCGTTGCTACTTCATAAATGTCACTTTAGAGCTAGTGTTAGAATGATTCACTAGCGTAATATCTAAAGTGATGACAAAACAGGTGATTTCGCTCACATTTTAAGATTATAAGGCTGACCGCCATGAAATGCCATCAGTCTACAGAGATTTCCCAGTATTTCTCTGTTGCAATCGGGATATTGCAATAATTAACCCCGAAAAAGCCAAAGCAGCGCAAACACTACCAGATTACTGTTGTGTTTGCTATAAGTAAAACGCTAAACACATGCAGGCATTTCTTCTTTCTTTCTTTTACTGAACTAGTCTGCAGTAACGAAAACAGGAGACTCATTACAAACAAACAGATGCCCAACCAAAAGGGTTATACAAAGAGTGGCCCACACAAAATCATACTTTCCTGATATGTGAGTTCCATCTCACACTCAATACACTACAATTACTATTGTATAAATAAGGCATTACAACAGACAAGTGAGAGAGATCGACTTAGAATATAACATGCCTGTTTTAGAATGATTTGATCAGCTGGGGTTTGAAATTTACGCAGTTTTTCTCCCCTAAGGACTTGTTATGCTGTCTCTGTCACCATCTTGTGGCCAAGCGTCAACTGTCTTTGCTCTGCTCAGTATGACAGGCTGGTGGCCGCCAATGTGGTGAATCTCCAAAATTCTAAATATTTAAAATAGGCACTATTTTTATGAATAAACTGCATAATCTAAACAACTTCTCATCTAAAAAAATCCTCAAAATTCATTATGCTGTCCAACAGCTGCAATATTTGTCAGACTATAGTGAGTTTATTCATCAGCTGTCACTCGGAATAATACACAAAAGTGAAGAAGCTGTATGAGTGCTGTTATTACGGGAATATCATACGGCTATCAGCCAATCGGATTCCAGAACCAGACAGAATCTTTAGGGTTTTGCAAAAATGTTGCCTGAAAGACTTTTTTTTCAATGAGCCTGTGTAGAATCAAGAGAGCTTTACAAGTGGAGGGGAGAAAAGATCAATTGACTGAAGTGACCAATCCAATTCAGAGTTGTGTTGTCAGCTCTGAAGGAAAAAAAGGGTCAGAAAGAGAGAGAAGCAGTCCTGTGTGCATTTAAACATAAACAGCCAGAATAATGGTGAAAGCAGAGTCAAATGTGGGTCACACAAATAAACTGGCCCGAGCTCCTCTTTAAAAGCATCATTTGTCTGTCAGCCGGACCAAGTGTGTCAACAGCAGCACAGCTCTATGACTATGATGACAACACCCGTTCAGTGTGTGAAATACATATTTGATAGATGACAGACATGAAACTGCACCTCGCTCTATTGATAAATAGGGCGTCTTTTGCAGAAACTTCTCTGCTCAAACAAAGACACATCTTTCTGCACAGAAATAACCCCATTACATCCTTTTCCAGCTAACGATGTTTGATTGTTTCCAGCGTCTACTGCTGTGCCTTTTCATAAACACTGCTCTTAAAAGCATTCTGATATGTAGTTCAGCCAAAAAAAGGAGTGCTTGTTTCTGAGAGAGTTTATCCTGCAGCAACATTCAGCCTGATCGGTTTGTTCATAAAGACCAAAAGCAGATTCTCCATCGCTGGAATGGTGTGAGCTGATGTGCAGTTTTGAGTTAAACTGCTGTCTGGCCATTAGCAGCACTGGCTGTCATATATATTCGTGGCTCATTAACAGGTGCTCTTTTGATGTGTGAATAAACAGAAAGAGCGAGTGGAAAGAGACGTTTGGTAGTTCTGAAGCCTCTGAGTCATGTTCATTTGTTGCCATCAGTACAGGCATAAATCAGCTTTTGCGACATCACCGTCAAGCATGCTGTGTGCACTCGCTTCAAAGAGCCGATATATACAAGTGAAACAACATGTTTGAGATTAAATAACACTAAATTAACCAAACTAATCTACTGTATGCCTGTCTGTCTTTTTCTGTTATCCATCCATCCATTCATCCATCCATATTTATCCGTGTGTATCCATTTTGCCATCCATTTGTCTGCTTGTCTTTTTATCTGTTTTCCCATTCTTCCAGACCCTTTAACCATCCACCTGTCTACTATCTGTTCATCCATCAATCCGTCTGATAGATCTCCGTCCATCCATCCATCCATCCATCCATTGATCCATTCAAATGTTAACCATTGATCCATCTATCCATCCATATGTTATCAATCTATCCATTTAGGCATCTGTCCGTCCATCCATCCATCCGTCCATCTATTTGTCCATCTATTTGTCCATCCATCCATCCATCCATCCATCCATCCATCCATCCATCCATCCATCCATCAATCCATCCATCCGTCTGTCCGTCCGTCTGCCTGTTCGTCCATCCATCCATCCATCCATCCATCCATCCATCCATCCATCCATCCATCCATTCATCCATCCATCCATCTATCCATCCATCCATCCATCCATTCAGATGTTAACCATTGATCCATCTATCCATCCATATGTTATCAATCTATCCATTTATGCATCTGTCCGTCCATCCATCCATCCGTCTATTTGTCCATCCATCCATCTGTCCGTCCATCTGCCCGTCCGTCCATCCATCCATCCATCCATCCATCCATCCATCCATCCATCCATTCATCCATCCATCCATTGATCCATTCAAATGTTAACCATTGATCCATCTATCCATCAATATGTTATCAATCTATGCATTTATGCATCCGTCCATCCATCCATCCATCCATCCATCCATCCATCCATCCATCCATCCATCCATCCATCCATCCATTGATCCATCCAAATGTTAACCATTGATCCATCTATCCATCCATACGTTATCAATTCATCCATTTATGCATCCATCCATTTGTCCATTTATCCATCTATCCATCCATCCATCCATCCATCCATCCATCCATCCAAATGTTAACCATTGATCCATCTATCCATCCATATGTTATCAATCTATCCATTTATGCATCTGTCCGTCCATCCATCCATCCGTCCATCTATTTGTCCATCCATCCATCCATCCATCCATCCGCCTGTCTGTCCATCCATCCATCCACTGATCCATGCAAATGTTAATTATTGATCCATCTATCCATCGATATATTATAAATCTATCCATTTATCCATCCATCCATCCATCCATTCAAATGTTTACCATTGATACATCTATCCATCCATATGTTATAAATACATCTATTTATGCATTTCCATCCATCCATCCATCCATCCATCCGTCCGTCCGTCCATCCATTGATCCATCCAAAGGTTAACCATTGATTCATCTATCCATCCATACATTATCAATTCATCCATCTATCCATTTATGCATCCATCCATTTGTCCATTCATCCATCCATCCATACGTTATCAATCCATCCGTCCATCTATTCATTTATGCATCCATCCATTTGTCCATTCATTCATCCATCCATCTATACGCTATCAATCCATCCATCCATTAATTTATGCATCCGTCCATTTGTCCAACCATTCATCCATCCATCCATCCATCCATCCATCCATCCATCCATCCATCCATCCATCCATCCATCCATCCATCCATCCATCCATCCATCCAAATGTTAACCGTTAATCCATCTATCTATCAATCCATATGTTATCAATCCACCCATCTATCCATTTATGCATCTGTCCATTTGTCCATCCATCCATTCACCCATCCATCCAAATGTTAACAATTGATCCAACTATCCATCCATTTGTTATCAATCCAACCATTTATTAAACTGTCCATTTGTCCATCCATCAATCAATCCATCCGTCCATCCAAAAATCCATCCATCCAAATGTTAACCATTGATCCATGCATCCATCCATATGCTATCAATCTATCCATCTATCCATTTATGCATCCTTCAACTTGCCTATCCATCAACCTGTCTGTCTGTTTTCCATTCATCCAACTGTTTGTCTGTCTGTCTATCCATCCCACCTTTTGCACTCCAATATCTATATTCATCTCTATGTAATCTGTTATGCTTTTAACACAGACATCTCCTCAAGAACAGATACTCTTCACAAATTTTCCCATCTGTCCCTGCACAGCCCACAGTGTGTCCACAGACAAATCCTCAGCTGACTCCAGCTCATTCCTTATCCACACAAGTTTGCCACTTAAACTGTGCCTCCTCACTCTTGAAAAAGAGCCGCGCGCGAGAGAGAGATCTCACTCAACACATTGATGGGGTGCATGGAGGGAGCAAAACGGCTGAAAGAAAGGGTGATTTATGTTACAGCTGTGTGCTTTAAGGGGGTCTGACAGTCCCACGTAGATTGAGGTGAATTATTAGACCACAGCATCACAGAGGTAAACACAGAGTGACTGAGAGATACATTATAAAAACACACATTGGGCTGACTATGACAGGAACGATTGAGAAGACATACTGAGGATAGAGTGTCTGCGTGTATGTGTGTGTGTGAGGGAAAGAAAGATGGAGTGATGACATTAAAATTAAAAGGCACAAGGCTTGACGGACATGCGAAATGAAGAAAAGATAAACATCCAGGTTTTGCCCACACGAGAAACAGACAAACTGAAAGTAGAGCGTGACTTTGACCTAAAGCAGTTTTAAATCAAAGCATCTCGCAATCACAATAACATCACCAAACCTCAAGAGCTCAATGAGAACCATCTTGAGTTGTCAGCTCACAAAGGCCTCATTGCAGCTTGGCTCGAGAAAAATAAAATATCTTGGGATCTTGTTTATGGCAGAGAGATTTGTTTGGTTTGAATTTAAATGGATGGTTTATTAAGTCGGAATCTCAGCTGACCTGACATCTGGTAAGCAACACCTGGTTCCTGGGTTGTGTGGCCATGATCGCAGAGGTGGGTGAAATGTTTCCAAACCACAAGATGACAACATAAAAAAAGGTCTTCCTGGGGTGATTTTGTAAGACCTAATGTTTGCCAAAATTCAGCTGTTCCCTCTAATGTTACTCAGATGGGATATTCCTGCAATTTGTTATCTACTGGGGTGCTATATAAAAAGGAAAGGGTATGGCTGGCAGACTTGCCAGATTGTAAATGTGTAATATACACCTGAAGACAAAGTTAGTAGCCCAATGCATTTTTAAACATATTAGTTTTAATGACTAATTTCTAATAACTAATTTATTTAGTCTTTGCCATGATTACCATACATAATATTTTACTAGTTATTTTGCATTATATAAATATTCAGCTTAAAGTGCAATTTAAATGCTTAACTAGGTTAATTAGACAAATTAGATCAATTAGGCAAGTCATTAGCCAGTCAATAATTTCTTAAAAAATATTACAAGTCACCAAGAGTTAATGGTACAGTAGGTGATTGTCTTGAGAAACCTTTTTTGTTATGCTGGTTGAAAGTCTCTTCCCCATTCCAGTAGTTATGATTAAAGTAAATGATCTAAATATATTTATATGTATTTTTATATTCTGGGTTAAGGCTTAAGACTGAAAAATGTTCGTTCAATTAAAAATTGTCAAGCCGACAAGTCCCATAATTCTGATAAGTAGCCCAAACTGTCTGTCAGCAAATGTAGATTTGTACATCTGTGCACCCCTGTTCACACAGATCTGCCATTTGCACTCGAGAGAGAGAGAGAGAGTGACAGCGGTAAAAACAAATGCTGAATCAAAACTTTTTCAAATCCTGAATCGATATTGGAGTTACTTTTGCACGCTGGAGGAAGGATGACACCATGGCTGAAGTATTTCTTTTAGACAGGTTATGTTACGTTTTAAAACAATTTTAATCACGTATATTGTTTTATGAATGGGTTATATGCACAGAAGTGTTGTTCAGCCACTGAAATCTTCCAGCGAAAGATTGATGTGACTATTTTCAATTTCATGAGGGACCTTTTACAGCATCGATAATGTAGATTTTTATTTAGTTTAACAACAAAACATAAGTAAATGGCAATATTCCGCCTAGCCTGCTTTACTGAGCTGAAGTTGTTTTTATATTCACATTGGTTCATTTTTGAACAATGACAGCCTTTCTACTCTGAATATTCGCTTTGAAATAGCATGTAAGTATGGCTTAGTAATAAGTGTAATTCCTGCACCCTGCCGGCCAACAACTAAGCATACAATAGTCACTTTAGGACAAAGTGCATGAGAGAGTGACACCAGCGATCTTTGCATGCATGAAATCTTGCACATTATGACAAATTTTGCTTGCTACACAACTAAAAACGTGCTAGATATAATACAGTTTTTCGTTCAGAATTGTAGTAATATAAAGTACTGTAAAGTTTTCTAACTGGTGAATGATTTGATCTAGTGTATTGTCTAATGTCATCTTCAATGTGCACGTTCGTAATTTCAGGAGTCGTGGCTTTGGACAGCAGAAGAGAGACTGTTTTTCAAAGATCATCTGTTAGGCAGATTAACTACTGCACCTTTAAACGGTTGAGTTTGATCATTATTGACTCCATTAAGCTGATCTCCAGGTCTGGCAGGAGCACTTTCAGCCTAGCTTAACGTACACATTGAATCGGATTGGGCCATTAGCATTTTGCTCTTCAATATCAAAAAAGAGTTTAGATAATTTTCCTATTTAAAGCTTGACACTTTGTCACCTTGGAATTATAGGGTTTTATCTACGTTCTGAATGATTTTGAAATATTGAGGTTCAAGTTTTTGCATTCCATAGAAAACAGTATGTGTGTAACATAACTTTTTTTTTTTTTTTTTAAATATAAAGTCTTAAAATGTAAACAACTTATAAAAAAACATCCCATAATGTAAATAAGTTGTCAATTAATAAGAATATGGCAATAACTCAATTTTGACAAAAATGTCAGATAGAACTTTATAATTCTAAGGTGATGACTTCTGTAGTTACATTGTGTACTGAGACAGAGGGAAAGTTAAAAACTGCATGACTGAAGCAGATGCAACGAAGGGACTACACAGAGTCAAGCTTAAATAAGAAAAGTATCTTTTTTTAAGTGAGATGTTAATAGTCTAATCAGATTCAATGACTTATGCTAGGCTAAGCTAAGCTAAAAGTGCTTCCGCCAGACCCAGAGACCATCTGAATGGATTCAAAACTGGTAAAACTCAACTGTTTAACTCTAGTGGACTTGTAAAATGAGCCTATTTCCAAAAAATAATAAAAAAAAAAAAAAAAAAAAATAAATAAATAAATAAATAAATAAATAAATTGTGTTCCTTTAAAGGGGCTAATAGTATTGTTCTTAAAAGTTTTTGCTTTTATTACTATTATTCCAGCCAAACCAAAAGAAATAACTTTTTCTAGAAGAAAAAAATATAATAGAAGTTACTGTGAAAATGTTCCTTGTTCTGTTAAACATCACTTGGGAAATATTTGAAAATGAATTTAAAAAATACTGTCTTCAACTTAACTTCAATATGTGCGTGACCTCCAAAAAGTAACTATATAAGCATTTCAAGACCTGATTTGTATCTTGTTTTGTGAATTGTGCTTTATTATTCATGATAATTAAGTTTAAACACAAATTAGCAGTCTCCAATGAGCATCCCAATGCAGCCACAACATCATTGCATTTATTTCCTCTCCAAACTCAAACATTATTCTGACATTAACATATCATGTCCGCGAGGCAGTGCAAAGGTCAAGAAATGGGGTAAGAATATCTGAACCATTACGAGCATTTCTCCTGAATACCATTTGCAGTTCTAATGAGTTTGGTCTTTTGCAAAGCCTCTGAGGCATTATGTAGATTATAATCCAAAACAAAGATTTTCTCAGAGTTCTGTTAAACTTATCAGTTGGGACAAATGCCAAGCAATTTCTGAAGAGCATAACATAAAGCAAACATCAAAGTTCAAACTGGTTGCCACAGTAATGCATTATTAAACCAACAAGGTTTCTTTTATGATTCGTAGAAACTCAAAAGCAAACAGGCACCCAAGGTGAAAATGAGGGGGAATAAATGAACTGTGAGAAACTCTTTGATCTGCACCTGTTTTACTCTAGTTTCCACTGGTGTATACAATGCTTACGCAAGTCTAAGACACTTTGGGTCGAGTAAAAGGTTGGCCAGAGTTGCAGTCTGGTGAAAGGTGTTCAGATTTCATTTTCAACAGAAGAACAAAGTGTATCCATAATCTTCCAGACAAATAAAAACATTCATTCCAAAGTTCCTCATGAGACTGTCGGCCTCATGTCTGTAACAATATGAAATACAAAGCAGCTGCGTCAGAATTGGTTAATGTGAGTGCCCTGTCAAACAGCTATGTGGCTTACAGAGTTAACTGAGCAATGAAAGATCTGTTATGCTTTTGGAATTGGATCTAGAAGGACTCTAATGCTGTAATCCATTCAAAGTTGTGCGTGGAGTACTCTATTTAACATATCCCTATAGTAAAAATATGCCTCAACCTACATTTTAAGAAATTAACACCAGTGAGGACTACAAATCATAATTACATGGGAGATTTTGACAATTTTTTTTATTTAATAACTTTGTTAAATTAAAACATATAATGTATAGCTACAGTATAGTACACAGATTTTTTTCCTAAATGAGCTCTGAGTATTTCTGCCCTGAATGCCCATAAGGGTCAAGTTGACCACATACATTTCAGCATCTGCTACTTTTTCCTGTGCGTTTTAATATGCTTAGCACCTTTCTACAAAAACAAAAAAACAAAAAAAAAAAACACATAACTTTTTGATTGCAAAAACATAACTTTTGTTCAGACATCTATTTCAAAACAACATTTTCACTGCTGTACTTTTTTTTTTTGCTTCTTCTGCTTGCCAGACAAAGTGAGGTATGCACCTTTGTGGGTGATTTAGTAACTACTCAATTATAGGCTATATTACAAAAAATATAATATTTTTAGGGTAATGATTTCATAAAATATGATGACAGGACAGACACTCAAAGCTTAATTATAAAATATATGTTTTAGTGTGAATATGACATGGCAAAATTTTAATTTGGCAAATTAAATCTTACTTGGCCATAATGACTGCAATTGTATTTACAGTGTTAACAAACATACATTTTGGCAGCACCTTGAAACACTATATTAAGTTGATACACTTACTTAAAATACTTATTGATGTTTGCATTACATAAGGCCATTGTGTCAAGGAGTGTTGTGCCAGTTACTGAAAAAAAGGAAATATAGAGTTTGTTCAGGGTTGGAGCTAAAAATTGCACGAAAGTGAAAATCGGCTCATATCAAGTTACAGGGAAAGATTATTAACAAATCAAAAAATGATTTAAGACGATTCCTTGGATTTACTTTTTTTTTTTTTTAAGTTAAATGGTTGTAAACAATTTATTTGAGCTGAATTTAAACAAATAAATTAAGTTGTTTGTTTGAATTCAACACATACAGTTAAAACCAGAAGTTTACATACACTGTATAAAAGGCACATAACCATTTAAAAAAAAGTCAGATGTTAATGTGACTAAACTTTTTCTCTTTTAGGTAAGTTAGGATTATCAAATTCATTTCTGTTATGTTTAATAGCAGAATAATGAGAGAGAGATTTTTTGAGAAATTGTTATAACTTGTCTTGAAAGTCAAGTTTACATACAATAAGATTATTATGCCTCTGAAAAAGCTCAGATGATGGTGTCATGATTTTGGAAATTGACAACATTTGAGTTAATTGGAGGCACAACTGTAGAATAGTATTTAAGGAAAACCTCAAACACACTGCTTTCTTGTGTGACAACATGGAAAAATCAACAAGCCAGAATCAACAAAAAAGCCAGATTACAATTTGCTAAATTACACTGGGAAAAAGACAAATTTTTTGAGACATGTCCTGTGGTCTGATGGAACTAAGATTGAACTGTCTGGCCATAATGACCAGTGTTACATTTGGAGGATAAAGGGGAAAGCTTACAAGCTTAAGAACACCATCCCAACTATGAAGTATAGGGAGGGCAGCATCATGTTGTGGGGCTGTTTTGCTGCAGGAGGGACTGGTCCACTTCACAGCATAGATGGCATTGTGAAGAAAGAACATTATGTAGAAATCCTGAAGCAACATCTCAAGACATCAGCCAGAAAATTAAAATTTGACCACAAATGGGTCTTCCAAACGGACCATGACCCTAAGCATACTGCCAAATTAGTTAAAATGTGCTTTAAGGACAAAAGAGTAAATGTTTTGGAGTGGCCATCACAAAGCCCTGAGCTCAATCCTATAGAACATTTGTGGGCAGAGTTAAAAAAAAGCTTGTGCAAGCAAGACAGCCTACAAATCTGCAGTTACACCAATTTTGTCAGGAGGAGGAGGAGGAATCGGCCAAAATTCCTTCAAACTATTGTGAGAAGCTTGTAGAAGGATGCCCAAAACATTTGACCAAAGTTATACAGTTTAAAAGCAAAGCTAAATACCTAGAAATGTATGTAAACTTTTGACTGGCTAGAAATTAATAAAAAATTCTCAAAAAAAAAAATTAAGTATTGTAAATTAAACTTTTATTTGCCTAATAATCAATTTTGTTATACAGATAATAAATGTGTGCTTATTTATTTGAAACAACAAACATAGTAGTACTAGTATTAGTAATTAATAATAGTAACGTTAATAGTCTCTCCGTCTCTCGCGCGCACACACTCTGTCTACCACCTGGTCTCTCTGCTTTGACTTGGCTTTTGTCCAGTCTGGCGCCTCGTACATGACGTGTCTTCTTGGCTGATTATGAGCGAACCTACTTACAGTAACGCATTACTAGTAACGTGTTATTGCCCAACACTTGTGTCATGTAAGTGTTCTCTCAGAAAATAATTTTCTAACTTACTCTCTCTGTCGTATGTCAATATAGAGTATTCTGTTAATTGGTGATCAAATATAGAGTAGAAATTAACAAAATGGCCATTTGCTTAAAAATAGCTCTACAGGAAGTCAACTGACCATTTCCTCCTTAATCCAAAACAAGTTTTCACCCTGATTTGCAAGTGCAACTTCAAAAGTGCCATTCTATTGCACATGTCTAAGCAGGCAGATTGAAATCTCACCTTTGTGTGGTGAATGAAATGTTACAGGTCAAAATTTGTACACTGCTGGAGGTCAAGGTCAAGTGGAGAGACAGGTCTTCTTTTTTTTTTTTTTTTGAATGGCAACATAAGAGAATTGGACTGCTTCCATGACAGCTATAGATAAGATTGTGAGTAAGGGAGTGCATGCGTTTAACCGCTTGACAGGTTTGAGTTACATTTATATCAATATCAAAGGCTGCTGGACACAGGGCTAAGCTATGGCCCAGCTGTGAGAGCGACTTGACTGCCAAGCGGCGAGTACCAATTAGCTCAAAGCTGCCAGGAGCACATCAACCCTTTGACAGATTCACAGTCAGCAGAAAAATTCAAAGTGGGCACTGCTCTAACACATATCCATTTCTTCTGACCCTATAGGCCAGCGTCAGGGCCAACAGACTTTCTTTCACCTGATACATTCAGTCCCACAATCGATCAACCTGTGCTTTTAGGATATAGAGAGCAAGAGCTGATCAAAGCATTTAAACATGCCTTTGATTCATCTCAAAGACAGTGACAGACTTCATATGTTCAGTTTGTAGAATTTTGTTCTGCCAGAAATATTATTGTTCAAACAGAAGAGTTCAAAGAAGGAGCAAAGAAATTCAATGAGCCACATTTAGAGACCAGAAAATCAAAGGCCGGGGGTGTAAGCGATCAAACACTTAACCACCGCATTTAAAACTGCCTAACAACCACTTAGAACACCTTAGCAACCACATAGTTGGCTATGCATGGGCAAATACCACTCATATTTGTTAAAGGTAATGCATGTCCTATTTATTTTTCACTCTGAAAAACATGAAAAACTATGCTTTAAGAATCTATGAACTCACGCAGAGATTTCATTACAACTTTAGTCCCACGGATGCTAGCTGATTTACTAATACATCCTGTCAAAATAAACTATAAATCAGCAACTAAAAGCGTCGCTTCGCATTGACTTCTGTTTATAGCTTGTATCGTCTCACTGCATATATTTCAGTAACATGTAATTTGGTTGAAGTAATGCTACAGAAATAAGAATAGCAAGCATCTGCTGTAATTGATGGATAATCCTTGGCAAAAACAAGCAGTTTGAGCAAAGACTGAACAGTTTGTTCTTTGATTTTGGACGCAGAGTCCACCACCTGCTCTTTTTGGACTTGGACGGTAATATATCAGACAGAGATTAAGGCTTAATTGAGTCGGTAGTTGATTTATCAACTGTAACTTTCATTGGTTTTGGACATTTTTTCCATAGTTCACTCCAGCTTCCCGAGTTTGAAAGGTGATTTATCTTTTGAATGATTCTGTATTCTGACACTTAAATCAATCTAATGTTGAAAAATATGCGAAAGACTTCGTATAAAGCGTTTGATGCTCCTGATCTACAGTGTAGGAAGTTCCAGTACAGAGTTGCATCATTAGCTGCTGAGAAGCTGCCAGATACAAGCAACAGAGAATCTGTTGTTTATATTGTGCAATTCATTGTTGAGTTGTAAGGAAATAATTAAGACAAAATAACGCTTTTAGGAACAGTAATGCTACATGTTGTTTTAAGCTTGAAAAATAGAGTATAGCTCATACAGTATTATAATTTTATTTTAATTTAGGAAACTACTAGTATGGGGTAAAATATGGACAAACCGTTGGGTTAAAAGTTGAATTTGAAATAATGTAACTAAAATGGTTTGATTTATCCTTTATTCACATTGAGTTGAAACAAGCCAGTATTTGAAAGAGTGCTGGGATAACAATAGCACCACAGTAGAACAATATCCTTGGAATCAACTTCCAGCTGATGAATGATAAAAAAGACAGCCAGCTTTAAAGAGATTGAGCATAGTATATTGAGGATATAACTACAGTAGGGCTGCACAATATATCGTTTGAGTTGGGCTGAACGATTAAAATCTGTACCAATATTTTTTTTGACCGAACACCATTGTCAATAAATAATGTAAGTAGAATTAACCAATCTGCTTCACACTTTGTATGGAATATACACATTTTAGTAATAATGGCAGATTAATTACCTGAGACAAACACAGTGCATTCAAACACATTTAAACTTGCATCTGAGCTGCAGGAATGGTTCGTCTGTTTGTCATCCTCTGAGAAAACAGTTGATAATCGCCTAGTTATGAGAGACGTCATAGAAAATGGTGAAGGAAACCACGTGCTCAAACTTGTCACTTTAGTTCAGAATATCAACATATGTGAAAATGAGTGCCATGAAGCAGCAGTGAGGAGATTGTAAATAAAAAAAGGATGTAACTTCACAATTTGTAATGTTGCAGCATGTATTTGAATAATGATGGCTGGTTCCTTTACTTGAAAGCTCAGATTTGATTATCATAATTTGTTTTGTTTACAAAGTTTGAAGTTTACTATATCATTAAATTTCATCATATTCACACCTTAAAGTTTGATTTGATTGTTTAGCATTTACTGTACACTTTACCATTGCACACACTTTTAACATTTCATTTATCAAGTTTAAGAGTCTCTTTAACACTTATGTTTATTTTATTATAAAGAGATAAAACAGATTTTAGTTTTTTTGTCTATTAAATCTATTTACCTTACCAATGTTGGTAAATGAAAATAAAGTGGTTAAATAACAAAAAATCCTAATATTCCTAAATGAATTGTTAAAAATATTCAATACTTACTGATATTGAATGATATGAAACATCAGCCCTACGTTTGAGCATCGATATCGCAATGTGTGCATCCACAAGATATGCAATGATGAGTTGAAATTATGGTTGACCAGAAACCACAAGTCAAAACACACAAGATTTGTGGAGACACTGCTGAATTAAACCATAATGGAGTGAAAGTTTATTATATGCATTTGTTTTTAAGATCTGTGACTATGTAAGCATTTTAAGAGAGTTTAAAGCATTTTTGTAGTGCATAAAGAAATTTAATAAAGCTTAATTTAATTTAATTATATATACTGTATGATCAAGACTATGCAATGTTATTTTACATTTGATTATTGCATTTCTGTACCCAAATCCTGTTAGACTCGACCCAGAAAATCATAAAGTATGTATTTATTTCACTGTAATATTTGCTTCATTGTGTTTATTTATGACTGTACTTTGTTTCTTATATGTATATAATAAATTACATTAAAATATATTTATATTTTAATCCCCTATAAAATCATTAGATTAGCCAGTACTGAAGCCAAATCTGGATCCAACAAAATAACTTACAATAACGGTACAAAAACTAGTACACCCAAATGTATATGTTCTAAAAAAATATTAAATACAAATTTTAAAAAGAGGAAAAATCAAGAGAAGCAAAAAATATGAAAAAATGTGCTTTTGTAGGTTGTAATTTTTTTTTTTTTGCAATATTTTGCTTGAATGTAATTTATTATCTTTCAATTTCTAAATATGTTTGGTGACTAAAATATTATTTTAATAAATATATCTGTTTAATAAATCTGTTTCGTTTAAATGCACCAATATACATTGCCTATATTCACTGAGAAATAGATAAAATATATTAATTTTCAAAATGGGGTGTATACAATTATGCTAAGCACTATATTTAAGTAATCTGGTGAAATTGTATATAAAATTGCAATATATATGGCGGAGAAAAAAAATCACAATGTCAAAATTTTCCAATATTGAGCAGCCCTAAACCACAGTGCAAACTCATTCATTCATTTTCTTTTCGGCTTAGTCCCTTTATTAATCTGGGGTCACCACAGCGGAATGAACCGCCAACTTACCCAGCACATGTTTTACGCAGCAGATGCCCTTCCAGCTGCAACCCATTTCTGGGAAACATCCATACAAACTCATTCACACTCATACACTACGCACAATTTAGCCTACCCAATTCACCTGCACCGCATGTCTTTGGACTGTGGGAGAAACCGGAGCACCCGGAGGAAACCCACGCGAACGCAGTGAGAACATGCAAACTCCACATAGAAATGCCAACTGACCCAGCTGAGGCTCAAACAAGCGACCTTCATGTTGTGAGGCAACAGCAATAACTACTGCGCCACTGCGTTGCCCACAGTGCAAACTCAAAAAGAAAATAAAGTTCTTACAAAATAGAGTGGATGCTAAAGGCACCAATACATGTCAAGCAAAATTGTAGATTGAACTGGTGTGACACCATTATGAACTAGGCCAAAACAAAGTTTGCTTGGTGTTTTTTAGGAGTTCAAATTGTCTAGAAAAAATTATTCTGACTGGTAAACATCTTTGAACTCCCATTTGTCACAATTAGGTGTGGATCTTTGGCTTCACCTTCGTTGACTTGGAAATGTTCTCCAGTTAATTTTCTTTGTTTAGTCAGTTAAGGTCAGATGTACAGTTGCAATCAGAATTATTAAACCCCCTATGATTTTTTTTTTCTTTTTAAAATATTTCCCAAATGATGTTTAACAGAGCAATGAAATTTTCACAGTATGTCTGATATTATTTTTTCTTCTGGTGAAAGTCTTATTTGTTTTATTTCGGCTAGAATAAAAGCAGTTTTTAATTTTTTAAAAAACATTTTAAGGTCAATATTATTAGCCCCTTTAAGCTATATTTGTTTTGGATATTCTACAGAACAAACCATGATTATACAATAACTTGCCTAATTACCCTAACCTGCCTAGTTACCCTAATTAACCTAGTTTAGCCTTTAAATGTCACTTTAAGGTGTATAAAAATGTCTTGAAAAATATCTAGTCAAATATTATTTACTGTCATCATGGCAAAGATAAAATAAATCAGTTATTAGAAATGAGCTATTAAAACTATTATGATTACAAAATGTGCTGAACAAATCTTCTCTCTGTTAAACAGAAATTGGGGAAAAAAAATAAACAGGGGGGCTAATAATTCAGGGGGGTTAATAATTCTGATTGCAACTGTAATTAAAAACACAGAAGAGCTGCTTTAATGTAAGACTGAAGTGTAATTCTAATTGAAAGCAATAGTAATACTGTTCTGTTATGTTAAATCAAAGTAAGTCATGTTAAATTAAAATTGTTATGTTCACTGTATAGATAATGTGACGTTATGACATTTTATTCTTTTAATTTAAATTCATCTAACTGGAGCTTTCAGTTATATTTGCAGTGTCAGTTTATTCGCTAACAACAAACTTTACTGTTAGTATTTCCATGGCCTTAAACGGATAGTTCCCCCCCAGAAAAAAAAAAAAACTAACATCATTTACTCACACTTCACTAAAAACTGTGTCAGTTTCTTTCCAGCTGGCAATCACTGACTCTTTCACTGGACCCTTAACAAGTGGAAGGCACATATGCAAACCACCCTCAAACTACCACTAAATACCCTCAATTTAAAGCTGACAGTCTAAGAAGCCAATTGTCCCATTACTTTTGGTCCCTTAACAAGTGGGAAGCACATATGCAAACTGTTGTAATTCCTACAGCAATCACCTAATTTGTATGCAAATACCATGAAATTAAAGGTGACAGACTGCAGTTAAAACACATCTTGTTTGTTTACTTGAAAATCCATTGTGTTGGTGTGTAGAGCCAAAAATGTTAGAATTGTGTCGATGTTCAAATATTTATGGACCTAACTGTATATGTATTTTTTATTTATTTATTTACTTACTTACTTACTTACTTACTTACTTACTTACTTACTTACTTACTTACTTACCTACTTACTATGGATGTCAATAGATGCCAACAACAAACATTCTTCGAACAGAAGAAACTCAAATAAGTTTATCACTGCATGATGGAGAATAAATGATGAGGTGATAAAAAAGAAATTGGGTGAACTATTCTTTCAATATTGCTATCATTCTTGTCCCAATTATAGTTGAAGCATGAACACATCTTTAAACATTTGATTAAACAGGGCTCTCTTGGAAGGCAGAATATTCAAACTAGTTCTGATCCCAGTCTAAGCTTGTCACCGATTCTGGTGAAACAGAATCTTTCTTTTGTTCATCTATACAGGGTCAGGAGTAAGTGTAACTCTTCTCCACTCGCTCTAAAGAATCTGACTTGACTTTGAAGGCAGGTACAGACAGATATCACATGACAAGACGATGTTGAAACACAGCACCCTCCAGACAGTGTCTGTTTCCCCGCTTGTAGACTATCTGTTTCTACCTCTCTATTTCTCCCTATGTCATATTTTCAGACTTTCTGTCATTGATTTATCTCCCTTGTAAAGTATTTCCTGTTAGAGGTGAGTTGAGTGAGTCATTCAGTTAAAATACCGCCTTTCTGCACTGGGGATATGCAGAAAAACAAGAAATAGAAGAAAATTATTCACACAATACCTATAGCATAACAATTAAACAATGTAAAAAATGAAGGTCACCCACTGTCCATAACAATGAATTGATATATTAAATATATTAAAATAATTAATTACAATGATTCAATCTGCGATTCTAGATTCTACAGTATATGTGAAGAGTTTAGATACAAAAACCTCGAGGTGGAATCTGAAACTCCCTTCTAAAATAAGCATTTTTCTTAGGCTCCTGTGTTTATGTTCCGTTATTTCACTTTAAAGACAATAAAAATGTAAAAAAAAAAAAATGAATAAAAATAAAAATATGCCAAGTGAAATTACTGAACCTACACACTGGAGGCTAAGAAAACTTCACATTTTAGAAGAAAATGTTCAGATGGAACCTAGATGATTTTGCATTTGAACTACTGATGTATGTAAGTATAGCCTATGGGCTGGGCAATATTCATTCTTTCATTCATTTTCTTTTCGGCTTAGTCCCTTTATTAATCCGGGGTCGCCACAGCGGAATGAACCGCCAACTTATCCAGCACGTTTTTACGCAGCGGATGCACTTCCAGCCGCAACCCATCTCTGGGAAACATCCACACACACTCATTCACACTCATACATTACGGACAATTTAGCCTACCCAATTCACCTGTACCGCATGTCTTTGGACTGTGGGGGAAACCGGAGCACCCGGAGGAAACCCACGCGAACACAGGGAGAACATGCAAACTCCACACAGAAATGGCAACTGACCCAGCCGAGGCTCGAACCATCGACCTTCTTGCTGTGAGGCGATATCGCTACCTACTGCGCCACTGCGTCGGGCTGGGTGATATATTTGTTATATACAGTATATAACTCACAATATAAGTCATCTCATATCCTGATAACAATATATATCACAATATAATACCATTTTGTAAATTGATGATGATGATGATGAGGATGAGCCTTAATTTGCTACAACACTGTTTCATGCAGCGAAATTTGACCCCTTTAACCATACACAAACATCACACTTTTTAGGGCAAGACAGGTCAGTCGAGAGATAGCATAATAAATTAATAAGATGAATTGGAGAAAAAGGAGGTTAAAAAAGCCCCTCCCAGACTGTCCTTAAAGTAGAGCAGAATGAGATGAAGAGGAAAAAAGTCCCAGCAACAAGCTCAGCAAAATTCAATCAATTAATACTTCACATACACTCACCAGTCATTTTGCTAGGTACACTTTACTAGTACCGGGTTGGACCCCCTTTTGCCTTCAAAACTGCCTTAATCCTTCATGGCATAGATTTTACAGGGTACTGAAAATATTTCTCAGAGATTTTGGTTCATATTGACATGATAGCATCACGCAGTTGCTCATCCATGATGCGAATCTCCCGTTCCACCACATCCTAAAGGTGCTCCATCGGATTGAGTTCTGGTGACTGTGGAGGCCATTTAGGTACAGTGAACTCAAGAAAGCAGTCTGAGATGATTCGCGAAATTAGCTTAAAGGGGCTAATAATTTTGACCTTAAAATGGTTCTTAAAAAATTAAAAACAGCTTTTATTCTAGCCGAAATAAAACAAATAAGACTTTCTCCAGAAGAAAAAATATGATCAGACATACTGTGAAAATTTCCTTGCTCTGTTAAAGATTATTTATATATATATAAATATAAATATATATATATATATATATATATATATATATATATATATATATATATATATATTTACTGTGACTAAAGATGTACAGTAATATGAAACAATAGATTTTTTATTTTGTCCATACAATATATTTCTTCATATTACACAGTTATTATTACACATTACACAGCCCTAAGAGAGGGCATGAGTTTTCCATCTTTTCATACTTAAAGTTATGATATTGTTGTTTTTCTATAGTCTATTTTCTGTCAGTAGTGTAAATGTTACATTTGACAAACTATCTAAAACAATTTACAAGAATAAAAACCGACAAACCTTTAAAAACTGCCTCCAGTTAAAAATCAAACCTCACTTTCTTTTCAATAATTCATTTTAAAACGCCATTTCACTGTTCTTTTGCTGTGTCGGGATGTCCAGGACACAACCGTTAAATCTTTCACAGAATGACTCAGGTGTTGCTTTATGTGACAGAGTGACTCTGAAAACAGATGTTTGCCTTTAAATCCTGTCAGGCTCTGAATCCTTCAACCGTTCATCAGCTCATATACGCATGGCAGACATCTATCTCAAGCTTTTTTCTCTTAGACTGCACCAACAATAAATTCCTACAAAGCTTGCCTAGTAGAGTTCACATTAGCGGCGGGTTGACCGATGACCCACCTGGCTAAGACCCTGCTACCTGCAGCTGGGATACGCATTCGAGAGATTAAACTGCAGTTATTGGCGCCTTGTCACTGAGGAACCCCTGCAGAGCCCATTACAAGCTAATGCATGAAATAGCTGAGAGGGCCCTCCATTGAGTAAAGTAATTAAATGTGGCTGCCTGCCACTGTCGGGTGTAGAAGACCTCCAGCGCCCTGGTCAGGTAGAGTAATTACCATTCCTCTCTCTCTTGCCTGTTTGATAAAAGATGACTATCTTTCTCTACCCTGGAAAATCATCTGTGTGCGCGTGTGTGCGTTAGCTGTATGACTGGAAAACCTCGCAGGGTCTTTTTTCATTATTTCACCCATGATAAAACCTTGTCCATCCATAACATTAGCATAAATCTTGCAAGTTCTGATTGATGGAATGGAATTGAGAACTTTTTTTTCTCTCAATGATCCACTTAGAGATGAAATGAATCAACATAGTGCAGTTTTTCAACAACTCATGCAGCCATGAGATTCATCTAGTCCTACAAAACATTTATTCTTAGTGGATTTCTTTCATTTTTATACAAAACACAACTGGAACCATATTCATTTGCACACCATACAATTAACACAGTCTTCACTAAAAAACAATGGAGATTGATTTTTTCTGATTGGCTAAACACTTTGAACTGTGCAATTATTTTATAGAAAGCACTTAGCTCAAGTAGACAGGTTTTAACAGCGTTAAAGTACTATATCACTTGTGTTTATTCAAAAACAACACTTACAAACTACAACAGCACATAAAATATGATGTTTTATGTAAAAACAAAAAGTTATGACAACAAATGTTTTATGTTACTTATTTAGTTAATCAGGCTTAACTATTAGTTAACTATTAAGTTAATCAGGTTTCAACTATTGTTTTAGCTATACAAAGTTTAACATAATTAAAACAATTAAAAGCAGGAATAATTATTTTACAGTTCAAAAAAAGCAAAAAATAGAAAGACACAGAGGTAATAAATGATATAATCAACACAGGCTCATTCTGAAAACATAGTCCCGTGGACATTTCTGGAGACCGTGAATTATGTAGCCGGAGGTATACGTATGGCTGCAATTCATTTTTTTAAGCGAACGCTACGAGGCGGTATGACGACGTTCCTTTTGGCGCTTACCGGCTGACCGCTTACCTCCGTGTGGAGGCCTTTCTCGCCACAACCAGTTTGTCCCGTTAGCTCGTTGTGTACGTCGGCGGACTTGAGACGCAGAGAGGAGTTGACCATGACGATGACCAGGTTCGAGTCCGGGGAAGAGCGGTTCCAGAAATCAGGTAAGATAAAAACAGAATCCAAAAAATAAAATAATCGAGTGAACAACAGGGTGAGATCGTGGTAAAATCCGAAAACGTGGTGAAAATCAGACGAGGGCTTTTCTTTTTCTGGATCTTTTGTAAACTGTTGGTTGGGTTTAGGGAAGTATGTGGGTGGGCGGGTCGATCGGTAAAATTGGTTGGGTTTAGGGAAGGAGGAGGGTGGGTCAGTCGATTGGCCGGTCACCCAGTCAATCATTCAGTCATTCAGCCAGACATACAGACGGACGATCGACAGCGGCCTCTGGTGGTTTTACGCGAGAACAGCGAGGGCGAGAACGGCACTCGCAAGAGACATTTGAGATGAGAAAAAGCGTACACAGCGGCCTCTTGCGGATTCGTGAAAACAAAAACTGCAAAAATACGCACCTCCCGGGACGTATTTCGCGGTCTCCAGAACGTCCACGGGACTACGTTTTCAGAACGAGCCTGGGTTGGATATAATATGTAAAATGTCATTAAGCATTTTGGGGAGCTCTCGAGAACTACCTGATCTCGTACCCCGGGGAAACTAGGAAATATGATTGTCGTTTTCATGTTAGGTGAGTAGCAGTATATGATTAAAGTAAGATATATGAGAAAAAATTATTTACAAATGAAGCATGAGCACACATTGCTTTGCACCCCATAAACACAACCAAGCCTTACAAATACACTCTGGACCACCCCTTTAATAAATACAACTTTGGTAGGCACAAAGAGTTCTTTCCAAACATTAAAAACAATTTCACTCCAAGTTTTCAAACCCTAGTGTACTGTACTATATATGTGATGGCCAGCCAGAAAGAGTCCCAAATAGCATATATAAAAGGTATCATAACAATTACACATTCTGAAAGAGGCTTCGTGTCATTTTCTGTGTGCTTTACAGTACCTGTTCTCTATAATATACACACCAGGCTGCGGCCTCTTAAAATACAGGGGTCGTTTTTTTCGTGGTAAGGCATTAAAACATATTGTTTGGAACGAGCTGCGATGACGGCGATACGGCAGCTGATATGATACATCGCACAGTGAGCCGAGGAGACATGAATAATGATAGAGGAGAAAATAGAGGGAAGGGAGTCGGGGGGGAGCATTCGTTTTCTTTCTTTCTTTTTTTTTCCCTCGGTCTCCATCTGCCTCTCTTTTTCTGCCGGCCGGAGAAGCGCCTGATGTATTTGCTGCTTGGCTGCTCTCAGAGATTGCTATCAGCCAAGACTCGTCTGTGGAGGTAAACTCAATACGCATATTTTTCCCCTCCAACCTTCATAACATTTACTTTCAAGCTCTCCGATTTGGCGTGTGTACATTTTTAGAGCTCTAATAGTGTGCGATTTGAAAGTGTGACCGTCTGCTTTGGCCTTCCACACGTGCGACACAAATGAAACGCGAGACGAACCAATCAATAGAGGTGTAAATGTTGAATCCAGAACCTCGGTTTTGTTGACGCGTTTCAATAATAAGAGCGGAGCGCAAAGCCAATCACCATTTGCTTGCAATCGTGAGCGCAAAATGAATGTTGATGTTTCTGGCACATTGGAAGCGTCCAGATGGCGTTTGGAGAAACATTTAAAGTCGCTCCACTGCAGCACGACTTAATAATCAGTTTGACTGACGGGATATCACTGTACGAGCTACTGATTTAAAAACTAGTTGTCAGCTATGTATAACATTTAAATTCGCACTTCATGTACCCTGTCAACACAACATTATGAGGAATGGCAGATGGTGTTTTACTGAGAGCACAGTAAGAGTAGCACTTTCCGTCAGATAAAGTCTCTAAATCACTCCGTGCAAATCGCAGTTTGTTAAAATCGCACATTATCCTAGAGCTGGATAGCAAATAAAGTTGCACCATATATATGTTTTAGTATTGATATCGCAATATGCGCAATGTTGAGTTTATATGTTGGCATTACAGTTGACCGGGCGCCATAGAATAAAACACATGAGATTTGTAGAGTCATTGAAGAGTTTAACTATAACAAACTGTTAAAGATTTTTGGAAATTACAGTATTTAACTGTAATATTAACTGTATTTTACTGTAGGATAGTTACACAGAATGTTAAGGTATTGTGAAGTTGCATGGTGAAAATGACTGTATATTTTACAATAAAGATATACAATACTAAAAACCTACTATACAGCAAGATAAATTATTGTAATAAATGTTCTGTAAATGTAAATACAGTATTTTTGTTGTAATTAATTTACAGTAAGTTACTGGCTAACTGCTTTTTAAAAAGTTAAAAATTTCCTGTAGAATCTATAGCAATGTAGGTGAAAGTTTATCATCTGCCTCTATTTTAAAAACTCTACAGTGTTACTTTGCGTTTAATTTTTCAATTTTTGTACCCGAATACTGTTAGACTCCCTAGAAAACCACGAAGCACTGTTTGTTATTTAATGTTACTGTTAATGTTATATATTATGTTATCTTTGCTCTATTGCATCTATATCTATCTTTTAAATTGTTTATTATATATTTTATGTGTGAATCTCCCCCCTACAAATCAATCCCAATCAAGTTAATGAATTGCTTCCAAATAGAGCTATTGATCTGCTGAAATTGTATTTGTATAACAATATATGTAATATATAGATCGCAATATTCCAATATCATGTAGCCCTATGAGCAAAAATTCTGTAAAATGTGCTTTTGCGGGAAACATAAGATGGGGTGGATGTGACGGTGGGTATATGGAGGAATGTGTATAATCTGCTTTAACTATGATAATTATTTATTATATTATCTATAGTGTCGTTTTAACAATATATAAATGATAAACATACATGGTGTTAATGGTCTTAAACTTTCAGGAGATACTAGTTATAATTGACTTTGACAATATTTGTTATTTAACTAAATGGTTGAGTTAAAAACAATTGGTGCTTTGTTGAGTTATTTTTAACCTTTATTGGGGTATTTATTAATATCTCAACCAGTTGGGTTAGATAGTTGGTACTTTGTTGGATTATTTTTAACCTTTATTGGGTTATTTAATAAATAGCTCAACAGTTGGGTTAAAAATGTAGAATTTCAACAATCAACTCTTTTAACAGACATAGAACAGCTGTTTTTAATATGCGCTGTTTTTGAGTTCTAAAGTTTATTTAAGCTCTACAGCAATAATATTGTTGTTTATCATTTAATTTTTTTTAGAAAATGCCCTCTCTGTGTCGTGTTTTTATATCCGTTTCACCAGCACTCTTAATTTTTGATTATACAAACGCCCGCTTCATAAGCGATCTGTATTAAACGGATAAAAACGCTTTCTCTACCACCCGTGTTTATTTCCACAGTTTTTTTTGGAGGAAATGATACACATATTTGAGATATACGTCCGTCATTCTTGCTTTTAAAACCCAGTGGAGACATCAACCCGGTGTTGCGTCCAGTCTTGGTTAAGGTATGTTGTCTGTATGGTGAAATCATATTTATATCACAATATATATAATATATAGATCGCAATGTTCCAATATCATGAGTCCTATGAGCAAAAAGTTAGTAAAATGTGCTCATGTGGGAAACGCAAGATGGGATGGATGTGATGATGGGTATCTGGAGGAATGTGTCAAATCTGCTATAACAAACTATGTTATTTATTTATTATATACTCTATAGTGCCATTTTAACATATACAAATGTTAAACATACATAAAAATGATCCTATGGTCTTAAACTTTCAGGAGATACTCGTTATAATTGACTTTGACAACACTATTATTCCCTAGCTCAAAGTGGGGATCAGGGGACAAAGACGGGGTTACTTGGTGATTTACAAAAGTCAAAAAATTTTACTAAACAATAGTATTATTAATATATTTTCCATAAACCACAGAAGATAAAAATAGAGGTTAATAGTTACTTAAAAAAAGCAACAACATGCAAATAAAAAGCCATCAGGCTTCACATTTTTTCATAGGATTGTGTTTACGCTAGCTTAACAACAGAGCAATAGTGTCAACTGCAGCAGATTGATTTAATAGCACCAGGTTAAACTTTCTGACACCTTTATGGCAATCAAATACATCAAAAATAAATACAGGCTCTGAGGATCTCTGAGTGGCAGTCTCCAAAATTAAACCAAGAATAGACTTGTGCTGAAAACATTGTGCCCAACAGTCTCATTAGGTGAGGTTAATATTGAATTACACAAATTAATAAATGACTAAATAAATTATAGCCTATGGTTGTTAGACTGTTGCACTTTTTTGTGTTGTCAATATGCTCGTGTTTATATACAGTAGGCCTATTGTTGTGAGTGCAATATACTGTATATACTGTATAACCACCTCGGAGGAATGTGGGGGTTGCGCGAGTCACTGGCGTTGTTATTTTGGGGGTCGCGGGATGAAAAGTTTGGGAACCCCTGCTCTAGGTGACATTCAAAATTAAGAATTCAAATTAAGTATATATTTCATTTTGTATTTAATGTTCATTAGTGAGTGAGAAATAAAAGGTAATGACAGCTTTGGACTTCTTTACCTCTAAGTTGCCATTCTGATGATAACATTTATTCAGATAGAAAAAACATGGTGGTCCACACAAAAAGTGGTTATTTGGAATTGCCTGGATGAGTGATATTTTATCATTGCAACACTTTAAATTTGCTAATTGTGTCCCAGGCCATTAAATTTGCAAGTTCACATGATACTAATGAGGTATGATTAATTATTAGTAGCTTAAAGAAATTATTATGCAATAGATTATCTAAAATAATATAAATATTTGATTAAATGATTATCATTCTCATGCCTATGGTTTTTAACCTTATAAAAATAAAACACATCAAAAAAAAAGGTATGATGCTCATACTGTAAGATGCTGAAAAAAACACTGTAATGAAATCAAGAATTAGACTAATTATTACAGATTAGTCTGTAAACATATTGTTTAAAATAAATTACTTTTATATTATTTGTTTATTATATAATTTTTATTACTTTGTTTTTATAACAACAATAACAGTAACTATTTTTTTTGTGCCCGGTTGTTCATCTACAAAGATGTTTATTTTGTTGATTTACATTTTACAACAAGTTTTAATAGTTATAGTATATATATATATATATATATATATATATATATATATATATATATATATATCTATATATATATATATATATTATATATATATATATATATATATATATATATATATATATATATATATTATTAGTTATTAGTATATATATATATATATATATATATATATATATATATATATATATATATATATATATAATATATATATATATATATATATATATATATTTTTTTTTTTTTTTTTTTTTTTTTTTTTGGAAACAGATTTGGCCATAAATGTATTGTTCATTACTCTTTTTATTTGCAACAATAGTTAAAATAAATAAATAAATAAATGAATAAATAAATAAATAAATAAATAAATAAATAAATAAATAAATAAATAAATAAATAAATAAATAACAAAAAATAAAATAAATAAATAAACAAATAAATAAAAAAACTAACAAAAAATAATTAATAAAAAAATAAATTAAAAATAACAAACAAAGAAAACATTAAATAAAAATTAAATAAATAGATAAATACAAACAAACAAATAAATAAATAAATAAATAAACAAACAAACAAACAAACAAACAAACAAACAAACAAACAAAAAATAAATAAATAAATATTTATATATAATAATTTTTTTGTGCCCAGTTGTTCATATCTACAAAGACGTTTGTTTTGTTAATTTACATTTTACAATAAGTTTTATTAGTTAAAAACAATTATTTTTTTTTTCTTTTTTTTGATTTGGCCATCAATGTATTGTTCATTACTTATTTTATTATAAGTAGTTAAAATAAATAAATAAATAAATAAATAAATAAATAAATAAATAAATAAATAAATAAATAAATAAATAAATAAATAAATAAATAAACGCTTCCAGATACAATTTGACTGAATTTTCTTCACCATTTTGCTTCTTTATACCATCAAAGACAAGGTGACAGCCGTGTTCCAAAGCATGCAGCTCATCAACCAAAAATCCATTCTTGCTTTCATAATTGCACTGCTATCAAATCACTGGTGTATGAAAGTCTTTATATAGGAAACTGTTTGACAGCCAGCCTCGTGTGTCAAAGACAGGAACAGTATCAAATCCTGCTGCTGCTGTGAGTTTGGTTGTGGCCTGCGAGGGGAAGGAGAGCTGTCCAAACAGACAGACGCAGCCGGATGAACAGCGTGCCTGTGTTTGAGAGGTCACATCTCCAGCACAGAGGCTAACAACAGGCTTCGGCTCCAGGGAAAAACAAGACCTTTAGAGAACTGGAGCCTTATAGACACTCAAAACATGCGATAAGCTGTGCGAACAGAGGAGGAAAAAAATGGCACAAAGGTGTGAAGAATAGAGCGAGAGTAAGTGGAGGAGACTGGAGGATTGTCTAAATGAAAGGCAAGGAAAATAATTGCAGGAATAGAGGATTCTGATCAAAGAGTGTCTACAGTAGGAGACTAAACATCGGATAAACAGTCCAACCCGGAGTTCTACAGAAAAAAGAAAAAAAAGCAAACTCCTCAAGCGAGCCTCCTAAATCAAACTGACAGTTATTGAGCTGGGTTACTATTTTTAAAAGGCATTTTCAGAGGCTTTTCAGGCCAGCAAGTTTATCAAAAGCAAGGCGGTATTAAGTTGCATAGCCAAAATTGTCAAATTACAGATTATTCTGTACAGCTCTGGAAAGCTAACTGCTTTATTGAGCTTGTTCATTCATTCATTGATTCATTCGTTGATTGATAGATTTATTGATTGATTGATTGATTGATTGATGGATTAATTGATTGATTGATTCATTCATTTATTCATTCATAAATAAAAAACGTGGGATTAGCTTTGGATACAGGTAATTACAGCATAGATATATTACAATTTCTTAAAAGTTCAAGAAACCCTGGAGTATTTTTTTGAGATGTTAACAGATTTGTGTTTGTTGAGCATCAGTTAAGACAATTTTAGCACCTGTCAGCTTTAATTGGGTATTAAACTAGATATTACTTAAAACTGCAAGTGAAGTGATGACGCGTCGGTATCTTATCCTATGAGAAGAGCCCGCTTCTTAATTATTCGTGAGCGCACATGCTTTCCAAAGGCAAAGCAGACCTGCTAAGCTGGGAGACCTAATAGTGACTGGGTGAGACACAGGTTGTATGTGTTTGCTTCCATGATCCACAGGGTTTGTTGCATGTTTTTCCCCGCGATGCTGTCCGGGTCGATACAGCAAAGCTGTTGGTTTGCAGCAAGCATTTTTGCCGGGAGAGTTGTACGAGAATTGGAGAATGGCAGACTTTGTCTTTTATCAGTGGAGTTTGTTACCATCAGGTTACCATTGAGACACATTGCCTTTATTCGTGCTGCTGTGTTCGCATATGTTTAAAATCCTCCAGATTACCGGCAGGGTTAATGGTTGGAATAGACAGGGCAAGAGACTGCATTGCTATCCACTGTGTCTGCATTCAGACCCAGGGATTGAGGAGGAGAGAAGTCCTCCACATTTATAATGTTTATATAAACATGATTATCTTTATAATGATATAATAAATTGTGGTTGTGTGTATATGAAATTACGAATGACAAATGTAGCAGGGCATTAAATTACTTACTGTTTATTTCTTTGCATTTTAATTTTGTAAACTAAAAAATCATGGGTCTCCTCACGGTTTGTGTCTCATTTTGTGAGCCAACTGACAGTTCGCTCCACTCATTTTTCCCTGCACTGTCGGCCACGCCCACTCATCCTTCTGCTCCAGCAGCGCTGCTCCATGCCCATCTCGGACATTTTTTGAAAAATTTCTGAGGTATACTTTAAAACTGATAAGTTGAGATATGATATTATTATTTTCTTAAAATCATTTTATTCATTGCAAAAATAACTAGCAATAATAATAATAATAATAATAATAATAATAATAGGGCGACACAGTGGAGCAGTAGGTAGTGCTGTCGCCTCACAGCAAGAAGGTCGCTGGTTCGAGCCTTGGCTGGGTCAGTTGGCGTTTCTGTGTGGAGTCTGCATGTTCTCCCTGCGTCGCGTGGGTTTCTTCCGGGTGCTCCGGTTTCCCCCACAGTCCAAAGACATGCGGTACAGGTGAATTGGGTAGGCTAAATTGTCCGTAGTGTATGAGTGTGAATGAGTGAGTATGGATGTTTCCCAGAGATGGGTTGCAGCTGGAAGGGCATCTGCTGCGTAGAACATGTGCTGAATAAGTTGACGGTTCCTTTCGCTGTGGCGACCCCGGATTAATAAAGGGACTAAGTCGAAAAGAAAATGAATGAATAGATAATAATAAATAAATAAATAAATAAATAAATAAATAAATAAATAAATAAACAATAATAATAATAATAATAACAATAATAATAATAATAATAACTATAATAATAACAATAATAATTACAACTCTTATAAATAAAGGATGAAATTAAATAATATATACTGCACTGTCAAAGACATTATCTTAAGCAAGCCCTCCTGTGTTAATAAATTTGACCCCCCTCCAAAAAATGCATCCATAAACACCATACACACTCATTCACACACATACTAGGGACAATTTAGCTTACTCGATTCACCTATAGCGCATGTCTTTGGACTTGAGGGGGAAAACGAAGCACCTGGGGGAAACCCAAGCGAACACGGGGAGAACATGCAAACTCCACACAGAAATGCCACCTGACCCAGTCAAGGCTTGAACCAGCGACTTTCTTGCTGTGAGGCGATCGTGCTACCCACTGCACCACTGTGATGCCCATATGTTATATTATATAGCCAAACTAAAAGATTCTCCCCAAAAATAAAATGAAAATATTATAGGAAATACAGTGAAAATGTTTTAACTCTGTTAAACATCACTTGGGAAATATATGAAAAATAATTACAATTTACAATTACAATGTACATATTAAAATAAAATCTTAAAAATTTTAATTTGACCTTCTTTAAATTAAAATACAACCTTAAATTAAATTTATAATTGAATATCAAATTAATATATCATGCTACCCTTCCCCCAAATCTGTATTTAACAATTTTATTTAACATTTTGATTTATGAGCAAATATGGCTAATTTTGATTCTATACTACAAAATATATTTTTTACAGACTAAGCAACACTTCAACAGAGTGCAAGATTCAAGAAAACACATCAATCAAAAGCCACATGTCAGACATGTTCTGTATGTTACCATGTAATATTATAATAGTATGCATCATGCCATAAGTGTGATATTAAAGCAGACTTTGTTTTTTTAACACTTGTGGCGACTTGCGCAGCACTCATGATGACAGAACAATTGCATGGTGTGACTGTCAACAAGCGCCTCCAGAGGGAAAGACTCATCGAGTGAAATGTGGCCCCAGAAAACAATTACACACACTGAATGACCAGTGATTTTCACAGTGGGTCTGGCTTTAGCACAGATTTGAAGCATAGAGAGTGTGTTCTGGATGAGCTCTTGCTCAGGGAGCTGCAGTGTGGAGCCCACGGCTGAACTGTAGGGGATGTTTTAATGGGCACAATGCATTGTTAGGACTGAGACTGCTGGAATTGGGGCAAACCTACATGAACAACATTACAAGCCCTGGCAGACGTCTCACAAAAGCTTCGGCTCTATAATTCACTTTAAATGGGCTGTTAGCTAGTATGATTGCAGCAATGATTTGTGCATAAGATCAGACCCCAAAACTTTTAAATGGCAATGTCGTAAAGCCATAGAAGTGCATCACCGACTAAAGCTAGTGAATGGATGTGATCCCAGGTAAAGATGGGAATGGGAATGTTTAGAAAATGTAGTGATATTTTTGTGAAAATTAAAATTATTAGTGAAAAAAAAAATATCAACAAAGGAAAATGACAACATTAAACTTAATTAAAATTGTCAGAAAAAAGTTAAGGTAAAAAAAGAGTACAGCTTTATGGTAAAATATTATTAACGTTTAAAGAAGAGTATATGTGACAACATTTTAAAACTATTTATCATTTATAATGGCAACGCTGATTTGTCAGCATTATTATCGCTGTGTTGGCTTTAGTGTCAGATGGTCCTTCAGAAATCATTTTGATATGCAGATTTGCGGCTTTTTAAATTATATTCAATGTTGATATTTTGGGAGTTCTGGATAATTGGATAAACAATTGAAGAAGATTTATTTGACAAAGAAATATTTTATAATGTGTATTATTAACATTACATACTGACCAGAAACCTTTGAATATCAGAGATTAGAGCTGCTGGATTTACAACACGTCAATTCATCAACTTCTCCCACATACATTAAAGAAATTGTTAACTGGGGAGAAGAATAGAGTACACGTTATAGTAACTTAAATAATGTGCATCAGATGTGAATCATCCATTTAAGTAAAAAAAAAAAAAAAAAAAAAAATATATATATATATATATATATATATTTAAAAAAATTGCCATCCCCGCAGACATCAGTGAGCATTTACCAACCATAGATGTTATGATTTGCAAGTACTTATGTGTATTTAAACTAGTGGTGGGGCCGTTATCGGCATTAACATGCTGTGTTTACGCGAGACTCCTATCGGGCGATTAAAAAAATATCGTCGTTAATCTATTGTCAAAGTTGGGTTCGGAGCTGGGTCTATTCTACACAAGCTATGATGACTTTCACCTTGATATTTTAGCACTGATGTATACCTGACCGGTGAGCCGTCTGACAAAAAAAGTGCCCTTCTGAATCAAATCAGTAGGATGCCCTTCTGGATCTTTCACTTACTTCGAAGACACTACGGACTATGTTTATATGGACATCTGTAATCTAGTTATTTGTCTTAATAGACAATAATATAATTAAGGTGTTTATGTGAAGTGCTTTCATGTAAGAGTTTCCTGTAATTTTGGGTGACTTTACAGTTTTTCTCAGTCGCTTTGGTGCATTTCTCACAACACTATTTACATTTGCACAACAGTTAATAAATTTCTCAAAACAATTAGTGCAAACTGCAAAACCTAGTGTATAACCTGCAAAAGCATGTCACTTGCTCACAATGGAGAGCTCATTCCTCAAAAGCAAGTATTGATGTCAATGAAAGTGTCAATGTCATCAAAATGAAAAGTCCTGCCACCATTGATTATGAACAAGACAGTCAAATGTCTTTGTCATGTTTTCATTATGACACTTTACTCTGTACATTTTTTCCAATGCAAAAAAGTCAGATTTTGGTGACACTTTCTGAAAATGCTCAAGACAGCATTATATACTATTTGCACAGCTATTTGAAAACTACAATAAAGTTAGACATCACTGCATTTAGTGAGGTATCTGAGTACAAGACACTGAATATGTGTGTTTCACATTTTTACTGCATTTGATCTTTGCAATTCTAATTTATCCACAGCATTGTGCAAAAGAATAAGTACACACTTATTTAAAACAAACATAACCTTCCTTTGGGTAGAGCTGTGCACAGCTGTAAACAATATTGCAGTACATATTGGAACTGAACCTACAACATACACAGGTCTGTAAATCATTCATGAAGTTGTTCAATTTTGGAGACATTTTCAGAAAAAAAAAGATTTAACATTTTTAAAATAAAATTAGCTTGACAGATTTTGACTAGTTCAACATTTTTGTAAGTAATGACTCAAGTAGTGAAATGAGGACTATTAGTTTTATATGGAATGACTATTCAGCATCCACACGTTTAGTCAATTTTGACTGACATGACATAAGCAAATGATAATGTTA